>OX596336.1:3356379-3976391 GCA_951394405.1 Coprinellus micaceus | reverse complement strand
CCTCTGGAGATGTGTAGAAATCGGGATCGTGGGGTGCCTTTTCAATCGTCCAGTACCTCTTGTAGAGGCCAAAGGGATTTCTGTCCGTTTCCTTCCAACAAGATTCGTCGAAAATGGTGAGACGGCGAGCTTGGGGTTCGGTCTCTGGGCCAAAATAAATAGGCGGGCGACTTGGGTCTTCGCTTTCCTGCGCCTGAGCCTCGTGCCTACTATCCGAGTCCAACTCGTCTGAAGTGTCGAGATTCTGTGCGGGGATGGACGGTATTTGGAAGGGGATGGTCGATGTGAGCGCGAAATCCTTGAAGTGCTTGGTAGGCTTGCGCGTGCGGCGACCACGACCCAATTCGGCAGACTCGGCCTGGGGGAGAGCCTCCTGTTCGACCTCCATATCAGTGGTTCCGCTGGGGCGGAAACTGGCGTCATGCTGTATATATGTTGTAGAGTGAGTACAGGACACCCTAAATACATCAAAGCTTACAACGTTTCCCCCCTCAGCGGGGCTAGCACCCTGAGGCGGGGCTGGACCTGGTCGGATGGGCTTGTCGATATCGAGGTCTTCATCTCCAAACCAAGAGTTCAACGCCGCTTTACCCTTCTTCGGCTGGGGCGGGCGTTCCTTCCAGCGCGACCTTGCCGCCTCCAGCGTCGACCCAACACCCCGTTTGTATCGAGAGCAGGTTCTGATGTGGTTTGTATAACTGTTGGGTTGGTAGAGTCGTTTTCCACAGGCACATTTCCGAGACCATTCTGCCGCCAGTGAAGGGCCAGCAATGTCATCCAGATCCATGGCGGCGCTGCGTACTCATCAGCTTCTATGATACTCGAGAAAGGGACCACTCACGCTACTTATTCTGACTCCCAAACATAATCATGTCCCACCGGATTGCCAAGTGTCTCCGTAGTTATCCCAGGTGCTTCCTATTTCAATTGATCCATTGAACTTGAAGGCCGGAATAGACACGCCCACAGAGGACAGTAGAACGCGCAATCGGTGAGGACTGCCCAAGGACTGACCTCGCAGAAATCATGAGGATCCCTCACGCCTCCGAGGCAAATCCGCCAATCTTCCACCGCAGCGGAGGTTTTGAGGCTTTACGTCGCAGGAAGTCCATCAACAGAGAGTCAGAGGTGAATATATGTGGTCGACGTCGGCGAGGGGCCTCCGATTGAAGCCTGACCGTCGCGGTGCACAGAGCCGGTCGCAGGACAAGTCCAACGGCCGCAGTTTCAAATCCAAATCTCATTTGTGCTTACATTCCGAACCAAGCGGTATATGGCGCTGAGCTCGAACTTTCTGATGCTGTGCCAAGCCGCCTTCGCCAACGATGCGGGGACACCCTTGGGGTACGGGATGGAAGGGAATAGACGGTCATTCAGGTAAGCATAGTATAATCACAAATACAGATGCGTGCAATACGGTGAGGTAAGAGTACAACAGAGAAGCCCAGGATTACGAGGAAGGGAGAAATGGCAACTCGCCCAGCGCTTGGTCGTTCAAGCCTGGGTTTGACCCTCGATTGCGGTCTGGCCCTCAGAAACAGGCGCCTGGGCTGACGAGTCGGTGATGCGACGACAATCAGTGACCATTTCCTTCCAAGGGAAAGATGCGCACCTACCAATGTAGGGTTGAAGGAAGTTGATGATGTGCTTCGCAAGAAGCTGGCCACTGAAGCGGGTGATGTCGCCCAATTTCGCGTAGGCTACTAAGATCAGGAAACAGCCATAACAAAGGCGGTAGTCAGCGATGAGCGAGTTGTGGCAGGGGCGGTCTTTACTCACGGACGAAGTCCGTAAATCCACTCTGAACAGCTTGCCAGGGGTTGACGAACACGAAACCAGCGGCGAGAGACCCTAAATCTATCATGGGTTTCAGTAAATGCCACATCCGTCATTTGAAAGTGGTGAGGACGCTCACAGGTGGCCAATTTGTAAGAGAGGGCGCCGGAAACCACGACAAGGACGGCCCAGAGAACAAACATCCCAACACGTTGTGCTAGCTTGCGAAGGGACTTGGGAAGGTTGTACACCACAAAGGGGACGGTGTTCGTTGTGACGTGGAGCTTTGCGACGGCGGCGACGGTGTTCCAATCGCTGACATTGTTGCTGTAGATGATGGCGGACCTCCTGCGATCGATGGGAATGATAACTCTCGTTCCTTGAAGGATATGGTTGTTCTCGTGAACTGTGCGCGCTTCACTACGCCTGAGCACAACAATCATAACCTGGGGAAGCACCCCGGTTATCTGCTGGACTGGGACTCTGGATGGGTAAGTTAGATTTGGAGAAATTTGGGCAGCTGGACCTCGCAGTTCGAAACCTAGGAAATATAGACACACCTTGCAGTAGGGTTCGCCATGATAACGTTACTGTTGGGGATAGCTGGGGTCAGAGTCGACGGTTTGCGATGCAATAGAGGGGGTTGTCCTGCTTCAGGATTCCCTTCGGTGCGCTATATGAAGGACTTGTGCGGTGATATATGTTGTCTTGATCGGAGCACCCTGAGAAGAGCGCTCGTCCGATTTTCATGTCCAGGTTTTCATTCTAGGCAACGGCGAGTGCAACAACGCCGATGTCTATGGGTAACACGAGTTCGGTGCCTGACACATTGAACAAGGAGGAAGGAGAGTTTCGTGCAGGCGAAAAGCGTTGTATCTGATTGCATCATACCTTTAGACGCCGGACACGGGTTGATCACTACCAAAGATTGGCTATCGGAGAAGACGCGATCAAAATCGCATGTTCCTAGACCACGATCATGGGCTTCGTGAGCGTCGTGTGGGCCCACACCCTCTGTGTGTTGAACCGGATAAGCTACAGCACTCTGTCCAGGCGACCCGGCTTAGTGTCCACCCAACACCTACCCATCAAATCCGCCGGTCGAAACTGGGTCATCTGGGCTCCTGTTTTCTGCCATGGCGCCGATACGTACATGACTTTCCAGTACCGTCGGGAGTTGGTGTCGGCCCGAGACGTCGACTTTGAAGAGGCCGAATAGCTCGTTGCCACGATTTACCTATATTGCCATGTCGCTCATAAGGAGCGGCGAAGGTGGACGATGTATAAAGGAACGTCGCCCGCACCAGAATCACCAACCCAGCCCCCCACTTGGCACTAGTCTCTCTCCCCACGCTCATCTCACACATACCCAATGGAATCGAGTACGCCAGCTGCGACGCCGACTCTCTCACGGCTCCAGACGTTCGCGTCTGGCCTCGTCGCACCCTTGGCGCCGTCCCTCATGGGGGGAGGCGACCGTGTGCGGTTCTCCACACCAGCTACTGTTCCCCGGGCAAGGGAGAGGGCCCTTCTTCCTCACTCAACCCCGTATGGGAGAGCCCCTCGTCCCTTGCGCCGAGCATCTCCAGCGCCGAGACCTCTTTGGGAGTATTCCACTCCTCCGAAACAACAGAGGGGAGAGCTCCTTCCGGTGTACTCCAGTCCTGCCAGCCATGGTGGGGAGCCCAACGACGAGCACCGGGTCTCGCAGCTGCAGCCCTCCCCTCTCCCCACGTCCTCGAATGAGCAAGGCGGCGGCGGCGGGTTGGAAAGTGAGTGGTGACGTGTATGGAGTTCGCTTCTGAATGCTCACCCAGGCGAATATCTATTGCATCTTTAGTCTCCAATGCCGTCGACCTGACGCTAGGGCGTTTGGCGTCGGACACACTCGAGACTCTTGAGCCTGGTAAGAACGCTATCTTCAACGTTGATTCTAAAAAGTCGAAACATTTGAATAGCCTTGCCCTTCCTCGACCCGGACTCGGACCCGCAAGAGCTGTTCAAAGAATACCGGTACGAATTTACACCTGAACCGTCTTGTAAGCGCCTATGATCGTCACGACACTGGGGTTCAATGCTAACTTGAACTTGCCGTAGTTTCTTCAGTTGGCAATGGATTCCTCGCGTCCTGCGATATTCCCTCGTTCAATCCGGAACGGCCAACGTTCACGCCGTTTGACGTACTCCTGCGATTCGGGTACCTGTTCGGGGATGGAGTCACGAAGTCAGAGCTTAAGCGCGTTTTTCGCAAATGCCGCTTGTGCGACAATCTTATCTACTCCGAGAGACGTTCTCAGCATCGGTGTGAAGGTGATGCCGTTAACACCCGAGAGGAGGGCTTTGACCTCATCCAAGCCCTCACAAACATGGAGAAGAATGCGGGAATGCGTCCTGCCGATCTCACAAGGCTCCTTATCAAGTGCAACAACTGCGGGCGATTCTGCACCATGGCCCGTTACCACCAGTGCCATCATCGCGATGTTGTAACCATTCGCCTCTAGATATCCCACTCACTTTCCGTTAATTACTTTTCCTGCCGGCCTATTTTCAGATTGGTATGATATACTCCCTTTTAAATATATGCAGTGACTATTCCGCTTGTTGCGCGATTACTAGGGAACGCACCTCAAGAATTCACACAGCATTCCGCCATCTATTCAGCACACTCTCTGATACCGAAAGTTGGGACTTTGGGAGAGCATCAAACCCGCGGGGGTAAGTAGTTGTTCGTGATGCATAGTAGGTGGCATAAGTAATAGCAGGTGAGGGCATAGTAATGAAAGCATAAGGAAAGAAGATGAGGGCAGGGGGTGGTACAACATGTTGTCTGTGTTATGAATGTTTTGAGAGTGGGGGTCTGGGAAGTTGAGGACTAAGAAACGAGAAGTGTTGGAGATGACACTATTTCGGAAACATCTGGCCTTTTGTTATTCGAGTACCACATCCGCAACATGACGGGTTGGAATGCAGCCGGATTACGGCTGAATAAACTACCCAATTCCTGAATTTGTCGGGCACCAAGGTGAAGCCCTGCTGGATGCGACGGATGAGTGGACCTCATCGAATTTGCATCGGCCGTAGCCTGAGCAAATGCCCCGTGCAAGGTGGTGTGCGCAGTGATGATGTTGACGCTGTTGGGTTTCGACATTGTGGTGGTGTGGATGCGCATCCTCTTGCCGTTGTGGGTGACAAGATCTCCAACCTTGTCGAGAGCCTGCGACACAAGGAGGCCGATTTCGTACTCCATAACACTGGTGCTAGCGATGCTATCCATAACTGACACGAGGTAAGGGGAGGCGCGGGATTCGCCGGATGAAGGGTGCGAGCTCATCCGAGAGCGCGTGCCCTGGATATGAAGACCACGACTTCGATGAGTCACCCCGCAGCCAACTTGGAGGTGGAGAGTAAACACTCGCCTGAGAGCTATGTTCTGCTGGGGGAGAAGACGCTCTGCCACCCCGTGCTTTGTGCTTTGATGGGCGACCGCCGTTCAGACGAGCGGATGAGGCGGCTGCCTTCGATGCATGACGAGAGGATCGTCGACCGCGACGACAGGGTTCAGAGGGCATTGGCTCAGGAATGAATGCAGCGGAGAGGAGCGATGTTTGTACGGGCTATCGACGAGGTAAGAAGATACTGACAACGTCACCACTATTTTCTCGAATGAAAACAACTGCCAAACAACCACTGCCTCGAGGCTGTGGTCTCACCTGGGGTGGGTCTTGGACAAAGAAAGAAACTCAAGTCTACCTAGGATACGGCGCTCAAGTGGCTCTGAAAGGTGTGGGAACACGAACGAGGGATTGAATTCACAAAAGGGGGAGCTGGAGGGAAAGAGACGGAAAGATTAGAGCAGTCAGTCGGGATGCATGATTCTCGCTGAATGAGGGTGGTGGAGTTTCCGCCCAATCCGGCGGCCGCCTGCCGCCCATACGATCATGTGAAATCATTACGTACTCCAGTGCGCGTGATCCACCCGACGGTCGGACTTCAACTTCTTGCCTCTTCCCCGAACTTGGTCGTCGATGTGTTTCAAGACTTGGTTCAGCTTTATCGATGGCGTTCCTCCTACTATCCTCATCTCTACCGACACAGGTCTGCCTAACAAACTCGTGGGCATGATTCATGCCCCTCCCAAGGGATAAAGTGTTCGTCAATTGTCCCTTCTCGGAGCAAGTGAAAGGGTGATTCCTAATTACCCGTGAATCTGGTGCAATCTGGGTGAGCGTGGTCTTCGATGGCCTTCCCAAGTAGGATTACGGAGGCTCATGCGATTAATTTCGCATGAGCCAATGAGGTATGTCTGTTCTCATTCATCACACCGCCGCCCTAAAGCAACCTATACAGCCATTGTGACGATGACATTTACAGGTCCTCGAAGGTTCTAGGTGCTTCATTCTGACATCTAACCAGTATTCGTGACCCAGGGGAAGGGTTCCTCAGTCCCCTTCACGCAATCTCCGCGTCGCAGCCGTCCAAAAAGGAAGGTGAAGACAAGGCCTCAATGCCTCTGACAGCCACTGGAACGCATGTTTTCTGGCCCCACTTCTAGCGTCGATCACAAGACAGGAATCGTGCTGCACATTCTGTTGGTTAACCTGTTGCAGTAGCTCAGGAACACCTTCCATTTGCTTGGGTGTACTCATTTGACGGAGGCTTGGACAACTGCGGAGCAGCATGCCCCTCCGTTCCATAGCTAGCATCGATCATGAACCAGGTATCGCGCTGCTGATTCTGGCGTCCAAGCTCTCACAGTCCCATAATGTCTGTGATTAATGAGGTATGTCCGTTCGATGGGGACGACTACAACGCACGTTCCCTTGTTCCACCCCTACTAGCATCGATCATAGGCCAGGAATCGTGCTACAGATTCTGGTGTCCAAGCTCTTGCAGTTCTAGAATATCGAGGCATGTCCGTTTGATGGGGACGACTACAGCGCACGTTCCCTCGTTCTACCCCTACTAGCATCGATCATAGACCAGGAATCGCGCTACAGATTCTGGCGTCCAAGCTCTCGCAGCTCTATAGCGCCCGTGTTGACTTGGGCATGCCCGTTTGGCGGAGGCAAATAGAAGGCACGTCCATTTGTTCTACCCCTGCAGCATCGATCCCAAACCAGGAATCGCGCACCATATTCTCGCGTCCAAAGCTCTCGCAGCGCTGGGGTACTCGCGATCTACTCGGATGGACTGTCTGACGAACACGAGTACAGCGGCATTACAGCCAATCACCTGGCGATGACGACATGATTCTTGAATCCGGACACCAGCTGCTCCTCTTCGAACGCCCGAGGTCTCTCCTGCCCGACAGCTCCCTTCATGATCTCGGACTAGATTCTCTTTGGGCTTCATTGGTTTGCTCTGTGCTACCTGTGTCTCTACTGGGCTTCCCTCGCACGCGAACACGAATAGAGGGCGCAGAACGGGATTCGAGCTGTACCTTCGATAACCCCGCCCTATATCCGTGTTCTTGCCATGCACCGATCACAAGCAGGGAATGGTGTCCAGGATTTGCAGCTTTAAGCTTTCGTGTGGCCCAATGCCCCCGACACTGACAACCCGGGGAAACGGTGGAGCGCTCGTGCTGGACCCCTGTACGTTCTATTGTCCGGTACTCCCAACGCCTGGGCCTTCGCCTCTATCTCTTCTGATCACGAATGAGGAATTATTATTTGCAGGATCTACGTCTTAACACCGTTGTCTGATGCCCTACTGGACGTCCGGTCGGTCCTAGAGCAGTGTTCCCCGCTAACTAGCCTTGTGCTTGAGCGTATGCGCCACCCTTCCAATGGCTTGCGAGGTTATCCTTACTCTCGGTACGTTCTTGGACAGCTTCCTGGGGGACAAGGGCTGCTATGAGTTTTTCACCTCTCAACGAGGCGTTGATGATGTTTTAATCGAAATGCCGTCGTTCCCACTTCCCTAACAGGTGAACAGAGAAATATCAACCCATTCATCCCTTCATCTCGCTTCCGAAAGACTGGTGTCTCGCGCATAAACCTCTTCCAAGGCTTGGAGTACATCCGGCCAGCCGCTCGACTCCTTGTTCCAGTCAGATTGGATCGATTAACGCTGCAAGTAAAGGACGCACTCCTCGCCTGGATCGACGCCACTAACAGGTGTCCGGGAAGGCTTATGCTTCCTACGAATTCGGCACTGGACTCGCTTGGGCCGTCTTGCCTGTATTCTGTCAGCTCTCCCTGAACACGCTCAACGTGCCAGCTCAGTGGTGCGTTTGTACGCGTCCAGACCCTACAAGACTCGTGCCCACCTGAGGACCGACATAAATTGAGCTCTGTCGCACTCGAGAATTCGCAACTCAATCCCCCACGTCCACTGCACTCCTAACAAACATCCCCTTCATTCCTCTTCTTCGCTCTCTATCTCCCCTAGTCATCAAAGCTCTCAACCCCGGCGGCCCATCCTGGTTGCTTCCAGGATGGATCCGACTTCATACCAACGAGCGTCAGGTTCAACATCACAGCCCTCTGAAAGGGTGAGTCCCTCATCCTACACGTAACTCATTCCCTTACTGACAAAGGTTGACGTCTTTTCAGGGCCAGCAACAAAGCGGGAATGCCACTGTCCTGTTGGATAATTGGCATTTCATCGCCTCTCTACCCTCTCAAACCGCTCCGTCGCCCACAGGGGCCGACTACGACCACGCCGGGCCTACTTCCACTGCAAACACCTCAGCAGCCCTCCTTTCGGGAACTGGGTTCCATTCTCAGCGTCTCAACGAAGCACAACCTACGGTCTCCTTCGTCGCTCGGTCGGCCTTGTATGATCGCACTCCCCCGTTCTCTCAAACTGTTCCCTTCGCCCAGTCATACAACGGGGACCCTATGCTCGACTACCACGCAACCACCAATCAGCAACCTTCCCTCCCTGTCGTCCCCTCGAACGTCATAGCCCCCTATCATCCCCACCCAGACCAGTATGCCATATCGACCGGGACCTCTCTTGATAATGCGATGGATTTCGGCGCACCCCTGACCCAAGACCAAGTGGGAGGCCATCAAGGCCACGGTGTCGCATCAACGTCGAATACTACCAACCTTCCGGTTCCAGCTGCAATCATGGTTCGTCTTTTCCCCCCTTACACTACTAAGAACCTCTGGACTCATCGTTACGCTTCGGGTCATAGGTTCAGCCTACGACCAGCGGCATGCCAGCCATGACTGGCTTGAATGTGATGTTCGAAGACAGTGACTCGGAGTCCGATCAAGGCGAGCCCCCGGCCCAGCGTCGTCGGCTCAACGACAGCGCACCGAACCACCCCATAACGCAAGGCGTCGTCGCGACTACAAGCTCCCACCAGCACCCACATCAGCCTGCACACGCCCACATCCCAAGCCCCTCCAACGCGTTGATCGCCTACTGCTCCGCCAGTGAGCTACCAGTCCCCCATCGACTCATCGTATGCCTCGCGCAGGCTGCCGTGCCTTGTCTCGGACATGGGATCCTCGTAGGAATGGGTGTCACGCCTCTCGACTCCGACGTCGCGGCGGAGATTTCCGCACTCATGCCAACGAGGCGGACTAGGGAGGAAGTTATGGCGTTCAGTAATGTCATCAAAACGGTATGCGACGAGGTCCGCTTCCTGCCCGACAGTAGGAAAGGTGTGTGACGCCCTTCCGTCTGTTCCTTTTCATCACTAACTCACTGCCCTTATCCACGCAGGCCGTGTTGTACAAGATATCCTCAACAGCATGTACAGCCATAAAATAGGCAAGGAGGTGTCTGGGATTGTGAGTCCTCGTCACGGTCTTGGATTATATGGCTGTTCAGTAACCATCTTCTTTTCTAGATCTACCAGAAGGTCGACTCCTTCCTCACGATTATGATCGCCTTCGTGGTAGACCTTATCTGCAACAAGGATATCTTTGGGCTCAAGAAATGGGACAACGTATACTGCCGTCCAATGTTCCTCGCAGAAATCGGGCGAATGGCGACAAGCATGTCCCATTCCCATTGGTTCCTTCTCCATGCCAACATAAAAGGCCTCAAGATAACGGACGTTGAAATGCATAGCATGACCTCTACGCGCCCTGGTTCAGCTGTAAGCCGTCGCTCTCCTTCACCGCGGATCTATTCATTCTCTGACACTTTTATCCGTCGCTAAGGTCCTTCCTGCGGTGATCAGCGCCCCCTCCCCGATCGCGTTTAAAATGGCGTGCCAATTCTCCGCGGTGAAAGCCAAGAAGGCCACGATGGATGCCGCAGCCCGGGCTCGCAAGAACGCTCCCAAAGTCCCCCGCCCTTCCGGGAAGGGTAAGTGTGACATTTTGTCTCGCCGCATCTATTTCAATTAATTATGTTCTCTTTCTCAGCTCGGGAAGCAGCTCAGACCGCCGACATCCCAGCGACGACATCCCAGAACGCCGGCGACACATCTACAACCCTCCAAAGCGGCTCGACGAACCCTCAGAACACGGACGACACCCCCGATGGCACCGTACCAACCAACAAGGACAGCGGCGACCCCCCTCACCCCGACCCCGCTCCCGACCCCTCAGCGTCGTCGACCTCGCGCCCCGCACAGGCTCAAGAACCATCTTCATCTAACTCAGACGATGCTGAACCGCAGCCTCCACCAGCCTCCGGCGCCGTTGACTCCTCCGACGCAGCCCCGACGGACGGAACATCTACAGACCCCGAGAATGCTCAAGGAAAGTCAGCTGGAACTGAGGGAGCAGGAAAGGGGGGATGTGCAGCGGAGGGCGGTGCAGCGGAGGGCGGTGCAGCGGAGGGCGGTGCAGCGGAGGGCGGTGCAGCGGAGGGCGGCGCAGCGGAGGGAGGTGCAGCGGAGGGAGACGAAGAGGAGGGAGGTGGAAAAGAAGACCCACGCAAGGCACGCAGCGGTGCAAGGAAGCACGTCGGGGACCGCCTGCTCCGGACAAACTTTGGGGGGTTGAAAGCGGTTATACTCAATTTCAACGGCGAGGCAGTTACTGAAACCACCGAGTACCAGTTCCACATCCTTGACCAGCTGTTCGTCGACGTCGAGTCCGGTAAATCCGTCGTCAAATCCTTCTATGATCACCAACTGGGGGTCCAGGTGATCGGAGGCGCGGAGGATCACGCGTGGAGGACAGGGATCACATCTCAGTCGATCGTGAGTGATTCAACTCCTACCTTTATAAAACACCGATCTGATATCTTGTTTAGATCTGCGCTGTGCTTCAGTATATATATGACCAGAAGACCCTCCAAATCGACCCCGCAAAGGTCAGCACCCACGAGCTTGCCCAAGAAGTCATGCGCTCGAAGCTCGTAACCGCGACGGAGAACATGGGGCAATGGGTGATAGATGAACCCGAGGAGCATCTGATCCTCAGAAACCGTGTTATGGGTATGATGGGGGCGATCTGCGACTCGAGCGAGCTTGACCACCAGTCCCTCATCGACGACCTCAAGCAAACCTTCCGCCCCAGCGCCTCGGATCACCTTCAGGTCGCTGGACAATCGTTCACTGAACGCTATCGCCCTCGCCCTGGTACGTAGTGCAACGCGGTGATGCCCCCTGCAAGCTAACAAGCTCTTCTACAGTGCGCTACGATTCCACCGATCGCGATGTGAAGTTCACTCGTGATATTCTTGTTCGCCGTAAGTACTTCTGTCGCATCTCCCAAACATCCACGCTCAGGCTGACCGTCTAATCTAGTCCTTCCTCCCCGTGTTTGATCCTCGTCTTGTCCTCCTTTATGCTCCCACTCATGTTCCGTTTGACTCCTCGCATTGAATCGGGCGCTGGTCTGCCTCTTGTACCCTCTCGTGACTGCCACCACCATCATATCATCTGCTTTGTATCATCGCCTGGCCGACCTTTTGACTCGTTACGCCTTCCTATTTGTTTTCCCTTGTAATATCTATTTGAGACCCCCTCTTTGTTTGAAGCCTGTACTAGTATTTAACCTATGTTTTATGCAATTTATCCGATGTTCTTTTCCTTACCCTCGGAGAGGCTGCCTTCGATCAGAGCATCTATCTATTTTGGGATGGCGTCCTGATTGGTCACCAGTTTCAAACCACTCAAACGGCTCTTGCTCCTCACTACCATGATCCAGATACATTCGGAATTCTTCAAGGACGAGTGTTGAAGGCGAGCCCGTTTCGCGCAGCCTCTGCCAGTTTCGTCAGGATTATAGCGCAGGCGGCGTCACTTAGTGAGTCCGGAATCTCCTCAGACTCAGATTTCCTTCAAGTTCATCGGGGAATGGTTATCCGGCTCATGTTTGCGACACTAACCGTTTAGTACACGGACCTAGTCCAGGTATTATGGGATCCTGGGCACCCATTCCTTCCCAGCTAACGGCATTGACATGCTGAAGTGACATCAAGGGACCACGACGGGTTCCTGTTACCCTGCAGGACCTCCAAAAGCTGTTGGTGGATGGCGAGGGCTTGCCAAGCGACACCTTCACTAACCCAATCATAGCACTCGTGTGGTCATAACACCGGAATCTCTCCCCGGAAGGTGGGCTGTGATCGAAATTTTGTAGTTTGGTGTCAGCTTCCGAGATGGCTGAGCCAATTTAGGTCCCATCCAAGCGCTTTCGGCGTCAGGAAAACAGGGTCCCATCAGCAAAAGCAACTGACAGTGGGCCCGAATATACTCCAAGTTTGAACACCGGTTACCCGTCAATCGACCGTCCCGAATCTAAATCCTAAATGTGTACCGCCGACGCTATATATTACGATGAGCCCAGGACGGCATACATCCCGAGTTACCACTTTACCCCAGCCTTCAAGCTTTCGCATTCCTCAGCCACGGGATCACCTTGGGATCACCGCCCATCCCGCCTGCTGCCATCCCGGCCTACCTGCGTTTCTGTCTGCCTTCATCTGGCCTCCAAGTGGTCGCTCTTCTGCCCGATGTCCCTTCAAACTACACCCCCACCTATTCCACGATATGGAACCGTTGGGAAGCAGGCCGGCGGAGCTGCAGAGGAGGCTACAGGCAACAAGAGGTCGAATGCTTTGTCCCTTGGACCACGGAAGCGCCCGTGAGTGTGATGTTACCCCAAGCCTATTCCGTTCCGTCCACTGATCACAAGATGTATGCAGGAACCTTCAAACCGATCCCCTCATTCACCACGGACGCCATTTCGGCCGGACAGTCTATGCTTTTGCCAATATGCATGCCTTGCTCGTCGCGGGGATCAGCGTTGACGAGGACGAACCTCCGGAGACACTGCAGTACGCCACGGCTATTCATGTCCCATTCTCCGCTGACAGTGGGGATCTACAGGGAACGACGCGAGCTACGTATATACAAGATGCTGTTGAAGTCAGTACCTGGTCTCGAAGAGAGGTTAATGGAGAGTAGCGAGGAGGAATTAATGGCCATAGCTAATATGGTGAGCTCCCCAACGCTCCCATGAGCCTGCGAGACGTGCTACTAATTCAGGTCTAGCTCCAGAAGGGCGCGGCAAGTGCAAGAGCAGACGATACCAAAAGCTTGAAAGGAACAATTCTCGAGTGGCTCGTCCCTCATGGCAGCCCCCCTCTCAATCCCCCTCTGTCGAGGAACGTGAAAGTGAACCGAGGATTCAACCATCACCGTACTGGATTTCTGCTATGCCCCGCGGAACTGGATTGGGATGATGAGAGGTGGAGTGCCTTCATCTTATCTTTTGGTATCCCTCTCCTAACAATCCCACAGTATCAAGAAGCAGCTCAGAGGCAAGGAGCTCGTTGTCGCTGGATCCCACTGGCCTATCTTTGTCTATCAAAATGAGAAGTATGACCCCGAGCGCCCTTGGAAGGGCCTATTCCGCGGCCAGCTTCTAATTCTGGTGCGTTGACGTTCCATATCGGCATTCCTCGGGGTTTATCTCACACCTATCATTGAACGCAGGGCTATAAGCATATCTTTACATCACCGAGCTCTGTCAGTGAGGAACCAAAAGCCACGCGCTGCGGCAATGCCAGGATACATGGGATGTCGCACGTCACTCGAGCTTCCATTGCCTATGTTGCTACCCAGGTTCGTGGTCTTCTTTCTCGGCTCGATTGGTTTTATGAAACCCTCTCAAGACTGCGAACTGACCCGGGTTTGACTGTTTCGATGTAGGTTCGCTTCGCCCTCAGTTCGGCGTCCGTTTTTTCTCGAACCGATATGGAGATGGATTCTGAGACGTTCTACATCTCCGTAATGGAGGTTCTCGAAGACCCCGAAGAACAAGACGAAGTCAAAGAGTTGATGGTCTGGTGGAACCAGTGAGCAGTTCTCAATTTGTTGATTCATCGCTATAACAGCTGACCAGTGCCCGATTCATTTCCCAGGAAAATATTTCCCTCATTTTCTAACACCCGACGTCTCGCGCCCACCAACAGCGTCCTCGCCAGGATCAAGGAACATCGCAGAGCCCTGATGAAGAACGTCGATACGAATCTTTCAGCTTCCCAAAGCGGCACCCATGCTTCCCCTTCGGAGTAGCCGAGAGGAGCATGAGCGATATTCGTTCTGTATGTACAGTAGCATAGACAGTGGGAATCTTCGCCTAGTATAATACGTTAAATCTAGTAATAATGTCCCATCTCCTATGTCCACAATACCAGAGGTCCATTCTTTCGGCATATACGATGTGACCAACCCTTGACAATGATGGAAGCACTGGCGTTCGACCTGGGGACCTACCGCAGGAGGGTTCACAACACGTTCTGTGCTGCCGCGCCGAAACTTCAGGTCAGTTCCTCCAGACCGGAAATGCTGTGCTCCGGTTGGTGGAACACCACAATTGTTTTCGTCAACACCGTTCATATGTTGCTCTCTCGTCCATGCCCAGCTGGCGAAGACAGTCATCCACCGACATAAAGGGTGTCATTGCAAGAGCGAGCAATGTGGTTGCCCTCTTTCATCTCAATCGTGCTGGGGCTGATAGACTTGTCAAGATCGTCAGTCGCGTGCATTGCGACCGCTTTCAGCGCTGTGATTTTGATGGTTGTTTGACCATGCGTCCCTGGCTGCCCTCTGTTGGGCGTGACTGCCATCCCGAGGCTTCAGACAGAACCTGCCGTCAAGGCAGCGCCCAATATGATCAGCTCGCCGAGTAAGCCGGCGGGACCAATTGTTGGGTCTGCCAACAATATCATGGATCACAAGTCATGATTGCGTTTGTCCATTGTCGTCATCCAGCGTTCTATGAGCCTCGGCCGCTTCACGGCAAACTCGACAACGCAAATCTAGGTGACGCATTTGGAGAATGTTTCCCGTTCTGATGGGGGGAAGATCATCAGCCTCACAATGGCACGTCTGGCGGGTTTCGCCTTCGGTAGGCGAGTATATAAAGTTCGGCCTTTTTGACAAGGTGGCGCCTGAATGGCCGCCCGGATAACCACCTGTCGCGTTGCCTAAATATTTGTCGCATGATCTTCGGTCACTTGCAGGCGGATCAGGTCGTTCATTGTCAGTCGACGTAGGTATGCCGCACTTGCTCAGGAGCTCCCAGTAGTGTGCCGTTTGTAGAAACCAGAAAGTGTAGCCACTTTTACAATGCCATACCAAACCTGTTGGAATAGTTGGGCACATTGCATTTCCTATCACACTTTACATACTGATATAAAGTCAAACCTTTGGTTGTCGTTTCGGCACGGGAGCCCTGATGTACGGCGTGTCCTAACTTTGGCTCGAGGAGGCATTTTATCGTGTGGCTAGTTTATGTTGAGCAAGTGGGAGGTTTCAAGAAGTGTGCTAGGCAGACACACCTAGGTGAGTGCGAGCAGTGCGCCCCCAAATGGCCGAAGTGAAGGTCGCGATACCTGACACGACGTCTTTCGGGATCCCCTGTGACTCAGAATCGTGGTTGAATCCTGGATGGTTTCTGGGACCTTGTCGGTGGCTGGAGTCGTTGTCCCTGTGGGATGGAGGAACTTCCAGTGCGCAGCCTTTAGTGGGTAGGTAAGAGCGTGTTCGGCAACAAGAACTCGCCCAGCGCCAGAGCCCTGATGGCGCCAGCGCCCGTCGCGCGTTGCCGGCGGACTCTCAATAATTTCTATTTACGGTAGCTTACATCACACAGCGCGATTTCGGCGTTGCGCGTCAAATTTTGAACACTTTCTTGTCCTCCTCACCCACCATGGCCAAGTCCACCACCCCAAAGAAGACGAAGAAGCAGGGTACAAACTCCAGGGTTACCTGGACCAAGCCTGCCATCACCCACTTTCTTCGTTTGATGGCCGTCAAGCGTGCTTGTGCTGGAGACGGCGGGTCTTTCAAGATGTCCGTCTTCAACGAGGTTGCTGGCCTACTCAACGATGCCCTTGGGATGACAGGGAAGGTGAAGTTCACGGGGAAGTCATTGTGGAACAAGTGGAAGAGGGTGTGTGACCATTGGCTCTGATTTAGGATCATTCTAATCTGCCGTTCTAGATGCGACCCATTCAACAGGCCATTGGGGTCATCGTGAATCGGTCCGGCTGGCCCTCCTATACCCTCGCGGGAGGCGCCAATATTACCCCTGAACTTACTCCTGCCTGGGCGACATTCATCCTGACCCACCCAGCTGCCGAGCCCTACAAGAACGAGGGCTGGGAGTGGTATGATGCGATGTGTGAGATTGTCCCTGTCAAGGTCACTGGCAAGAACGTCTTTCACCCTGGCCAGGAGGGCAATGGTGATGAGGCAGGTTTAGACTCCGACTCAGCACCTCCCTCTGCTCCCTCTACCCCTGTTCGTCACTCTCCTGCTGCCCAGCGCACCCCATCCCCTGCTGTTGACTCCGATGAGGAGGAGGAGGAGGAGGGTGGGGAACTTCCTCAGGTAGTACCTGTACCCCAGGTGAGTATGCCTTGCTATTGGTCGTTTTGCTTTTTTAATATCCCTCTCCAGAAGAAGCGCAAGGCTGCAGCTGCACCTGTGAAGGCCAAGCGTGCTCGGACCTCTGGTCGCACCAGCGCATCGGCAGCCTTCATGGACAAGGCGACTGAGGAGATGAGTAGAATGAACGACATGATGGAATCATTCTTGGGTGGGTCTGGATCAGGAGATGGTGGGGCTAGTGCAACCCCTGCTCGTCGTCGTGAGGCAATGGTCCGTGCTCAAAAGTTGGAGAAGTGGCTTGGGACGATTGACATGGTGACTCTCATTGGTATCTTCCAGCGTGACGTTGCTGCTGCTGATGCCTACATGATTCTGGAGGATGAGGAGCTTCGGAAGGCATGGGTTGAGCGTGCCATCGAGTTGGTCAATGCAAAGGATTGTCTTTAGTTATTGAATTTGTTTCTAGTACCCTACTCAATGTCATCATCTCCGGTGAAATCATCATCTCCGTCATCATAAAGTGGAACCTCTTGCTGCTCATTCAACTCCCGCCCTGTCTCCTCCAGGTACGCCTTGTACTGCTGCCACATCTCATCTGCCATTTTGTCTTGACGTTCTTGTGCTGCCGTTCTCTCCTCATCCGTAACTCTGGCCTCAGCCAACTCCCCAAAGATTGATGGGTCGCATGTCCCTGGTTCACTGTCATATTGTCCAGGCTGAATGTGAGGCATGTCGGTCCGTATCTCCTCCATGACACGTTCATTGTCGGTGGGGTCGTGGATTGTGATGAAGTTGTGAAGGGCAGCAAGAGCGGGTGGAATTTTCACCTGCGTATGCATTCGGTAGCGTGGTGGCCTGGTGAGAATATCCCACCGAGCTTTCATAATGCCAAAGATGCGTTCAACGACATTCCGTGCTGTCGAATGGCGAAGATTGTACAGTTCCTTCTGGTTTACAGGCCTGAAAGAGGTGTTCAACAATTTCCTGCCAGTTATTCATATGATGTACGCCACCTTTCCTGTGCCCTTCCCCATTCTGCAAGATGATACCGGACACCAGGATATGGGAGGATCAATGTAGATGCGGCACCAAATCCAGCATCAGCAATGTAGTACTTGCCTGGTGGGACACGTAGATCATGCAGGCGAGAGTGAGTAAACATAGTTGCGTCTGCTGCTGAACCATCCCACCCGCTAACAAAGTAGAGGATACGGAGATCAAATGAGCAACATGCAAGGCAATTTTGGCTCAACCCGCCTTTGCGATCCCGTGCTGTCTCCCGCTCCTCTACAGATGGGGTACAGGGGATATGGGTTCCGTCTATGGCACCAAGAGCATCCTTGAAGAAGGGGTAGAACCGAGGATTGGTGCGGATGAAGGGTGGAACTGGATCGGACGCTTTGGGAAGGGTGACATATTTCGTGTAAAACGGTGCCGATGAGAGGGCACACAGAATGTGTTTGAAGTATCTATTTTCAATCAGCAACAGGACAGTGAGATATTGCAGGACTCACTTTGAAATTGTTTCCCCAGTGTGTTGGAATCTTTCTCCAATTTGCCGAATGGATAGTCCAGTTGTGCAAGAATAGAGGAAAATTGCAACTTGTTCTTCGAGTGTGACATATCTGGAATCACGGTAGCAGCAGAGAGAGCGGAGTTCCATCACAAGGGCATTGAACACTTCCTTGCTCACACCAATAGTGTAAAGCATGCGAAGTGGATGCCCTTGAATGAGTTCCTGAACCCATGCATGACCGGACAAGGCTGAGGTATGCCACGGTTCCTTGAAGAGACCGGGGGCCAAGGCAACGATCCCCAAACCAAGGTTCTGCACCATTCGGACACCACACAATAATACTACCTTTTGCTGCTTGGTGAGGTTGCGGAACGGCGGCATGGTGGGCAAGAGATAATGCTTGTAATTCAATCTAATCGACGGCACAGCAGCGGCGGGACGCGGCGCAGGTGATTACTAACGATGACAAATCACTACTTGCCGAAGGCTGCCGACGGGCGCTGGCGCCATCAGGGCTCTGGCGCTGGGCGAGTTCTTGTTGCCGAACACGCTCTAAGAGTGCAAAGAAGGCACGGCTTGCTTAAGTATTGAAGTCGATGAAGGCATGAGGGTTCCTCATGGTGGCTGCGGGAATGTCTCCCGTGGCTGATCGCAGCAAAGCGATGTTGAAAACTGAACACGATTAACACGACTACAGGCTGGCTGCGCCGTCGCCTGCGAGCCTCACATCGTTGTACCCCCCGCCCGTTGGAGAAGTTGGGGCTACTGAAGCGAAGATGGTATAATCGCTCACTAAAGCTGATCGATTTGTCGGCTAGGGTGCATCTGTTACTATATGGCTGTTTCGTATTCTGGTTCGTCGAGGTACGAGGACGAGATATGTGAATCAAGGTGGATGATCATCGGACTTAGGGCCGGCATTTGATCCGCTTTCCGGAACCCTCTCGATGCGCCAGCCTGTTCAACTTTGCCCTCAACCACCAAGATCGACTAACATGGACCCACTCGCCCACTTGCTTTCCAGTAATTCGCCCCCACGGCCCACAGAGATGATCTCCATCCAGAATCAAATCGATGCAGACACGGCCGCCATTCGGGAGTTGGAAAATCGTGTCCGAAGGTACACGCTTTTCGTATCTCCCTTTCGACGTATGCCCCTTGAGCTTCTTGGGGAAATGCTGGTAGACTCTAGCGTCAAGCAGGAATTCTCCGTGGCTAAGCAAGTTCTTCGACTTTGCCTCGTCTCCCGCACCTGGCGTGGTGCCGCACTTGCCACGCCCGCCTATGGGGCAGGGTTGGGATCATCTGGTCAGCTAGGACCGACAGTGCACCCATCTGCTTCAAGAGAGTTGGGAATTGCCTCTCTCGCTCCTGTACAACTCCAAGGGTTCTTACGGTTGACTCGGCGTGCACCCATGGTCGTGATGTACCATGCAAAATGGTAAACGACAGTCTTGCGCTCATCCCTTCCGACGTCCTTCTCTCCAACGTTTCTCCCTTTCGTGCGCACCCAAATGCTTGCAAAGGCTGTCGGAGCGGATAATCGCACATTCCTAAGGTGCCAAGCCCCACCCTTGGAACTCGCTAGGATCTTTAGATCTCAAGCTATCTGGGGTGTCACAGGACGGCCCTCCCTCCTTTGCGCACCAAATACTTTCGTACATCCCGACGTTCCCCTCCTTCAAGTCCCTCTCTGTGAGGGATGAAATGACAGAAGGCGGCATTCGCCCTCACGCCCAGAGCCTTCTTGCCAACCTCACCATCCTGTTCATCCCGTTCGTCTGGCCGGCCGTCTGGGAAGGGGAATTCCTTTCCCGTGCAGTAAACACCTTCGAGAGTTGACCCTGACCCTCTACTTCGGCTACTTCAACGAAGAACCCTCTCTGCTCAACTTCACCGGTTCAATATCGTTTCCATGTCTGCATACACTCCGGATTCGCGAATTCGACATGGATTGCGAGGGGGGATTTCTCAAACTGTTCCTCACCCCAGCACTGGTCGAACTCGACCTCGACCTCGCGTCCTACGACCCCGAATACATGCGCTATGATGTAGACGGTCTGGGTGACGTTCTCGCCGCGTTTTGCTCCACATCCTCTTGAAGTTCTCCCAAGTCGCCAACCTCACGTTGGACTACGTTGACATCGATTCAACGGAGTTCTTTCCAGGTCCTCATGATCCCGAGGCAAGGCTCTTGCCCAGCATCGTTGCTTTGCGTGGCTTCATGCGTACCAAGGCACTGACTTCAAGAAGATCTGCTACGACTTTTACCTTCAGAAGCGGCAGGAAGCGGGACGACTTCGTAGGCTTGTCGTCGAGCCCCAGAAGTTGTGGTGGAGTACTCTGAAGCCGCAGAGGTCAGGAATTTAAGAAGGTTCGGAGTAGGAATGTGTCCTCGTGTTGGACGGTCATTTGGTAGCGATATATTGAGTTTTCAATTGCTCGATTTGAGGGAGTAGGCTAGCTACTACATGATGTGTTTCGAAACATGGATACTCATGTGGCAGAGCTTTGCTGACATAGACGCGCCCTATGGTCGAGCCCGGATTCGCTGACCGCGTTTTGGTGCCTATGAATATGGGGGGTCTGATGGAATCCAGAGCGCTATACACATTTCCTTACGGGTCGTGGAACCGCCTTGGAACCAACGCTGCATCCGAGACTCGAACTGGGGCACCCATGCTAATTTAAGCGCCCGACGGTTTGGGATCACGCAATCGAAGCGCCGCTGGAACGCATGTTGAACATCGACCACGTCATCCTCATCCTCTGCCCGTATCTCCGCTCACTCTCGTCGTTCGTTCTTCTCGAAACGTACCTCATACTATGCTTTGCAATTAACCTGAGGCTCCGGGCCAGGTCCCTCAATGGGCACCCACAGTCGCGCCGGAGGGCTTCGCATGCGGTGGCACAAGCACCCGCTGGCGACTACTGGGGATGGGTGTCCTTTGCGAGTGTTGCGGCCTTCTGGTACCAGCTGGTAATAACTGGCTCTGGGACCGGGGACATCTTCTTCGACCATGCGCTGGGGTGCAACGCGACGACAACCGTATTCGTTGGGTTCCATTTTCTTGTCGCGACCAGGTGCAAGCCACGTCCGTCCGTCTCGGGGCTGGCCTCCGCACCTGGTGGGCATGCGGATAAGGAAGGTGAGGAACCAAGCTGGAAGGGTTGGATTAGCAGGTCTTACGCCTTGAGAGTGGCTCCACGTCACGATCCACGACGAGCCGAAATGCCCGAGCCGAAGCCATCCTCAGTTACCTCTCGATCCCGATTTCTCGCAAAGCAGGTGTTCCATCTACTTGGAAACTTCCTGCTGCTAGACGTGCTCAACACCATCGCCTTCGAAATCCCTTTCTTCCACCCAACACCCTCCAAAGCGCCCCGTCCAATATCGCTGTGGGAACTGCCGCTGTCGCTCTTGCACGGCGGGATGATCTACGCGGGGCTGAATATCATGTACGACGCCTACTGTGCCCTCTCTGTTACCTTCGCGAACACGAAGCCGGAAGAGTGGCCACCACTATTCGGTGACGTTCGAGAGGCGTGGACTGTTCAAAGGGCTTGGAGGTACGTGCGATTCGTTGTAAGCTTGGACTTGGGGCTTATCGATATTCGTTCGTCGGCACTCGGCAGTCGTGTTTGGCACCAGCTGATGCGGAACGTAGGTCGCTATTCTTGTAGAGCGTTGGACTATCTACTGACATGTAAAATCGATAGCACTTGTCCTCCGCATCGACCTATTTGCTTCGAGCGTGCCCGCGCCGTTTGTCGAAGCACCTGGATCATGTCAAGTTCGCCCGGGTCGCGCTCGCGTTCACCCTCTCCGGCCTGCTACACCTTGCGGGGGAATACCACTGCTTAAACTCCCTTCACATCCACACCCACAAGCACCGACCCTCCTCGCCATATCCCAGTGCACTCCGGCTCAACGGAGTCATGGGGACATTCGCCCTCCAACCTCTTGCCCTCGGGTTCGAACAGATTCTGTTCCTCGTTACACGTCAATTCTTCGCCTCTCCCACTTCGGACGCCATCTCATCAAGCTGGAGGCCATACATGCATAAGATGGCGAAGGGCGTTGGATACATATGGGTCGCTGCGTGGTTCTCATTCTCCATGTCGTTCTACACCCGTTCGATGATGGGAGCAGGATTCATGACATCCACAGCCAATATACCGAGGGGATGGACGATTGGTGCAGTGCGGCTGTTAGCCCAGATTATGGGGTGGTATTAGACCTACCCATTCCACTATATTGTAACGACGCACCCTTTTTCAGGACTAAGAAGATAGTGCTGCAAACAGTTCAGAGGCTGCAACGAGGACCTATCGTGCCCGGGAGATTCTCCCGGGCACGACGCAAAGTTTAAAAGGGCAATGAACACAACGCTAAGTACTGCTTTTAATCTACACCAGCAGGAATTTTGCCTGTTGGGCGCCGGCAGAAATTCGAAGAAACCGAGATCCTAGGTCCCGTACTACCGTATGTAGCATGAGGGGGAGACGGGAAGGATCCCACCCTTGTGAAAATTCAGGCACAATCCTCCAGAAGGTCCAGAAAGCACTCCACTCATCTGTCCTTTAGATTCCGTGGCCAATACCGCTGTTTCACGCTGCTGGGGAGCGGTCGCCGAGGAAAATGAGATAAGGTTGCTTGTTTGAGGGCAACGACGTCAGTCCCGCGGTTGAACCCCTTGTCGAGTTGGATTTGAGATGGTGTCCTACTGCGGACTAGTTTCCCAAACTCATCACCTCCGAATTCGAAGGGGGAGTCAATACACTCCAGGACTTCGAGACGAGGGAGGGCACTGCGGCGCGCCATGCGTTGGCAAAGATATTCGTCAACATCGAGAGCCTCCAAAATCAGGTGGGTAATGGAGGGAAGGGCGTGCAAAACGGGGATTAACCCCATGCTGGAGATTTTAAGGCCATGAAGTCGGAAGACCCGCAGCGACGCTGTGCAGTTGGATTGCTTGACGAATTGGGCAAGGTTGGGGGCCAGTTGCGACTCTTCCATGTCCGGGTCCTGCATCAAGGTTTCTATATCATCCTGGCCGTTCTCGAAGCTGATGTCGAGCTCGGCGATGGAGGGGCACGAAAGGAGTCGAAATATCCCAGTGTCCTTCGCATGCCGGGAGGCAAGATGGCTTAGCCGCAAGGTTTGCATGCTGGGAAGGGTTGCCTTGACAGGGTTGGGACCCTGAAGGTGTTTCTCCACAGTGCCGCCGTCGTACTTGATGCCCCACTCCCCGAAGTTGAGTGCCGCTGTCTTGACATTGCTGCATGCGCTTAAGGTCTTCAAAATCCAAGAGACCGGCCAATCACATTGAAGGTCGAGGGCCTCAAGGCTCGGAAGGACGAGAGGCTCGAGGGTGTTGCGAAGTTGGCGGGAAAGATCATCGTAAAATGGGAGAAAGAGAGATAGGCTTGAGAGCGAAGCTGGCATATGAGGCAGAACCTGCGTCGTCGGGTGAACTTCTGGCCCATCTCCCCATTTCCACCCTCCCGCCAGGTCCAGCGACATCATCGAATCCCATGGGCTGGGTTTCGCCGTTCGTGCGTTGTGAACGCTTTGGAACAGGTTCCGAAAACACTGGAAGGAGCCGCACACGAGTGATAGGCCTTCAATGGTATGTCCTTCTGCAAGAAGGTCTGCGAACCCCAGGGTCTGAAGGGGACAATGTCCCTGAGAGTGGAGCATCGCCCATGCCCCCTTCCTTACTCGCAGCCTCTTTGGGATGGTGCCGGAACGAGAGAACCAAGACTTGATTTTGTGGACCGGAATGGTCCCGCTTCGCGGTATCACAATGTCAAGGTTCACCCACAAATGTAGCGTTGCCAACGCTGCATCCCGCCACGCCTTGCAAATGAGGGAGATGTTCTGTAGCTGTAGCATCAATCGGTTCGGGGGTGTATCGAGAATAACATGGTGAAAGATTGACCCTAGAATTTCGGGGGGCATTGCCATCCGTCGGAGAGGGGCTAACAGTGCTTCATATGCCTGACATTCGGCTGCGAGCTGTCGCACCACGCGTTGGTATCGGACAAGGGCTTTTCTTTGGGTCGCGAGCTCTTCTTGTATCGAGGCAGTTTCCAGAGGAGTGGGTGGATTATTGGTGGATAGATGCGCGAACCGGTCTGGGAGCTGCATACTGGAGTCGTGGTGGTGTGTGTGTGTGTGATGTTCCAAGGATGAGGTACGTGGGCGAGAAGTATTGCTGGCAAATTGACGGCTGAATTGATCAAAGTCACGAAACCGGGCAGCTCGAAGTCATCGGGGGCACGGTAGTCTTCAATTGAAGGGTATTGACGATTTTGACTTCATAGATTTACGGTACAGAGAGGCACTCCACCACCGTTCATAGAGCGCATTACTGTAATATTCGCAAGCCCTATCTCCTTGTGACAACTATGCCAAAGTCATGCGCCGACTGGTGATACGAAGCGTGTCGTCAGCCTATAACGACTATTATGGTCTTTGAGCATCCCGGCGCAAGCTAGCTAAACGTCAGAGAGAGCCCTTGCCAATGGCCTTGATACTGGTTGGCGCATCCAGAGATCCACTCTCATGATGGCTGCGGGAGATGCTGGGTCTTACTTGCTATACCAGCTCCACAGAAAATCCACGTCCTTGTCCCTAAGCCGCTTCGTGTAGAACTCCATGCTGGAGTTGGAAATGAACCGTGGTCCTTGAGCAAAGGATATTTTGGCCTCCTTGATGCGTGAAATCTCTGTATCCTCTACCCCTGAAGAATCGGAAGAATGGTCGGCGATGCCGGTGCGAGGTGAAGTCCTTTGTTCGACGAAGCCACAGAATGGAGCGGGGTCGAAGTTGAGAGGAAAGTCGAGGAATTTGATGGTCTCGAGTCGGGGGAGTAGATTGCATTGGACCATTCGATCGCAGAGGAAGGTGTCTACATCCACGTCATCTAAAGTGAGGTGGACCGCCGAACGAAGGACCGGAAGGAGGTAGGTAGGTAGGTAGACGGCACTTGGTCCCAATCAGGAACGGCCGCTTTCCACACTAAACAGCACAAGTGCCATTCTGTGGAACACGATATTTTCAGGGCGTGAAGTCGGAAGCGCTGCAAGGTCCCGGTTTCCACGCATCTCGAGTGCTTGAGAAACTGCTTTACGTCGGCGGCCATCCAGGGCATGTCCGGTTCCAGCAGAATTTCTTCCGCCTCTTCCATCTCGTTCCAATAGCTGATATCTAGCTCATACAAAGCTGGACACCGTAGCAGACGCAAGACGAGGGTATCACTGGTGCCATGCCTGGAGCGGAGCTGTCGTAGTCGGAGGGTATTCAGTTTCGGAAGGGATATCGGGGTGATGTTGGATTCCAAAATGCCGTCGCTGAGGTTCGCCCCGAGCTGCATGAAGTCGACGGTCAACGTCGTCAGATTGCTGCACCCTTCCAACGTCTTCAATAGCCAGGTAACTGGCTAGTCATCGAACCCGATTTCGAGTTCGGAGAGGTTAGGTGCCGCCAAAGGCTCAATGAACCTGGCGCCTATAACGTCAGCGTGGAAGGGGAAAACGAGCTTGAGAGATGTGGGCGACGCCGGAAGGTGAGGGAGGAGGGGGGCGCTCGAAAGGACTTCGTCTCCCCAGTGCGTTCCTCCGTCCAACACCAGCCGCTGCAGCGAGTTCGACGGACTTGATTGCGCCATTCGGATTTTCTGGACAAATCCGATCGTCATCAATGTACATTGCATTGAAAAACAGTCTAGCGACAGGGCCTTGAGGGGGAGTCCGTTTGCTAGGAAGGAAACAAACTCCAAGCAATGCATTGGGCAGTCCCACTCCTCGTCTTCATTGACATCATCGTGAGGTTTCATGTGCTGACCGACTTGAAGGTGAAGCGTCTTTGGGAGAGAGCCCGACCTAGCAAACCAGTCCTTGATCCACTGGACAGGTATAACCTTCCTCACACCCCTGAGCTCGAGATCCACCCACAAACAAGGCTTGGCTCGCGCTGCATCCCTCCAACCCTTGGAAACAAGACAGTTGGTTTCCAGCGTATTGAGGCACTTCTTTGGGCCTGCTGACCGCACTACGTGAGCGAAGAATTCCCCAAGGATTTCAAGCGGTAGGTTGAGGCGGCGGAGGGGTGCCAACAGGGCCTTGTAGTCTTCGCATTCGGACTCGAGCCTTTCGACTTCCTGTCGGTGATTGGCGAGAGCTTGCTCTCGAATAGCGAGCTCCTATCGAATAGAGGCGATCTCGAGAGAATTCGGTGGGGCGTTGTTCGAGTAGAGGTGCGAGACGCGGTCTTTGAAGAACATGCAGAACGGCGATTGTGATGGTTGTGGACAAGTTGCAACAAAGCCAATCCGATCAAATCGACGGGCGCTAACCGGAACGGCAACAGCGATAACCGGTAGCGTACTTACCAGCCACTCAGATCTACGAGCCTGCTCTAGCAGGTGACGGCCTTCTATGAGAGGGGGTAATACATGAATCCGAGCGAAAAGGTGTCTACTTAACTCTGATGGAACCTGCCAGGAGAATATACCAATATCACAGTACAAGATGACAACTCCGCCGTCGGTACAAACATTGTATTCTAAAAACTCTTCTTCTCCGCCCACCTCTAGGAAAGGATTACTTTCAGCTCGCCCAATTGTTCTCCATCGTCGTTCATTAGCCCCTTCCGATTTTGAACCCATTCCTCCAGGTCTTCGGGACTGAAGCACGGGGGTGACTGCACGCAGAGAAGCTCGAGAGTCCTCAGACGAGGGAGGATCCGTCGGTGAGGTGCCGCGCTGAGGAGATGGAAAATATCGGATGACTCGAGGACGTCGTCCAGAGTGATATGCGTCGCTCCCGACAGGCACTCGAGAATGAGCCCCAAGTGTTCTGCGCCAAAGCTGATTCGGGATATCCTCAGCTTCTTCAGGGAAGACTGACACCCCGACCCACGAACGAAGCTTTGAATATCATCTGCAACACGCGCACCCTCCACAACACCCTCCCTCAGTCCATGTCCTCCTTCGTCGCTCGTATCCCCAAAGTCCAAGTCCAACTCTTCGATACCCGGCGCGTTGATATACCGCAATGGGATGCCCACCGTCGTCGACGTCGCTCCGACCACCTTTATTCTTCGCAATCCGGGCATTTGTATTCCATTAGGGCCGATCCTACGAAGTACCTCCATCCGGGTATTGGGGAGCTGTCCTATCGGGCTCCCAAAATCCAGCCTGAGGTACTCAAGGTTCCGCAGGTGCTGCAAAACCTCGACAATCTTGCCTTCGTCCCAATCGCACGTGAGCTTGAACGTTGTGAGGTTAGCGAGCCACCCTTGGGGGATCCTGAGAACCCCGTCAGGCATCCCACCCCCATGCTGAACAGAAGGCGCGACGAGTTTGAAAGTCTTCACGGGGGGAAGGTCGAAGAGCATACTATCCGAGCCGATTCGGCCATCGCCCTCGACCTCGTCCCAGCCTCCGCACGCAAGGCTCAGCTCCAACGTATGGAGAGAATTCCAAGCCCACCTACGCTTGTCGCTCTGAATAGAGCGCATTATCCTTCTCAGCCCTACAATAGACGCCGGGTCCCCAAAGCCCATCCACAGAATGCTCAACTGGGGGCCTTCGACGAGTAGTTTTGCCAGAAGGGGGTCCACGAGTGAGCCGTCTTCATGACTATCCTGGTAGGTATGGACACGCAGCTCCTTTGACAGCACTCCTGAGCGACTGAACCAGGCCGCAATGCGTTCGTATTTCTCTGGAGATAAGGGTGTCTTGATGCGCAGGCCTGTCCAAAGCCTGTGTGTTGCGTAAGCCGCATCGCGCCAGGTTTTGCAAACCCGAAGAAGTGATGATATATGTGAGCCCCGAATGTCATCGCCGTTGAAGAGCAGCCATCCGTCGTAGTGCTGAACGTGATAAAATATATCACCGAGGACCTCCGCAGGCAGCCGTCGAATGGGGCAAAGCGTCGCATACAACTCAGCCATTTCTCGCTGAACCTGAGCCATCTGACGGTCGAGTTTCTTCACCTTCTTGGTGAGCTTGGAGGGGCGCGAGGGAGCGTTCATCGAGAGGCTACGTTCGAGAGGCTTTATGGTGGTGGTTGGGGATCAAGCTTGAGAATGAACTTTGAAGACGCGCTGGACGGCGGCACTTGACTTCATGCCTGATGTAACATCAAAGACTCATAGAACGCCATACAGGTGGCACACTGGCATTGCGGCGAGAAACGATGACGAAACCGCGTTACCGTCGTGGAAATGGGCAAAAAACAATAGGATTCAGGAGGTATGGGCAAAACTACTCTCTGTCTGGGAGTCGAACCCAGCTTTCGCGCGTGACAGGCGCGTGTACTAACCGATATACTAACAGAGACTTGCGAGGGTATCAAATTTAAAACTCAAGATAGGAAGGGCAAATAATTTTCAGCTTCGCAAGCGCCCGATAAGCGCCCAATGAAGGGGAGGCTTTTCAATGCGCAATCCCAGTCGAGAGGGGTCTGTTAGCGTTGGCACTAATGGCCCTTGAGCTGCCCATTCTACTCAAAGTAGTTGGGAGGTAGATATGGGATCCTATAAGAAATGACTGAAGTTGTCGAGTCCCTTAGGCCAGTATCGAGCTTTTTAACCGAATGGAGAAGGGTCCTTCCAGGCAGGACCCGGTCTTTTCAAATTCCTAGACAATATTCCGCAGGAATGCAAAAGGCTTGTGTCACCGATTAGCAGAAGCAATGGGAAAAGACCTAAATATACCCCGATACACCTTCATTCTAGTGTTCTCGTGTTTGCGGTCGACTACAACACCCCCTGTCAGCACCGCAAAGATAAACAACGTACCCAGAAATATTCAGGATTTTCCAGGATAACCTCGACTTCCACGCCATCTCGCCTGAGCCTCTTCGCACCAGAACACCCATTGGGATGACCGAAGGTGGTTTTACGGAACATCGACATCTTGAGGTGCCTTAGAGCGTCGCCTTGAGAGTGGCCCTTTTTAGACCGCGCCTGGGGGAAGGAAATTTTCGTTTAGAAGTCGAACCTATCGTCCACCTTGAGTACCTCGAGCGACTGGAGAGAGGGAAGGGGAGTTCTTGGCCAGACGGGCCAAGGGTCGTCGGACGAGACCCCATCCAAGGTTAAATGAGTTGCTGAGCCAACCGCTCCGAGGACTGACTGCAAGGTAGTCCAAGGAAGGACAATATCGGCTTCGGAGAGTGTTTGTACAACCCGATTTCAAGGTAAACTCATGCACGTTCTTCAAAACCAGGGTCGCACCGCCTGCCGTCTTCAGCCGCGACATCACTAATAGGACGTCCAAAGCTTATATCGAGTTCTCTAAGAGATGGGGTATTGAGCCATCGAAGGACTGTGGCGGTCGAATGCCGATCCAAGAACCGTCGGAGCCGGAGCGTATGGAGGAGGGGAAGTGTATAGGCTGTCTGCGTAGAATCTCCCGCCCAGTGCCCCCCCTGTACTCCAATCGGCGTCCTCATTACAAATATCGATGGTGAATACCTCAAGGCTCGTGCACGCTTGGGCGCAAAGCGGTGGGCCAAGGGTCGTTACGTTCGAGGATAAGGGAGGGGTACCCCCTGTGTTAGGAAATTGGTCAAACGAGAACTGCTGAGAGGGCACTTTATCGAACCCTCTTCCTCGAGTGTCAGCTCGATTCCATGATCTCTCGTAGAGTTCAAGTGTCTTGGGTAGCGGACCTGCACGCTCGAACCAGCCCTAGCTCTATCAAAGTCACTGCGAACACGTGCGTCGAGCGGGAAGCCTTCGATGGTACACCACAACTGAGGCCTGAGGCGTAGCCAACACCGCGCGACGCCAAACCTTGCACGCAAGGCAGATGTCGCGCAACTGCTCATCGATGGTGTGATCATGGCCAGGTTGGGGCTCTGTTTAGAGAGCATAATAGAATATCTCCCTTAGAATTTCTGGCGGAATGACCTGCCGTCGCAGAGGGCCTTGAACGTCTCGCATTCTGAGAGTAGGGTCTCAATGGATTGTTCTCGAGTGCTGATTTCTTGATGAAGGAATGTAGGATTTCAATGTGATATTGCCCGTCATCGGGGTCAGAATTCGATGGCTGTCCATGGTCGTGTTTTCAGGGAAAGGAAAGGATGGTGCGAATAGGTCGAGAATGAAGCAAGCCTTTTTCAACGATGTGTGGAGTTGATGTTTGGAGTTCAAACTCCGACCGGTTTCTCCCGCCATCAATGGCGAATAAGCGCCCAACGGGACCCTGGCAAGGGCTTCGGAATACGACGCGGTTCTCCGTGTTATGGATCGAGTGCCACCTCCGTGCCGAGGCCCGCTAACGTCTCGAAATTCTGCGAGCGTCTATAAATGGCGAGCCACATTGTACAGGCCGGGAGGAACGCCAAACGCCATCTATCGCAATCGTCGTACAAGAAATCTACAATGAATAAACCGAAAACCATCCATAAACACAACCCTAAAACCCAGAAACAGAACAAACAAACACAACCGGGTATACAACGTACAAGTACAGCAAAACTCCCAAAGCTTTTGATCAACCGAAACTCAAACCAAGTTCAAACCCGTATAACCCTCAAGGCTCACAACCGCAGGCCCCGCAAGGATCGTACGATCATCCGCCCTCCCCTTCACCGTCGTAACGACCGCATAAACCTGATCGCACCCCGCAAGACTCGCAGGGATAACGACACACCCGTCCTCTATCTCAGCGTACTCGACGTTCAATCCATAAAAGAACGCGACGTAGATCTGGCCCTGTGAACGGGGATCCGACGAGACAAAGTCAACCGTCGCGGAGAGCCCGGCGGCGATAGTTCCATCTAGCTCCGAGCCCAGGCAGAGAGTGGGGAAAGGTTTGATGGGAACGGTGGGGTTGGAGGAGGGGCAGGATGAGATCATCGAAGCGGCGAGGGTGAAGGTATGGGTTAAACCCAAGGCAGTCTATGATAGCGGTGTGAGTAGACGCTCGAGCAGTGACCTAACACAAGCGACTTACATCCAATACACCTCCCCAAGGCATTTTGCCACCCAGGGCGGCGGAGACCAAAGCCGAATGGCGGACCTCTGTGCTCAGGGCGCTTGTAACAGCAGCGAGGGAGTTCTTGCTTCCAAGGTAGGCTGCAGCGCCAATATACCCACACACGCCTTAAAGACCATCAGCTGCTGAAATTTTGGGTATATGCGGCCAAATCACGCTCACCGACACCTTCCAATGCCTGGCTCAACGCGACGAACGAGCTAACGTCCGTATACGGGCTACCACAAACAGGGTTAGCATCAAGTAGTACGGCACCCCGCCATGAACGAAAACACCTACAACTCATAGCTACACGGTTTCGTCGCCTTACTCCCCAAAGACCCCTCAAGCACCGCGACATACGCCGCCTCATGCTTCATCGCCTCCACAAACCTCTCCCGATCCCTCAGCGAATACCCCGCCTCGAAAAAGGCGGCGGTATCGAACTGCGCGAGGGCACCAGAGTAGAACGCGTACTCGAGGTGTTCGAGGGTCAGCGCGTAGTTGAGGATCGCGATGTCTTCAGCGACGACGGGGATGATGAGTTGAATGATAATAATGGGGAAGGCAGAGAGGGAAGGCGACGCTCACCGTTTATGCGATGCTTCGGCTCGACGGGCGTGGCGAGGCCCAGAGGAGCCAGCGCAGCGAGTAAGAGTGTAGCGGAAGCGACGAACTTCATTTTGGAGGGCCAAAGGAATGTGGCGGGGAGGGGAAGGATGAGAGGGGAAGGAAAGAAACAAGTTGGGCCCCAGCTGTCGACATCGTCGACTCTTATATACCCCTCAGCAGCCTTCGATCTCCCGCTCGATGCTCGGACCCTCGGTGCGAGCCCCGCCATACAATTTCTCTGCTAAGCGATCGAATAAACGTCGACTGGGACGCTGCGTCGAGCATTGGCGGGCGTCGTCGATCACAGCGCCTAAGTATAGGTCGGGAGACGCACCGAGGTTCCGAGTGCCTGGTTCCTGACCTACAGGAGAACGCTGGCCAAGGGTGAGTGGTGTGGGCAAGCGTTGAATGTAGACGAGGGGAACGAGCGTATAGATACATGCATAGGGTGGAATATGTTACGGTTCGGTGAGGGGGTACAAGCGAATTACGATGGAGGGGGTAGTAGTAAGCCGGTTCAGTTCATGCAGTAATCGCAATCGAAGAAAAACACAACAGGAAAACCTTCAAATCTAGCCTGTCCAGCGGCTCTCACTGGGGACGAAGTAAAGGAGTCGACGAGACGCGAAGGGTTCAGGACAACGTGGGTCGGCAAACGGGATATGTAGAGTCGATGAAGGAGGGAAGGAAATAGCGATAGCGATGATAACAAGCAGCACCGAAACAAATCTAAAAGGCGACAAGGCTAGGTTCAGGGTCGTCGAATCCATCAACGCTGGCGTTCCACTTCCACCGACCGTCCAAGAACCCGTTGGCGGTATCCTCCAACACGATCTCGTTTCGCTTCGCGACGTACACCGTCTTGTTCGTTACCTGTTGTCGGAGCGTAGGGATGTTCTCGGGTTCGATGGGGGACTCGATGAGCTCGGAGAGCTGCTCGACGGCTTGCTCGAGATCCCTAAGCGGTGGAGAAAGAGGCATGTTTAGTGACGGGCAGAAAGTAAGCTAGGGAGAGGAGACGCACCTCTGGTTGTCCTCGAACAACTCCTTCTCGTTACCCTTCACAAGGTAATAAGCCATAGCGTAGGTCCACTTCAAGGTCTGACGGCACTTGTCGAGCTCCTCAACAGCCTTCTTCATGAACTGGACTTCAATCCAGGTTAGTGCGGACGTGATCTGCATTTCCTCCATCTTCTTCTCTGTCTTGGCGTACAGGTCCAGGGAGAGCTTCGCGGATTGCTCGTGGTTAGCCCAACGGTTGTAGTACTGCGCTGGGTGTCAGTAAGAATGTAAGGAGTTCTCAGGAGTGGAACGCACGTGGAGGTATCGCTCGAGGGATGCACGGCTCCGGCTTTGAGAATCGCGAGCTTCTTGGCCAGCCTTCTCGTCGTATCGATTACACGAGTACCACTGGGTGCCGTGCTCGCTCCAAGGACCCATACACACCCAACAGAACTCGTGCTTGCACTTCTTGCACGTCATATGGCTAAGCACACGATCGTCAATAAACCCCGTTAATATATAGATGCAGTTAAACAGGCTATACGCACTTGCATCCTCCGTTCTTCTCAATCGTACTCTGGCAATTAGTGCACTCCTTCGTATTGCTCTTGATCCAATTCGCCGTCTCGCTGTCGTCCCTGCACTTCTTCATCCACATCTTCGCCACAGCGCAAATCACTGGCCGGTGGTCGCTCTCAATGGGGCAACCGAAGCAGAACTTGTGTTCCTTGCCCTGGAGCGCTCCAAGCCGTGCCTGACTCTGGCTTAGGTCCTCCTGGCCGCCAATACCCCGGGCCCCACACGACACTATGGGAACGACAGATGTCAAGCTAAGCTTCGATGCTGCTGATGGGCAGGACACTGTGTTCGTGCACGAGGGGTACGGACAGAACTTGAGGTCGCGGTTGCACGAGACAAAATATCGGATTAGGAGTTCTTGGAATCGGGACCACACCTTGGCGTTCTCCGCCTCCTCTGTTGCGTCGCCGACGGGGGCTCCTGGCGCGGGGACGAGGACGGATTGGATAAAGTTATCCGGGGCGACGAGTTGGCACTTCTCTTCCATGCAGCGTACGCAGTGCTCCCCTTCGTCCCGCACCTTGGACACTACGTAGGCGGTCCAGCACCCCGAGCAGTAGGTGTGCTCGCAGTCGAGGGAGAGGGTGCGCAGGGCGGGGTCGTCGTCAAAGCAGATGGGGCAGAGGAAGTGTTCGATGGATTTGGAGGCCTTGAGGGGTTTGGGGATGGAGTAGGAGGTGGTGGGAGAGGTGGGGCTGGATCGGGACGATCGTGAGGTCGATGATAACGATGAAATCAGCTTCGATGAGCTGCGCGTTGGGCGGCGACTGTTGGACCCGGAGGAGGAGGAGGAAGACTGGGTTCGGATGGGGGCAGCTTGGGTCTGGGACTGTGACTCCGTGAGCGCCACGCCGGCGTCAACGAGGACCTTGGAGGGGTTGTCCATGTACGCCTCGATAAGCCGCTCTTTGTTCCATTTCAGGTGTCGTAGCAGGAGCTGTGCCGTGCTCAACTATGCGCTCGTCAGTATCCCAGCCCATGAAAGAGAACGAGGGTGTTACGCACATCGACGCCCAGAATGCCACAGATGTGCTCGGTATCGTCCCGGATTTGCTTCTCGACCTCGGACTGGCTGAGGGAGTCGTAGTCAACCTCGTACGACTTGAGCTTCCCCTTGGCTGCCGACTTGATGTCATCGGCGATGTCCATGTCGTCGTCGGAGACTGGGGGAGGGTGATCAGGTCAGCAGGTCGGGCGTTGTCAGCGGGGCAAAGAGGCTCACTTTCGTCGTCATCCTGGGTGCCGTCGATCATGTCCTCATCGTCGTAGTAGTCTTCGTCGGAGTACTCGTAGTCGGAGGACATGGCTGGGTGGTCGTCGTCAAGATCGATGAGCTCGGGAGGGTTGGGGTAAGACCTCGATTGAGGCTGCTCAGGATGCTATAAAGGATGCTGTCACACACGTGATCCGGGGACTGATATAAAGTCACTCGTCGTCACTCTCGCCTCCTCGTTCCAGTGGTGGGCAGTGTCCCCGACAAAAATACACGTCTCGAGGTACGTCGTCGTCGAGTACAGCCATTCCGAGTCACAGCTCACACCAACGGCCCCGGCAGATGTTGCGCATCAGGCAGACATGGAGGGACCTCGTCGCTCGCACGTACAGCCCCGTGTCGGCAGCCAGGCTCTTCAATTTCAGGCTTCCAGCCGTGTACACCGAGGGTGTGCCAGAGAAAACGGAGCGAGTAGTCTCCATCGACGTGCTGCCAGCAGAGGTCATCGACCACGTCTTCGACCTCCTCGACACCGAGCCAGAATCCATCAAGACATGCACCCTCGTCTGCCAGAAATGGCGCGTGCTCAGCCAGCCTCGGCTCTTCCGTAGCATCGTTCTCGCGACAGAGGACCTCTCCCAGTCCATCGAGTTCCAGCAGTTCATGCTCCAGTCCCCCAACATCCGCGCAGGCGTGCGCGAAATCACTGTCCACTTCCCGGACCTTGCATCTTGGCCCCCTGACAGAAAACTCGCCGCCAACCTCATGGCCGACATCCTCGAACTTCTTCCGCGCCCTGAATCCCTTCGGCTCTACGGAGCCCGCTTTTCTGACTACAGGGTCAAGTGGAGTCGTCTCTCCAACCATCTCAAGAACTCAATCAGGACCATCCTCCACCGCCCGACCATGACGCACCTCCTTATCGACGGCTGGGTCCTCGACGTCAATCACCCCCTATTCAACGACATATTCGCTACCGCCTCACACTCTCTGACATCTATCTCGCTTCTCGACATCTCCGACGGCATCTGGGGCACCGCTGACATCCCCCAGCCCCCTTCTTCTCGGCTCGCACTTGAGAAACTGACAGTCTCGAACACGTTCACGAAGGACATGAAGATGATCGAGTGGCTCTGCCGACCTGAATCCATCTTTGATCTGCAGCAGCTCAAGACCCTGCACGTCGTCGAGTCGCGCGACGACGACTCTGTCTCCCTCCTGACCAGCATGATCGGGGCATCGCTTGAACGCCTCGAGGTCAACCTTAGTAAGTGTCACAGTCTCGCCCCACCCTCGCCCATCCAGGGTCCAGCCCCACCCGCACCTCCACTCACGCACTTCTTCCGCCCTTCTGCTACTCTACCCGATCTTTTTAGGTTATACTCCGCAAGAGTCCGTCGGTCTCAATCATAGTACCGGCCTTCGCAGCTTGAGCCTTAGCTTTGGCATCTTCTACACCGAACTCTATTATAGCAGTATCCCCTGGATATGCGAGACGCTGGATACTGTGCCGGAAGATAACCAGGTCGAGGAGCTCAGCCTGTCGCTCTATATCACCCACCCACGGAACGCCACCCAACTCTTCCCCCCTCCCCCGGTTAGCCGATTTAATTACGATAGATGGGCACGGCTAGGGACCAAGCTTTCGGACCCCAAGTTCGGTGGAATCACTCGGGTGAAGGTACAGCTGGTCCACCACGGAATCGATGCTCGAGGCTACAGCATGATGGCAGCTCAGAGACTCGGCGACATCGCACCCAAGGTTACCTGGCGATATCTCAGGGACGACTCCCCCGACGTTGACTCCCCAGATTCTCCGTCTTGAGTGTGCTCTTGGTTCTTTTTGTCCGAGGTGCGTGCCCGTGCTCGATCGTTTCCAGAGAGAACTTCTGTTCTGACTCCCGACCATCCCATCTTGTTTTTGCTTTATTCAGTGCTCCGCTTTCGGCCCTTCTCTTCTATAGATGTTTTCTCTGCAATGCCTCGTTTTTCGTCCTTCGCAAAACCCGTTCTAGATCTGCCTTTCCTCCACTGTCTGTCTGTCCGCGCTATGACGTCCGTTCGTTCGTCCTGTGGCTGATCTATGTCGACCCTTTTGTGCTACGCTCGTTGCTCCCCGTGCTTGCTCTGCCCTTTCCGGCACTCATTTATCTATCTATGCCGCTTCGCTTCTTCGCATTCGCACTCCGCCACGCTGACATGGACCCTGCGTATCTATTCATCTATCCATCCTCACACCACACACGACCACCCACGAAAACCCTTAGACAGCTTCCCCCCGCTCGCCATGCCAAGCGTGCTTAGACCTCGTGTATCGGCCGCATGTTGTATAGTTGTATCCTACACCTCCCTTGCACTTTATAACCTATACCGTATCCTTTGCATTATCGTATACCACCACCGCACCACCTCGTGTATCTACCTCACTTTTGCATCTTTGCGTCTTCTTATCACATTGACGCCCTTCAATCCATCATCATCGTACACCTGTTTGATTTAGGCGAGGGGGGATAAGGCGCCATTGATGGAGGTCCCTGGACAGCGTCGATCGAAAGAACGTTCGAGAAGCCTTCGAGAGTGTTGGACTGCACGATGCACGGAGAAGGGGCAGTTTAGGCGCCCTACCTCCCCCTAAACGCCTGGCGGTGGCGACAGTGATGATGGCTTGCCGCGGCATCCTTCGGCCGACGTCGTCCACGTGCTTCGCATCAATTTCGCTGGGTTCCTGCGCACGGGCCACGACAAAAACCCTATATAAAGAGGGCGGCAGGCTTCCTTGGTTTCCTTAGAACATACTCGAACAGGATCTGTTTACAGAAACTGACCGAGTCTCGCATTTTTACAAATGCCACATTTTCAGGTCCATGCGATGAGGATGGCGCCCGCTCGGTTAACTGAGAACATGGTCCCCTTGTGGGTCTCGAGGACGTTTGGCGCGCGTTGAAGGTGCAGTCGCGAGACTCCCTGAGATGCGTGCCAGCGAGCTGGGCGTTTGTCTGATGGATCCCTTCTTCGTTTTGATTTTGTGTACGTCGTCTGTAGTCGCTTCGAATTCATTATTCCTGCTCCTCACTCTGAATCACTCTCGTTGCCTGATTATCGTCCCCACCTTCGTTGAAGCTCGAGCAGGCAAGATCAACCGCATGACCCCTCTATTTAGCTTGTGAGGTCGATGTTTTTCTTGTTCTCATCCAGCCAAATCTCTGGGGCGCGCTTTACTATGAACCACCACCTCGATGAACCCCTTCAACCACACCCTCTCGACGGACGCCCTCCCGCTCTCTGAAATGAAGATGGCTTTGGCACAGGGCAAAGCGAAGGGGAAATTTGGCAGATCACTTCTCTGCCGACAAAGCAGGCGAACTCTTGGCTAAAGCCTCACCTTCACCCTGAAGGTGTGGGTTCACCGGCAAGCAGGATGGTGGGTATGTTATTCCAAGGAGTATATGAAGGATCTGGGCTGTATCCTTATCTCACTCCGTAAACCACGCAGGACCCTTCCGAGCTGCAGCCCAGCCGTCTATGTCCCCTCTTCCCAGAATTCTCTCCCAATCCAACCCTTCTGGCGTCACGACTGCGCCTTCTGTGAAATGCATATGTCAACGCGCTGAAGGGACTGGTCGCGAATGTCGGCCGAAGGGCATACCTTTGCCTTCCAGCGTCTCTTCCTCGGTGAATCTTACTCTCGATGTAGTGTTGTTGACGAAGCACCATCGGTATGGTGAAGACCGGAAGCTTGCGAGGAGGTGATGCTTCCACTTCGTCAAGACTTCGAAAGCTTGTTTGCGATAATCGCTGATCGGGTCTCCTTGAATAGGATCTCCTTCGACGTCGAGACCGACTGAAGCTAGCAACGCTGGGATCCCGAGCCACTGCAGACATATGTGAGTGTCAAAGTCAGCGGATATGGGAAGGCGAACTTACAACGAGCACACGAGCGTCCCGCCCTTGTAGATCGATTTTTCTCATTTCTCGGAAGGTCTGCTTCACTTCGAGCTGGCGCTTGGTGCTAAAATGACCGTTGGGTGTCGATGAGACGGAGACGTCCCTCCCAAGATCCGCCTTCCACTTGGTGGCGGCCCCGCAAAGTCTCTCTTCGAAAGGAATTTGGAGGGTTTGCAGACCCTCCTCGTCCTGTTTCCCGAGTACCCCAATTCGCCACGAATCGTCGTCGTGGTGCTTGATATACAGGTCCTCGAGGTGGCTATGTGGTGGCTTCCGGGAGGCATCCGTTCTCGATTGGAGCAGCTCCAGGAGCGGGGTCGGGTCAGACGGTGGGGCGTGGAGTTGGGGAAACCTGACGGTCAGGGTTCGGAGAGTTGTAAGGGGAGGTTTCTTGCCGACGTTGCGATCTGGAACGAGGATTTCCAGCTCGTCCGACTCGAGGTACCCGATGTCCAGATGGGTGAGGTTCCTGCAATGGTAGAGGAGCTTGGTGAAGTTCCCGAATTTGAAGTCTTGGGAGTCGGCTTTGTATTCGAGGTTGTTCTCGGTTGCGAGCCGTTCGAGGGAGCATCCGGATCGTTGGACGAGCGCGAGGATCGTGCCGTAGAAGTCGATGCTCATGGTATCCTTCCACCAGTATACTTCTAGTTCCTTCAGTGAAGGGAGTGTTAATTGTCCCAGATGCGCGACGAGGGTTGGTCCTGGGAGGTCGGTCCCGAAGCATAGGCTGAGTTTCGTCAAGTGGGGGAACAATGTCGGCGTGGAGGGAAGTTCGGCAAGCTTGCTCGAGGTGAATTTCAAGACCCTGAGGTTCGTCCCTTTCTCCATTAATTTAGGATATAGTCCGGTGTCCTCGTGCACAGCGCACTCGAAGCTCTGTAACGCCTCCCATGGGAGGTCGAGGCGTACCAATGTCTCTTGATACGGAACTCCGTAGTAGGCGCCGAGCGTGTCCCAGGTGAAGTGCTTTAGGCGCGCAGCCTTCGAGAGGTCGATTGTTTCGACCATGCTACTACCTGGTGTGACGGGGTAATCGACTCCGCGTATCTCGAAAGAGAACTTGGTAAGGTTCACTAGGCGACGATACTTTCGAATACGGTCGGAAAGCGTGCGCAGGATGGCCCGAGTGGCTCGGAATTCGACCTCTCCCCAGCGTTCCCGTTCGTAGTGGAGGACCTGGAGCCACTCCATGGCTTCCCCGCGGCGGGTCCATCGCCCCGTTCCCTCGCCATCCAGGAAAAGATCAGGCCAGAAGTGAAACGTGAAGGATATGGGCATGTTCACCGATCGTTGGAGGTAGGAGTGCAAGTGGTTCGTGGCCTTTTCGAATGCGAGCTCCTTGCGCTCGGACATCGGGATGGTGGTGAGGTCCAGGAGAGGAAGGTTTTGCCATAGGGTTGCACATTTTCTTGCGGCGGACTCCCAGCGTCTGCACACCAAGCGGATGTTTTGGACGGCATGGATCTGGTCATATCCCGGCTTGACTATGAGGACGATGTGTTCGAATATGGTGTGCAATATCTCGGTTGGCATTGTGCGGATGCAGGAGAGGGGAGCTTGGTAGCGCTTGATCTCTTCGTGGATTTCTTGGCCGAGTGCTGGGATGGTGCTGGCTTGCGAATCGGAGTACGCCACTCCGCATGTCTGCTCGTATCGGGTCTTCAACTCGTGCAAGATCGCGTTGATCTGTTGTCGTTGGTCACCGGTTGGTGGTTTGTTACTTTTTAACAGCTTGTCAAGCGGTCCCTTCCTCTCCTCCTTGGGTGGCTCCGGTAGATCAGCCACCGGTGGTTTTTTTGGTTTGCGAAATCGTTGAAACATCTGGGTTCGAATAAATCGGTATCGGTTCTTCACTGGTCTGAGTACACCTACCACGAAGACATAGGAATACGTTGATACCACCCTAGCGTTCGATCGATGGTGTATATGGATGGAGTATGCTTCGCGGAACACGAGGCGCTTTCGCCACCTTTTGACCAAGTTATCACATCAAACGGTGTTGATGAGTGGCCACCGAATCGTCCACTGGCATGGCGGCCGAAACATGAAGACGATTTAGAAACGGTAATGGTTAGGCCACAAAGACACCCGCTCGTGCTAAATTTTAAGCGCCCATTATACGTGGAGACCGTCGTGCGAGGCGCAACACTTGAACCAGCGGTTTAAGCGCCCAGCGCCATCAATCGGCCCATTAAACGCCAGCGCGACCTTTGCTGACGTGCCCATGCGAACCTCATTTGTCCGTGGCCATCCTCATCTTCACCAACGTCCTCTCAAACGCGTACTTCTTGTCGCGCTACACATTACCCGACGATATTGAGCTAGCTTCAATGTGATACAATAAGGTTTCCGAACACATCGCCTCAGCACGGATGGGGGGACCTAACGGGCACGTCCCATGAAAAACCCAACGCCACGCATATCATACTCAACGACGTCCTCGAATTCTCCAAGGTTTCCGAAATCTGAGCATTTCGGAATTCCGAGACATCGCTCCACGTCTCGAGAAAGCCGAACTATCGCATGGCCAACCACACCTCTACTTCCGAACCGAAGATGCGGAATAAGGACGATGGCACAACGCGGTTTTCAGAACCGAAGGTGGTCATTTCGCACAGAGGGAGGAGGGGAAAGTGACGTTCAGAGGTTGTAGTTTCGTTCAGACGAGCGAAACACCTGAGCACGCGGTGTGGACAATCCAACAGGGAGAGGAGGATGAATGGGAATGCCAGCCTAAGGTTATACAACACTGTATGTTACATCGTAATAAAGAACCTGTGCCATTTCATGACCAGGGTATAGATCCATTCATGACCCCTGCAGTACAACATCCATACCCTTGTCTCTCAGAGAAGCCGCCCGACTCTGCCCATGCTCATACTTGGAGGTGGTCTGATCCCGACAGACAGATATCCTTACTTCCTTCAGGATATCCCCACCGCTTCGCTTTTCTGCCAACGTGAGGATCGAGTGATAGTCAAAGTCGTGAGAAGCGTTAACGACGTTGAGACTGTGGAGGTAGGGGAGCACCATCTGGTAGTCCCCCGTGGAGAAGACGTTTCCAGCATCGAATTGAACATGGTCCAGAGTCAAGTGAGTGATTCCACGTAGGGGTACGAGGATAGCCTTCATTGCCCTGGGAAGCACCGTGAGGCGGTGAATTCGGACACTGCGCAGAGTATTGGCGCAGTTTGATTTGTGAACGAAATACGAGACGGTATCGCCCAGGTAGTTGGACTCAGGGCCAGACGATAGATCATTGATCGTGTCCGCTGTGGTTTGAAGTTGGAACTCGATGTCCAGGGTTTCAAGAAGTGGGGCTTGTATGAACCTCATGAGGTTGAAACTCTTCTGCTGCCGCCGGAATTGTCGCAGGCGCAACGTTTGTAGCTCCGGAAGGATGTAAGGCAGGTTAGGGTCTGATGGACCGTTGTCCCAGTTTACCTCCGATTTCTCAAAATCGAAGGTAAGGCTTTGAAGGGCCAAGCATAACCTTGTGCATTCAAGCATCCAATTCGCCGGCCACCCTTCCATTCGAAGTTCGAGAGATGTGAGGTGCGGAAGAGATAGGTGTTGCGGGTGGCGAAATGTGGGACTAGCGTCAAGAATGTCGCGGAACGGCGGGAAGAGAAGTGATAGGTTGGAGAGTGATTCTGGGAGGTGTCGTAGGATATCCTCGTCTAGCGAGTCGGTCTCTTCTGCCCATTCGTCTATTTCGACTTCGAGGGACTGCAATTTGTCCCACGACCGACTGGAAGTGCTTTTCTTCTTCAGCTCCACCGAGCTGATAAGGTCTTGAAAGCACCTGGACCAAAGAAAGCTTAGGCGCAACTCGCCCAGAGTAGGTCCCTCAACTAGGAAAGTGGCTGTTGGAGAGCTGGACAGACATGGCATGCTGTCCCCGGACTGTCCGGATTCTCCATTGTGAACGTCGTGGAGGGAAATGGCTTTGGGTAATGACGCCGCGCGATTTACCCAAGCCTGTAACTTTTCGAACCGAATAGGGTGAAGTGGATCCAGGACTATCCAGTTGCTGATTGTGGCCCATAACTGAGGGGTGGCCAATGCTGCGGCCCTCCAAGCCCTGCAAACAAGGCAGATATCCTTGACCTGGTCGGTGATGGGCTTGTTCAGTCCTGCCAACACGTGAACGAATATTTCCCCCAGAATTTCTGGTGGTATTGCGTTTCGACGCAACGGGGACAGGAAGGCCTCGAAGGTGTTGCACTCCGAGGTGAGCCTGGCAATCTCTTGTCTGCGAGCGTCTAGCTCTCGCCGAAGAAAGTCGATTTCGAAAGGGTGGAGTATAGAATTTGTGGTCGCAACGGCGAGTAATCGTTCTTTATCCATCGACAGGGAGCTTTGAGAGCTTGGGATCTGAGGGCGATGGTGATGGTTGAGAGCAAGGACGAACTGATGCGCAAATGACGCCAAACAAGCGCCCGTTTGAGGATGCCGACAGATGTGTGACACGGTGACTATCATCGCATTCGAGTTCTTGTCCCTCAACCCACCAATTACATACGCAGAAGCCTCACAGCTGATAACCCCCCAACGCTCCAAAGCCGTCATCCAGGCACAACTCCGTGCCCGGTGGGATCGTCTGCTGAATCTTCGCCCAGATCGGCTTTGACGTCATTCGCGAGGCCCTCGCGATTAGCGCATGGGAACGTACTGATCTTGCCTACTCAGACCCTCTACTCTCCGGGCATGGACTACCAGGATATATACGAATGGTTTCTCTACCCGTCCGAGCACCATCCCCGAGGGGAATAAAATAGTGGAGATACCCCGGCGTCTCAGGTGGTATTTATATGCATACACGACCCGTGACGAGAGAAGCCCAGTAATCCAGTATATGCGGTACACATAGTGTCATTCTCCCGATTCGTAACGACGAGGATAGGACACGCGATAACCTACCAGTCATGGTGCTGCGATCATCCACGGTCCGTCACCACTTCGTCTATCTGGTCGCTGACTTCAGTCTTCTCTTCCGATTCAAAGTGTGGCAATCACTTACGGTCTTGAAAAGGAAGATATTCTAACTCGAACCTCCCTCGAAGCATCCACCTTTGGTAGGATGCAACCTCCGAGACGATAGTAGAATTCCACTTGTCTCGGATAGCCTTGAGTCGCGCTTTCACTTTATACCTGCCATCGCATGTATCACTGATGGCTGCGGAAAGGATGAGGTCGCCATGTTCGAGGATACTTGGTATCGAATATTTCTGGAGGAATCTGAGTTAATTGCTAGTATTTAATCGGAGAAAAAAAGGATGTACCTGAAGGAGCATTGCATCGAGCAGTCCAATTGGGTAGCTCTCCATCTCTTCCAGAACCGCGTCCAAAGCCGGGTGGGGATTTGGCCACAGCGTCAAGTGCTCCCACTTTGAAGTACAACGAGAATCGCATCCGCGGAGCAGCGTCTCTTCCCATTGGGCAATCATTCGATCCGCGTCTGGTCGCAAGCGTGTGACGACTGAGGATCGTTCGGGGGAGTGGCCGTTATCTCCTAGGGAGTGAAATATATTGCGGCGAGTGGAGCCGCTCGAACTTATAATGACCGCCAGCCTCGGTACGTCCTGGTGGTGTCCCCGGGACTGTGCACCCGAATCTCTCGACATCGCCATCTCTGTGAGGGAAACGCCGTCGAAGGGGAAAGGGAACTCGGAATAGTCCAGTTCCATCCAGTAAGGGACCAATATTTTGAGCTCCTGGAGGCGAGGCGCAAGAACGGAGGCCTGGGGGTTCAATGTGAGGGCCTTTAGGTCCTGGGAGGATATTATCGGGAGAGCAAGCTCCTGGATGCCATCGCAAAGAGACAAAATCTCAGAAATCACCCCAGGTTCACAGAGAGCATAGTCGACCCGAAGCCGTTTCAGCGAGCAGACAGATCGCCGGACAAAAGAGAGGACTTGTGTCATGCGTAGGCCTAGGTGTGAATTGATAGGGGCCACGAAGAAATTTAGCTCGAGATCTGTGACTCGTGGTAAGGTAAAGGAGTCATCGGATAACCAACCGAGAAGCTGGGGAGTGCAAGCGGCGCCAAGGGTCAGAGCCGAGATCTGCGAATGTAGTCTCTTGGGAACTCCCTTCTGCACAAAGGCAAAATGGTGCGCTTTGACCAGGCACTCAACCGTAGGAGCCTTTTCGCCATCTTCGGAGCTCTGTGTCAGAGACCTGCGTCCCATGCGCGTTGAAACTGAGTTCTTGAAACTCCTGAGTTGAGACCACGGTACACAGATTGACGGTGCTTCTCCTTCGTACATCGACGCCATCGAGGGAGAAATGACGAAGGGACGGACAGTTGGAGAAATAGTCCATTTTGCGGGAACACTCCTCGTGCGCTTGGAACTCGAGCTCGAATGAGCGAAGGCGAGGGAGGTTTCCGGAAATAGGGGACGCTGCTTCGAGGAGGTCATGGCTGATGACCATCGTAACGTTTCCCACTTCGACACTGTTGAACGAGTAGCAAGAAGATCTCTGTGAAAGGTTCCTCAGCTCGCCATGTATAAATGGGGGTGCGCCACTGGAAGCTGATGGAATGGGTTCTTGACCTGGCGAGAAAGAGACTGATGGTTTTATGGAGCCTTTGTGCTTCCTCCGAATTGGCTGGGCCCCCACGTTGTCGAATCACATCAGGCAAGCGGCTCCAAAGACGAGGGGATATAACGGCTGCTTCCCTCCATCTCCGGCATGTCAGGCTGATACGAGCGAGGTGCTGGAGACGTCCATCGGCGTCGTGAATTGCGTGGTGGAAAATCACATCGAGGACTTCGACCGGAATTTTGTGGACCCCCAAAACATGCTGATCTAGGGCCATAGGCTGATTAGATCGTCCGTTAGACGGTGGCTGAAGCTCTATGCGGGCCAGCGTTTCTTCCTTCAGGAGTGGGTTGGGACCTTTGAGCAAGAGAAGTCGGGCCACAGTCCGCATGTTGCCACCTAGGTGTGGTCCAAAGAACAGGCCGACTGCCGTAGGAATCATTCGCTCCCCTAGTGCTGGATCTTCAACGGGGTATGGAGACGAAAGACGTCTTGGGGCGAGAGGCTTGAATGGTTGGAGTTTAAGCTGTGAATTCGATTTTTCGCACGGAGGGCGCCTACTTGATCATCGATCACTGAAGGCCACTGCACGGCCCCACGGAACGGTACTCGTACGAACAACTGACATCCAGATTCCACACAACGTGAAGGGGCTCTCTACCGGCAATACTCAAAAAGGACCCGGGCATAGAAGGAACAAGAGCGTGCATCTCAGACGTTCATAAATCAACTACCACGGCCCACCGTCCGTTATTTCGACCTCCACCCCAGCTTCCTTCAATCTGACCACATTCGGATTGTCATCCGGAAAGAGGATCCCTGGTTCAGACTGCAAAGTAAGCTTCTTCAACGTCGGGTGGCCAGCCCGAACATCGGGGAACTCTGAGAGATATTCGCAGATGTCTTGGAATCGTGTCGCCATCTCCATGTTGTACCATTCAAAAACTTGAAGTCGCGAAAATAGCTTTTCTTGATGAACCTTCCGGTTTCGAAAGAATGAGTCGGAAGGGGTCGACACGTTGTCGAGGGTTAGGTGAGTGATGTGGGGGAGAGCTGCGAGGAGTTCGACGAGGCCGTCTGACGTTATGTTTAATTTGTCGATGCGGAGCCGACGAAAGGTCCCTTCGCACTGTGACCGTTCGATCAAGGAGACGAGTCTGTCTCGGACTTCGAGGTGATCTTCCTGGTCGTAGAAGTAGTGCTCGTCGTTGAGTGTCATCTCAAGTGATATTAGCCGGGGAGTTTCAAGGCACTCCAGGACCGGGTGGTTAGAGGTGAGCCCCGCGCTTCCTGTGATTTGGAGAGTGCGAAGGTTAGGAAGTGTCACGACGCTGCCGGGGTCGTATTCTGGATCCCAGCCTGGGCCCCAGTCAGGGAGGATCAGTTCAAGGCATAGCATTTGAATGCTAGGGCATAGCGACAACGGTGTCCGTTCGAGCGTGTTTGGCCATATCATTGAAAAGGTGAGGCTGGTCAGATTCCCAAGTAAGGTACGCGTGCGTGTACACTTTTCTGCGCGGAAGTCGACACTTTCCACGAAGGGAATATCGAAGGAAAGCGATGTTGCGGAGGGGGGAATAAAAGGGAAAACCTGGCGGGCCCAAGTCGAGCGGTCCTCGACCAAAACCGATGCTCGGATTTCGAAGGTGTGGATTGAACGCCAGGGTTGGGATCCAACGACCTCGGTGAGACGTTGCAAACACCTCGGCGATTGACAAGTGACAGAAAGTGCCCCTATGCGTGGCCCAGTCTTGATCAACTCGAGAAGCCCTGGGTTGAGTAAGGGACAATTATGTTGCAGGCCCTGTTCGTGTTCGTATAGAAATGAATCGAGGGTCATCTCGCGCCCTGGGTTGAGAATCAAAGTGAGCGGCGTGGCCCTCGCACGAGAAACCCAGAGGCGCGCCCCTTCGAAGCAGATCGAATTATGATTGAATGTGATCTGGAGGCTGCCCCACAACCGCGGCGTTGCAAGCGCCGCACGTCGCCATGCCTTGCAGACGAGGGAAAGCCAAATAAGTTGACGTGGACTCCGTGGGGTAAATGTCCCATTGGTAGGGCCGAGTGTGGCGCAGAAAATCTCCCCAAGAATTTCGAGGGGAAAGTGACGGAGAGGGGACAAGAGAGTCCGGAAGGACGCTAGCTCGAGCTGGAGCTTCTCGATGGCGTCTGTCCTCATTTTGATTTGGTCCTGGATGTACTGCGCTTCGGGTGGATTAGGCGGGGTATTGGTCGTAAGGAGGTGAGAGACGGCGTCCATGGTGGTGGCGGTTGAGAGAGAAGTTCGAGGTGGTGTCAGAGAACTCAGAACCGTCTTAGTCTAACTTGCCTTAGCCATTTTTTGGCGTAGATGGGTGTATTATTGTAACTATTGTAACTTACACAAAGCGCTCACGTGTCCTCCAGCCTGCCGCGCGTGCCCTGGACCCCTTTTACGGACATGATCGATGTGGCCTTCTATGGCCCAGTAAGGAGGTGCGGCGTCGGGGAGGGAGCCGACTAGGTTATGGCGACACTTGGTAATAATACCCTGGAGATGATCAAGTATACGAGTAAGGGTTTGTGAACTAGATGTAGCCGTGTACTCAAAGCCTGGCCAACTCGCTGCCTGATGAAGGATACCAATAGTAAGTCGTATAATGCGTGGGTCATGTCCCATACAGCAATCAATATTCAGACCACCCCTCATAAATACTGATGTCCCTCAACCCTTCCAGGTAGCTATTGCTCAGCGCTGGTAGCAACTGCGTCTTTGGTTTCAACTCCATCGTAAAGTGCTTCGGTGGAACGCCGCGGTTGACCTTGAATCTGTCGAAGAAGTATTAACAGACGTGCTCCATCCGAGGGCGGTCCCTGACATGGAACCATTCGAAAACTTCAAGGCAGGGGAGGAAGCTCTGCTGGTAGATTGCGGGATGTTCGAAGAATCGGGAAGGGCCGGTAAAGTGGTCGAGGATTAGATGAGCAATAGGGGGTAGATTCCCAAAGAGGTACTCGAACCCCGTATCCGTGATTGTCATCGAATCAAGGCGAATGCGACGGGGGGTCTCCTTGCAGTGACTTGCGACCTGACAAAGGAAGGGATTTCGTCTGCAACGCCCTTTTGATCAGCGTCCACCACAAAGAAAAAATAGAACTTCAAATCCAGTTCTTTGAGAGCTGGAGTGCGGAGCAGTGGAAGAATGGGGTATTACGAAGTTACCTTTTCGATACGAGGGCGTCGGAGGTGGGAAAGGATTACCGCTGCTCTCGTGTAAAGTGCTGCATCGAACCCCCTTGAGTACAGTGCCAATGGATCAATAACGAGGGTAAGGGCCTGCAGAATTGCTGCACAGAGGAAGGATTGTTGTTTCCAAAGCTGGTGGCCAAGGAAGTCCGAAAGTGAGCTGCGTAAGGTTGGCGAAGAGTGAGCGCGTTCATGGGTTAATTTGGGTGCTGAAGTCTTCGTCTCTCTCGCAGTAGCCTAAAGGAAGTGATGTGACCGAGGGATGGATGTGTGTGTGATTAGCTGGCTATCCCAGAAATCGGACGAAGGCAACTCGAACACTTGTATCGCATCCCACGTAGGATGGCCGGCCGTTCCTGCCAGCCCCATCCTTTCTGAAAGCCAGATAAAACATGGCGAGGATCTGCAGGAGACTGACAGTCGTCCTATAACGGAGCCCTGCCTTCAACAACTCCCCGAACCCTGGGTGGAGCAACGGACAGCTGTTATGCCCGTGAATCGGGAGGTGGGCATTCGGATTGAGGATCAGAATGCAAGGCACCTTCCCTGCACGAGAGAGCCAAAGCCGAACCTTCTCGAAGCACGGAGTGGTCCGCTCGAAATCATGAATGCCTAGTCAATTCCAGAGCTGAGGAGTTGCAAGCGCGGCATCCCTCCAACTCCTGCAGACAAGGGTAGTTTGAACCAACTGAGTTGGTACCTCCACCGCGTCGTCCACCGTCCCCAGCGCCGCAACGAATATCTCCCCCAGAACCTCGAGAGGAAAGCGGCGCAGCGGAGACAGCACTCCCCGGTAGTTGGCCAGTTCGCGTTGGAGTCTTTCGATGTCTGCTACCCGGGAATCGATTTCGAACTGTACGTGCGGGACCTCAAGGGGTTGTGGAGGTACATGGGTGAATAGCAGGTGGGAGGGATCGTGCATGGGTCGAGAGTGCAGGACGGCTGAGGTGGTGGTGATGGTCAGGAGACAAGGACGGGAACACGAGTTTTGAAGCAACGTGCTCTATCAAATCGTGGTCGACGAATCTGGACCCACTGAACACACGCGGTGTAAACAGGACATCACACACCCTCACGCCGCTTTGACGCTTTCCCAGACAGTAGATCTTTTGGATCCGTCACTAGTTCATAGATGTTACAATAGTTACAATAATACACCCATATATGCCAAAAAAAAAAAAAAAAAAAAACAGGCTGAGGCACAGCTGAACAGCAGTCCTCGATGCGGTCTACAAAGGTACAGTCAATGGTCACAACACGTGCCAACAAAATGATAAAATCCCATTTGCTCCACAACCACTGGACCATTTTGTGAGATCTCTTCGTGTAAATACTCAGTACCGTCCACCCTATCTACCACTACGTTCTGGTGTTTGTCGCTCAAAAAGTGCGCCCACAGCACCGCAAACGCGAGTGCGGGAGCATTTCCGCTCCTGATCACTAAACATTCCACGGCCTAGTCCTGCGCTGTAGGATAGCGTTTAGCCTCAATTACAACTCTGAATAATGAATATGGGTTACTGGAGTGTCCTAGTGCTGTTTGGGTGGCTTATCTACCCATAAATGTGCTATAGCAAATGACTGAGACCCTTCCCAGAGTCTTACCACACATCCAAGTCAACCTCTTCAGACTGGACAGGGCTACGAGCTCCTGTTGGCATTATTTGTACGATGGCACGCCCCTAGGTAAAATGAAACATGTTTGGCCCTGTATCCATAGCCCTTGCGTAGTTCTTCGGCACTGATAGCCATCCAAAGCGGCTGGTACCACCATTTTCCATAGAGAAAAGTGGAAAGTCAAGGCATTTTCTTCATCAGCATTGGACCTATGGCTGGTAAACTGTACGTATACAAGTGGTATAACATTCCTCAAGTCTGGGTGGTTACTTTCAGCCACTCACAGATGTATACAGGGAGGGGAGGGCTGTTGGAATTTTCAAAAAAGCGAAAAATCGGTCAAATCTAATAGAGATGGCCATTTTAACCAGTTTCACTCATCTCACATCCGGTCTATCAGTATCATACATTGTAAGCATTATGTATACCTACAATTCACAACAAATTTGGAGAGATTTCATGGCGATGCGGCGGAGGGAGATAAGATTTGGTGCAGTTGGAACGTCGTGGGATCGTGGCACGTCATGTGACCATTGACTGTATAAATAAAACCATGCCGTCAAGTGGACGCATGGGGGTCAAGCCGATGGCTGTGGAGAGGGGGTCAACTCGCAGCGTCAATGGTAGCTCGAACTCCACCCCTTCAGTATAGGTATACATCAACGATGTGGGGGTGATAATATTATTAACCGCCTGTCCACGCCAAACCATCTTTAAAGTACACCGGAGAGTGTCGAATACGTCCAACCCTCATAAATGTCGACATCCACCCCATTTTCCCTCAGGTCCTCCAAGGAATAGTTTTCAAGCGCCGGGGCAAGCTGAGTGTTTGGATCCAGCTCCATCGTCAGCTTCTTCAGTGGAACACCGTGGTTGTGCTGGAGTCGACTGGAGAAATATTCACAGATGTGTTCGAATTGAGTATCTTCCCTGGCGTGGAACCATTCAAAAACTTCGAGACATGGAAGGAGTTTCTGCTGGTGGGTCGTGGGGTTTTCGAAGAACTGGGACGGGGCAATTATGTAGTCGAGGGTGAGATGGGTAATAGGAGGCAGCTTTCGGAAGATGTACTCAATCAAGCCCGTCGGCGTTGATCCACATCGAGGCAAGGCGGACGCGCCGGAGGGTCTCCCTGCATTTCGACCGATTGATAAAGGATGCAATTTCGCGCGCAGCTTCTTTCTGATCCTCGTCTGCTGCATAACAGAACTCTTCGGGGTAAAATCCCAAGTCTAGTTCGCGTAGGGCTGGCGTGTGGAGCGACTGAAGAATAGGATATTCGGCTGTAACGTCTTGGATACTGAGGCGTCGGAGGTGAGGGAGAGTTATCGCTGCTCCAGTGTCAAAGACTGCACCGGCGGTTTCGTCGTACATGTAGGCATCGATGTTGAGGGCCAGGGTTTGAAGATTGTTGCACAGCACCAGGACCGACTTCTCCAAGACTATGGGCCAAGACGGTCTGAAAGCCAGTTGCGTTAGATTATCGAGAAGTGAGTGTATTCGTGGGTCGTCTTGAATGCGGAAGTCTTCATCTTCGCAGCAGTAGCCCAAGAACAGTGACGTGGTCGAGGGGGGAATATGGGTAAGTAGCTGGCTATTCCAGTTGAAATTCAACTCGAGTGTTTGAATTGCATCCCAAGGGCGATGGCGGAGCGACGACCCTGTCGATCCCATTCGTTCCGAGAGCCCGCGGAAACAGAACGAGAACTCACAGGCCGCCGACAGTCGCCTTAGGTTGGGCCCCGCTTTCAAAAATGCTTCCAGCCCGGGGTTGACCAACGGACAGCGGTGCTGCTGGTAATGAGTCTGGTCGTGTTTGTGGAATGTATTTGGGTTGAGGACTAGAGTGCAAGGCACCGTCCCAGCACGCGAGAACCAAAGTTGAACCTTCTAGAAGCACGGGGTGCTCTGGTCGAAATCAATGCCCACACGATTCCAAAGCCTAGGGGTCGCCAGTGCGGCACCTCTCCAGCTCCTGCAGACGAGGGTAACTCGGCCTAACTGATCCGGTACCTCCGCCGCTCTCTCCACCATATCCAGCAACGTAACGAATATCTCCCCTAGAACCTCGAGAGGAAAGCGGCGCAGCTGAGACAGCACTCCCCGGTAGTTGGCCAGTTCGCGTTGGAGTCTTTCGATGTCTGCTACCCGAGAATCGATTTCGAACTGTACGTGCGGGACCTCGAGGGGTTGTGGAGGTACATTGGCGGATAGCAGGTGGGAGAGGTCGTGCATGGGTCGAGACTGCAGGACGGCTGAGGTAGTGGTGATGGTCAGGAAACAAGGAGGCGAACACGAGTTTTGAAGCGACATGCCAATTTGGACTGGCGTTCCTGATCGAGCGTGGACCATTGGACAGGCGCGTGCAAACACTATCACGAAGGCGACTCCTGAGCGCTGAGCGCTGCGCTTCTCCTCCTGCATCGCCGGCCCAACCCCTCATATGACTAGCTAACGTTCCTAAATTCCTACGTATACATACATCCAAGTCTGACAACCACCAATTCTGAAGGTTGACCAGAACTTCCGCCTGTCACGTACTAATACTAAGTGCCATGCCCTCGAGCTCAGGCTTGGCCCAGGCATGGAGAGGTGTGGGCCCGAGAAGCTGGATATCTCAAACTGAGGAGATGACTAACCGTGTGTCAAGAGAAAGCATTCACAGCAAAGCAATAAATAGCGACATAAAACGAATCTAACAAATTTTACACCAGTAGCTCTCAGAGTCTACTTCGATCCCTTCCCTTTTCGGTGGTCGCAATCGACCTTCCGGTGGTGGAGCATCTAATACACTCAAATTTGACCGGAAGGCCCAAGGGCGTGGGCACCAGGGGCAGGGGGAGCGGTCTCGAGAGGCTTCATGGCAGGGAAGAGGAGGACTTCCTTGATGTCTGCGGGAAGGTGGTCGGTCAGTCCATATAAGTCAAACGGAGATATGCAGTGTAAGCCAAACGTACTGGTAGAGTCGGTGAGGAACATGACGAGACGGTCGATACCCATACCCCACCCACCGGTGGGAGGGAGAGCGTGCTCGAGACTACCGAAACCGTAAGTCAATATCAGTCCTGCTGGAGAGAGGGAGGAACGCACGCGTCGATGAACGTCTCATCAATACCCTGTGCCTCGTCATCACCCTGCTCCTTCTGCCTAACCTGCTCCTCAAACCTCAACCGCTGCTCGAAGGGGTCGTTCAACTCCGTATACGCATTACAGATCTCCTTCCCACACATGAATCCCTCAAAGCGCTCACACATCCCAGGGCGCGACCGATGCCACTTGGCCAGAGGCGACATAACCTGTGGGTGACCCACAATGAACGCAGGGCTCTGGCAGAGCGGCTCGATGTATTCTCCAACAAGCTTATCGAGCAGACGCGCGTTCGTCCGGGGCTCAGAGCACTCGACGTTATGCTTCGCCGCGAGCTCCCTCAGCCACTTGTTCGTCTCGGCGGTGTGCAGCTCCTCGCCAGGCGGGAACTTGACGCCGAGCTTCTCCTCGAGGGTGGTGATCATGTCGTAGCGCTTCCACGGGCGCTGGAAGTCGAGCTCGATCTGGCGCGCGCCTTCCTGTCCCTTGTTGCCGTCGGGGTGGAAGACGAGCTTGGTGCCACCGCCGGTGAGAGTCTTGACGAGGCCCTCGATCATGGCTTCGGTGATGTCCATGAGATCCTCCATATCCGCGTAGGCCATGTAGAACTCGCAGATGGTGAATTCGGGGTTGTGGGTGAGGTCAATGCCCTCGTTACGGAACACACGACCAATCTCGTAAACACGGTCAAGCCCACCAACCACGAGCTGCTTGAGGTACAGCTCAGGCGCGATGCGCAGGAACAGGTCGAGGTCGAGGTCATTGTGGTGTGTGATGAATGGCTTGGCCGTCGCACCTCCAGCCAGCATAGATGTCATTGGCGTCTCGACCTCCATGAAGCCCATGTTGTCGAGGAACCGACGAATGTAGTTGACGATCTTGCTGCGCGTGATGAACAGCTTGCGGGTGTTTTCGTTCAGGATGAGGTCGAGGTAACGCTTGCGGTAGCGCGTCTCCTGGTCCTTCAAGCCGAAGTGCGATGAGGGGAGCTGGTGCAGGTTGGGGGACAGCAACTGCATGGACTTGGGGGAGATGGAGAGCTCGCCCTTCTTCGTGCGCGAGGGTGTCCCGACGACACCGACGATGTCACCGCGCTTGAAGATCTCGTGGAGGGCGACGAAGCCCTCGGCGTCCTCGGCGTCCTGTTGGGTAGCCATGATCTGGACCTTGACGCCCTCGCCGTGCAGGTCGTAGAAGCGCAGCTTGGACCCGCTCGCGCGGATGTTGTGGATGCGGCCCGCCAAGGCCTCGGTCTTGCCCTCGAGACGTTGCCCGGACGCGATCTTGCCCTCAAGCCCGTACTCGTCGATGTACTTGGTGAGGGACTTGGTGACATGGAACTTGTGGGGGTAGGGGTTGGGGTTCTGGGTCTCCTTGAGGTGCTTGATCTGCCTCGCTCGCAGCTCGTAGTATTGCTGTAATCCTGTTAGACGAATCAATACGAGATGACTCGAGCACGTACGTTGGGATTCAACTCCTCCTCCTTGGGCTTGGCCTCAGCGGTGGCAGGCTTCGCGGGTGCAGCCGCCGCCTTCTGGGCCTTGGCAGCGTCCTTGGCTCTCTGCTTCTCGCGACGCTTGAACTCCCTGGGCTTGATTAACGCGGCCACACCGCTGCGAACGATGACCATGCTCACTGCTTCGAGATCATCTCCCCAGTAACGGGGTCCTTATGCGTGCCAGCAGCGGCGGGTGCATCAGCGGTCGACGACATCGCTCGATAGTGAACCCTTCGAGGTAGAGGCCTGAGATTGTGAGATCTCGGGAGAGATCTTGAGAGAGATAACGAAACCTGCAGAATCCTGAGCATCCACTATTTTTGAGGTAGAAGTCAAGTGACTCGAGGCTGGTGAGTAGGAATGGAAGGTAGATCCCACGCATCTGGACCCACGGTCACACACAACCATGCGCTGGCACTGACACGGGCGCTAAACTCGTCTTTGCGGGATACCCGACTCAAACACCCTCATGACTCAGGTTCCTCCTATGCCATGGACAGTCCCCGGGCCGATCATACGTCCGCCGAACGATTTTAATCCTCCAAACTCACCCAGAAGTGGTCCCAAGAGAGCCCCTCGACCACTATCACTTGCACGAGCTGAAGGCGGGTGGGGTGGATATCAATATCTATGAATGTTAGTCCTAAGGCTCCCCGGACCCCTATATCTTGACCTGTATTCCCACTCGGTCCTACCTATACTGACATAACTCGGATATTAACATTCGTAAGTTCCTTCGCTGGATTGAAGCATGCCATCACCACGTGGTGTGGGACGACGCGAAATGGTGTGCAAATGGTACGCAACACTTTCACTCCTGACCTCCATCATGGACGCCCTCGCTCACCTCCTCACCACTAACACTGTCCCAAACCCGCTCGAAGTATCGTGCGTCCAGAAGGCGATCAAGGCGAAGCTGGAGGCAATCCAGAGGCTTCAGCTCGAACTCGAAAATTGCAGGGCGATCTTGTCCCCGCTTCGCGGATTCCCTGCTGAGGTTTTGGGCGAGGTGTTCGGTGCTGTGCTCGACACAGTGAAGGATCCAGGGGGCGTATCCCACCAACTAGTTCAACTATCTCTCGTCTGCAGGGCATGGCGGAACGCGGCGCTTGCAACGCCTCGATTATGGAACAGATTGGGAGTCAATCTGGTCCGCAAATCAACCTGTATCGGGAAGGTTCGCTATTGGCTTTCTCGTGCAGGGTCGGTGCCCTGCACTCTTGCTTTAAACCCCACAACGCAGCGATCTCGACAGGGAGACCCAGTCCACCACAAGGGTGACTGTCCATTGCTCACACCCGGCCTTGTCGAACTATTAGCGAAAGGCCCTGCCCTTCATCAGCTTTCGATAAACTGCACATCTGCGAAGTGCTTTAGATGGCTCTCGGGGCGCATACACTCTTTGAGGGCCATGGAGCGCCAGGGCTGGGACTCGATCCACACATTCGAGCTCCATACCACCATGAGTGGGACAATTTCGATGTCGGCACCCCATATCTTTCCCTATATCCCCCGTTCGACGAGTTCATTGTGGTTGGGCGTTCCGTACTACGATGATGAGGACTTTCGAAATCAAGAACACGCCCGCATGCGCCCCGTCCTCGCGAAATTGACAAGCCTCACGGTCACAATGGATTGGCCGAAGGTTCTAGAAATGACATTCTTACCCTTGTGCATATCGCTTCAGGTGCTCAACGTCGAGCTCGAGTCATCTGAAGACCACGTCGGCAACTTCGACGCTGGTGCCATCGTAGTTCTTCCCGAACTTCACACCCTGTGTATCACAGGTGAAGCAGGACTTACATCTGATCACCCAATCTTGCGGACGCTTCGCACCCCCTGCCTGGTCAATCTTGACGTGCAGCTTTGCGATATCGACTACGTCTATGACACTGACGACCACTACGACCTTGCAGACAACCTCTCCTCCTTTGTTGTGCAGTCTCGGTGTGCAGGCACCCTCCGTCGGCTTCGCTTACAGTCTTTGAACATCACACCTGATGGCCTTGACGCCATCTCCCTCAGGTTTGACTTCCTTACCCACCTCATCCTCGATTTTGTCCGGGTCGATACTTCCCTTCTCGACGTGGCATCCGCCTACGATAAAACCATCTTTCCACCCCGACTGGAAGTTCTCGAGTGGTACCATGTGTGGGAGCAGACGCGATTCGACCATGTATCGGAACATGTGGCAACTCATTGCCGGAACTTGAAGAAGTTCACAATGCAGCTACAACGGGAGGCGGTTGAGCCCGACAAGAATATCGATATAATGGTGATGAAGGACGCTGGAGTGGAGGTGAAAGTTTGGCCGGGCTGGGGGTAGGGTCGCGACAATATCGGCTCCCTCGCTGAGCCCCCCAAATGCGAGGAGAGTCTTACCCACCGATTCACCGATTCACTGGACATCACACCCGCCGGCTTAGGCCATATTTTGGAGAAGACACCTTCCCTCACACACCTTACATGGACTTTGTCGTCGTCACCACGCCATTCACCGAGACCACGACGAGCAATTGAGAATTCTACTCCCTCGGCTCAAAGCCCTAGTAGAGTGGCTCCACGCTGGAGAGAAAACAAATGAAGATGTCTGCCGATATGTCGTCGGACAGACGCCCCAGTTAGCGAAGGAACTGACGATGGAGGTTGAGTCAGATGGTGGACCCCCGAAATAACGACGATGTCAGAAAGCTGAGGGACTCTGGAGTCGATGTGACAACCTATCCCGGGTGGTCCAGATAGTAGGATCACTACTGCTGTATCATTACTAGCGCGTACGTTCGTTTCCGATCTCCCTCCCGTGCGATTGCACTCCAGTGTTGCGGCGGCAAGGAAATCAGCACATTTATTACATTCACAGGGATAGCGGTAAGTGCTCTGCTTTATTCCCCGCCCTTCTGGGTTATAAACTTAGGATCGTCCCTTAGAAGAAAGGCTCGATGAAGCCAAAGCTTGGAAGACTGTTCTCGGGGTGCCAGTTTGAGCCATGGATGACGATGCCTGAATTCCATGGTTACGAGGATTTACGGGCCACGCTTTTAGCTTACCTACTACGTCAGGCGGTGTATTCAGTTGTCGGGGAGCTGTTTTCTGCTGTGTTGGGCACCGAGCCGTGAATGGTAAGTATTCAACAAGGCGCTAACAGGGGACGGCATCGTGCGAATATTGGCCCGCCGAGAACGGCCAGTTGACGCAAAAACAGCAACTGCTGTTAAACATCCCACATTGGTCCAAACCATAAGTATCCTCTTCAACACGCCCTTTCATGCTCATCCAGTCACGATAAGATGATAATTTCGACAATCGGTGCGTGCTTTCGCCACCTTCGCCGCTCCTTGCATATCTTGACATCGTTCGGCCATAGCTCGCAAACTCGGCTCGTCTTCCGCGAACTCGCAAAACCCAAAGTCGCTACCACCTCAGCCCTCGGGATCGCGGGTCCTTCGGGGGAACCTGGCCAGAGGCAAGCCTGGCCGTGTACTTGGTATTCGAAGCATCCCAGCCGAAGTTTGGGAAGTGATATTCCATCATGCTATCCATGATCCAGACACAGTACTGCAACACCTCGTTTGCGTCATGCTGACCTGCCGCCAGTGGAGAAAGACTGCCCTCCTGTCCCCTCGGCTATGGAGTCACCTACCCGTCTTATCCGAACAGCTCAACAGTACCGCTACCGCGGAGGACATTCGGAGCATTCGCGATACTGTTCACCTTTTCCTCACGAGGTCGGGAAACCACCCACTTACATTCCAATTCCACACCTACCATTATCCATGGAAAGATCAGGAGCTTCTGGCGGAAATCTTCCCTTTGCTGGTCCCCCACTGCCGACGATGGGAGAACGTGACGATCACCACAAGCCATCGACTCCTTAAAACGGCATCCTCGATTCGCGGAAACCTCCCCCTGCTTCGCTCGCTCGACCTCATCGTCCACGACACTGAAAGAGACACCCACATCATTGACTATTTCTCCAACTGTCCTTCTCTTCACCACGTGTGCCTGTCGACAGCGTGTGCCTTTGAAGGGGAGGGACTAATCGTCCAACTTCCATGGTCTCAGCTCGAAACATTCTGGCACCAGAAGTCACTCTCTGCAGGATCATTCTGCCTCTCACAAACTCCCAAAGAGGATGGAGGTACCATAAAGCCCATTCAATGCTCGGTATACGGCAATGATTTCGTTTTTCTCCAAAAGCAGCTCCCCGAAAGCCTGCACTCCCAACTCACAGCCTTGAGTTTGAACGTCGTTGCTACTCCTCCTCTCCTTGACTGGTTCTCAGAGAACCTCGTTTTGCCACATATAACTGGCCTCGAACTCACTCTCCATCAGACTTTTCCTTCGCGCCTATCGCTAACCCACATTCTCTCATTTGTTCGAAGGTCAGGTTGCTCACTCAAGGGGCTCTACGTCGATGACGCGTTCTGTGAGCCAGGAGTACTCTCCCAGATTCTGGCACTATGCGAAGATCTGGATGAGATGGCCCTTCCCATGATACCATGCGAGGACCTAAAGGGACTGACACTAGGTCCCCATACTACCGCGATCCTCGTACCCAAGCTACGGCAACTCGTGATCTCTCTCATCCATGAACCACTGCTCCACGGGGATGTTCCGGCGCTTTTCCGTGGACCTGCTCTCACACAGATGGTACTCTCTCGGGATTTCGCTGCGAAGCTTTGGCTCCATCACCCCAAGGTAGACGTCCTCAACGTCGTTGTCAAGTGTAGATGGGGGACGACTGCTTGCCAATCCGTCTTCCAGGCTCTGGGAGAGGATATCCACTCTCCATCTCATTCTCTCTACATCGAAGGCTCACGTTGGGAAGCGGAGCAAATGTTCTTGAGATGGGCAGAGGTATTACGTGGATTATGCACCTCTCACAAGGCCGCAGGGTGGGGGCGTCTCAAACCATCACTGGTTCACAGGGAAGGAAAGCTTTTGAATGGGGTTCTGGAAGAGATAGAAAACTATCCAGTTGAAAAGCTTGATGTGATGCTGCTCCAGGTATGTGTAGTCCCTACACGCAAACTTCTCTCCTGATATACCTCGCCAGAAATATTCCATACCTAGCACCCTCGAGCATGGCCGCTGTACTGCCCTCTCTCCCATTTGCGGACTATGTGAAACACGACATCGGGTTACGGCGCGGCTAAAGGCAATAAAAGAGAAATGGGTGCCGGTCATCGTCTCAGACATTGCGCTGTATCAAAGGTGGATGTTCATAGGGGATTACAAGCTTGCCTACATTCCTTTGCATGACTGTAAGTTCTGTTCACCCCATTGTATGAGGCGGCACGGTACTGAAGCATTGTCGGGCAGGTAGACGAGGCGGATACGCACCGTGGTTGATTGCAACAGGGTGTGAGCTTCATGGGCAACATATGTCCGATCGTCATTATCACGATCGCGAATTATTCGAATCCGTGACATTCGTATAGAAACTCGGGCCAGAGAATCTCAACTTGAAACCTTTCGCCATGGGCATACTTTACGAGTTGGTCATCGCCGGTTTAATTCGTGTGGATGGATAGAGGGTGGGATGAGACTGTCTACTTGTGGTCGCCGACAACCTGACAAGAGATAGCTACCAGTGTCTTGAGTGTCGAGGATGCCAGTGGTGAGAGAACTTGAGTACTTTACATACTTACCCAAGAGCCAAAGCCGCTGATCTAGATCAACTGCTGTGCGTTCGGCTTTTGGCGGGTACTGTTGCCGGTCAGGTAACGGGACAACCACGGTAACGGGACAAACGTCCATATCTCAGGCAAATATCCACCTTTCCTCGCGATCTCTTTTGTGTCTGACAGTATATAGGTACCTCTAGGTATATATATAACTTTTGAGGTCATAAGTTTACTTGAAGAGCTTGAATTTGTGGGGTACGGTAAAATGCGCAGACTTTTGGGGTGTCCCGCTCTGATCTAGACGTGATGCTGCTTGAATGGGATGCTATATGAGAGGGAAAATAACACAAGGCCATGCATTACTATTTCAGTGGTGTATGTACCAAGTTTCAAGGAAGGGGCGGTAGAACTGATGCAGATATGGTAGATGCATAGTTCAACCCCCAACTTCCGGGACACCTGATGGCAGCGAAAGGTCCTGGCCCGCCACTACGTGACCGCACACTCAAAGGCCTATGTACTTCAACCACGTAATACCCTACTTCTTTGTGAATGCTCTGAAATTTATTCAGGAATTTTAAGTCCAACACCACTCCCAGAACGGGGGTCGGAATCGCAAGCTCAAACGAAAAACAAGCGGGACATTCGATTGATGGGCCGGTGTCCCGTTGGCTCTCTCTCTATCCTGTGAAGGATCCCTGGGAGTATTTCGAAACATTTCATTTTCAAAGTAGTTCCACTGTCTATAAAGCAGCTCTGACAGGGTATAAGAGGAGGAGAGTGTCAGGAATATGGCTATCTTCATGTGTTGATGCTTGTTTGCTCGCGCCTGTCCCGGTACCCTGATGCGCGTTTGAGGCCGATCAGCGTCACATAAATATTCCCCTTGGACTCAAATAGCTGTTAAATCCTATAAGATCTAACATGCATACTTAAAATTACTGAATACACCTATGTTCCAAAGCCGAGGGAGAAACATGCAGATTTGGATCCAGGAGATCCAAAATACAGTCAGGGTGTCCCGTTACCTGACCGGACACAGTATGTTACGACATATGTAGCGATTCAAATAAATACCCCGGTAACCCTGGTTTGGCGCCTTTCTGCCCTGCCCATTTCCCACGACTTCCCATCCACATCTGAAAGCCATAGTTGCAAAATGAATCCCACACAGAAGCCGACAATGGGTTTCTTGTCTCTTGGTGAGCCTGCAGCCATTATGGACGTCGGAAACGACATGAATTTAAAGGGATCTCAGGCTGATGGACCCTGCTGCAGCTCGAAAGCTCCGCTCGTCGTTTGTTGACAAGGTCTCGACGAGAGTAAAGTTCGACCCCTCTGTACACAATGATCACCATGCTACCTTTAACCGGCATTCCGGGATGTGGATTATCGCGAAGCTCCCTCCTGAGGTTCTGGATTTGATCTTCCATCATGCCATCCACGACCTAGACGCGCACATTCGATACCTGACGCACGTCGGGCTAACATGTCGGCGATGGAGAGAAGCCACCCTCCTGTCTCCCCGCCTCTGGAGCCACTTACCGCCAATCTGCGAACGGCCCACCAGCACGGCCACCTCCCCGGAAATACGTCGCCTCTTGGATAATGTAAAGCTCTTCCTTAAGAGGTCGGGGGACCACCCGCTTGCCTTTTAGCTTCACGCATTATCGAGACCCTCTTCTAACGGAGACGAGCCACTAGCAGAGGTTCTATCTCTCTTGGTTCCCCACTGCCGCCGATGGGAGAACGTATCACTCAGCATAGGCCGTCAGCTCCTCGAAGCTGCATCTCAAATATCCGGAAGCCTTCCCGTCCTTCGTTCCCTCGATTTAACGGTGCTCACCCCAGACAACGGCCCAGGCTCGCAAACCATCAACCATTTTATTCACTGTCCTCGCCTTCGCCATGTTTCCCTGACGGTGACGTGGTCTTTGGAAGAGGACAAAGTCATAGTCAACATGCCATGGTCTCAAGTCGAGATATTCAAAGACTTCAAGTCAGTTCCCGCCGGCCTCCGATGCTTCCAACAGACAGGTGACGAAGCCGGCGGCCTCCAATGTTGGATGTCGTCCCCCAATTTATCTTTCATTCAGCAAGAGTTCTCGAGAGTATCCATTCGTACCATCACCAAACTGTCTCTTACGACCGCTCCCAGCCCGTCCATTCTCGAGTGGTTCGCAAACCAACTCACCTTACCGGAGCTCACCCACCTCGAGCTCTATTGCCAGTCCATCGATATCACGCGTCTCCCCCTCACTGACCTTCTTTCCTTCATTCGGCGGTCCAAATGCTCTCTCAAGCAGCTTCGCATTGATCGAGCGCTCTGCGAGCCTGGGGTGCTCGCTGGGATCCTGTGGCTTTGCGGGGACAACATGGAGGAGATGACGGTGCCCGTAATCCCCACCGAAGACCTGAAGCAGCTGACATTGGACCGGTTCGGCAACCTCCCGGTTCTCGTACCCAAGTTACGAGCCCTGGAGGTCTTGGTCAATCACATGTCATATGGAGACATAAGCATGTTCGACGGCTCCGCTCTAACGGAAATGGCGCTCTCAAGAGACTTCGACTCGGACCTCCGACAACGGGACGGTGTGGCCGCCCTTGCAGTGAGAGTGCGGGCGCCTGGAAGGGCCGTCCCCACTCTCCGTCTGATATTTCATCGCCTAGAGGATGACTCCCAATCCCCCAGGCGCGCGCCGATGATCAGAACCACGAGAGTGGAGGCGGAACGGACGGTCGCCGGGTGGGAAGGGATTTTGAGACAGTTGTGCTTCTCCCATGAAGAATCAGGCTGGAGGCGATACAAACCAACACCTCGCCATGATTTCGGGGAGTCCGTTGATAGGGTACTCACAGAGATGGAAAACTACCCAGTGGGGAAGCTTGATGTGGTGCTACTTCGGGTAGGAACGACGGCTAACCTACCTTGGTACAGGCTAACAGTATTCTCCTCCAGAAGTACTCCATTCCAAATATTCTTCACCACGGGCGCTGCACTACCTTGTCTCCCAAGTGCGGGCCGTGCGAGAAACGCTACAAGGTGTCGAGCCGGCTCGAGGTAATTCGAGAGAAGTGGCGTCCAACGATTATCTCGGAAATAGCCTCATATCATCGGTGGATCTTACTTGGAACGTGCGGGTGGGCTTACCTTCCTTTGGAAAACCGTGAGTGGCCGCTTTCCCCCCATACTACGCGGCGTGGTAGCTGAAGTATCGGCACAGGGAGACGACAAGGCGACGAGCCGTGGTTGATCGCGACAGAGCGCGAAGCTCACGGCCAAACGGCGTCAGACGGTCGGTACCATGAACTGTCATGATGGATGCTGGAGGCCTGGTCTAGTCACCGTAGAGGGGTAGAGGATACGTGAGGTATGGATGACCAACCGTGAACCGAGCAGGCACTGGTGGAAGTTCGACGTTGGAGTATCGTGCGGGGTTCGGAACGTAGATAGAAGCGTCACTGTTGCGTCGCTGAATAGATGCCTACGGAACCCTTCAAGTGACCCAAGTCCTTCGCGGCCGATCTCACCATTCCCCAGCGAATCCACAAGGCCGATATTAGCGCAACGGAGTCTACAGGCCCAGGGAATTACGAAAACATCTACTGCACGAAGGGCGCGTTCCTGTTATCTGAGAAAGAGGGGCATGAATGAACAACGGTGTCAATTGTAGATCACAAGAAAGCCTACTTTTCAAGTTGTGCTAATTCTCAAGCCCACCAGAGGCTCTCACCTCTGGTTTTCCGATAGTTTTGCAACAGGGCCGTATTAGCGAGTGGAGAACCGTCCTCGTTCGCCAAGTCGCGTCTTGCTTGAATATATGCGCGGGCGTTTTCTTCGTCAAAGGCGCCGTTTGCATAAAAGATCTCGAGAACGTGCAAACATGAGAGAGGTGGGGGTTTCACAGTCCCCAGAGACCGAAAAAGGGCGGGGTCAAATTCGACGTCGTCGAGCGTGAGCTCGGTCAAGCGGGGGAGTTTGCAGAGGAGATTCTCCAAAGTCTTGGTCCGGATTCTCATGTAGCGCATTTGGAGGCGCTGCATAATGTTGCCGCAGCCAGACCGATCTACCAGCCCACAAAGGTATCGGCCGACAGCCAATGCATCGCTCTCCGCCCAAACGCCGTTCCAGTCTCTACCATAGGCGGTTTCCAATGTTTCGAGCATCGGAGCACGGAAGAAACGCAGGCATTGCATCCCTCCCTTTCGGACACATCGTAGCCGGAGCGTTCGCATAGCGGAAAGGGTGAAAATGTTGGCTTCTGAAGGTATTTTCCAGCGGCCAGCGAGCTTCGTGTCGTATACTATATAATCGAGATCAACTTCCAGGGTTTCCACTTGTTGGCAGGCCTCCAAAACCGTTAGAAGATCGTTGATGTTTCCAGCCGTGCCGCACACCAAGGTGAACTTAGTCAAGCGGGCAAGGATGCTCTCCGGGATGAACATGTCGTAATAGTCCACTCCGTCTGTAAAAAGAGGCTGGAAAACCAGTTTGAAAGAAGTGACAGGCGGAAGCTGGGCGAAAACATCGTTCCCGAGTGCGCCGACGTTGTCTTCTGGGTATCCGGGTACGAGTTCCAGTTCCAGTTCTTCTACAGCATCCCATGGCCGACTTCCGGCAAAGTTTTTGCCAGCCTCCTGAATCAACTTGATGAGGCGACCGACACATCGCAAGCTCGTGCAAACTTGAATCATGAGTCGGCTAAGAATTGGCCCGCTGGTCAGAAACTTGGCCAGTGCCAGATCGTCGAGCTCGCAAGAATCACTGTCGCAATATTCTCCGGTAAACGCCCGTAGCATCAGCGTTTTCGGCAGGGCTCCCGCCTTCTTCCACCATAGCTCGGCTTTGTCCTGATCGAAGATGTGTTCTTCAAACCGGACTGCAAGGGTCGTCCAAAGCCCATGCGTGGCGTTCGCAGCTTGGCGCCATCTTTGGCATACGAGGCAGATGTCGAGGAGCCTGTCCATAGGATATGGCGGGATAATAAAGGTGAATATGCGCCCCAGAATTTCTAGAGGCAAACGATGAATAGGCGGTATCATCGAAAGACAGATCTGCTGTGCGTGTTGCAGTTGCTTGATCGCCTCGTCCAAGGTCTTGAGCTCGTTTCTAAGCGCGGCGACCTGATCTTGCCGCTTTAAAGACGCTGTTTCGGCAATCCGACAATGAAATGCGTCGAGAACAGAATTCATGCTGGTGGTTCAAGAGAGAGACGCGTCAGCCCATCAATGATGGGCGCGCCACGAATGGAACTTGGTTGGCAGAGGATTTCACGCCCCAGATACAGTCACTGCAACAGAAAACCATACTCCATGTCCTTGGAAACGGGGGGAAAGACGAACCAGCTGTGAGAGATATCTATTATCGGCACAGGGGAAATCTAGAAAAATATTGGCTCCAGAAGCAAAACTACTCTCTGTCTGGGAGTCGAACCCAGCTTTCGCGCGTGACAGGCGCGTGTACTAACCGATATACTAACAAAGACGATGGTATAGGGGACATACTTGCAATCTGAAGCTCTTTTTGGGTTTCTCCCCCTCGACTGCAACCCGAGGTCCGCAAGTTGTCCACAACCATCACCCCACCCTGTCCCATAGTTTCTGTAAGCGGCTAACCGGTTCTTTGGTTGGGAACAAAGCAGACTTGGGAGGTCTGCGACCTGTTGGAGGGAATTCAGGGGTTCGACCACTCCTTAGCGGGCCCTGGAATCAGCTCAAAGGGATCTGGGGTGGCACCCCAGATGCACGTTCCCGAAAACGGGAATGAATAAGGGTATATATTCGACCCTTGGAAACATCTTGTTCCTGTCCGCTTTCTCCACCATGACTGACTCGCCAACCCTTCTCGGATCGCTCGGCGACTTCTGCTACACTTCGTTCGCGCTGAACAACAACGTCCCAGGACCTCGCGACGTCCAACGTATCGAACAGGAACTACAGAACTTTGACCTCATTGTCCGGTTCTTCGAACGCCACCGAATGGCATGTCGTGCGGTCCTTTCGCCAATTCGACGAATCCCTCTCGAGGTCCTCGGCGAGGTTTTCACTTTTTCAGTTTGCCCCAACGGATTCGTATCGAAGAGTGGGAGGAGGCAGCTCCTCTCGATTTGCCTCGTGTCCAAGGGCTGGCGTGAGGCTGCTTACGGAACACACCGCCTTTGGACCGAGCTCGGGCTCGAGAGACCCTTCACCGAGGAGGTGCGCTTGAAGGCTCAGCGGTGGCTCACCAGGGCTGGCAGTTTGCCCAAATCCGTTTCTATCCGCGCCGCAGACATTCGTCTCGGTATGTGCATCCGGGGAAATCCCCACTGCTCTTTCATGAACCGGTCGATCGCGCGATTCCTAACAGACGGACCCGCCATTAGCGACCTCACCATCGAGTGTGCGAGTTCCAGCTGCATTCGCCACCTCCTGGAGGAGATGGGGAACGTCAAGCGCCTAGGGCTACGGCGGTCGTGGGACTCCGTAAAGACCCTCCGCATGGTAGTTGACTCCGAATGGCTCGAGGAAGTCGACGACGATGACAATGGTCAGTCCGACTCAATGAGGGACGGAGGAGACAGTGAAGGGAGGAGAACAACGAGCCTGTTTGCTCACCTGCCGGCAATCACTTCCTTATACCTTCACCTTCCTGAATACGAAGGCGACGACACGGACCTGGCTCTCGACATACCAGAGAAGCTCCTTGCACGACTCAAGGACTTCACCCTCATCTGCGACTGGGGTGCGGACAAGATCCTGCCAGTCCTCAAGTCGTGCTCCAATCTCGAGACATTTACTCTCGATGCCAACAACGCAGATTTCATCCTGGACCCCGACAATCCATGGCACACACGCAAAGACGAACAGGCCACCCTCTTACCCAAAGTCCGCAAGCTCTGCCTATGGAGGGTCCCACCTGATGCCGCGGCCTACCTCCAATTCTTCCGCGCATACTCTCTGGAGGAGATGGAACTGCGGTTCAACCTCGAGGGAATCCGCTGGAATAGCACCTGGGGGATTGCGTTCTCGTCTTACTTTGAACGCTTCATCCAGCGATCCAAGGGGAAGGGTAGCTCGACGAGCTTGCGGCACCTCCACTTATCCTCCCTCGAGATCACGGCCAAGGAGATGCACCGAATTCTTTCGAAGTTGCCTTCGCTTACCCATCTCACTCTCGATCAAGTTCGGGTCCCCTCCACTCTGTTCCGAGATTTGCTGTGGGTCAAGAAGGGGACCGCACCCCTCCCCAACCTCGAGGAACTCACCCTATCTCAGAGCCTTAATAACCTCGATATTGACGTGGCTCATGAATATGTCAGGGCACGGGAAAAGCTTTCGAGAGAGGACGGGTCTCCCTTCGCCAGAACGAACCTGACGGTTGACCACCCTACGAGAACTACGAATGGACAAGGTATCTCCAGCCCGACTTTGTCAGGAGAGAGCGACGAGAGCAGCGAATGATGGGTCGATCAATATGGAGTTGCCATGAACCAGGCTATTTCGTATACAGTCATACCTGTCATAAACCATACCTGAGAAAACCCATAACCAGCCAGTTGCCCATGATAAACCATACTCTGAAGGTCCACCGAAACCCCGGTTCCCCGCAAAACATGACCGTGGTAACCCATAACCCAGCAAAAGCCATACTTTTGGCCGACTTTTGGGTGTCCACCGAGGGCCATGGGTTATGACAGGTTTGACTGTATATACAACTGGGCGAGGGGGAATAACTGAATGCATAATAAAGTACACTGTAGAGACACTTGGAGATATGATGCGTTGGATTGGGTCACGATGTGCAAGGATGAATGATGAACACGAAGAGTCCGGGGGAATCCGACCTACAAGCCACGAGAAAACAACAAGCTACTAGAAAACAAAGAGACAAGACCCTTTACAGAGCCGCCTTCTGGTACTTGGGCTCAACACCGTCCTTGACAGCTAGGAAGGGCATCAAGTCGCTCGTCAAGAACTCGCTAGGCCACGTCTTCCTCAACTGACCCTTCAAGTAGTCCTTCGCCAGCTTGACGTTCTCATCCTGGACACCGGCGACAATGGTCTTGATGGTAGGAGCGATCGCATCGACATGAGCATCGATGTACTCGGCGGTGATGAGCTCGCCAGTATCGTCGACGCGGAGACCGTACTTCACCCACTGCCAGAGCTGGACACGAGTAATCTCAGCGGTGGCAGCGTCCTCCATGAGGTAGTTGAATGGGATGCATCCGTTTCCGCCGACCCAGGCGGCAGTGTAAGCGAGACAACAGGACACGTTCTCCTTGATACCTTCCAGGGTAATCTTCCCAGGGACCTTGGGGTTCAGGAGGTCGGCAGCGGCAACCGTGACCTCGGACCGAAGGTTGTGGTATTGGTTAGGTCCGAGCATGTTCTCGTCGAAGATCTCGCGGGCAATTTTGTTGATGAGGGGGTGGGCGATCCAGGTTCCGTCGTGGCCAGCGGTGACCTCGCGAAGCTTGTCGGCACGGACCTTGGCCATGGCGATCTCATTGGCCTTTGGGTCGTCCTTGATGGGGATTTGAGCGGACATGCCACCCATAGCCGCGACCTTGCGCTTATGGCAGGTCTTGATGAGGAGGCGAACATAGGCGTCCATGAAGGGAACAGTCATAGTGACGTCCTTGCGGTCGGGGAGGACAGCAGAACGATCGGCACGACGCTTCTTGATGAAGCTGAAGATGTAGTCCCATCTGAAGGAAAGGATGAGCACGAAGGTCGAGAGCAAGAAAGAGATCGGCTTACCGTCCACAGTTAAGTCCACTGGAGTGGTTCCTCAACTCGAAGAGGATCTCTTCCATTTGGAAGGCGGCGGGGAGGGTCTCGATGAGGACAGTGCCACGGACGGTGCCTTGAGGAAGGCCGACGTATGACTGGGAGAAGACGAAGATGTCGTTCCACAGGCGGGCCTCAAGGTAGTGTTCCATCTTGGGGAGGTAGAAGTAGGCGCCGAACCCGCGCTTGACGAGCTCCTTGGCGTTGTGGTAGAAGTAGATGGCGAAGTCAAAGATAGACCCAGAGACGGGCAGGTTGTCGATGGTGATGCGGGGTTCATCGAGGTGCCATCCTCGAGGCCTAGAGGTGGCATGAGACATCATGCGACGACGAGGAATAAGGTAGGATCGTACCGCACAATGAGAACAGCGGGGCTCTCTGAAAGCTTATACTTCTTCCCGTTGGTCTCGAAGTCAATCTGCCGCCTGATAGCGTCACGCAGGTTAATCTGGCCATTGACCATGTTGGCGAAGGTGGGTGCGGAAGAGTCTGGCCAAATGTCAGACATTGTAGAGGGTCACAGCGAGGATAGCGCACCTTCGAAATCGGCCATGAAGGTCTTCGCCCCGCTGTTCAGAGCATTGATGACCATCTTCCTGTCGGTGGGGCCTGTAATCTCCACCCTTCGGTCCTCCAGTCCGGGGGCGGGAGGTGCGCATTGCCAGCTGGGCTCGTCGCGGACAGCCTTGGTCTCGGGATGAAAATCAAGGGCGACGCCAGAGTCGTACCGCCTCTGGGCATCTTCGCGAGCGGTGAGCAACGACTGGCGGGTAGATTCGAAGGTCCTGTGGAGCGCAGCGAGGAATTTGAGGGCACCCTCCGTGAAGAGCTCAGCCTGAGCCTTCTGGGCGATGGTGGAGTGGATTTTGACGCCGGGGATGCTGGACATGGTGGTAGTGAGTCGAAGTGGGGGACGGGGTGAAGTGGGTGGAAATGAAGAATCGACGCGGAGACGGAATGCTATTTAGCTCGGAGCTGAAATAGGGACGCATTCTCGGTGCTGGGTTCAGTTGCAGGTTTTGGAACACCATTTTGGGACGGCTCCCCGCCAATCCGTTTCCGTCACCCGCACGGATCGACGTCACTGGCCATAATCACATGCTTCCTGCCTCATGTGAAAGCCGCCGGACTATTTGCTTTTAGAGGCTTCCAATATAACAATCACCTTCGCGCATTATTAGCTTCAGGTACCGGCCTTCCGTCGAAAGGCTGAGATTCGGTACGTTGAAGGAATAATGAAGAACCGATAGCACTAGTAATTCTGCCGAGTCTTCGACCAACGTTTGAGAAAGTCGGCAGAATTACTAGTGCTATCGGTTCTTCACTCGGTCTTCTCTTGCTCCTTCTCAACGCTCCCAGACGGCTCCCCACCTCCCCTCCCCTTGGAGCACGGCCCAACGTTAGGATGCCTTTCCTTGCCGCCATCAAAGGGCGGGGATCGATACGTATCCTTCGGAGGGAACCACGGGGGGCGGACACAAGTCCGACAGTACCAAAAACGCACGGAACAGGGTTGCGACCCCGCGTTCCTGTAGGGAGCTGTTATTTGGCAGTCGTGCAGTGTCTCGACCGGGTCGAGGATTGAACAAACCTTACCGAAGCCCTTACGGATCTTGCAAAGTCACCGAGTCAGAAGTTGGAGGTGTGTTATCGCGCTTGACTAGCGCCCGCCTTAGCCGACGCGTCGGCCGGAGTCAAGAGATATCGGTCATTATCACCCTCAAAAGTAAGTCCTGAGTTCCTAGTGTCCATCTTGCAACCTGAACGCAGCCCAAAAAACCTGCAGAAGCTATGTAGCGGTGAGGCGGAGAAAGCTATCAAGCCCTAGTGGAAGGGGGACTCTGAGCCGACCCGCCACCGGTTGCAGGGTTGGCCACGGCCCTGTGACACGGGGTTCACGGACTCCAGGGCCAAAAATTGTTGGAAGGTCTGCTAGCATGTGGAGGTCAAGAAGTAAAAGCGACGCTATCAATGCCGCAAGGGCCATTCCCAGTTTTCGAACGCGTTGCCTGGCTGGCCGAGGCGCCCCGGCAGTTGCCGATGTGGATCCTTGAGGGTCCATCTCTGACTCGGACCGCAATGAACTTTGAGAGGGAACATCATGTCGGAGGAGCGCCAGGTTCTTCGAATTTTAGAAGAGGCGCAGGTTCAGCTTCAGTCTTGCTCCAGCCATCTTATTTGTGTACGAAATGCAAGGGTATGGATCGACCAAGGTGAATATTAAGTCACATATATCCATCTCCAGCCGCCAGCGTTGTCTCAGCACTCGTAATTCAGCCATGAATAATCCCATCCGAGTGGAATCAGCTTGCCCGATAGCTCTCTCTCCTTACCCAGAAACTCAGCATTTCTTTAGTGGGGCACAAACGAATACAGTATTTAGTAACCAGGACACGTTTGCGGATAGGAGGCTTACCTTGTGCGCAGGGTACTGAGGTCAATCCCACGGATGTAATCGAAATATGCTCTGTCTTCGGCGACGGGTACCAAGGATGCCGGAGCATCGCCTAGGGCAGTACCGTTAGTTATAACAGGCTAGACGGCAGGACTCGCGGCTCACCCAAACCGCGCTTCTGAATGGAAAGGGTCATTCGTGAGGGAGTGCCAGTGCAGCTTGGCAGTGGCCTGGACCTTTTCTTGTCAAGAGATACAGCAAGGCTCCACCGGTCAGGGTCCGAGGAAATAGCCATTCGGTATAAAACGCCTGAAATGCAATGTTATCCTCCAAGCGGCCGTAGAGATCGAAAGGTGAATTCACTAACCCATTATCACGAATGGAAACTCAACCTTTGAATATCCAGGAACCTTGGGATGGTAAACACGATCGCATGATCCTCGCTAATCGTGATAGTGGGGTGGCCAGACTCATCAGGAGTCCAGGGCCTTAGAGAAGGGTGATGCCTCAGGGTATGGAGGAGCGCATTGTCGTCCCTCTCACAGCAAGCAATCTCGATGTCGCCCTTGATTGCATCGGAAAGTGGTTGGGTGCACTGGTCAAGCAAGGCTCCGATTACTGGTGGAATGATTTCCCTCGGTTTCGTGGGACTGTCGATGCTGCAGAGTGCGGAATGTAAAAGGGTCCTTCCAGTGAGAAACGGTGTTTGCAAGGCGTTTGATAGCAAAGACCTCGAGCCTCCACAAAGTTTCAAGCACCCCTCGATAAGAGCCACGGCCGCTTCGGAACCACCATCGGAGAAAGCTGCTGTGCACAGGAGGGAAACAAACTCGCGCCGCGCTGGATTGTCGAGCTTGGAAAGGTCACCGACATTAAATGCCGGATTCTCCATCTGCGTGCTGATGTCAGTGGGTCGTGAGGAGGCACCAAGGCAGACAGACCCACCGATGTGGCCGTACTGATGCCAAGGAGCTCATCCTTGTTGCGAACGCCCATCCAGACAACCTTGAAGCTCCTCTTTGACCCTAGCTCGACGATGCTCACGTCCAGTCCATCATCGAGGGTAATGGTGGCTGCAGGGCTGGGGCGGTTGGGCGATTTGGGTAAGCCACCGCTGACACTCGCCGTCGTGAACCGGAGGTTGATTGGGTCTTGGCGCAGTTCTCCTTCAGGTCTGTTCGCCATCTGTTGGGTTGGTTGCAGTTAGGGCTAGCTTTACTTCAGCTTGAATGAGATATGAACCTCACCATATCAGAGTTCTGCTCCTTGCTGAGAATAAGGGTGATTTCTGGGTTTCCTGAGTTAGCTCCCGGGTGGGACTTCGGTCGGAAGACGATCATCACGCGGCTCTGGAGGGAGTCGTAGAATTGAATGGGGTTCGAATAAAGGCCCTTTCTTTCTAAGTCGTGGGTCCTGTAATTGCAATAAGCGACGTGCGCACACGGCGTAGAAGAGAGGTACACGTACTCCATATCCGGCAGGTGCACCTGGAAGCAGATGATATCACCATCCTGAATTTCGCTCTGAGCGAACGACTGCGTGGGCCTCATCAACACGATCTTGCCAGGTGCAATTTCCTGCAGGGGGCGCCTTGGCATTAGGGGGGGGGGAAGGGGGGGGGCGTCCATCTCTGATCAATGCACATACGCGCCTCATATAACTTGAGAGGCGTTTCTGGCCTTCCGCTCGTTGATGAGAGGGACAAGGCCGCTAACTTTGTTCGACCGGAAGACGAAGGCCTTGCCTGCACCCAGTATAGTCTGCTTCGAGGCATCGAAGTGCTTCAAAAAAACCATAATGGATTGTTGAGGGGGTTCGGGCTGCAAAACGATTCAAAATACAGCGTTTAAAGTCGCATAGTCTCGACGGGGACGCACCTTCGTAGGGTTTGGAATGACATCTAAATACAAACGTAGGTAGGTCCCGCATGTCATTTTTTTGAGAACGTTCTCCACTGCAAGAGTCTGTTAACCTCCGGGCTTCTTCGGTCGGGGGAGACTTACTACTTAGATTGGAATCGCTGTCGGGGATATATGTATCCGGTCGAACTGTCTTGTTCCGACGATTACAAAGGACCCAAAGGCGGATCTGGTTCTCGTTGTAGTTGAAGTGTTGCGCAATGCGACCCTTGAAGACGCCACACCTTTCCTGTTTTAAAACCCGGAAGCTCGGTAGATCAGAAAGTGGCGGGCTGTGCTCGTCGAACGATGCAAGGTCAAAGCCTGCATGTTTGGAGAATGTCTCGTCGGTGATGACCGTTGCTGTTAGGAACAGGTGCGCCTCCTCGCGCTCCCGCTTGCCTTCCATGTGAATTCGCTCCTCGTCGAAATAGCGCCCTACGGTAAGGTTGGTTAGGTATGAACAGCGGTATAGAACGGGCCACTTGCCAGTGCCCAGGTGAGAGGGTGTGCCTTCCTCGGTGAAGGGAGCAAGGACTTCGTCCACGGCAGACTTGCGGGAGCTTGGATCAACAGTTGTCATACTGAGGGCCAGAAATTGTGTGGCCCCTTGGATAAGGCCAGCAAGAAAGGATTACGGCTTCAATCGAGCCTACAATCTATGGAATGTTTGCGTTGCTTTGCACTTATCGTGATTATCGCCTCGTGTTCTGCGCTGTTTGTACACGCTTGGATGCCAGCGGGTATCCTTCAAGTTAACGTACCAATTCGACCACGACAATGGTTACAAGGTCAATCCATGCACCTTCTGAGTCCTATGGCAAGGGGGGAGGGACACGCAATTGGGAGTTACAGGCTTGCTTCAACATACTCCCTTCAACAATCGAAAATTATCTGACTTTATGGAAGGGGGCATAGATATTACATCGGGGAAGCTGCTGGACCGCCGCGACCGTCATGATTACCAACTTAGACACGATGTAGAATACGTGCAGTAACCACATACGATTCCATTGGTAAGGTCCTAATTAATCTGCCCGGGAGGAGCGACATAGTCCGCGCGCTTGAGTGCCCAGACACAGTCGAGGCGAGTATATTGTGGTTCAACGGATTCGTGAAGCTCCTTCAGAGTAATTTCCCTCAGGTGCTCAAAGTCCTGCTCTGACATGCCCCTGCCGCGAAGCATTGGTTCACCGGAACGTAGAAACGCCTGAAAGGGGCGTCAGGACAGCCTACAACCGGCTGAGGCTTGGAACGCACCTGAACATCTTTCTTCATTAGGTCACAACCCGCCTCTGAATATTGTTTGTCGTCCCCAGGGATGGCGGGGAGCCAAACATTTCGAGAGTTGATGCGTTCGAAGGCCGGATGACTGGAGACCCACTGCCAGAGAAATGTTGCTGCATCGGAATCTCCGCCGGAATGCTTGATTGCGTTGCGTACATGAGCGAAGAATCTTGCCCAGTACGGTGGACCAACTGCTCCATCCAATGATACGTCGATCCGCGCGAAATTTCTATCGTAGGTGTACCAGTCGACCTCGGCTAATTCGACGAGACCACCAGGTCGAAGCGCCCGACTGATCTCTTCGAACAGGAGTTGATAATCCTTCACCTATCGAAGCGAAGTGAGCATTCTGAGCTATGGAGCGCGAACGGTGGACGCACACCGGAGGAGATCAAGCGGCAGTGTACAACGTCGAATTTGCCATAGCAATGCTTAAGGCCGAGATTTGCATCGTGGACTTCGCTTATGACATTGGGGGGTTGCCTTGGAGTGCTGGAGAAATGGCGAGGTAAGAAGATAAAAGTTAGCATTAGGGAATCGCAAGGTTTTGAAACCGGGAGCACTCACTTAATGAGCGGAACTAAATCCATCGCGACGCACTCGGTGAGCGGGAAGTCTCTCGCTACATCTCGTATCCTGAACCCACCCTCGTCAGACATGGACTCACTCCATTGATATATAATTTAACTGACCACTCTCCATTCCCGCACCCGATGTCGAGAACTCTCTTCTCTCCAGGAGTCGTACCTTCCAACACCTTTTCAATTTCCGGAGGGTACTTGGCACCCATGAATAGGATGAACATACGGTGCTGCGACTCTGCAGATCGAGAGAAAAGTATCAACTCGTGCTCGAAGCTAGGAAAGACTGAGAATAAACTTACGCAGCCTTTGCATCTCCTCCTCGTCAGCTGGGAATCCATACGCATCTGAGCTTACATTCACCGCCCTCCCGTACACCATTGAGGTATACGAGTGCGAATTCGCTCCGTCACCATACGAGCTGGGGGCACTGCGGAAGCCATCGTGTGTGGGAGTATGGGGGGTAGGTCCAGGGGGTCCTGGGAGCAATGTTCCAAGGCAGAGTGGGCTTTAGGTCAGGTGCGCAATTGTATCGACTTTACCGGCATTTCGCCTCGTGTTCGTCCGGGTGTGTGTGCTCAAGTCTGGGGTGATGGGCGGTATCGGTCAGAAGGCCAGTGCACTGTACAGTTCAGCCACAGAAGGCTAACCAAAAGGAGGTTGTACCGGCGCTCGCTGAGAGTTTAATGGCCTGGGGGTTTGGTATACAGCCCCAGAGTGTCCTGCGACCACAGGCTCAACCTCTCCCATACCGTCCAATAATGTGATAATCACTTGCTTCAACGTTGAAATGCAGGCCCGCGATCTAAACAAACATGAAGCTACTGCAAGTAACAGGCTTTTTCCATCCCAAGTGTCAAGAAGTGCGTACCTGAGGCGTACACAACCAAGACCAAATCTGGCACAGGTTGGCCGAGATCCATTCACGAGGTCCCCGTGATACGCTTGGCTGAAGTCCGCGACCCAACGACAGTTCTGAGTAACAGTTAGGGATCCTCCTACATCGAGTTCTGCCGTGACCATTGGCGACTTTGGGGTCGGATAGCTCCACGCCGGTGCACAAAGTGGTCTTCGGGAGTAGGTGCTGAAGGCGTTCTGGCGATTCTTATCGCGGTCCCCGACCTGTGTACAGCTGACCACGTTACTGTGGGCGTTGAGTCCATAAATGGTTTCGTCAAAGCGTTATTTCTGGTTATCTACTACCTGTCAGGTAGGCTGAGAATCTCGTCATTGGAGATTCTATGAGCGCAGGTTGCGTTACTGTATGGGTCAAATCAATTCATAGGTTCTGGCAGGCAGAATAAAATGAAGCAGTTGGTATCCCCTCTTTCCCCAGGTTTCCCTCACCCGAGAGCGCGCTCAGCCCCGGGACGAGGTGCTTCTCCTCACCAATGCCTACGAAATGAGGCTCTGAGCCTCCACCTTCCCGCTGAGTTGTCGATCCTTCCCGATGAAAGAATTCCTGGGGGACCGGGTCAGGCGCGTCGTGTCGCTAATAAAAACGGAGGACTTCGCACCTGGTTCTCAGGAAATCGACAGGAAACAAGAAAGGTTCGTCGAATCCGAAGAGTGACCTGCTGCTCCCGACGTCCACCATGCCTTCCGGAGCCCCTGCAGCATTGTGCTGTGCGAGCCAGAGAGTAGTACCCCCTAGTAGGCTACCGCCCTGGCGCGGCACAACTCGGATAAATTGAGCCATCCATTTCCCATTAGACGGAGAATTTTGTATCAATAGTCGATACAACGAACCTGCGAGAACTAGGGTGAGAAAGGGGGATTGTTGCAAGAAAAGAGAAGGATTCACGCACTGCGAAAGACTACGTCAACATGACACTCTTTGGACATCAACATCCTATCGAGGAAGTTTGGTATCCTGAAGGACACCTCGGTGATTGATAAGACATCCGCTACTGGGTCTTCGAATGCTGGCAAGCGATCACCGCGAAGTAGCGGGTGCGTAAAGGCCGCCCGAAGCATTGTATTGTCGTTCCGGTCGCAACAAGCTTCCTGGATCTCTTGGATGGCTTCCTGCGATAGAGATGATCCACAGTGATCGAGGAGCACCTTTGGGAGGGGTGGCAGCTCTTTGACTTGGTGTTGACCTATGTTACAGATAACCCAGCGCAGGGGCGTCCGGTCATCGATGAATCGTGTCTGCAGGACCTTGGAGAGGAGCTCCTGCGACCCTCCACACACTTCCAAACAGTCAGCGATCAGCGTTGAGGCGGCATTCTCGTCCTCCCAGGAGTACACCGCGGCGCAGAACAAGGATATAAGTTTCAGGCGGGCTGGATTGGTGGAAACCTGGAGCTCTGTGACCGACGTCAACTGGTACGGAGGAGTGAATTCCGGGTTATTGGCGATGGTCGGGAAGGAAGAGACGTACTTTCACGGATTCCTTCGTCTCCTGCTTGTTCATCGCGGGTTCTGTTGTGGCCATTGACGGGTGCTGCAGAGAGGATGTTGGGGGTCTCTCTTGAAGAGAGGTCCGTGCATTGTGCATATCATCGTGGGCACGCACACCTCGTGTTCGAAGCACACTCCTGTGGGTCCCGTGTCTCGACGAGAAAGGTCAGTGTGTGATAGAGTTTAGGCAAGGGGCGACACCGTCTCCAAAATGTAGTGGCTGGCGACGGCTCAAACCTGACGTCGAGAGGATTAAGAGGCATATGCCGGAGGTTACGATTATAAAACCACGGAGTTACAACAGGAAGAGTACAAATGTCCGCTGGAGCGTAAGTCGTTATCATGAACTCTTCTCGTCCTCGTCCTCGGTTTCGACTGTAGCCTTTCGAGAAGGATTTGGGGAAGATTTGAGGCCGGGAGACGTATCTCTTGAAGGTATGGGTGAGGCGGTGGCTTCAATATATGACTTGACGGTGCGTTCTAGCACGCCGAGAACACGTTTACATGCGATCGACCACACGCCAACACTGACGGAACCTGTCGCAGGGCGTCAGCAACAAGCTGACGAGTCACTACGGACATAGGCGCACCTTTAGGGGCGAACGGGAACGATAGCCACCACGTTAGCGGCCCGAGCCAGTTGTCCGGCAAGTAGAACACTGGCTGCCTTCGGAACCACCATCCAATAACCAGCTCAACACCGGTAGTGAGGAACCACATCACACCCTTGAACTTCATAGAGAAACCTGACTTGGCCGACGACATTTCGGAATCTAGCGAGAACTCAGAACTGGCCGATGCGCTGTGACGTGGAGAGGGTACGCACTGAGTTTCTCCAGGTCTGCGAGACCTTTATCCACAGTCCTCCGTAGCTTCGCCCATTTTGCAAACTGGTCTTGCGCACTTGTCCGTAGAAGTTCGGACTTGTTGTTCAGGATCTCTTTTTTGAGCGCCCTTTGCTTGGCGGCGAGTGGCGAGCGCGTCACGGTAAGATACAGGGAATAGGCCTATGAATTGAAAGCGAGAATCAGCCCGATGTACGTTTGAAATTGAAGAACTGAACTGACCCATTCAAGCAGGACATTCTGGCCTATCCATGATATGAGTTGGGTAACGAATACGATGAGGAATACTGCGAGTAGCAGTGACATGGCGTCGTGGGCGGAAGCAGGAGTGATCAAGCCGGCGCCTCGTCGATGTGCCGGACCTTTTATACCACGTCACCATCAGCCATCAAATCACCAGGCTGGCATTGGCGAGGATCGCCGCCCCTTCAAGTTGTCCTTGACCACCACCGTCTCAGTGCCCTGGAGCTCATTTCCCCCTTACCTACAGACGGACAACCAGTGCACCTGAAGCGCTTTTGAAGTCTCTACACTTCCACAGAATCTTAGTTCGCAAGATCGATTCATGGATGCTCAACGACTCGAGCTATTGTCATCGAGCAACAGCACGCTTCATCCAGTCGAATTGGCGCTTCCTCGACAAGAAATTACTGCCCCCAAGGTAGAGATCAAGAAGTCAAAAATCGAACCTGAAGCCCCCCAGCCCCAACGTCGGCTTCGCGAAGCCCTCATTTCGCATTTCCGCCGCCCAGCAATACCACCTGAAATACTTGGGGAAATCTTCACCCACACCCTTGCTTCGAGTCTTCCGCAGGCGGAGCAATTAACCACCATATGCCTCGTTTGCAGAGGCTGGAGAAGGGTAGCTTTGGGCACACCTCAGCTGTGGACTGATCTCGCAATCGAGGCCGACGGATTCATCGATGTCAAGAAGGTTGAGGCCTGGCTTTCACGCTCTGGTACATTCGCCAAGAAAGTTTCGATCGACCTTTTCTACGCGCTTGATCACACCTACTGTCCGTTAGCAACATTGGAGCTTGCGGGCCTCCTCAGCGAGGGGCATGTACTCGAGTCTTTATCCCTCGAATGCAAGCACCCTGAATGCTTCCGCGACCTTTTCGCCTTGATTCCGACGGTCAGAACGAGGGGATTTCGGGCATGGGATCAGCTCAAGTCTCTGCATCTTGAATGCCTCGGCAACCGGTGGGACAATCTTGAGCCGAACGTATTCCAGCTTTTACCCCAGCTGCTGGAAACATTGTCGTTGAAGCTCCCCAACCCTGCCTACAACTGGCCAAACCCACCCCTTCCCAGGCTACCAACGCTTCGATGCCTGTCGGCGCTTCAGGTGTATGGTGACTGGCCCGCCAACTGGATGTTTGAAGCTCTAAAGTCATGTCCAACACTAGCCCACGTCACCGTACAGTTTGACGACGCCTCTGTGGATTTTGACGAAAGCCCATTCAAGGGAGACCTTTGTGCGCTCCCGAGCATGAAGGTCTTCAGGCTTCATGGGACATACTATCCATCTACGACGAGTACCGCAATCCTTCGTTTCCTTTCTATGCCCTCCCTTACCGATCTCGACATCAACTTTAACAGCGACATGTACAGTGTATATCTCAGCGACATCGAAGATCTCCATATGCCGCACATTAGCGAGGATGTCACTCAACTCGCCTTACAATCGAACAACTTCGTCAACCTCAAAACCCTGCGTTTAACCGATATGCTCATATCCGCCAGGGGCTTGAACGCTATATTTGGAACCCTCCCTTCCATAACCCACCTAACTCTGAACTCCATCACAGTATACGGCACGCCCGTTGTCGAAAATGCCTCCCTTCCCCAACTCCAGGTCCTGAACGTCCTCGACCTACCCATCCAGACGGTGCCCGACAGCCTTGACAGTTTCCTGTCCTTCCTTCAGGTCAGGGCTCGAAGCTCCCGTGCCCCCACAGCGGGTGATTCCGCTCAAATCGCCGTTGCCCCCGTTCGAAAGGCTAGAATAGTTATCTCGAGCAAGCACGACGGTCCCACTCGCCAGCACAAAACGAGTGCCCAAATCCTGCAGCAAATGGGCGTAGACTTCTCCCTTACCTTCCCATAACTTAATATGTAGTTGAAAAAATGGAGCGATATTCCCAGCGTTCGGTTCAGCTCGATATATACAGTCTGGCCACAATTCGAAAACTCAATTGCGACGAACGGTGGCGACCTGGTCTCGTACTCCTGAAGAGGTGACCTCCCGCTTGCGTGGGGTCGGCCCCTTTACACCCGGCATCGCCCATCAAATAGACAACTCTCAGCCCAATCTCAGCTTCAAGATCGCCTCTTGTTCCCGACCACCACCACCACCACAGTTCAGTCCCCGCGGGCGCCCCAATCTCGCCCACTCGCCTACACCTTACACCTCACACCGTGATCTTTCTAGCTATTCACACGGTGTGCGGGCATCCATGGAACCACAACGACTCGATCGGCTTTTATCCAGCAACAGCTCCCTACACCCCCTCGAGTTGTCCTGGCTTCAACAGGATATCCAGTCTCGCGAGGATGTCATACGGAACCTTCGACTCCAACTCGATACCCTCGAGTCCGAATGCGAGACTCGCAAAGCACTCCTTTCGCCTCTCCGTCGGGCGGTTCTACCGCCGGAGCTGCTTGGGGAGATTTTCTGTGAGACCTTGGAGGCGTCGGAGATTGAGGAGACATTTGAAGTAGTGAAAATATGCCTCGTTTGCAGGGCCTGGCGGGACGTGGCGTTAGCTACTCCCCGGTTGTGGGTCGCCGTTCGGGTATGGTTGGACGAACTGGTGGATTTCAAGAAGGTCAAGACCTGGCTGTCGCGCTCTTGCACACTCCCCAAGAGACTTTATATCGACGGCGAAGACAACTGCACAGGTTCTCCCGTAGAATGCCCCATGACCATGCCCGGGCTCGCGGGCATGCTCGCTGAGGGGCCCTTATTGGAGTTGTCGTTGGTATGCACTTCCCCCCAATGCTGCCACAGTCTCTTCAAAAACACGATGACGATCGGATCGAAGGAGCCCCTGCCATGGGAATCTCTCCGGTCTCTTACCCTGGATGTGAGCGGGGATTGGGGCGATGAAGGGGCAGACTTCTTCCACCTTCTTCCTCGTTCGCTCAAGTCGCTATGCTTCAGTCTTCCAGATCCTGATGATCTACCGGACGGGGTGTCGCTTCCGGAGCCTATATCTCATCCCTCACTATCCACTCTTAAAATCGACAGCGCCTTCTGGCCCGTGAATTGGACGCTCAAATCATTGGGGGCGTTACCAAGGCTCACCGACGTCACCTTGAATTTTCGGGGTTGTTATTCGGAGTACGACCAGGGTCCGTCTGACAGCGACGAACCATATAGCCTCCCAAATGTTCGAACTCTAAAGCTGCAAAACCTGTACTGGCCGCAACGCGATAAGACCAGAATTCTTCGCTTTCTTTCCACACCCTCCCTTACAGAACTCGAAATCACCTTCGAAACCGACGGGGAAGTTGATGCGACGAACGTGCCTGAAATGGCCTCGGACATCGCCCAATTCGCGCGCATATCGAGTAGCTTGCCCAATCTCCGCTCCCTCAGGCTGCAGGGCATGACAATAACCGCCAAGGGGTTAAACCCCATCCTCCGGGCATTCCCATCCGTCACCCACCTGATTTTGAGTGCCATTTCGATCCATGGCAAATCACTGGGTTTCAACCGGGATGTGCTTCCCCAGCTTCAGGTTTTCGAGTTCCTCGACTTTCCAGACAACGAGAACGAAGCTATCGACCTTGAACGTGTGCTGGAATTTATCAAAGCAAGGGGTCCTAACTCCTCTAACCGCGGCAACACCGCAGCGATCCACAAGGCTACTATATCGATTGCCAAGTGCTTCCACCAGTCGCGTTATCCTAAGGATCATTGGTGTGAGGTCATGAAGAAGGAAGGAGTGGACTTCTCATTCGAGCGTCCGTAGATCCTGGATGGCACCAAATACCTCCCCTGGACCTGGTTTACAGTACCACATCTTAATTTGAGCGTACCGCAACATAGCTTCTACCCGCAAAAATTACAATCGACGAGGCGTAACTAGTAACGGCCGGTTTCTCAATAAATCAATTCAGGAAGACTGTATTCCGTTCGAGTTTTGAGACGATGACCTCGGAGACTTCCAATCCGGACCCTTTAACGCCCAGCACCTCCGCAACCCATCAAGCAGTCGTATCTTGCCACCTGCCATCACCATTCACCACGATCGATTTCGTATCTTCGTACTCTCCACCTTTGAGCGCTCGCCAATTCCGTAATTGCCCACATACCTCAGTAACGCCTCCCACTTTCCTCACTCGTTGCGAAGTCGAGACCAGGCAGGCTAAATGGATCAACAACGACTCGACCAGTTGTTATCCAGCAACAGTTCCCTTCACCCCCTCGAGTTGTCCTTCCTTCGACAGGATATTCAATCCCGAGAAGACACCATCCGGCAGCTTCGACTCCAACTCGCGACTCTCGAATCCGAATGTCAGAGCCGCAAAACGCTCCCTTCGCCTCTCTGCCGATCGATTCTACCACCTGAACTACTGGGCGAGGTCTTTGGAAAGCCGTGAAAACGACACAGGAGGTAGTCAACATATGCCTTGTTTACAAGGCTTGGCGAAGTGTAGCACTGACGACGCCACATTTGTGGGCCGACGTCGAGGTCTATTCCAATGGGCCGGTCAATTATCAGAAAGTCGACACCTGGCTCTCGCGCGCTAGGGCCATCCCCAACAGGCTCCTGATTGAAGTAGGGGGTCATTGGAAACGTCCCAACGTTGACTGCCCATTGGCCGTGCCGGAGCTCGCAAACCTCCTGGCTGAAGGTCAAGCACTGGAGATGCTGTCCTTGTCGTGCGACTGGCCCAAATGCTGCCACAGTCTCCTCAAAATGACGATTGTCCCCGAGACGACGAGAGCTCGGCCCTGGGACTCCCTTCTGTCCCTTAATCTTGATTTTAGCGAGGGCTGGGGTGGCAACGGAGCCGACTTCTTCCATCTCTCGCCTCGTTCACTCGCAACACTGTCGTTGAGCTTTCCCTGGTATGGAGAGATTCCGGGCGATGCGTCTCTGCCAGATATATCCCATCCTTCCGTATCTGAACTCACCATCACGAGTGGTTTTTGGCCAGTCAGCTGGATGCTCAAAACACTGAGTAAATTCCCGAGACTGGTTACTGCCACCCTAGACTTCATAGGTGCATTCTTTACGTCCGATGAAGGTCCATTCGATGGTGAAGAACCGTACATTCTCTCCAACCTTCAAATTCTCAAATTACAACGCCTCTATTGGGACCAGCGGGACAGGACACGATTCCTTCGCCTCCTTTCGACACCTGCGCTCACAAACCTCGAAATGGACTTCGAAACCGACGACAACCTCCCCGAATTGGCTTATGTGCCCATGATGGCTATAGATGCTCCCTACTTCTCCCGTGCGTCAGGCAACCTACCCATCCTTCGCTCACTCGAGCTACAGGGTATGAGAATCACAGGAAATGGGCTTAGCCGCATCCTCCAAGCATTCCCCTCCGTCAGTCACTTGGTTCTGGGCACTATTTCAATCCTCGGGTCCTCACTGGATTTCGACCCGAATGTACGTCCCCAACTGCAGATTCTCGAAGTCCTCGACTTTCCGGACGAATCTGACACCATCAGCCCTGAGGATCTGATGCAATTCATACACACTAGGAGCCCCCACTACTCTTTAGAGGGCAACAACGGCAACATTGCGTCGATTCGACAGGCCACCATTTCCATTTGCCCCCCTGCGTGGTCGACTTCTTTCAATGCACACTGGTTGAAAGTCATGCGGGATGAGGGGGTGGACTTCTCGTTTTCAAGGTCGTCGTAGATGCTGCGCCATGGACTTTGTTTGGACCGTTCAATGCGAATCATTTCCCCACTTGCTTGTCGATCGAGATCCTGTACGTACAGCCGCCACAATTTGAATGCGGCACCCATTCATAAAGCCCCCGTGTTTGTCTCGGATCCCCATTGTCCAACGACCGACCATCCCCTGCCGGTTTCACCAGAACCTGACCAACAAAGGCGTAGAACACTCCATTACGAGCCCCCGACGCCTCCATTCGTGCCAACGTATGTAATATCTTTCTCAGTTCCGCTGCTTTCCTCACCCCCAGATGATTAGGCGCCCAACGTACTCGCACCATTTCTCGTCACTATTCCAGTATTCACACCCTATCGCTCCATCGTTGAGCCCCAACCCCAAACTGGTGTGGTATAAAACGGGCCGCGGATCCATTGAGCGTGATAGCGTGCATGGTCCCAGATGCTCTAGCTGCCTTGCCCAGAACCTGCAAGAACGTGAAGAAGGCCAGGCACACACGTGGCCCAGTTCTGCTAGCGAGGGCGACGAAGTGGGCACCGAGGCGAAGGAACAAGATGCTGCCGCACGACATATATGTATCGCGATGATCAAAGTGCTTCCCCCGACCAGTGCGTACATGATTATCAGCATGACGCCCACTTCTCTAACTACGGTTACCAAACCGAATCAGAATGTCAGCATATCTAGCCTTCTTCAGGGTCGATGGCCGTTCGAGGGCGACCCTGGGCGACCTCGTTGGCACGCCGAGTGTCGAAGCCGAAGGCATATTCTGGTAAAACTCTTACCCCCCCTCGACGCCGAGGGGGTCATTTAAACGGTCCACCACACGTTTTGACTGCTCATCCCCCCACCCTCGCTGCCCCCACCACCTTGCACCTCATGAGAAACGGATCTGTATCGCTACCAAGCTCCTACCCTATCAGCCCTCCAGATGTACCACTCGAAATTTGGGGCGAAATATTCCTCGACGTCCTTTCAGCCTCCCCGTTCAAGGTCACGACCCAGGTCCCAACGTTGTGCCTTGTTTGCAAGGAGTGGCGGGACGCAGCGTTGGCGATGCCGAAACTATGGCCCGTTCTCCAGGTCGACGTTGGCTGCAGGTTGACCTGTGACAGACTCAAGAACTGGTTCCTTCGCTCCCGGGGCCTTCCAAAGGCGGTCACCTTCACCGAGTCGTGGACACCCAACGGTAACCTGTCGCTACCCCATCGGGAGATAGCCAAGTTCTTGGTTGAAGGTCCCGTCCTTGACCAATTGTCCCTTCGTTGTTACTCGATGGTGTGCTTACAGAGCATCGTCAGCTCCGTGGAGTTGCTCTCGCTGGCGACGAACCCTGGGGCATGGGATTCGTTGCGTTCCCTGACTCTGAATATCAGGCATTGGGGAGACGGACCGCTTCGCAACGACGGCCTTCAACATCTGCCACTATCCCTTTTCCATCTATCTCTCGTCCTGCCTTGGTGGGATCACTTCCTTCCAGCCAACGAGCCCCCTCTTCAATGCATCTCGCATCCCAGCATTACCAGCCTCGAACTGGAATGCAACTGGCCGCCATCCTGGATCCAAGAATCTGTAACGTCGTGCACAAGACTCGATACGTTAAGCCTCAGGATCAAGGAGTGCCCTCGCACCACTGACGGACCTTGGTTCGACGTGAACCAACAGTGTACCCTCCCGAATTTGCGTACCCTGCGACTCCGACAGCCGTACCACTACGTTCGATACATCGACATCCTGCGGCCGTTGATTTTAACGTCGCTCGCCGATCTCGACATCAGCCTCAAGAGTGACGCAGGAGACGAGGAGTATGAGCCGGAGTGGGCGCTACAGGATTATGCCAAGGACGTCGCTCAACTGGCTCAAAAGTCAGATAGCTTGACCAACCTCCGTCGCTTTCGGTTCCACTGGCCATACCCCATAGGGTCAGCAGAACTGGCTTCCTTCTTTCGACATCTCCCGTCGATTTCCCACCTCATTCTCGACCAGACCGATATCCATCCCTCCGTTTTCCACAAGGACTTTGAATTTCTGCCTCAATTACAAGTACTCGAGCTGCGCGGGATGCCCTCCACCTTCGACTACAACGCACTTGCCCCCTTCGTTCAGCAGCGCAACTCCCAGCAAGGAACCCTCAGAGTGCTGCGAGGTAGTGCGTCTTCATGAATCGGAGCACCTCTATCGTCATACATCTGGATATATAGCCATTTTTCCATGCTTCCGTTTCTTTCTCTTATCGTTGTCACGCTCCTCGTTTTACCGATCCTCTGGCACTTCTCATTCGCTTTCTCGGCGAGTTTATTTAGACATACTGTAGACTTTTCGGGGACTTTGACTTTCTCAGTATCTATGCCTCTCATTAGACTTAAGAACCCCTCGTCACGGCCCTAGCCTTGTGTTTATCCCTTGATGCCCCCTTAGAGCGGGCGCTTATTTATCGCCAATATAATATGATGGATTGCATAATCTTCCCCCGTGTCAAGTTGGCCATCAAATCGCCCATCAGAACAGCTCTTCCTCCTTCCCCCACCATACCCAGCACCACTAACCACCTATCATCAATATGGACCTCATGGAGCGCTTTTCTCACCTCCTCAGCACTAACAATACGCCCAAACCCGCGGAATTGGCGTCAATAGTCGAAGAAGTCGCATTGATGAAGGACGCCATCTCCAACCGCCAACTCGAGCTCGAGAAGCTGGAATCTGACTGTCGAGCGCTGGAGTCACTTCTGGCTCCTTTGAGGCGTGTGTCTCTGCCCCCAGAAACTTTGGGAGAGATATTCGGCCACGCCCTTGAGGCTTGCGCCTCGGAGTTCATCCCTTCACAGCTGCAGACAATTTGTCTGGTCTGCAAGATTTGGAGGGATGCGGCACTAGCAACGCCTCGCTTGTGGGACAACCTGGCTATCACGCTCAGAAAAGGATGCCGCCTCGATCTGGCGGAGAAGTGGCTGGCTAGGGCTGGTAGTCTTCCCCGCAGGGTTGGACTTTGCGGTGTGTCTGGTAGCCCTGGCCGGTGTCCAGGTGAATGCCTATTTCGTAACCTCGACTTCACGGGCCTGCTTGCCCAAGATTCAATTGAGCATCTATCCCTCGAATGCTATTGCATGGAGTGCTTCGAGAATTTCCCCCAAGATGCCAAGTCTTTAGAAACGTCGCACCCCCGTCCTTGGAATTCATTGAAGTCGTTGCGGCTGTACACTTGGTGCTGGACCTCACCAGTTGTCTCCCAGCCGACGATCACCTTTTTCCAACATCTACCACGTTCCCTCACCTCCCTGTGGCTCAACATCCCATCCTTCGATTGCCTTGACTCCAGCGAGAACATCTCTACACTAGACCTCCCTAACCTCAAGTTTCTGGATCTGACATGCGAGTCAGTGTCATGGATCCTCAAGAGCTTGAACGGCAGCCCAAATCTGGAGAGACTAGGCCTCAATTTGGCGTCACGCGAGATCAACTACGACGAGTTTGAAGATGGGACAGAATGCACCCTTTCCAAGCTTCGGTCGCTGTGCCTACGGGGCCTAAAGAGCGAAGACACTGGCATGTTGGATGAGATGACGTGCCCTATACTGGCCGAACTCGATATCGGTCTTTGGGTCGACATGGAGGTTGGGGACTATACCCTAGAGGACACCGAGGAATGGTTCGCCACACACATTCTGGATTTTATCGAACGCTCAAATTGCGTGGGGACACTGGGTCGAGTTCGCCTTCACTCGTTCACCATATCAAATTCATTCCTTGTGACCGTCCTCCGCGGCCTCCAATCAGTCAAACATCTTGTCCTCGACAACCTTGACATCAAAGGGTATCCGTTCCAACAAATCGCTGGGGAGGGTCTCCTCCCTCGACTCGAGATCCTCGAATTCCGGAATATCTACCACACAAGGTTCGACTACAATTCCGTGTACGAGTTCATCAAGTCAAGGCACCCTGGGGATCGCACCCTGACGCAAGCAGACGATGTGTCGTCTCCAAGTCTGCTGAAGGAGGCTATCATCACGATCAACCCCGAAGAGAACGAAAGGCCCAAGAGGTTGGCGGATATGAGGCTAACCAAAGTTATGAAGGACCTTGGGGTGGATATTGTAAAGGCGCAAAGGCCAGTAGGTGAAGACCCCCCCTGGAGGTGGTAACGCCAGTTTCCGTGGTGTGTGAACGGTGGAATTCACAAGTGGGTTTTGTCCGAACGGTAGAACTGAGGTGAGGACTGTACCTGACCGCGAGTTATGGGGTGGAAAGTCTTGAAATTGAACTACAGTTTCCAAATTCCAGATTGTTCCACCATACCACGATCATCGATATTTATAATTTACCCAATAGTAGGGCCAATACATTATAAGATATTTGCGCCCTGCGGCCACCTCAAGCAAAAAAAAATCTCTCTCTGTGTCTGGGAGTCGAACCCAGCTTTCGCGCGTGACAGGCGCGTGTACTAACCGATATACTAACAAAGACGATATCCCTGGAGTCAAATTTGCATATAAAAGGGCAATTTTTCTTTCCTCCCTTGCCTCCGACGACGACCATCCGCACCTTGCCCAAAACCTCCACCATCCCCTTCTCGTCGTCCTGGGCCACGTCGTAGAAGCATCACATCGAATCCACTTCGCTAACTCCATCCGCCATGGCCACCATACACCCGTCGCGCATGGGTCTAGTGCCACACAACGGAACTTCAAGTGCCCAAAATGAACGGAGGGGTCGTTCTCGAAGCAGAGACCGGGACGACGCTCGGCACGGGGGGTACTCGGACAAGCGGGATAACGGCTACGGGAGGAGAGAAAATGGATCCGAAAGAAGAGGCGGTGGATATGAGAGGAGAGACGACGGCTGGAATAGAAGAGACGACAGACGTGAGGGAAGAGGAAGGGACAACGATGACCAGGGTCGAAACCAAGAACGTCGTCCGAGTCCTAGCTATGACGACTACCAACGCCAAGCCCCACCGCATCTTGCCCACTCATCCCAGCCGCCCTCAAGGAATATGTATCCGAGTCGTGGTGGATATGGAGGAGGAAGGCCGCCTGGTGGGATGGGCAACTCGGACTGGTTTGAGAGGTGCGTTGTGGTATTTTTGTTTGAGTGAGCCGTGTACTGACATTGTGCGTAGTCGACGTGCACAACGAGAAGGTATGACGGTCGATGTATGGCCTCCTTCACCCAAAGAACCGTCGAGGTCATTGTGCGTACCCACCACTCCACTAGCTTGTTTATATGCTAACTGCTACATCGACAGGTCCCCGAAACGTAAAAAGAGCTCCAGGAAATCTAAGCGTGCCCGTTCACCTTCAACCGACTCGACAGATTCATCTGAGGAAGAGCGAAGGCGGAGGAAGGAGAAGAGACGCACCAAGAAGGACCGTCGCAGGGAGGAGAAAGACAGGGAACGAAAGAAGAGCCGCCGTTCTCGATCCCGTTCTGCCAGCCCAGACCGCGAGCGTCGTAAAGACTACTACAGCGGCGACGAGGACGAGGAACAGCGACCAAGGAGAAATCGTAGTAGGAGCAAGAGCAAGACTCAGGACCGAAGGAGTCGAAGCAGGAGCCCTCGCGTCGAGTCCGTCGCCCGCAGCCCATCCCGCAGCCCTTCACCCATGTCCGACCAACGCCAAACGTCCCACACCCCTGCTCCCGACGCCGCTTTGTCTCCTGCCAAAGGCAAAGGCAAGGCCAACACGTCCGATTCAGATGAAGATATTGGACCTCGACCCGTCTTCCAAGCCAGCACCACGAAGCGACTCAACGAGCGCGATTACGGAGGTGCGTTACTCCGTGGAGAGGGTACCGCCATGGCCGCCTTCCTGCAAGACGACCCCAACATGCGTATCCCGCGTCGTGGTGAGATCGGTCTTACTTCGGACCAGATCGCCCAATACGAAGATAGTGGGTACGTGATGAGCGGAAGCAGGCATAAGAGGATGAACGCGGTGCGTATGAGGAAGGAGAACCAGGTCATCAGCGCCGAGGAGAAGAGGGGTATTCTCAAGCTGCAGAAGGAGGAGAGGGAGAGGAGGGAGGCTATTTTGAGGGAGGAGTTTAATGAGATGGTGAACGAGAAGCTGAAGGCTGCTAATGTGAATGTGGATATTGCGAGTACTGAGAGACGCTCGCCTTCGGTACGTACCTACTAACTCTTTGTTTCCTCCACAAACTGACTCCTATTTGCAGCCTTAGGTACACCTAAACTGTTCTAAGTTTTTAACGTCGTCTGTGTCGAAAGTACACTATGTTATCTAATGCTGAGGTACTGTAAACGATGCAGACATTGACGATACTGTGATAGCGAAATCGGAGAGTCCATTACAGACAGTCAAGCAACATGCAGTCCGAACAAGGATCATAGTCAATTACAACCCAAAACTCCCGATCTGTACCTTAACATCCGCCCCAAGCCTCTTCATCTCATTTACTAGCTTTTCTTCTTTCCGTCCTATCGGTATCTCTGACAAGTCCGCGACGGTTGTGACGATCATTTTCCGCAATGGAACAGGATTAGACGAGCCTTGTGTTGATCCCTTCGAACCAGATATTCCCTGAGGGTTCCTTGCCTTGAACAACTGATAGAGTTTCTCGTAATCGAATTTGTCGTGTTTCATTTCCAGGAGCTCGAGTACCTCGAGTTCGAGGAGGATCGATCCATCTGCGATTCCGTCCAAAAGCGGACCCTGGAGCAGAAGGTTTTCTAAGGTGAGGTGTTTGGGAGAATGCAGGGTGAACAAGATAGCCAGTAGTGTTAAGCCTTCGATTCCAAGGGAGCATAGGCGAAAGCGGCGGAGCGCGGATGGACGGTTGAACCGCTCAACGAACCGAAAGAGATGCCCTGCGAACCAGTACCTTTTACAACCTTCATCCTCGTCGGCTTCCTCATCATAACAGTTCCCAAATTCGATATCCAGGTCGGTGAGTGAGGGGCAGGCCAGAGAGCGCAAGATGCTGGTCTCTTTGTAGACGAAGGATAGATACACAAGCCGTAAAGAACGCAGCTTGGCGAGAGTCAGGGGTACGCCGAGGCCAGGATTTGGGGTTTGGAGGCGGCGTCCGTCCCAGTTTAGAGCGACCGTTTCCAGGTTGGGCGATCCAGCCAAACTCTTCAAAATCCATGACTCGGATCCGCACAAGAGTTGGAGATGCGTGAGGTTCGGAAGGGCTAATGGCTGGGGTTCGGCGGAATCAGGGAAAAGCACGAGGCTTGGGAGGGAGATGTCGAGGGATGTAATGGATTGAGGGAGATGGGGGAAAGGTAATTGGGCGATCGTGGGACCTTCCATGTCATCCAGAGTCCATTCATAGCCTGCATCCAGGTGCAGGGACTCCAAGCGATACCGGACTGGGTGCTGAGCGACATCGAATGACAAAGCTTCCTTGAAGAGACGCGCCAAACACTCCATAGACTCGCATCGGAGTGACAGCCGTTTGATTGGTTGTTGTGCAAGCAATTGAACCAGTGCAGTATTGTTGAGAGGGCAACCGAGGTCGTGGGCTCCGACCGATCGGGCGAGACCGATACTAAGCTCCCTCGGGATACTCCCCGCCCTCGAGATCCAAGACTTGACTTTGCTCCAGCTCGACGTTTGGGTGATCCCTATATCTACCCTGGCCCACAAACTATGGTTCGCCAACGCAGCACTACGCCAGGTCCCGCACACTAGGCAGAGAGCCTGCAGCTGGCCGGAGACGACGGCTAGTTTACAGTCTGCGACTGTGTGCGTGAAGATTTCGCCTAGGATTTCTGGGGGCACGTCCAAGCGCTGGGAGTGGAGCATGGGGAAGTTCAAATGCTCAATGGCGTGATTCCCAATTTCCGACAGTATGGGTTCTTGTATGGATCAATGCAGGTTCTGTGTGGTTGGGGAAATCGCCGGTCCTTACTAGAAGAGGTGAGCGTTCTGGCAAGTCCACTCCGGTGTTGAAGGGCGGGGAGTACGGAGGAAGGTGAGTGAATGAAGAGGATGCGCGTAGACTTCGTGCACTGGGTTGAATTGATGGCGGAGTTTCAATGGGATCCCTGGCAAGCGCTGGGAGCCTTGTGCCATTAATATTTCGTGGATGGTGCACCGGAATGGACTCGGATTGGGAGTAATACGGTCTCAAAATACTAAGTAATAGCACAGATATACATATTCGAGCGCGTGAGGGGAGGAATGTGAACGACGGAAGATATAATCAAATCGCCCCGATAGGCGCCTAAATGATCGGGGGACGCCTGCCCATCGGGCCCCCCAAGTCGAGAACGGTTGACAAGGCAATGAATTACACTCAAAAGCGAAGAGTAAGGCCAGCCCTTGGGTATCACCGAACGCGTAGGAGATACTTAGGTATGTTTGGATCCGACAACATAGGGAAGTCGTCAAGGGAAGTACTTGAAGAATCGAGAGGGAACGGGTGCTGGTAATACTACAACCATCACGAGAGATTAAGGAATAGCGGGAAAACAGAAACATGTAAACGGTCTTATACGGGAGCACAGGATATTGTATGGGAGCTTGATCAGAGAAGGGGGTAACTATACTACAGAGTGCCACTTGAATTGATAGAGCTGTCTCAATGGCCCGATGAAACGGGGAACAGAAAGTTATGGTTGTGGGTCTCATATTTTGATATCCCAGTCTTCTTCATCGCTGAAGTTGGAGGAAAGGCGGCGAGAGATGATGAAGCCGGGCCGCGTGGACCTACGCTCCTCGCAGAACTCGGTGAGCGAGACGTAGTCGAAGGCGGGTTGCTGTCCTACAAGTTCGAGGGACCGAAGTCGGGGTAAGAGTTGAGAGCCTTGCTGGAAAAGGGTACGCTCGAAGTTGGTGTCATCCATGGTGAGGTGTGTGACCAAGGGGAGACGCCGGAGGATCGGGGCCAAATCTACTGTACCGCCCCGTTCCTTAGGAAAGTGGAGACGAATGTGCTGGAGGTGGATTAGGGAGTCCGAACGTTGCGCCAGTGTTTCGATGTCATCCCCATACTTCTCGGGGACCCATGGGGCTTCTTCTTCGGGAGCGTCGTAGCGATTGTCCCGGCTTATGTCGAGGTGAGTGAGAGATGGAAGGACCAGGGGCCGCAGGACGTCGCTGTACGTATACCACCACTCATCTGACCGCAATCTTAAGGTATGCAGCTTGGGCAGGGGGTATCGCCGATTCATGTTGAACGGCACGTCATCATGGCCCCGGGGCGTTTTTGCCGTCCTGAGGGTCAACGTCTGGACCGCCCGGCAAGATGTCACGGTCTTGAGAACCCAGGTTGTTGGCCAATCGCACTCGATGTATAGGTTGGTCAAATTCGGAAGTGAGATGCTGGGGGGGATATCTTCTTGTTCGCCCATAAAGTCCCGGTACCACGGTAAGTTCAGCGATAGATGGGTGAGAGAAAGAGGGAGGTGGAGGAATGACGTGTGACGATATGGCCCGTCCTCCGGGTCGTCCCAGCCGCATATATCCAGAGCGAAGAACCGCAACGAATCCCATGCTCGATCCACGGGGATAGTGGAGAGTGGTTCCATGCGATCGATGATATCTTGAAAGGAATGCATCGAGTAAACCTGGAGGCACAGCTTCTCGAGGACAGGTCCTTCGACGAGGAACCTCGCGACCTCCCCATAGGCAGCCAACGGCGTGAGGGGTGCGCCCCTCAGTTCGATCAACCTGACTCTTTTTGGTAGGGCCCGGGAGCGCGTTAGCCAACTATTGAGTTTGCTGAACGTTGTTCGCGTGCCAATACCGACTTGAAGGTTGGTCCACAATCTGGGCGTCGCCAATGCCGCTTCTCTCCACTCCTTGCAGACGAGGCAGCAGACGTTGACTTGGTCCGCCATCTTCAGCTTGGTATCTGCGATAACCTCGCGGAAGACCTCTCCCCATACCTCAATGGGTACGCCCGAGTTCCGCCAAGGGGAATTGGGATCACTCGGCAGAGGTGGTCGAGCGGCGGTGGTAGTGGGAGAGATGAGAAATTGCTTATTAGACATTGGGGTAAAAGGGGGTGGGTAGGTGGTCAATGGGAATGCTATGAGGCTTTGCGAACGGTAGATATAGGTTTGTGGGAGCCCGTAACGTAAGCGGCTAACCCTATCAGACGACGCCGCGACAATCGTAACCTGGATAAACAAATTTGCCAACTAGAGAGAGATGTTCCAGAAAGTGTACCAAGTAGGGCTGGGGTAAAGGTAAGTCTGTCCGGAGCAACCGTGGCTCCAATATTCTACAGGAAGGTAAGAGAGAAATCTACACCATCTTCCTTTAACCTTTCCATGTAGCGAGAATCCTTAGCTGACGGTCGCTTCCGCTGCGGGATAGATATCTCGGCTTGCTGAATGGAAGCGATTGTTCTACTTGGATTGCTTGAGGTTTCCAGATATCTCCGAGGACTCCTTCTCTCGATGAAAGCGTAAAATGACTCAGAGCGATCGAAATCGCCATCGGGGAGGTTGAGGACCTCCAGGACCCGAAGACGGGGGAGTACAAGGTCCTCGATAATCGGGTACCCGTCATGGATCTCGATGTCGTCCAAGATCAGGTGAGCGACCGAAGGGAGTGGTCGGAAAATGGAGTTCAGCCCCGTGCTCGATATGGCCATCTGGGACAAGCGTAACGTATCGAGGGCCACAAATTCGTTGGATTGCTTGGAAAATTGAGCGACGTTGGCGCCGATGTCAGGCATGTCCAAATCGGAGATTTCGTCAGATCCACGTTCGAAGCCGATGTGCAGCTCGACGAGTGAGGGCATGGAGAGGAAACGAAGAATTTCCGTGCTGCCGACATAAGGGTAGTAAAGTCCGTACAGCTTGAAGGCTCGGTATTTGGGAAAGGAACGTATATTTTCGTCGAAAGGGACTTCATCTCCATTTTGTGGGCACGAGTTGTTGAAGTCAAGGGTGACGTCTTCAAGGTTCGGGCATGACTCCAGTGTGTTGAGCATCCAAGCAACCGGGAATTCACATTGGATTTGGATCGTTGAAAGCGAAGGAAAGGAGAAAGGCTCTGGAGGAGATATGCCCATTGGTAGGAAGTCCGGGTCAGGAATGTGGATGGATAATGAGGAGAGCGACTGCGGGAGAAGGGGCAAAAAGTCAATTCCACTACCGCCCCAATCGTCCCAGGCGTAATCAGCATCCACGTTCAGGGACTGCAACGTATCCCAGGGTCGAGACCCTTTTGTCTCGATAGCGTTGGCCATACTGAAGAGGTTGTTGAAGCACCTTGGGTAGTCGCACTTGAGAGAGAGTGATTCGAGCCGTGCTCCTTCCGCAAGCATGTGCGCTAGCTTGGGAGAAGACAGGGGGCACTCAAGATGAGGGTGTATGGAAGAGTTTGACGCATCGATGGAAACCCTTTTAGGGATGACGCCAGAGCGTGACAACCAGATGCTGACCTTCGGGAATTCCACACGTCCTTTCGCCCGAATCTTGATTTCGGTCCACAGGGGAGGAGTGGCCAATGCTGCATTTCGCCACGCCTTACAGACGAGACATATGTCTATTACCTGCTTCGACGTCTCCACCCCCGAAACTTCCAGAGTGCGCCAGAAAATTTCCCCAAGAAGTTCTGGGGGTAGAACCGACCGGCGCAGGGGCGAAAGCAGCAATTTGCGAGCCTGACATTCAGATTTGAGCGCTTGAAGCTGAGCTTCTAGTCGTTTGATAACTTCCTCGCGCGATTGTACATCGCTCCGAAGAAGGGATAGTTCGAGGGGGTGAAGGGAGCTGTTGCTGGATGAGAGTTGGTCGAGTCTCTGCGGATCCATGAAAGACTCGGTTTCTGGGCGAATATCTGTTGGAAGACGGAGGATGGGCGGTGTGGCCAAGCCTCTCGGAAATCGGTACTCAGCAGAGGGTGAATGCGTTTCAGAGGGAGGAACAGAATAGCACTAAACTCGACAGGATGGTGGTGGTCAAGAGCAAGGGGGCGATGCTTGCAACTGATGGCGGCATGGTCACACAAAGGGCCCGGTCCTACCGGCGCTAATCGATAATCTCCCCGTCGTACTAGTATGCCTAACAAAACGAGAGCTTTGCATTCGTATCCACGCCAATAAAATTTACGATAGCTCTAGCAGTTCCTGTTAACCTTCTATTCCTAGTTGATTTCTAATGCTCTCCCCAACGGTCCGCATCAGGGGAAAATGCAACCCATTTTCCAAGAATCCTGCACGGATTACCGGTTCGACCCAGAAAGGCACAGTCACGGAGAACCAGGCAAGCACCCAAACATACCCCATCGCTCTCCCTAGCCACCATGGAACTCGAGCCCCTGTCCTTCGGAAAAGGTATATGAACACGGACTCGAGGCTGATCCCAACGACTTGCGACATCCAGAACTTGAACGACCCGTATTGATTCAGGGTCTCCAGCGCCATGCTATCGATGAAGTAGTGGGCGAGGGATGAGATGAAGAAGGCTGTGAAGAGCTTCATGATGCCGCGGGTGGTTTTGCTGGCTGGCCGAACAAATTTGACGACGAAGTTGGCGTGCGCCAGGATGAACCGTCTGAACATCTGATGCCAGACGCGCCTGTACAAAGAGGGATATACTTCGTCAGAATGTAAGAACTTGGGGAAAGGTGGACACTTACCCCCACACATTCTGGACTGTGTACGCGTCGAGGAACGACCCGAACAGGGGAGGCCACTGACCCGGATCGGAGAGACCGAGTCCAATGGAAACGGCCCCAGCAATCAAATAAACCCCCGTTATCCCACATCTCGCCGCCAGGACATGCGCTAAGACGCTTGGCCACAACCACCACGGCTGCGAATGGAATGGGGCACCGTCCGTTTTGAAGCTCGGATTGATTACGAAGAGGATTTCAGAGGCGACATACATCGCGCCGATCCCTATAAATCCCTGTAGCTGCTGCGCTACCCCACCCAATCGTGTTATAGCTGGGGTCCATCGCGGGAGGTGGGCGGTAGGTTCGTGTTCCCAGCCAATGCCCCTATTCGATGAGAATAGGTCGAATCCCCATTTTAGCCTCTCAAAGAACGGCGCTTTGGAGATGGGCGAGTCTGCGCGCTGGTCTTTTCGGCGCAGCTCGTTCTGCACATCAGTGAGGAGGAGGAAGTCGGACATCATGAAGATGTTCATCGCAATGAACGCTGCATTGCTAAAATCCATCATGATATCCTCCGTCTTCGTGTAGAAGTAGAACGCGGTCAAACCAAGGATAGGGAAGAAGAGAAGCTGTCGAAAGGGTGAGGGTCGAACGGTGCATGCCAGGATTGAGAGCACAACGATCCCGGCGTAGAGAGGCCCTTGTGCGCTGGCATACCGAGGCTCCCTGGGTGGCTTCATCGTGGTGGGGAAAGGGAAACCTTGTTCGCAGCCCCATTCAGTTATATATACCTGTCAGGGTCGGCCATCGGGCAACTCGAAGCGCCGCAATTATGAAGCTTCAAATAAACGTGGCAAAGTTGATGATTGCCGCCCGAGAGCGCCCATGCCTGAAGTTCGGCTCCTGTAATATTGCATCGTCGACTACGGCTCCACTCCTATATCGGACACCATTGTTCTTCGATCTCCACGAATCGAAGGAGTTCAAGGTTCAAGTCAACAGTAAACCCTTTTCTCCCCTTAGTACACGATATCCCCCAACTTTAACGTTATTTTTACCCCTCCGTCCCTCAGCGCATCCAACCGCAGGTCGTGCTCTTCGAGTTGGGCAGTAGGAATGGTGATCTTCGTGTTGACTTGAATGGCGGGTGGGCCCTCCCCCTCCCCCTCTTCACCTGGGTCGTTCCTCCTCCTGACGAGTTCGACTACCTTCCAGTAGTCAAAGTTAGGCATTGCGTCGAGGACGTCAAGAACCTGGAGGCGAGGGAGCAGCTTCTCGTCTTGAATGTGCTCGAAGAGTGACCCATCAACGCAGACGTCTTCTATGATGAGATGCTGGATAGAGTGGACCTCACGGAAGATAGGGATCAGCCCCGCAACGCTGATGTGGCAGTCGTTGAGCCGAAAGACTTGCAGGTTGTCCACGCAATGTGACTGCCTGACGAACTGGATGAAATCCTCCGCAAACCCCACCATATCTGGATCCTGTTCAATGTGCTTCGCTTTCGAACCTGGTTCCAAAATTGATATCCAGCTGGGTCAAGGACGGGCACTCCATCAGCCGTAAGATTCGGGAATCCTGTTGGTGACCGATGAGATGCTGGAGCCGCAATGTACGCAGTTTCGGGAAAGCGCGTCTCGCTGTATCATTACCGTTGCTTTTGAGCAAGCGTTCGTTGAAGTTGAGGACGACCGTCTCCAAGTTGGGGCACCCTTCCAAACTCCTGAGGACCCACGACTCGGATTCGCACTTGAGGTATAGTTGGGTGAGGTCCGGCAAAGACAGAGGGCGCAGGGCTGCTGTCGTCTGCCTATACTCTAGTCGCGGGAGCCCAAGATGGAGAGACGCCAGAGACTTCGGAAACCGATGGAAAACATGGAACTTCGGTTCCTCGTCATCGTTGAAGGATTCGTCTAGCTCCCTCCATTCCCAGAGGTCCACTCGCAATGACTCCATGCAATTCCAAGGTCGGTGCACCGTAACGGCATCGAAGAGGTGCTCGAGACACTTCGCGTACTCGTTTCGGATTGAGAAGTGCTGAATTGGAGCTTCGGCGAGTAGCATCACTAGCTCTGGTTTGCGCAACGGGCAGTCTTCGTCACACGGGGGGCTCTCCATGAACCCTGCGTTGATGCCGAGCTTCCTCGGGACAGCACCAGCGCGAGAGATCCATGTCCTGACCTTGCCAAAGGTTGTTCGCCCTTCGACCGATCTCACTTCCAAGGTGGCCCACAACCTCGGAGTTGCCAAGGCTGCCTGCCGCCAGCTTCTACAGACGAGACAGATGACCTGCACCTGTTCCGCCATTTTGTCTGAGCGGCAGTCTCCAACCACATGGCCAAATATCTCGCCCATGACCTCTGGTGGGACGTTGAGGCAACGTAGAGGAGCCAGGAGCGATTCGTACATCCGACATTCGGTAGAAAGCTTTTCGGGCTCCGCTATGGTGTTCCTTCGGACTGCGAGTTCATGGCGCATGCTTGCAATTTCGAGCGAACTTGGAGCCTCGTTATTGGACAGGAGGTACGAGAGTCGTTCATCGGGGGTCATGGCTTGCGGTGAAGATTGGCGATGAGGAAACCCTGAAATTGATGGGAAAAACAAGCGCGGCTTCATCTTGCTCCGACCTCCGGCGTCAAGGAGGAAACCCAAGCTGGCAATGATCTTCCCTTCAACGACCACCACCACCTCGACCTGCTGACGACACCATGCCTGCGACCTTGTTCAGTTTTTCGACGGAAACCATACTTAACATTCTGAGGTGCATGGAACCCATGATGGCGATCATAGCAATGCGATAGGTATTAGGTAGAGTCTTCAATTTATCCGCAGATGGGTCCGGTATTGCGGACAGCTTATATGTACCCACCGGTCGTCACCTCGGGGAGAGGGTCGCATGCGAAGAAATGTGGTTTGTAGAGACCGAAATCCAGTCCAGTCTTCCTCGCGCCAGGCGCCAATCTGCCGCTCTTATCAGTGGTCGACACGTGCCAGTGCACGCGGGCGTTGAAACCGGGATCCCCACTCTGCGTTTATTCAGCCCCTTGCTTTCAACCATCACCATGGGGTCTGGTCCATCTTCTCCACACACCGAGGGGAGTACCCCCTCGCAGCCTGTGCCCGGGGGCATGGGTACCGTACTCAAGGTCGACGATTCTCTCCAGATCGAGTTCAAGGAAACTCTAGATGCAGCCACCTTCCCTACCGCCGACCCTGCCATCCACCAGCTTCCTCTCGAAGTCCTCGGGCAAATATTTGAAGCTTCCATTGCCCCTGGGATGAGCTCAGAATGCATGAAACGCCTATTCAACCTGTGTCTCGTGTGCAGGACATGGAGAGAGGCAGCGCTGGCCCACCATTACCTTTGGAGCTCCCTCGAAGTTAGAACTCGCTTCACACCCCACGTGTACGACAAGGTTGAGGCATGGTTCGCCCGTGCAGGTACCATGCCGAAGTCGCTCGTGGTTTGCTCCCCATACCATCAGGTCTGTTGGGTCGAAGAAGACCTCATCTGCGATTTCACCGCCCCCAGCCTGACCAGGCAGCTACTGGAAGGATCCCGGTTAGACCACCTTACCCTGTCCTGCCCTACTTCACGTTGTCTACTATCCCTCACCAAACGGGTGATTCTTTCAAGTACCGGGAAACCTAGTCCTTGGGATAAGCTCAAGTCCCTTCGGTTAGTTGTCAACACGCAGTGGGAGATGGATTCGCAGCCCTACGAGGAAGTCGACCAAATCTTCCGCAGGCTGCCCCCAGTCAAGTCTCTGCACCTCCACGTCCCAGGGTATAAATACCACATCTCTCCAAGTAGCCCAAGGGCAGATCAGCGAAGGCTGTTTATCCCTCAATCCACCCTTACCCGGCTAACGAGCCTCACTCTCGATTGCGACTGGCACTACGATGTTGTTGCACGCACCCTTCGCCCATGCGTCAACATACAGACCTTGACAATCCACCTCAAGTCGTCGTCATTGGGCTATTCCCGTCACGAGTTCGCAGATGACTCTGCTTCAGAGAACGGCATCGTCCTCCCCAGGCTGAAGGTTCTGCGACTGCGCCAAGCCAACCCCAAAGCCCTCGAAATCCTTCTGCAGCTCGAAACGCCCATCCTCGCTGAACTCGACATCAGCTTCGAAGTTGCTGGGTTTGCCTGGCGCACCGCTGGCTGCAGCGCCTATCACTGGGAGGGATATATTGGTGCATACGTCAGTAGATCCAGCTGCGAGCTCACATTGCATCGATTCCGGCTTCACGCAGTCACCATCTCGAGCTCGACGTTGGAGGAGCTCTTGCCGAGTTACTTTCCCTGGTTAAGGGTCCTCACGTTGGATTGCGTTAATTTCGAGGATCGAGGTATCCTCCCAGCCCTAGAGGGTCTCGCGAAGCCTGGCGAATTCTGTGAAGCATTGATTCCCCATCTCCATACCATCAATCTCGTACAGTCCGCCACTCTATCCCAACCTATGCGGCGATCTTTCTCAAGCGCTATGAATGCTGGAGGGCCATTTGAACGATCTCATGACAATGAAGGTGACACAGGTCAGCGGGAGACAAAGGTGCAGCTCAGCGTCACCCGGGGAGAAGACTCCAGACAATCGCCGCAGCTGGGAGACGAGGATAGCGACTGGAACACGGACGACGAGTTCGATTCTTGGGATTTCAATTTAGGCGTTCGAGAGTCCATCCTCCACACACTCGAGCATGATTACATATAGAGGCTCTTCCGCCTCCGCTTTCTAGTGAATTTGGCCAATACACCCACGTAGAATCTCCGGACCGCGATTGTGACCCCAGGGAAGTTGACGTCTAGGCTGGGGCCACCACCTCATTGACAATCGTCTGCGGACGCTGATCGCACCCCCTGCGACCGTCAGCTGTGCGATGCTTTACCCTGGTACGAAGTTACCCTGTACATATGCGTATACCTGCCGCTAGAGTACATCCACGGTTCCGCTGAGCATCCTCTGCCGTTGCCCCCCACTCCGAGGGTAGAAGCCAATCAAATGGACGCCCGACGCGTCCACAAAAGATGCCGGCGACGCGTTTTTATAGGCGCTAGGCAAACAATAATCAGCGGAAACGTACGATCACTTGGGCCTACGCGGGTCTTCCAAATCCTTCTTCATCTCTTCACCCACCGGACCTCTGGTTCACATTACTCCCTTCCCATTCCCTCATTGGATCGACTGCTGGGTATTTGAATACCCCCAGAACGAGGGCAGATACCATCGATCTTCATGTACGACTCCTATCCCTGCGCTAGTGGTCTAATGCTCAGGCAGAATATCATCTCCAGAACCCACGCACACACCCGTTTATAGACGCAAAATGTCGGTCTACCAGGCAACTGCATCGGCGCCAGTGAACATTGCCGTGATCAAGTGCGTGGTCCTCATCTTAGTCTTGACGATCATGAGCTGATCGCACGTCTTGCTCTCTTCTCATTTCCCTCATTATCGCCTTCCAATTCCCCCCTCGGAATGGCTGTGATCCTGTTGATGATTGCACTGGCTACGTTCTCGATCCTCTAGGTACTGGGGCAAGCGTGATACCAAGCTCATCTTGCCCACCAACTCCTCGCTCTCCGTCACTCTCGACCAGGACCACCTCCGGAGTACCACCACCTCGCGCGCCGACCCTTCCTTCACCAAAGATACCCTGTGGCTGAACGGCAAGGAGGATGAGATCAAGCCTGGAGGACGATTGGAGACTTGCATCCGAGAGATGAAGAAGCTGAGGAAGGAAGTTATCGAGGACAAGGACGCCTCTGCACCAAAGGTATGAGAGATACCGCCCTTCTGTTGTCTCAGATTTTTGACCACCCTCCGCCAGCTCTCCGAGTACAAGGTACACATCGCATCCTATAACAACTTCCCCACTGCTGCTGGTTTGGCCTCCAGCGCCTCCGGCTTCGCCGCCCTCGTTTCCTCACTCGCCCAGCTCTACTCCCTCGTTCCTCCGGTCGTCTCTCCTTCCACCCTCTCTCTTATAGCCCGCCAAGGCTCTGGCTCCGCCTGCCGATCTCTCTATGGTGGCTTCGTCGCCTGGGAGCAGGGCAAGCTGGCCGATGGCTCCGACTCTCTCGCCATCGAAGTCGCTCCCCAATCCCACTGGCCCGATATCCATGCCCTCATCTGCGTCGTCAGCGACACCAAGAAGGGTACTTCCTCGACCAGCGGCATGCAGCGTACCGTCGAGACCTCCAACCTCCTCCAGCACCGTATCAAGGATGTCGTCCCCGCTCGCATGGCGGCGATCACGACAGCGATCAAGAACAAGGACTTCGACACCTTCGCGAGGATCACCATGGCCGATAGCAACTCCTTCCACGCCGTCTGCCTTGACACCGAACCCCCCATCTTCTATATGAACGACGTCAGCCGCGCGATCATCAGTGTGATCGTCGAGCTCAACAGGTTGAGCGTGGAGAATGGCGAGGGATACAAGGCTGCGTATACCTACGACGCCGGCCCGAACGCGGTCATCTACGCACGGGAGAAGGATATCAAAGAGATCATCCAGCTCGTCCTCGCTTACTTCCCTCAGAGTGCTGGAGAGTTCAAGGATGTTCTTGGTGTCTTCGGTGGATCAGTGCAGGACGTGAACATCCACGCCAAGATCCCTGAGGGCTTCAACGATAAGGTCGCCAACAAGTGGGAGGTCGGCTCCGTCAAGGGCTTGATCCACACCAAGGTCGGCGATGGACCTAGGGCCCTTGCTCCCCAGGAGTCTCTGCTTAATGCCAATGGCATCCCCAAGACCTTGGCTTGAGCGATAGGAAAGCGAAAGGAGTACAATCTCATAGAATTCAGGGGAATAGGAAATAATGCTTGTACCGATATGATCATCTCGATTTAATACCGCTATCGACTGCGAAAGTCGGGAGGATAACGACGCCTTCCTACGGTGGAGGCGAAGGCCAGTGCGCGCAGAACTTGACCTAGACCGGACAAGTAGGAGGGTGAGGGTTAGAAACTGCGTTGGGAGGACAATTTGGGATCGTGGCTCCCCCTCCCGTTGCAGGGTTCTGGGACAATAAATCAACAGCAATGCAGCCCTGGGGGCTGTATTGGTGGTCGAGGAAACCCCTGGCCGAATGGAATCACAAAGACGAAGGTGAGTGCAGTGAATAGAGCAGTAGCGAGAAAGACTTCATCATGGTGGTCAGGTAATAGGTGAACTACGATGCTACATAGCTTGCCCCGCCTCTTCACAATTATGTGCTGAGAGTGGAGACTTTCCCTTTCCCTTCGCAGGTTGAAGGTGAGTGAGTTCTATTCTTGTCTCATGAAATCGCTTCATTTCTGGGGCCTGAATATTGAATTGCGGCGGCGACGATGTATATCGTCCTCATGAGCCTCACGGTGTCTGCTCGAGGTCTGGCAGGTCGCTGGATTGGGCCCTAAGCGTTCCATCCCTGATACATATCACCCTCACCTCCCGACTGTGTTTGCGTGGCGGAACCCGCATCGTGGTTCCCACTGGAGCTTTCTGGAATAAGCTACCTGCGCATTTGCCTCCACATATAAGGATCGCTCGTACTATCTCGATCCTCAGGTGAAGCCTCATTTAATTGAGCTAGGATAAGGATAAACTCTGGAGAGCGGCGAAGGGCTCTGAACCCCCCGACTCGATCCAATAGTGCTATATACTTACTGCACTAGCGCTCTGATCCTCGGGGAGAGTTTGTTCATTTAGACGGGGCAAGTGGGGGGATGAGGGTTCAGAATTGCTTTGGGAGGGCAGCCTGGAATCGTAGCACCTCCTCCTGTTGCGGTATCCTGTCGGGATCATGTCAGCGCCCACGAGCCTCTCTCAAATGCTTCGAGGATCCTTAAAGGACTCACATAACCGCAGAGATTGTTCCCACTGTACCTACAGGAACTTTGTGAATCGGCTGGTGATAGGGATGGTCGAGATGAATGCGTAACTTACAAGCACCAAAGAACGAACGGTCCTGGCTGCGGCTGGCTGAGAGGAAGGCCGTTTGGCCCGGTTGGAGGGCAACACCACTTCCCTGGAGGTGGGATGGGGGGCATATCAGGTAGCGCTCGGCCGTGGCCTAGGCCGGAGAACACAAGGGACACGAAAAGCACTGAGTTGACGGAGAGAGACTTCATGGTGGTGGCAGTTTCTGGGGAGTTGTTCAACGGGCTCGGGAAAACGGGTGACTTGTGAATCTGCGTTTTATAAGGCAGCGAGCGGACGTCGCCAACCTGTTTGAGACAGCACCAGGCGTCCGCCATGAGGTTGTTCCGCTGACCAGACACGGACGTACAGGAGACTCATACCATAGGAGACCTTACCACGATCGTACACCTCAAACGCCTGCGAGGCGGAGCTTGGATGGTCTGGGAGGTCTGTGGTGTCAAATATATCGTGATAGTCATCGTTCCCCATTGCCATTGTGCCTTGAGCCTTGGGCTAGGTCCCAGGGATAAAGAGGGCACTACCCAGCGGCTGCGACACGAGATTAACGCCCAGGAATAAAAATAGCACACACCTGCGGTCGGAGAAAGGACGCTATCGATCAGAGGGCAGGGGGAAGGCCATCAAAGGGCAATATGTATGGTGGTGTTCCACTGTCAAATTAGCCCGGTTCATAACACTAGTAGCGTAGGGGTATACAACCTAGAGATCTCAGCGAAAGTAATCCCTTGTCCGAAGAATACATACACGTCCAAGCACAAAGCGTCGGGCCCTTATGCCTTCAGCCATATCAAAGATACACTCCGAGAGCCAACGCAAGACCGAGGGCACCCAGCGATACCGACGAAACGATTTGCATGGAAGAAGCGGAGTTGGGGGGCCTGTTGGCGTTGGCACCGCGAGGGAGGGAGGAGTCGGGGAGGCCAGGGCCTTTCCAGTCTACAGAAGAGGTTCAGTGAAGAGTAGAAGAGAATCCAGACACCTACTCACCGATGTACTGCAGACCGAGCTCGTTTATAACACCATTCGAGTCCATGAGGGCGTTAAGCTAGTCAAACCAAATGAGAAAGGTCATCGCTAGGGAAAGCTATTTGATTACACACCGGATTGACGTTGCGCATGTCCTTCATCGCCCCAAACCACGCATACCTCTCTATCCAATCCAGCGAGTCCATCCAGCTTTGCGTTGTGTTGAGGTAGGTCTTGACGTCTTCAGCTGAACACGTCCGCACAAATTCCGTCGAGAAATCATGGCATGCCCATTCAGTGACCCATATTGGCTTTTGGAAGGTATCGTGCATGTCGGTTATGTAGTTGATGAAGTGCGTCGAGTTCCAGCCATAGTGGTCTGTACACTGGTTAGGCCTATCGCGCAGGATGAAGGCACGAGAATATTGAGGTGAGACGTACGCAGTACAAGGAAGTCGAAATCACAGTCACTCCCACACGCTGCCTGCCAATCCAACAACCACTGTTTCCCCTTCGCCGCACTCGTCGGCCCCGGGCTTCCCAACCTCACTCCATGAGACTCCTTCAACGGCTTGATGTGGTCCTTCCACACCTGAACACCCTGTTCTGGCGTCAGACCCGCCTGTCCGTCGTGGTCTGGCCTAGATTACGCATGGATAAGCGATATTTCCCAGTGGGGTGAGGTGGAACGCAAGAGGAAGGCAGACGCACTCGTTCATGCCCATAACCGCCACTGTATTCTTCTTCTTCTTGAACAAGTTCTTCATGCTCTTATCCCAATTCTTGATAGACTCCTCGTCTCCCCAGAGCAGAGGAACGAACTCGAGATCACCATCGTAGTTGATAGGGTCTGCGATCCAGGTATAGTACCTATCGGCACACGAAAACACACACGAACGCGGGCGCACAACCGTCAGCAGACTAGAACGAAAAGGAGAATGCGAAGAAGGACACACCAAGATACCTTCCCCGACCCAGCATACTGTGGCATGCTAACAGTGTCACCGTTCGGCCATGCAAGCCCGGCCTTTGCACTGGCCGAGACGGGCGTCGCTGCCAACGCACACGACGCGCCGAAGAGGGTGGCGAGCGCGAATAAGAGAGGTGTCGATGAGGCTGTGGTCTTCATCGTGTTCGTCCTGGCAGGCTTGTGTTGTGGATAGATTTTGGTGAGATATGTGGAGTGCGAGGTCCGTAAAGCCCGGGGGTCGGCGCAAAGAGGTTGCTGCTGCGAAAGCTCGGTCGTCCCAGAATGTTCACCCTAATAAGTTAGGCTAGCGGAAAGGACAGGAGGGGGAGGTCAAGGACAACGGAGGGTACCCCGCACATGCACGATGTGGGCGAGCAAGAGGAAAGAACCAAAGGAAAACCCAATCAGTCAGACATATACATATGTGATGTGAAAATGTCAAGGTGCAGGCCAAGGCACGACCTGTAACAGATGGTTCCGCTCGAACGGAGACAAGCCCCGAAGACTCGGCGAAGAGTCAGCATGGGCAGAAGCATTTGAACAAATCCCTACGGTGTGGGAGCTTGTGGAAGGCGCTTTTGAGTGCGAGCCATCTGCACCACCCGGGTCGCACGATGCCGACCAGAGGCCGCTCCACCCTGGGCGCCTAAGGCAACAAAACCGACTCTTTCCTTGGCGGAGAGATGCTTCAATGAGCGCCCAGGGGCCAGGGCCTTTGCTGTTATGTAAGGTGCGAGCACGTCGCCGAAAGGTTCGTTCCAAGCGCTTCGGACCGTGTATGCAGCAGATGGATATCAACCGGGCCAACCGCATTGTTCAGTTTCGAGATTTGATTTCGGCATGGGTGCTGATCTCCTGACCAAGACCAGATAACACGAAAGAGGGCTGAACTGGAGGGTCCAGGGTTTGTGAGGCAGGGAAGGAGGCTTTGGGACACCTCTAGTAGTGAGGTAGATGAGGAAGGAAGAGAGAGGTACCCCGATCTTCAATGCGCAGTATTTTGCGGCGCCACCAGTGGCAAACAACGCGAGGACTCACCAGAAGGCTAAGATGGACACGGACTCCGTGTAGTATCCTCGCTCCTAACAACTTGGACCCGGTAGATATTCACAAGTAGTTTACAGGAGGGTCGTTATAATCCATAGCTAGAACCAGAGAGCGTATACGCCTTGTTAACCCAGGGAATAAGGCGACGGCAGCGATCCCAGTTCTCTATACAAGTGTACTAGTGGTATGTCAGTATAGGAGTTATTTATGATAGTACAAGGCGAAAGGGAAGAAAGGAGTGGTAAATATGCAACGATCCGTTTGATAGCACAAAAGAAGGCAAAGAAAGCGAAGAACATAAAGGCAAATCTTTGGCCGGTGCCCTCAGAACGAAGTCGTCGAGTCGACCTCAATAGTAGGCACGATCGAGGCAATGAACTTGAGGAACACCACCAAATAAAAGTCCACCCTCATCCCCTCTGGCTCTTCATCATTCTCCGCCGCAGCCGCTGCAGCCGCCGCCTCCTTTGAGCTCCCACTAGCCTTCCTGCTGAACCACTTCTTCTTCTCCTTCCCGGCAGTAGGCGCCGACGGCGAAACGCTGCCCGACCTCGCGTCGCGGGCGAGCTGCTCAGCGACGACGCTGTTGTTCATGCGCTCGATGACCTTCTTCATGACGCTTGAATGCTTGCAAGGGTGCACGGAGGCAGCTTGGAGCGATGCGGAGTGAATGAAGGGTTCGATGGTTACGGTCTTCTGGGCATGATCGGCAGAGATATCTTGGAAGATTTGCTGGGGAGTGAGGGGCTTCCCGTTCTAAACGAAAGCGTGTTAAACAGGGGTGCTCCAATAGAGGGAGGGGCTGGCGTACCTCGTCGTAGCCAATGAGCCAAACTCGAGGGGTCTGGTAGTACTTGTCATAGGTGATCATGACGTCGTACGTCCTAACCTGGAGAAGATTAGACTTGGTTGGGTCAAATTGACTACGATAGCCATCCAAAGCGAAGGTATTAGAACGATCCCAACGCTCATAAACTTAGAAGACTCACTTCGATCCCGAAGCACCCGCCCCCGAGGCTGCCTGTTTGGGCTTCACAGCAGTCGCCGTATCCTCCTCCTCCAGGTCATCTTCTTCCATATCCGGGATATCGTCGAGATCCGGCGTGTCCACCGCATGCTCTCCCGCGCCCTGGCCTCCCAAGCTCATGTTCCCCACACCCCTCGAGATATCGTCGTCGTCATCGTCGGGAATGTCAGCGAGTGCACTGGCATCTGAAGCAGGGTTCGCAGCGGCCTTGCGCCCAGCATGAGTCTCGACCCACTCGTCACCCTCGCCTCCACTGCTGGGTCCATCTCCAAAGGATACAAGGCGTTCTGCGTCTTCGTCGGCGTCGGTGTAGGCGAGAGATTGAGCGCGTCGTAGGCAAGGTACCCCCCTAGTAACGAGGTACTGCTTCTCGCGGGGCAAGAAGTCGCGTATTTTCGGGTCATCCCCCTTCTCCCTATCCACCAGAGAAGCGTATAAGCACGCGCAGATCAAGATACACCAGCGACTCGCCACTCACCATCCCCACACTGGGAACTTGTACACCAGGAAATCACCAGCAGCCACAAACTCCTCTATGTTGGAAGATCCCTGACTTAGCCCCTACTCCAGCCACTTGATTACACTCTGAGTGGCTACGTACCAGGCGTAATCCTTCCGTGCTCCTTGAACTTGGACTCTTTCAGGACCTAGCGCAGTCGTTGAAGCTGATCAGTGCCCGTCGATCAGGAGGTGACGCAGCCCTAAAGGGTATCGCATCTCAGACTCACAGGGGCGAGGTACTCGCGTAGACCGACGAAGTGTGACTGACAAGGTGATCAGTACGAAGTAGAGGTGAAGTGGGAGGGCATGTGAAGTACCTGGATGGCTTGCATGGTGAGGAGGGTGTTGGTTCGTGGTCAAGAGCCTGAGATCGACGAGCGGCTGCGAAATCGATCCAATTTAGCCCCTGCGCAGCCACGTGCCCACAGCGAGCAATCTGTAATCATACGTACCTGCCACCAGAGATAACGGTGCCTGCAAGGACACACGTCTCTCTTACCCAATATCGAACGGTAACAGGGTAGGAAATGGGAGGTAGAAGGCAAGTACGCGCCCAATACACCGCCTGGATCTTGGTATAGTGCGGAGAGTAGCCCAGAACATATGGCTTGATCCGCTCCGACGGAAGCAAATCGCCCAATGTCAATGAAATAGGATAGACGAGAGTGGTATACGATCGGGTAAACGAAGGGTACTATGAAGACGTCGCCGTCTTGTCCTTTTTACTCTTCTTCTTCTCCTTCTTATCCTTGGACTTTTTCGAGTCGCCTTCTGTTGACTCTGCGGACTCCTTGCACTTTCTATCCTTCTTCTTCGTGTGCTTCTTCGTTGAGGGCTCGTCGGCGGTGGTGGGAGTCGGTGTGGAGTCGACGTCCATGGAATCGTCATTCTGTTCCTGCTCCTTGGCCTTTTTCCTGTCCTTCTTCGGTTTCTTCTTCTCCTTCACCTCGACGTCCTTCGAGTCGGTCGTCTCCTCAGAGACCACCTCCGCCGATGACTCTTCCGCCTTCTTCTCCTTCTTCTCTTTCTTTCCCTTCTTCTCTTCCACCTCAGCTTCAACCTCCTTTGACGAGTCCGGTACCTTCTTAGCCTTCTTCTCTTTCTTCTCCTTTTTCTTCTCCTTCTTGTCCTCCGATTTTACCTCTCCCATCGTCACATCGCCGTCCTGATCAGCCTTGGTCTTTTTCTTTGCGGGTTCATCCTAGAGAGTAAACCGTTATTACGGATATGAGAATCCACGACCGGCACTATCCTCACCTCCGGCGCATCCTCCGTACTCTTCCTCTTCTTATCCTTCTTCTCTTTCTTCTTATCCCCCTTCTCCTTCTTCTTCTCCTCCTTCCCCTTCCCCTTCGCCTCCTGCTCTTTCCTCCTGCCCTCCTCCTCCTCAGTAGCCTTCCTCTTCTCCTCCACCTCCTTCCTCTCCCGCTCCTCCGCCTCAGCAGCCTCCTTCGCCTGCGCCGCCGCGGCCTGCTCACCCTTCTCAAACCAAGAGCTCTTCCCTAGCGGAGCGTCATTGCTCCCAGTCATCTTGGGAGCCTTTTGTTGTGGGGGCTGCCTCTGGCCTCCAGGTCCAGAGCGGCCGCCTCCGTAGCCGCCGCTTGAGTTGTGGTTGCCGTTGTTGGCGTGTCCACCTTGGCCTTGGCCCTTCTATACATCACATCGGAGGGTCAGTACACCGTGAAATAGATCCTAAAATAGTAGCGTGCAGCGCGAGGAAGAGGATGGAAGGGAGGTCGACGGTTGAAGTTGAATTATGTAGAAAACATACCTTCGGCCCCTTATACAACGCACCCTGATACTTCTCCGCCTCACTTATACAACTCGTATGCCCCTTCCACTCCGCACTTGAGCTGAACGACTTTGAGCAGTCGATACAGTCGAAGCCCGTATGGCATCGCCAGCTATGTTGGTCGAGCTTTGGCTTTTTCACGATGTCGCCGCAGCCTATTCAGGGAGAGCATCAAGGGTAGAGGTGGAGGTACGGGAAGCGGAGGAAGGCAGCTGGGAGAGTCAGCGATCGTGTCCAATAGATATGGAGGTGCGCCCGAAGGTAAGGGGAACCGAATGGACACTGACTATGGCATCTACAATGCGTATGGCCGTTAGCGAGGCTCGAAGACGTAAACGAGATGAAAGACGTACTGAAATGAAACCATTTTGACGAATCAATCCTCTATACAAGGGGGATTGAGTACTTTTGACCGCTAGGGGTGATGAGGGGAGGTTGGAAAGTGCAGAACGGACCCTTTGCTCGAAAACTTCGGGCGCTAAAGTCACCGGGCCGGATAAGGGCCGGAGCCCCTATCTTTCTCTATCTTTCTCCTCCTTGTGCAAGCTACGACATCCCTCGGATTTTCCATGATGTTTCTCTTCTTTTGGACGACCTGGAAGTTATTGCCAGAGACTCGCAACACCCCCAAATTGAAATAGTCGTTCTCTGCGGGGGATACCCGCCCCAGGATAGAGTCTCTTCCCCTCCCCACAAAGTGTGCTGGGAAACACGATTGAGAGGAACAGGATTGGGCTATTCACTGAGCCCCTGGAGATCTACGCCGTCACTCTCTCACTTCGCGTCCACCGCCAACTCGAAACGGAACGTCTACTCAAGAGGGGCCTCGGCTTGCCGGTAACTGAGGGCACAAAGCTTTGCGTTCAAGTTATATCCTGCGGACAGCAAGCACCTGGACTTTGTCTGCTTTTGAACCCCCATATACTGCGAAGGCAAAGCGTGTGCAATTACACATATCTAGGGAAACATGGTACAGCATAACAGTCATAACATGAAACGTCGATGTACACATACGGTGACAAACAGAACATACTTCAGCTATCTCCCTCCCGGTATGCGGCATAACAATCCCCCTCCTACGACTTGATCCCCAAGAATGCCAGCCCTCTCCTCGCCAGCTCAACCTCCCCTTCCAAATCCCTCCCATCCGCCGCACTCCACTTCAACCCCTCCTCCACCAGCTGCTCCGGCTTCTTTCCCGAACGCAGCCCATTCTCAAATTGTTGCTTCCTACTGTTGAGCGTCGTCATCTTTCGTGGGTCAGAGTGCCCTGTGAAGACGACGAAGGCGGTGCGTGGGGGGAGGGAGGCGTGAATACGCGTTAGATGTGTGTTAAGTGATTGGAGGGAGGAGGTGATTTGGTCGGGGGTGGCGGGGGAGGGTGGTGCGGCGGGTGTCGTCGGATCTTGGTTAGCCTTCTGCGTGACCCCTGCAAATGCAAATATCAGCAACAGTTTAGTAATCGGAGAGGGCAGTTTATCACTTACACCCCAACACATCTGCCAACCCCATCAATCTCCCAAACACAAACTCATGACTCCCCACCGCCCCAAGTACGCCCTCCACAACTTCCTCATCGCTCTTACACCCCACACTCGTCGTCGCCTTGCTCCCGTGCATCCTCCCGGGATCCCCAAAGTCTACAACTACGCTCCTCCTACTCCCTCCCCGTGCTCTGCCCATCCGCTCAAATATACTCTCCAGATCCGTCTTGTACTCCCCAAATCCTGGGCCTTCCTCTAGCTTTCGGCGGAGGAGGTCAAGGCATGCCCGTGCATCTTCTTCAGGATCGTGCCCGCCCTCACCACGGGCTTGGATCTCGCGACCGCACCACTTCTTCGTGAGCCACGCCAAGCCAGGCTTGAGAGGTCTCCCGCGGGGGTGGTGGTACATCAACGCCGTGTCGATGCAGTATGGATGGCAGAGCTTCAGCGCTTTCAGATCAGATTCCAGGGAGTGGCCCATAAGGATTGGGGTGGGCGACAATGCACTTGAGGAAGACCCGCTGGTTGAAAACGGGTTCGAGGCTGGTGGTGAGAGGAGAGCGAGTAACCGCGCCTGGATGTCGGCAAGAGTTGTGGTGATAGGCGCGAGGTGCTGCTCGGTTATACCGGAAAAGCGAGTGAGGTAATCAACGATGGGTTTTGAGGGCTTGACGAGCTGGTCAAAGACGACGTTCCCGGAGTAAAAGTCGATGAGGCAGACTCGCGTGAGCTCTTTGCCGTCTTCCGTGAGGCACTGTAAGTTTGGTTAGGGTACGCTCAGTGAAAATGTGTGTACGCGCACCATCTCGCAATCAATCGCGTAGATCGGGCGTCTAATTGAGGGGTTGGCGGGCGGGGGCTGCTCGGGGGTCTCAACCCACCCCGTGGGCTTCTGGAAAACTTCTGCCATGTAGCTAGGTATCGGGTAGTCGTTCTCTATCATCTGCTCGAGCGCCAACAGGTACTGCGTTGGATCGCTCTTCGACTTTTCTGCTGCAATAGACTCCAATTACCACAAAAATTAGGGCTCAGTGGAAAGCAGGCGTACATTTGATCTTCATCCTCCTTTTCCTCTCCTCCGCCGAAACCGGGCACGAAAAGAACGAGCTAAGGACGCTGTGCATCCTGTTCTGGTCCCCAGGTGCCCGTGTAGGGCACGCATGGCTGAACGTCGTTGCAATGAAGGGTATCGCTGCCGCCGCAGTGCCCGCCGATACAATTGGGTTTGGTAGCGGAATGGAGAGAGGAAGGTTGGGGTTGGTGGTCGCTGAGGTGGGGATAGGCGGGATGGCGAGGATGTCGTTTGTGAGCCCGGGCACCATTAATACGACGACTCGTTGGATTAGATTCCCGTTCTCGACGCGCAACCAGTTCGGTGTAGGTCCGTCCGCGATGAGATGGAGGACCAGATCTCTCACTTCCTGCAAATCTAATTAGCGGCGTCCTCATATCGCGCGTGTCAAAGCCACTCACCTCAATCCCAATGGCATGGTTCCTCCTGGCGATCTCATGATTCGAATACATGAACCTCGGGGTGGCCATCTGGTAGTAAAACGACGGGTCGCGGTAGAAAAAAGAGGGTGGGGGCGGTAAGCATACGACTCTTGGTTTGGGACACCCCTGCACGTTGCACGGCAACAAAATCGGGCCTCCACCGCGCAGTGTCTGCGGGTAGAAGCCAGGGCTGAAATACAGAGGATAGTACATGAATCTACCCCAGTACTAGTATGCAAAAACAATAGAAAGGAAGGAGATGGGCGAAGCCAGGATCAAGCCCCGTGGCCGTCCAAATTGGAAATGTACACACATCGTTCTTTGCCTCGTTTTTGGCGGCTTTTTTCTTCTTTCTCTTCTCTACTTTCGTCCACGTCTGGTGGTCCCCTGCGGGTGCATCCTGGCCTTGACTGTCACCAGGAGTCGACAAAGAAGGGGTGACAGCTGCGGGAGTTGTTGCGGCAGGTGACTGGGAGGAGGAAGGCGTGGTTTTGGCTCTCTTCGGCGCTGGGCCGTCGATTTCGACGGCGGGCGCTTCTTCGGACGATTGGCTGCGCTTCATCGTCGCGACGAAGTGGTGGTCGAAGTCGGGAATGTTGAGCTCGAAATCAATTTCTGTTCGACATTTGCTTGGCATTTTCCTCTCCTTTTGGAAGACCTTCCCACCCCTCTCTTCCTTGCCTCTGACCACCGTGTCAGAGTTAGAAAATTCAAGGAACACCCAAACCGTATCCAATTCTCTCCCAAAGAGTTCGCGTAGCGAAGCCTTTCATGCTGGCCACTCACATGGACAGGTCTCCCGTAACGGATTCTCACACGGCACTGTGCATAGCGACATACTTCAAGGAAGGCTGCGAGTAGAGCGACAAAAAGGTCAAGGGCCTCTATAATATATATTCAAAGCTATTCAACACCTCCAACGACGACCTGGCGTCCTTATCAACGTGGCTGTACTCCCCTGCCGCCTTGAAACCCGCTGTGGCGGGATGGATCAGGCAAATCGGCACATTAAGCGCCCACACGATCCAAGCCAGCACTGCCCTGGCATGTGCATCCCGCGTGTCGTGGGTCTGTGCGCAGGGGTGCACGTATATAACGAGACACCCCCAAGTTTAATTTCTACCCCTCCCACCTTCCTCTCCTCATGCCCTCACATACCAGCGTGACACATGGCCACGATGTCCGCATCGATATTGTGCAGAATAAAAGCAATGCAGAGACCGTCAACCAGCAGAGTGGTACCCTAGGAGAGCCACCACTCTATAGTAAGTCTTTTTTATCAAACCATTGAGCCCCAACCCTCATTCCGTGCGTTCTCTCTCAGCCCTGGGGTCCCGTGATCCCTCTCCGGAACGGAGCAAATCTCTCTCCCCTGCCCTTGAAAGACGCCCACCTCACCCTTACTCAACACTCATCAAACAAGCCTTGAACGAAAGTCCTGACAAGCGCTTGAGCTTCCAGGATCTATGCAAGTCCATCCAAGATCGCTTTGGATACTATCGCACCACCACCAATTGGAAGGTGAGCACGCCCATGCACCGCCGTGCCAGCACTTAATGATGCGGCAATGGTCCATGTAAAGGGGTCGATTCGCAACCACCTCAGTCGAAGCCTCGAATTCAGGCTGGTTGATCGACGCGACGGAGACAATGGCATCGGCGGACTGTGGGAGCAGGACCGTTCCTTCAAATTAGGACCTTTGAACAAACGGTATGGGCGAGGGCGAAAGTCGAGGCCTGCTGTCCGAGAGAGATGTGAATCCTGCTTAGGAATCAAATAATGAAATCTAGTGGACGGGCTTTTTAGATATCTTATGTAGCACCCCTTTACTTATACTTCCCAAGGCGGGCTCACCCCTAGAAATGAAGGTGTGATCCCTTGAGCCGCTGGAACGTAGATACAGACTACGGCGTTTATTCTAGAGGCTGGCCGCGCTTCACTGTTCTGAAGAGATTTGCGATCAAGGGGAAGAGTGCTGTGCTCGAGCTTAATCTCCGTTCGACATTTGCTACGAGTTCTCGCCCTCTTCCTTGACATATTCCATCACGTCCAAGGCAATACCAGGGGCTATGTCAATCGCATTCAAATGTCTGTGTGCAGGGGTGGGATGAGCAAATCCCCTTCAAACTATGTTCTACTCCAAACCCGAGTAACGGGAAGGCGTCCATACGATCGGTTTGCAGGTGGACGGGAGAAGCATCAAGGTCTACTACAATCTATGCTCAAAGCAGTTTGGCATCTGGGTTGAAACTCATCATCCTTGTTCAAGTCGCCAGGCACCCCCACTGCCTCGCAACCTGCTTTCGTCTTCATGCATTGCGGGACGCCTGAAAGGCCGGCGAGGCCTCACCCGATAAGTGACTAGACAATGCCTTGTTCTTCGTTGCGTACGGTAAGCGATCGTAGATACATCGAGATGTAAGCATGGCCATGCTTACGACGCCGCGCCCTTATCTTATCACTCGTATTTACACATATTTACTATCGGCCTCGAGCGATCATTCTCTTCCCTGCTCGACGCCTCATCTTTTCTACCTTACGTTCTCATCCCCCCGTTGTACCTCGTCTCAGTTCTCGACGAATATACGCTGGTCCTATCAACGTCTTCGGACCGACCTAGCGAAGGCTGCATACACGGCAGCCTTACACTTTTTTTTTTGATATCAACCTTCCTTTTCGTCACACTCTCTCACTCTGGCCACCCTACCTCCGCCGCCGCCACCTCGTGTTACTCGGGCCGCCGCTGCTGAGAACTCGATTCCCCTCATCCCTATCGACCACGACATCGGTGCCATCCGACGCCCACGCCGCCCACCCTACCACTCGGACTCGGACGACTCAGACTTGGAGCCCTTCGACGCCGAAGTTTTCAGATTACCTCATCGCCGCCCGATTCCCCGTCCCATCAACCGGACACCGCCCATCGTGCCCTCATCGCCCTCGGTACCAAACATGGCCAACAAGATCATCAGCGCGTTCACCGGGATACCGGCGGACTCACCCAACGTCCTCAGGATTTGGCTCGGCCAAAATGAAGACAGCTTCGATAACTTCGAAGACACCCACAAGGACACTAAGCTCTCAGTCAAGACCCGGATTCGTCTCACCGGTTCGGCGTTGCAGGACCCTTTGATGGCGGAATGGTGGTCTCAAGGGCGGAAGGAGTTTTTGGAGTTATTGACGTGGGATGCATTTGTTCAGAAGCTTAAGGATCGCTTCTTGCCAGTGGATTGGAAGACGGATGCAATGGAGAGGTTCTATTGGTGCACGCAGGGTAAGCGTGACTTCCGTACCTTTGCTGCTGAGCTTGTTCAGTTCGCCGGTGCTCTCCCCTCGGGAACCATCTCCACCAGCACCCTCAAGCAACACCTCTTCTTCCACTCCCACCCCCAACTGTACCTCCGCATGCGTGCTCTCCAGTCGTTCAGCATCGAGTCCACCTCCCAGACCCCCGATCAGCTCATTTCCCTGATGGCTGCCCAATGGGACAGTCTCGTCGCCGATCTCTCCAGTCGCCCATCCCGTTCATCCATTACGGCTACGTCATCAACCATCACTCCCCGCACTGGTCTTACCGTCTCGCAGGCTGCCCCTGCAGGTCCACCCCGTCTCACAGATGAGGAGAAGGCTCAACTCTCTGCTCAGGGTGCCTGCTGGAACTGCCGCCGGAAGCCTGGAGATGGGGACTGGACCCCACACACCCGTCTTGCCTGCCCCGGAAACCCCACTATCGGTGCTCGACCTGGACGGGACTATGTTGCCCCAAGCCCAACTGCCGCCATCACCTCGGGACTGGCCGCTGCCGTCTTCTATCCTGACGTCGACACGTCCGAGGAGGAGGAGGAGGACTGTTCGGATGATTCAGATTGAATTAGTGTGTTTTAATTTTTTAAACGTTCTGTTGGTATCATGTTCTCTCCGTGGTGTTGTCTGTACACATCGACTCAGTTCCACTCGATTCTTATGCGTCTGCCGGCTTGGCTGTTGGGGATGCCATCTGTTTTTCGGGGTGGGGAGGGGTGTAAGCATGGCCATGCTTACGACGCCGCGCCCTTATCTTATCACTCGTATTTACACATATTTACTATCGGCCTCGAGCGATCATTCTCTTCCCTGCTCGACGCCTCATCTTTTCTACCTTACGTTCTCATCCCCCCGTTGTACCTCGTCTCAGTTCTCGACGAATATACGCTGGTCCTATCAACGTCTTCGGACCGACCTAGCGAAGGCTGCATACACGGCAGCCTTACACGAGATGTAAATAGAATACTCACCTTCGTTGCGTACGGTAAGCGATAGGGCAACGAAGGTGGGGGGAAATTGAATATAAGGAATCTACATAACCACGTGCTGATGGTCGCGCGTCCATTAGGCGCGCGTCCAGTCGTAAGGTGGCCTAGGCCATCCTTACACCCCTCCCCGCCCTCAAAACTCTCGGTGGTATGCACGAAATTTTAGAGCACCCCATTCTCTGCCTCCCATGCATCCAGCGCTTCTGCGTCTGCCAGGAGCCTCCCTGGCAGCCACTCATCATGTTCCTTCCCAAATCCAACCCATCTAACCTTGTATTGAGCTCCCCTTCCGCGCCTACGGGCGTCTACGATGCGATCAATGCGCCGTTCTTCATACCCATCAACGATTACCGGCTCAGGAGCGGTCGTCTCACGTCCGGGGAAGAGAGTGGGATCGTTGGGGATGAAGGGTTTTAGCAGGCTGGCGTGAAATCCGGGGAAGGTCTGGGGATCGTTGGGAAGTTGTAAGGTATATTCCGACTTCTCCGGGAACGCGTTGATAACCTTGTAGGGGCCATCATGTCTGGGCATGAATTTGGCAACTCGTTTAGAACCAGCCCTCTTGTATGTACGCCTCCGATTCTCTGTTGAGAGCATGACTTGGTCTCCCACCTTATACACAATCTCGGGTCCACGATGTTGATTTGCATGGTAAGCCTGGCGTATCTTCGCAGCCAAAAGGTGGTCCTGGGCCTCCTGGACGTCGAGTTCTATGCGCTTAATGATATCGTATGCATAAACCTCGTTTGGGTTGGCGTCCAGGGACAGGGGAGCGAGGGGAGGGATAATTCGGGGGGAGCGGCCGGTTTTGAGTTGGAACCCAGAGAAGCCGGTCGAAGCATTGACCGTATTCATAATAGCGAAGCGAATGCGAGGTAATTTCGATAGCCAACCCTTCTGGTTGACATCAACGAAGTACCTTACTGCCTGATTGACCGTCTTGTTGGTCCGTTCGCTAATTCCATCTGTTTCTGGGTGAAAACTCGTAGACATCTTCAGTTTGACTCCGGTGAGTTGGTGTAGTGCTTGCCAGAGTTCTGACATGAACTTGGTGTCCCGATCGGAGATGAGGTGCAGCATTAGACCATTCTCGCAGTACCATTCGTCGAAAAGAACCACGGCTACCTGCGCAGCGGTGAAGGAGGAGTGGATAGGGGCAATGCGAACATCGGCGCCTAATTGATCGGTCATGGTGAGGATCATATCCTTCCCATTCTCCTCGGGTAACGGTCCAACGAAATCCAGGGCAACGGAGTCAAATCGAGCATCGGGTACTGGGAGAGGATGGAGGGGACCTGTGGGTTTCGAGGTGCTGTCCTTGTTGCGTTGGCACTCTATGCAGCCCGGGATGTATGCGCCTTCTAAATCACGGCGCATGTTGGGCCAGTAAAAGGAGTCCCTAAGCGCACTGTAACTCTTCGCAAATCCGAAGTGGCCCAAGGTATCGTCAAGGGTAGGCCGGCCTTATAATGGCCGACCCAAGCAGGATAGATAGGTCAGCCGTAGGCGGCGAAAAAAATTGTCGGAACCCTACTAATTTCTGACCAAAAGAGGCAGTCTGAAGCCATTTTCCACACCACTATGACCTCTATTCATCATTCAGTAGGTGTACATGCAGCCTTGTGTGCATACCAAGTCCATACATCAAACACATATCCTGAATACACTGTGCGCGGCAGCCAATCGCTGGATTAGGCATCAGCCCCTGTCTCAATTTGGCCAATCAATTTGCTTTGATGATTCAAAGGCGGCGGCGGCTGGCCCCGCTTGAGTGCAATCCTTACTTCAAATTGGATCAGTACCAACCCTAGCTATGCCCCCAAAATATAGCGAAGAAGAAAAGCAAAAGAGGCTTGAAGCCTTCAACGAGCTGGTATGACGATTCATGTTGCTACGACCAAGTACATACTAAATAACAACACCAGTGTCCCGATGGGCCTTCGTACGACGAACATGGCAAGGCTATCTGCCCCTAGTGATGGTCAAGGGTATTGGAAACCCGCCGGGTTTGCGGGACGGGTATGCGCGGGTACGGGTACGGGTAGACGTCCGCATACCCGTGGCGTTTAAAACGAGCTCAAGAACGTCCAAAACGGACGAAAACTCGGCGGGTTATGAGTGATTTATTCAATTCACTCATATCTCCACCATTTCTGACCCGTTTTGGGTGTTCTTGGGCTTGTTCGACGCGGGAAACCCGCCGGGTTGCGGGTCAGGGTTCCCACGGGTACGGGTACGGGTCGCTGCGCCGCTACCCGCGGGTTACCCGTGACCATCACTATCTGCCCCAAGTGCAACGAGGGCGTCGATCTTGGTGCAGTTGGCCTCGCCGTTCTCTACCTTAACCACATGGATACGAAGACATGTGCCAAGGCACAAAAAAAAGCGAAGAAAGCCAGCACAGCAGGCATGAAAAGCATTTTCTCGTTCTGGGGTGTGCCAAAGCCGAAGCCAGCCCATGTTGCAACAACATCGACTGCCCCAGCCTTGATCCAAACCCAGGCCATTATCGGGGAGGGTGTTGATGTTTCCGAGGATGAACCTGACCCAATGCACCTCAGTGCCGCAACTTCCATACCTGTGACCAAACCTCCCCTCCGTGAACTCGACATCGATGGGGGCCTTACCTATTCCTCCGCACTCAACATTCTTCGTTATCACTCACGCCATGTTGTGAACCCTGGCCCTGGCGGAGAAAACGACTTCCTCAAGATGTTTGACCAGTCTCCTGAAGCCTTCGACTCGGATCCTTCGTTGTCTGCCGATGACATCTGGGAGCAGTGGATGAACTCTGAGCTGCACAGAGCATTTGGTCCTTGGGGGGATGAGTTGGATGAAGGAGATGTCGCTGGGATGAAGGTCGAGCGTGTGGAAGGGTTCGTTCGATTTGCTGAGTACTTTGTACGGCGGGGTCTCAATTCGTCGCTGTTCAAGGAGCGAGCACGCCGCCTGGTAAAAGGGCTGGATAAATGGTAAGTGCGGTACCTTCTATCCTGTACTGACGACTCACCATGCACCCTAAACCAGGAGGGTAACACCCAGCAATGAACATGAGAATACGACCACCGCACGGCATGTCTCCACCCAAGGCAGTCCCACCAGAGCCAAGCCCCGAGGCAGGAGCATCGAAATGGAGGAGGAGCCGGACGTCGATGGCTGTTGCTTTGGGAGAAGGACACCCAAGCCATCGGTGGGGGTAATTGAGAGTCCCGATGGTGACGAGAGGGGAGGCCAGGCCGGAGAACATGCAGAGCCAATCGACACCACACCTGAGCCCCCTGCAATAGGCCAGTCAGCAAATATGTCTTCCTCCGCTCAGTGCGTCGGGCATCATCTCGACGTACCTCCTGGAATATCCCCCCACGCCGCATACCCATATGCCCTCCACGACAAGCTCAGTCTTCCTTGGAAGTACGCAGTTGACAACGGCCGAATGGTACTTCATCACCGAGCATGCAACATTAATGTGGAGGAGGTTGGGGTGGCGTGCCGCGCTTGCCAGAGTCTCGCAAGGAATAATATCCTGGCTGGGATTGTGGAGAGAATGAGTAACGGGGTCAAAGAAGGGACAAACTGGGCTTACTATGGGATGGGGGCGTTGCATGAGCTCCTTCGTTTGAAGTCTCGACAAACCGAACACTACCGCCTTCGTCACCTCAACCACGCTCGGAAACTCGCTCGAAAGGTGGCCGCCCTTGATGAACACAAGCGATTCCTCACCGCTATCGCCAGCAAGCGTGTTGAGAGGGTGGATAGAATCATTCGATTGGGCTTGAAGCAGGGTCGGGGAATCAAGGGACTGTTGCGGCAGTACTTGAAGGCTGCGAAAGGGTTGTATAAGCCAAAAAGCTTCGAAGAAGAGGATTATCTGAAGGGGTTAGTTCTGTGGAAGCTCGGGGGGAACAGAATTGCGAGTATTGCTCACCGTGCACTCGGCCTACCCTCAATCACAACCCTCAGAAACCAGATACGTATCCCGCCCATCACCCTGTCTCCACGCCAGCCAACAACCGCTGAGGTATCCAAGAACGTCCGGATGTCGTTTACTGGTATCGAGGGTGCGTTGGAACTGTCCACGTCTACACACAAGCGCAACCACCACGCCGTCTTGATGTTCGACGAAATTGCCACAGAAAAGAGGCTTCGATGGGACCCGAAGACGAACTTGATCGCTGGGCTATGTCGAGAGCACGCGCACAATGTGCCGATAGAGGTGAACGCAGAGAAGGATATTGAGGAGGTGTTCAAGAGAATTGACGATGGAAGTGTTCATCAAGCAGGAGAGGTAGGCGTTGAATTCCAACGTGGTTGATCAACATGCTCACACGCCCCTATCTTAGGCAACGATTGGCGCCTTGGGCATTCTCTCGGATGACCACCATCTGTATGCTGCTCGTGGAGTACTGATATCCGGAGACTGCAAGCAAGAAACTGGGGAGAAGCATGCCAAGCTACTCCAGACCACGCTTGATGGAGTCAATTCCCAGGTGGACACCAATATTCGTATTGTGAGCATGGCGTCCGATGGAGAATCTCGCCGTGGAGCAGCACTTGCTAAGCTCACCTTCAAAAAAGAGCTGTCTCCTGAATCGGACATCTACAATCAGCTCGCACCCCTACCCTTCATGGATATTCATGTCGGCGATGACGATATTACTGCGGACAAGGACTACAAGCATGTCTTCAAGCGACTTCGGAACCTTATGTTGCGGGAACGTGGTTTCATCGTTCGTGGCACACGCCTGACTCCCTCCATCATCAAGGCCCATCTACGAGCAGAGAATGTGAGCGAGGACCACATCCGCTCCATTCTCAACCCAGATGACAAGCAAGACGTGAAGCTGGCCTACGATTTGCTGAAGGCCGTCTGGTCTCTCCCAAAAACGACGACGAATACGAACCCAAGCTTTGTGCAGGCACGGGAGGCCCTTTGGACTTTTGGTCTATTTCTCAATCACCTGGTTGTCCCATACATCTCTGTCGACCTCTCCCTGGACCTACAGCTCGAACATCTCAGTGCTGCTACGCACCTGGCGATGTACCTCTACATGTCTGATGGAAAGGAGTGTCTGTCCTCCTGCCTATACGGCGACATCATGATCATGATCAAGAACGTGTACTTCTGTGTCGCAAAGGCTAAGGTAGATGACCCAGATGGCTCATTCTGGATAATTCTTCTCGGAACGGATCGACTCGAGGAGATGTTCGGAAACCTGAGGACCATGATAGGCAACGACGCTAATCTGGATTTGCTTCAGGTCTCATGGAGACTCAGTAGCACGATGGAGGTCGCCAATATCCTCTCAAAATACCCTCATTGGGACCGACCACCTCGCCGACTTCAACTGCCTGCTATCGGGCTCGATGGAAAACCACTGCCAACGGCAACAGATCATCTCAAACCTCGTTTCTGGCGGGGAGACCAGAAAGTCAAGAAGGTTACGCTACAAACATCCTGGGCTCGTGGTCGTCGAACGGTTGAGGCAGAGATGCCCAGCGCTACCCAGGAGTTCAGCAAGCTGGAGCGGCTTGAGGAGGCCAGCCAAATGCGCAAGTACACGATTCTCGCACCCTGCGGGAAGCTCCTTATCGACCCGTTGAGCACCATCGCAGAAGAAGACGAAGATCTCGATACCTCGATACCCTCTCGGCACGCTGACCCGAGGGACGATCTCGCAGAGGACAACGCAGAAGCACGAGTTGAGGTAGAGGATGCCTTGGCCGAAGAAGACGACGAGGAACCGAGCCGATCCTCTGTTTCTGGCACGGCGTTCGAGCGAACGATTACTGTTAACGGTAGGCCGGTGCTCAAGTCTCGCGCCCTGGCTAGTTGGGGAAAGCATACAACCCGCCCAACGTCTACCGACCGTCTCAAACGAGTTCAACACATTGAACGATTCTCTGCTCGTGATGTTACATCCGCAGTACCCTCAACGCACCTAGACGACCCCGATGGTGCGAGTGCTTCAGTAGTTGTCCATGATCCGATCGCAACAATCCTCTGGAGCGATGACCTGCCGTGGCTTTGCATCGGAGAGGTAGTGGGCATTAGAATGGATGGCAAGGCTGTCGATGAGGTCGCCCATGATATGCTGGTAGAGGACGCAGTGTCCCTTTCATTCCAGCTTCAGGGACTTAGACCAGCAACTACTGAGGAAGATCCGTCCCAGGGCTCCGATTGGCGTACGTTCGCCGTCCAAGACCACACCTTCACAATTCCTGGACGCATCGTGGAGCCCCTCAACCCTACTGTGGCTTCGGTGCCTGAAAATCCCTCGAAGGTGTTCTATCTCTTCGATAGCACCTTACTCGTCTCGTTAGCAGCGGGACTACTGGGGAAGCTGTCACTCTCTGACCTCAAATTAGCGCCGAGGATCGAGCCATTGTCGTACTTTCCCTACAGAGAACTTGCTGGTGAGTACTTAGCTGCTTGCTTCGACTCTCATCGTCTCACTGCTGTACACCACTATAGGAAAAGCGTGCTTCCTTTGCGAAGACGAGCGGGATCTCAAGGGTCTCGCAGGTGCGAATACCTTTGAATGCGAGTTCTGTGAGCACGCAACAGCGCTTGACATCAGCCAAAGCCTGCGGGTCATCGAACACAACGCAGCGCACGTACTCCATGACCCAAAGACAAGGATCTCGGACCAGCTGTGTGGGCTATGCCTACGACCCTCCCCCTTGTGTCAATTCTTTCTGAAAAAGGGTAAGGGCGCCGATGCAAGTCTTACCATCGACAAGAAGCGCTCGAACTGCAAATATGCGATCAAGTTCTACTACCACAAGGCGGCGACTTCGACGACCTCAGCTCCTTGCTCGAACATTCCCCTCCAGTGCCCCCGCTGTCCTCCTACCGCACCTGCCGTGTGGAAGTATAACCTTAAGGTACACTTCCAAGAGAAGCACACGCCGCATGCGAAGAACTCTCAGTATTCCGACCTTTGGGAGATAACGAACTTTGAGAAGCAAGAGTTGAAGCGGATATGGAAGGCACGGCACAACATAGCTGTCAGACGCTCCAAGAAGGCTGATTCGATTACAATCGTCGTTTCAGAGAGCCACAAGTCGAACAACTATGCTATGTTCGTACTACTTCATTTTCTATCTACTATTATGTGTCATACTCAGAGTATATAGTCCACCGTCCGCAAACCCAAGCCAAACGACTTCTCTACAGCCCAGTAGTGCCTTTGACAGATCCGACGACGGCCAGCTAGCCTCCGAGGCAGAAGAAGACCGAGATTTCGAAGAGGACGATATAGCGGCTGCTTCCTCCAGCCCGAGTGCCCAGCCGTCCATGTGGGGTGTTTTAAACGACGAAAGGGTGCGGTAATATCTTCCATTGACATTCGGCTGTGGGCTGACCCATTCCAAAGCTCGGTACACCGATTGCTCGGTCTCCTGCGCCACCTCCGGCTGTACTTCCCCCTGATGCTGGACAGTGAGCCCCTTTCATTACTTTCCCAATGCAGTGGCATATTTAGACGTTCAAAATGTCAGTGTACGAGCACCCACTATCGGACCGAGTGGTAACCAAGTGGCAAGTCAAGCGGGGACTTTGCCAGCACCCATTTCAATGCCACAAGGTACTGTATCTCACCCAGCTCCCACTGTTCGTAAATCCGCACGCTCTGCAAAAAAGCGTGTCCTTGAGGACAATGACGAGGGGGAGGCGATCGGGAACTGCATTTGCGGAAAGCCTGCCGTTGTAGATCCCGTCGAAAATGTGAGCGTGGAGGACTTGATGAAGTGCAGCGCGCAGAAATGCGAGACCGTCTGGGTGCGTAACACACCACACTTTACTGAAGTGTCACTAAAAATATATGTAGTATCATATGTCTTGCTTCAAACTTGAACGAGCGCCCACTAAGTGGACTTGTGTAGCCTGCACGCCTGCGAAGTCTAGCCGGGCGCCTAAGCGCACCAAAAAATGATGTCATATTGCCTTATATAGAAAGCCCCTATGTATCTAGGTAGATAGGTCGGCCCTCAAGGGCCAATCCAAAATTTCCGACCCTAGGTTCTGGGTTAGGACCCCGGCCTACCCTTGGGTATCGTGTGCCAGGTTGTAGAGGAGCTCTCTGAGTTCGAAATCCCGGGGAATTAATAGACGTCTCCCAACGTACATGAGGCCAGTCTCCGGATCCAGTCGGGCTCCCTCAATGCTACCTGCACTGATGTCCTTGGAGAGCTGGATACAGTGATTGTCGGTGGTGTATCCCTTGAGTATTCGGTGGACTGTCTCGGGGTCTGCAGCAATATTGATGGTTGCAGCAACTGGTAGGCATGTTTGTGGGGATGGGGAGCGAGTGTATGCAAGAGCGCATGCTGCAAGCATAGGAGACGGTGTTTCTTCAGGCATCCTGGAGAGTGCGTCTGCGGCCGTGTTCTCCTCTCCCCGGATATACACGATTTCGTAGTCAAAATCGGCAAGATACATTGACCAGCGCATCTGGTGTCTTGACATGTCCCTCTGTGACTGGAAATATTCCAGCGTGCGGTGATCGGTATACACCTGGAAATGGGCACCTAAGAGTAGTGTCCGCCATTTCTTTAGCGCCTTCACAATCGCAAGCAGCTCCTTCTCGTGAACTGGGTAATTCTTCTCCGCTGAGTTCAGTTGATATGAATCATATGCGACCGGGCGTGCCGTTTCCCAAGTTTCACCGAAACTCAGGACAGCTCCAGTGCGGCGATCACTTGCATCTGCCGTGACGAAGATATGCTTGGTTGGATCATCGTAATCGATAACCGTCAAGCAGTCGGCACTAGAGACGATTCGCTTAATGGAGTCAAAGGCGTGCTGGTGTTCACTGGTCCACTGGGGAAAATTCCGGTCGCTCTCGGAGGTTGTCAGAGGGGATAGGACACTTGTATGTTCTGCAAGCGCCGGCAAGAACGATGCAATATATCGGGTTAGTCCAAGAAACCCGCGTACATTGGTGGCTGTCGTAGGCTGGGGCCAGTCCAAGATGCGGTCAACCTTTCGAGGGTCAGGCTTGATGCCTGCAGCCGACACGACATGGCCCAGAAAGCTGAGCTCAGTGGCGAAGAGGACAGTCTTCGCTGCATTGCAGTACAGCTTCGCTTTTCGAAGCGCCTCCAACACGGTTCGTACATTTCGCTCGTGTTCTTCCACTGAGCCTGACCAGATGATGATGTCATCCAGATACACATGGCATATCTTCCCTATAAGATGTCGCAAGGCGTCCGTCATACGCCGTTGGTGCGTCGACGGTGCGTTGCATCCTCCCTGAGGCATCACCAACCATTCATACAACCCCCATGGCGTACGGACGGCAGTGAGATGCACGTCGTCTGGGTGGACCCGTGTCTGGAAGAACGAGTTCGTCATATCCAGTTTTCCGAAAATCTTGCCTTTGCCACAGTCGGCTAAGATCTCGTCAATTCGGGGGAGGGGGAAGGTGTCACGAATCGTGTTCTTGTTCAGTTCACGGTAATCATTTACCCACCGGGGGTCCACAGTATGGTCAGGCTGCCCGTCCTTGAACTTCGGCACACAGAAGGCAGGTGACGAGAATTCTGAAGATGAAGGGCGCATCCTTCCAGCTCGGATGTGCTCGTCCAACAGACGTTTCCAAGACTCTCGATATTTCTTTGGTGCTGCATAACCTCGCTGTCGTGGTACAAGGGTAGGGTCCTTGAGACGAATGCGGTGGTATATGTGGTCTGGTAGGTCTTCCCCTGCGTTGTCCGGAAGTCGGAGGGGGAAGCAGTCGGCAAACTCTGCCTTGAGCTTCTTGTCTCTCAGCCTCAGGTTCTCCTGGAACGAAAGTGTTTCGATACGCTCGCGAACCATTGCTACAATAGCTTTAGGTAGGCAAGAACCATCTAGGGATGGTGGAGTGTTGGGTTCTCGTGTCGGGAGCACCTGCTCATGCTTTGGAAACACAAGACGTCGAGGGGGTGAGAGAGGAGGGGCTCTGGGCACTTCTGGTTGGTTGACAATGTCGTATCTTGTCCGTTTATCCACAGCCGTACGTTCATGGGCATCTATGACAATGTGTTCTTGGGAAAGGAATGACATTCCCAACAGAAGAGGTACAGGAAGATTGGTAAAGACTTTGGCTCTGAATACCCCCGACACCCATGATCCATCCTTCGATGTAACCGACATCTTCACATACTCTGAGCATCGCAAGGGGTCACCTGACAGTGACGAAAGGTTATCCTCAACGATGGGCAGAGGTCGACGTCGGAGACCGAGGGAATTGGCGAGGTTCGCATCAATCACTACAGTTGGGCAACCAATGTCAAGCATTGAACGTATGGGCAAGGGGAATTCGGAGAGGGAAGGGCCAGTGGAGAGGAGATCGGCAAACAGATGGGGCACAGAGAATTTGGGGATGTGATCGGAAGGAGAGGAGGTGACGTACGAGTCTGTTTCGTCGTCCTCATACACGGTGGTGGACCTAGCGAATGCGGCGGTAAGACGTGGGACGTCATCAACATCAATAGCAAGAGCGGCAGTAGTGCGCGGAACGGCGGCTCTGGCCATAGCTTCGGTCAGCGGAACATAGGTGACCGGGTCAGGCCAAGTTCCAGCCTTCGTCATGGGGCACGTTGCATGTCGGTGACCAGCGTAGAAGGTGCGGCACCTGGTGCACCCTCCATACTTATCCAGGAGGGCCTTCTCAGCCTCGGTGATCTTGGGCAGAGTGGGAGTCTGTCGAGATCCAGATGTCGACGACGTGGCGGTGCGGGCGCTGGTTGTCGCTGCAGAAGGCTGAGGAGTGCGAACGGTAGACCTTGCTTCACGGTCACGGTGATCCCTGCGCGCCTTGCGGTCCAGAGCGATCGCAGTGTTGTTGAGGTCGATCAAGCGCTGGGTGCGTGCGCGCTCCTTCCTGATTCGGTCGTCCCGCTCCGAGACCTCTTGGGCCCAATCGGCGAGATTGGTCCCATCGCAGAGCAGGTCCTCATCGTCGATAGCGGCCTTAAGATCCGGGTCCATGTTGGCCTCGAGATGAGGTTTGAGAGCGGCAATTTTGTCGAGGGCGTGGGAAGGGGATGCAGTGAGGAGGATGGCGTTAAGATTTTCGAGCTCGATCTTCCAAGACATGAACGTCTTGTCACCCTGCCTGGAGGAAAGAATTTGGTTACGTATCTTATTGGCCCAATTCTTCGGCAATACGAGCCTGGCGAGTTCGTTCAGGTAATCCTTCATCAACAACTTGTCGATCCTTTCGGAGTCGGCCCCGTACCACGCCTGGAGGAGGGGTTGGAGCATCGAGTCTGCGAGAAGCGGCACGGTCTCGGCATCTGTCATTCCCGAATGCTTCTTGAAGCGCCGAGCTGCTAGACACCAAGCGTAAAACACGAAGGGGTCAATCTCGCCCTCGGTGAGGGTGGGACAGTCTTTCGGCTTCACGGGGATCCTCACGGTCGCGAGACCGGTGGATGTGGCCATAGGAGGGACGATTGGGGTAGTGGAGGACCGGGGCGAGGTCCAAGCAAGTGACCGTGGGGGGAGATCGTCGAGATCTGATCGATCCGATAAGGAATCGTTGGTGGTTGTGGGTGACGGTGGCGGCAAGGGGGACGGTGGTGACGGTATCGGAGGCTGTAGATGCGGTTGGGCAGGAAGAGGGAGAGTGGCGAGTGGGGGAAGAGCGGCGGCTCTCCTTCTCGATTCTCCGCGGGTGACGAGAGGGTTCGGTATGGACGGTGTACGGCGAGACAGCTTGTCGGAGTCAAAAAAAAAGTGAAAGGCCGGCGAGGCCTCACCCGATAAGTGACTAGACAATGCCTTGTTCTTCGTTGCGTACGGTAAGCGATCGTAGATACATCGAGATGTAAATAGAATACTCACCTTCGTTGCGTACGGTAAGCGATAGGGCAACGAAGGTGGGGGGAAATTGAATATAAGGAATCTACATAACCACGTGCTGATGGTCGCGCGTCCATTAGGCGCGCGTCCAGTCGTAAGGTGGCCTAGGCCATCCTTACAACGCCACTTTAAGCGCCCGTCAGGTCCAAGCTAGCACTGCCTCGGCGCGTCCATTCTGTGTGTCAAGCTTCAGTCCAAGGGGTTATATACCCGGTGAGACAGTGGTTGACTTGTTTCCTTGCCTCGCCATCTCCCCTTCATGTCGGGGTACGCGATTTTCCCAAATGCCCACGATTTCCACATCGACACCATCAATCAGTACAGTGGCACCCTAGGAAAGCTACCTCTCGATCGTGGGTCCCCTTTACACAGCCCCTATCCTTCTGGTATTCACCGTCGCTTGGGTAGGTCTGTTAGAACGCGTATCCCACGGCGCGAGACACGATTCCGCCGAACGTGGTCGCGATGCGCCCAAGTGTCACCCAGAGACGAGGGTCGCGGTCCAGCAAGAGATTGTTAGCTGGATCAAGCACGGTGACCGGGACGCGAACCCTACCAGGATCATGTGGGTGTCGGGACCAGCTGGTTCAGGCAAGACAGCCATTGCAGGCTCGGTCGCCGAGGAATGCCATCGGGAGGGGCTACTCGCCGCCAGCTTCTTCTTCTCGGGGTTCTCTCAGTCGCTCGACAGGCGCCTGAAGGGATATTTCATAGCGACACTCGCATACCAACTCCTCCAGCACAACTCTATCGGCCCTTTGCGAGACGCCGTCCTGTCCGTCATCGAGGCAGACCCGGCAATCCTTCACAAGAACTTGGATGAGCAAGTCGAACAGCTCATCTTGGGTCCACTTCGCACCGTTGCAGGGCAGGCATCTCAAGGGCGTTGGCCGACGGTGGTCCTCATCGATGGGCTGGACGAGTGCGATGTACACCCTGACCAGAGGTTTGAGACCAAGCAAGATCGCCAGAGTGCCAAAGAAGACGTCCATAGAGAGATACTGGCCGCTCTCACACGCGCTGCCGCCGACCCCTCCTTCCCTTTCCGCATCGTTATTGCCAGCAGACCCGAGCCAGCCATCCACACTTTCTTCTCTTCCACTCAGATGGTCAGGGACGTCTTCCTCGACGACAAATACACTCCCGAACAGGACATCGAGACGTTCGTACGGGCAGTGCTCACGAAAATCGGACGGGACTACGGCCTGCGACCCAACTGGTTCGCCCAGCACATTCCCCGAACGCTCGCTAAAAGGTCATCTGGGCAGTTTATCTACGCGACAACCGCCCTCCGATTTGTTCAGGACAGGACCCGCCCACCGCACGAGCAGCTTAGGCGGGTCTTGGAGTGGACTCAGTTCAACGTTTCTGAGGGAAACCCTTTCGCAGCATTAGACGCGCTCTACACCAGGATTCTGAAGACAAGTCCCGACCCACCCCTCGCCGCTAAATGGATCAGCGCGACAAACGGCCGGTCAGATGCTACTATTGTGGCTATCTTTCCAGACCAGTTTTAAAAGGCGTTGCTCGAGTCTTTCCCCGGCGAGACACAATACCTCCTAGGGAATTTAACTTCGTTGATTTGCACCAATCCGAACGAGGGTCAGATCTTCTCCCTATACCATCAAACCCTCGCCGACTTTCTCGGGGACCGGGGTCGAAGTGGGGATCTCCATGTAAGCCATGCAGATGTCGTCAAGTTCAACAAAGATTGCTGCCACCAGATCCTGAAAAGTAAGTCCTTCAATCGCAGACGTTTTAACTATCGAATACTCAATTCTTTTACACCAGATAGAGGTCCTACTGAAGGCACGATTCCACGGGCTACGGACCTTGCCGAGTTCATCCACCTTTTCTGCAAAGACATGGCACTCTTCATCGACCCCTCTCGAGAACTACACTATAACCCCGGCGATGTCGACTGGTGGTGGGCCAACATTTTCCCGGGCCACCGGGAGGCTCGCGTTCCAGATATATTTATCAAGGTCCACCGTAAAGTGAGTATTTGAACCAAACCGTCTCGTGCTAGTCACTGTCGCTCACAATCGGATTACCCCTTTCCAAGTGCCGCTGGTTCCACTGTCATCCCGCTTGCAAGGTCTGGAGGAAGACACTCCTCGAGCGCTGTAGAGCAGACTCGTGGCCCCGTCTACCCACGAAAACAGAGTTGCTCCGCGATAGATTCGACAAGTACGGTTACGCTACAGCTGCAGATTTCCCATTGCGGGGCCCAATCCAATCGCAGAAGCTGGTGCACAGGTAGTCGGTCCAGTCGACGGTGAAAGATAGGAGGGGTTCTCGTACTCAGTAACGCACTTCATGATATCATTGAACACTTCACAAACCTATACACTCGACAATACTACATACTGCATACTACATACGAAGAGAAGATTCGGTAATGTAACGAGCACCTATGCATTTCATCGTCTGGGTCGTCCGAAACAAAAGTCTGAACAATAGAGGGAACTAATAAAGATAACTAGGAAAGCAACAGGGTCTCAGGTGGGAGAACGTCGATCAGGTATCAGAGAGTCAAGAGTCGAATGCGGAACCGTGGAGGGGAAGATACACGAGGGAACCGAACCAACAAAGCAACGGAGGAGGGGAACGAGAAAGTAACAATGAAAAGAGTAGAGATGGGATGAACAACATGCGAGCAACGAAGGAACATGAATGAAGAGAACAATGAAGAAGATGAACAGATCCAAACATGCGAAAATATTCAAAAAAGATTAAGAGGAAGTAAAGAGACGGGGATCGAGGGAACGAACAGGGCTCCAGATCACTGTCACAGTGCATCATCCGGATCCCACCTCGATATCTTATCCAACGGGCGCCAATAATACTGCTTATACTGCTTCGTCACACTCCTCTTCCCCGGGCGAGGCATCATACTCCTAATCAACGCCGCCCTGTCCTGGTCTTCGTCCATCTCAGGGACATAGAACCATTGCGCTTCTAGCGGTCGGTCAGAGTCGTCCTACAGTGATAATAGGATTAGCGCCGGTGCTCCGATAAGCCCAGGACAGGATACGAGAAAAGGGCAAATGAAATGAACGGGAACTAGCGAACGCCATGCTGTGCACGAGTACCGAGCGGCGATCGATCGATACAGCCCACGCAAGCGCCCGTAGTCCCAATACATATAACCCCTCGTCACATGAAAAAAACTCACCTTCCCACTACTATCCACCTTCCCAAACACCCCACTCCCCCGTCCAGCCATCCCATTCACAAGCACCCTCCCCACAACTTTCCGCCACTCCTTCTCTGTCCTGTCATCCTTCAACGCTGGGTGTGTTTGCAAGACGGTCCTCACGACGAGCGAGACGGGCATGGATGACGCCCGGGAGGTGGCCATACACTCGATGATCATGCCCTGGATCTCAGCATCGACGTCTTCAGGGATGAGCTCGGCGTCGTTGGTCTTCTGCGGGGATTCGAGGGCAAAGATCTGGGAGGCGCGCTCGCGCTTAGTCGGTGCTTTGGCGGGTTTAGACGAAGTCGCTCGCTTCCGGCTTCCTTTCGACGACGACGCTTTGAGTTGAGGGAGTGGGTCATGATCGTCATCACTCTCGTCGTCCTCTTCAGGTTTCACAACAGCCTTCCCCGAGCTCGACGAAGCGACCCTCTCCACAGGTACACTGCCCTGGCGCCTCTTTTTGCTCGGCGCGGGCGCATCGGACGCCGACTCATCGAAGCTATCGGCTTTTCGCTTCGAAGGCGCTTCCGAGGTCCGTGCCTTGGTTGGCTTCTTCGCCTTCTTAGCCTCGAGGACGGTGCTGGACGACGACGATGGAAGTTGGCTGTTATCGATTTGGTCCTGGAGAGGCTTCCCGTCGATGCTGGGTCTAGCCTTCTGCTTTACGCCCTTGGCTTTGACCTTGACTGTGGCGGCGTTCTCGTCTGGCGAACCTGATCGAGTATTGGACCCGCTGGGGACAGGAGTCGCGACTGGTTTCGATTTCGAAGGATGAGACACTTTGGCCGCATGCGACGAGAGCACGTCGATGTGGGAAGTGGAGGGGGCGGAGATGGCGGGGGTGTCGGCCTGCCGGGGTTCGACGGCCATCCGTGGCTCCGCGACGGAAACGGGGGCTGGGGAAGTATGCCTCGATGGCGCAGTGGATGCTTGGGGAGATGGTACAACAGCGGCGACTTCCGCCCCCACTCCGACGTCGACATGCATATCAGCGTCCTAAAGTAAATCCGGTCAACCAATCGTACGCCTCGACCAGGGTATGGACTCACATCTTCATCATCAGGGAACAAAGAGTCAGCAAGGCTGGTAGAACTTGCATCCGCCACATCAAGGGTGTCGTCATCCTTGGGTTCGTTATCTTCCTCTTCGATGGAATGAAGATGGTCACAGGGCATCAGTGCTGGTGAAGAGGGTGGGAGTGACAAGGGGGAGACGGATCTCGACATGGAGGAGACTGCTCCGGACATGGGTGATAGCAACGGCGACGACGGAGGTAATGGTGAAGAGTACTCCGGGAGGGCTTGGGGTTCTGGGGTGATCGGCCTGTCTGAAAGGGGGATGGAGGAGAGGGTCTCATCTTCTTTCCCATCGGACTCATGGTGGGCCGATTCCGCGCTCAAAGGCGGTTCTTCTGCCGACGACGTGGTGGGGAGCGGCTCTGAAACGGTTCGAGAGGCGGGAAGAGATGGGTTCTCCGATGGTTGACGTGAGGGGGTGGGTACTGATTGGCGTAGTCGGGTAGTGAGGTTGGCGGTAGCCGAGGGATCCAGGGCCAAGGGGTCGTCTTTCCACTGGCCACGCTCTGAAGAGACCCGGAAGCATGTGGATCGAAGCGTGCTGTAGCCAAAGCTGAACATCCCATCTTCGTCATTCTCTTCCTGGCCTAGATCCTCGTCACTATCGGAGAAGTAAATGGACCCGTGACCTGGCGTGCTGTCGCTGGTCGTTTCGGAATCGATCTCTGGGAGGCTAAGGCCAGAGTCGTCCACAACGTCCTCCATCTCCATTTCTGAGGATGGTGGGAGATCGTATGCGTCATACTGGGAATAGGGTGTTTGGGTGATGTTGATGCGGTGGGCCGACTTGAATAGAAGGGGGAGTCGGGGTTGCTTGAATGCCCAGCCCATCGGATCTTCAGAATGGCGCTGAAGCGGTGGAAGGTCGAGTCCATGGCCCATCGTGGGGCTTGAATTGTGGATGTAGGCGTAGCTATCGTGTTCGCGGGAAGAATATGGGGTTCTTGGGGGCGAGGAGGAGCGCACTGGCGACGACGAGAAGGCCATAGCCATCTTGGAGCGACTGGACCAGTTGGAGGGGGGTGGTGTTGAATTTTCGAGGGACATTGAATGTTCTTTGGGCCCGCGCTGGAAGGCGGCGAGCGGTGGAAGACGAGAGGACATGGCGGGAGAGGATAAGAAGGTTCATCACGTGTGACCCTAATCAACGCGGTTTCAGGCGGAGATCCAAGTTTCCACGCGAACGCGACGGTCACGTTGTGGATAGGGGACGCGCCTAATCACATCGCGACAAATCGTCAGCACATCGCACAAGTGGTAGATGGCCAAAATACTCACCGAGGGGGTGCTTGTAGCGCGTTTGATCGCAGTCAAGGCCAGTTATAGTTGGATCTTGCGACAACAAAAAATATGCGCGCCAGGTCGAGGCCTAGAGGGAAATCGTCCAACTTTTCAGTAGAACGGCCCAGCCGCTTACCGTGGAATGTTTGTGCGAAACCGATGGACTCGGATGGTCCAATCGATTCCGATAGCCTTGACCAACTTCGGCGAACAGGGAATAGCTCTGCAGAAGACCTGTCAATGAGGGCCGGGCTGCGGAGGTCGCGGACAGTTCTGGACTCACCTTCTATCTTCCGCCCTTTCGAGAGTCCTTCTGTATGTCAGCCGACAGACTCCAAGAGGAAGGATCGACGAGAAGCGAGAATCAAGAAGCACAGCAATGGAAAACATCACTTTCCACAAATGTCACGCCCAAGGCAAGCGCAACGTCACGCTGGGAGTATCCATCTGCCTGAGAGAAAGGTTGCCATCGCACGGCAGTGAGATCCCAAGAGGTACTGCTGGACAAGGGCAGACGCTCGCAACATACCACGAACTCGAAGGACATTGCGTGCCACAGCCTGGGGATGATTATCAAAGTTGCCAGACACACAAGGCATGAGGCGCAGATCTCCGATGTGCCCAGGGGAGTGGGTGTCCCCTGATCATAGCTGCGGACAGCATTGTTGACTCGAGGCATCGTGGAGGCCACGTCGTGCCCGCAGCAGCACAATGGGAGCAAGTACCTACCTATGGGTGTGTCAAGTCCTCTACATCCCAGAGAATGCGCAGGTAGTGACATGGGTGAAGCCAAGGGTGCTCGCATCCCATGGGCTCATCGAGACGATCTCAATCACTGCCACACTCAGCGGATCCCTTCGTCACCCAGTGTCAGTATTACACCCTAGGAATAGGTATCAGCTGCGAGCCCAGAGAAAGGAGTAAGGACGTACCAAACTCAACACCCCCGGACGACATCCCCAGTCAGCGGGATAGCCTCCTCAGCTCTCCACTTCAAGGAGCCCCTAACCGATATTGACACCCTTTCTCCAGCCAATCAAAGCATATTTCCGATATTTTGCTTGTAAATCAAGCCCTCCTCACAGCAGGTAGGCTTTGCCATAGAATGAGGTCCAATTATTCGAGCACAGCGACGAGGAACGGGAGGGGGACGAGGAGGTGAGGGGAGGAAGAAACGTTGGCAGGAGCGCAAAATCATTGTCCGCTCCATTCAGTGATCACATCCCCGGTTGGAACCCACGTGTCCAATTAAAGGCTACGAATTCGCACGATGCCATTGGGCGCTTTTATTTGTTTTTCTGCGATTCTGCTCTCTAGGGCGATCCATGGGCCTTGGCTGAGATCGTGAGGCGTCAGGGGACACAAGGTTCTGCTTTCATTTGGAGATATGGGTCGGCGTCTCGGCCAAGAAGGGTGATGGCGATATGCAAGCAGCCAGGCCGCTCGCTTGTAGCGCGAATCCATATTTGCCGCCTGTGCAACGAGCAGAGATGAGACGCCAACGATTGTAGTACAGAGGTCTGCTTGCATTCAAGATCGCGCCTTTCCCCAGGAGCATGGTTGTGATGCCGAAGTGGCCTGCGCCAGTGCAGGCTGCCTGTAGTGCGGCAACCAGCGCCAAAGGGCTCACCCAAAGGTATCGAGCAGGGGTCACTTCTTTCCGGAGTTTCTCTCTCCAATGTGCTCTCTGGATGAACTGTATCCAGCCCTTACATCTTGAGGAGTCGACGCTTCCTCTTCCTTACTTGCTTCTAAATTCGAGATACATGGGCGGTTGCACCCGATCTCCACCGTTTGAGGCTCATTGTGACAGCAGACTCTGAAATATCGGGCCCCGTGCTTTGCCAATCGCAGCTGACAGGCCCACAGAACGAGTTGTACAACAAGAGCGCGATAGGTTCGTGAGGAATAATAGTGGTTTAAGGTCAAGTTGCTTGGACCTCTAACTCTGAGCTCCCGAGTTCATCACGGTGATGACACTGAAGATAAGATAAGATGCATAACCCTCCTCCGTTCCCCCGACTCAACATCTTCACCAATGCCCGCGATATCATCTATTTATCACAGGCAAGCCTGGATCTCTGCGATAAATGAAATTTCTCCCCATATTATGCCCTCTAACCGCCTCAGTATAGGTTGCAATTGGTTCGCGGCTGCACAAATTGAACGTCGTCATCGTGAGATCACACCCAAATCGTCAAAGGCGTTCTGATCTAATCTCTAACGGTCTCTTCCTCTAGCCACCACAACATGCCTCGCACCGCCGAAACCGCTAGCTTCGCCGTACGTTCGTCGCGTTTCCCGAACGTCGCCTAGTGCTAATGGCCGGGCGAGTACAGTTCAACCACACCATGTTGAGGGTCAAGGACCCCAAGGTGTCGTTGGAATTTTACCAAAATGTGCGATGGTCATCTCATCTCGCCTCGCCTTTTCTGTGCTGCTAACGAGCCCCATCGCGCGTCGTAGGTCATCGGCATGGATCTTCTGTCCAGTAAGTTGTGCCAACGCGTCCATCTCTTCCCTGGAGGACGCTAAGCGCTGATCACGATATGGCGTCCGAGTCCACTCATCGATTGGCCCTGTAACAGAGAAGGAGATGAGCGACTTCACACTCTACTTCCTCGCTTTCAACCACTCGGGTCGCGATCTCTCCGATGAGGAGAAGGAATCCTCGCGCTTCGGGCGTGAAGGTCAGTCTCCACGCCTTTCCTCTACACTCGCCTTTCCACTCACTCTGGTTCGCAGGTGTCCTCGAATTGACCCACAACCACGGCACCGAGTCCGACCCCGACTTCAAGGGGTACGCCAACGGCAACAGCGAGCCCGGGCGTGGGTTCGGTCACATCGCGCTTACGGTCGATAGCGTCGACAAGGCCTGCGAGCGCTTCGACCAGCTTGGCGTTCAGTTCAAGAAGAGGCCCACGGATGGAAAGATGAGGCACATCGCGTTCATCCTGGACCCTGATGGGTGAGTTCCTTGCAGTCACCGGATGTGAAGGCGCAGGTGCTGATTGGTGTACTTGCGGCGGGACTTTCCAGCTACTGGATCGAAATCGTGCCCAACAGGTTAGCTTTGTGATTGAAGTGAACGTTGAAATGAACAATGCTTTTCCTTTCCTATCAAGAATGCCACAGAAGATGTAACGAAAAACCACACCCCCAAGAAAATCATACCCACCCTGATTCCCTTCAAGAACCTCGATACACACAATCATGATACCGCCCGCCGAATAATTGTACATTAAGCTCAAGCTTCCGATCCGATGTAACCCGAAGACGCCTCGCCTCGCCTATAGATAATCGTGTTCAAGCGTACGAAGTAAGGGCCCTCGAACACCTAAGTTGAAATCCCAAGAATCGAACTCGTCCTCGGAGTCTGAGCTCCAATCTGTATCGTGGTCTTCTAGTTGTGGCGGGTCTCTCTCCCCCCGACTAATCGTGATGATGCGTGGGTTGGGAGGAGTCCTTCCGGGCCCACTGTCTTCAGGGAGTGGTATCCAGGTATCCGGTGCGGTAGCGCCCTTGGAAGTGGGGCGGCGGGTGTAGGACGAGGAAGTGGATCGAATGAGGCTGATGGTACGAAGCTGGGGAACCTTCTCAGAGAACTCTTCTGACGTCGTGAGCTGCTGTAAGCCGCGGACGGTGCTCTGACCCTTGATTTGGGAGCGATCCAACGTTAAGTCGGTTATCCAGGGGAAACAGGTCGTTATGAGCTCGTGAAGTACCGAACTCGACGTGGTGACTCCATGTAGTCGAAGGCGACGGACGGTGGTCTGACAGTTGGACTTGCTGATGTATGGGGCGATATGGTCCTGCCACTGACTCTCGCGTGGGGCGCCTGGAGCGGCCCAAGAGAACCCCGCGACTTCAAAGCTTAGATCCAGTTCGACAAGGAGGGGGGTATCGAAGTGACGTAGAACTCGAAGGGCCACTGGATTGGCCTGGCGGATCCGGAGGACCTCCAGCTGCGGAAGGAAAACGTCCTTGATTGGATCCGGGCTGAAATTTGAGCGGGGGGAATCGGATCTGGGATTGTACCCCAATGTCGAAGTTTTGAGATGCAGAGTTAGCACCGCGAGGTTGAGACACGGCCGAATGGTATCAAGGACAGTCCTGTAGTGCCAATCACAGTCGAATGTAAGACGAGTGAGACGGGTGAGGGAGGAGCTGGGGATCGCGATTCTACGGGGATCGGACCCTGGGTTGGTTGGGTTGTTAGGGTGGACGTGGAACTTGAACTCTGGGAGGTGCATATGGAGGGATGTAACTGGGGGTAGGGTGCGAAGCATCTCGTCGATTGCTTGTTGGGTTTCATCTCGGGAGTCCGTACTCGTGTACCACTCGGAACTGACGACGAGGCGAAGGGATCTGAGGGTATCCCATGGGGTGAGTTCCCCCGCACCTGCAGCATTGTACAGGTTCAACCGCTTCGCAATCCATGCAAGGCATACCGAGCTAGGGGAGTAGAGGGAGAGGTGGTATAGAGGTGTTCCCCGCAGAAGCTGTTTCGCCAGATAGGACGCCGCGAAGTCGCAATGTTCTCGCATCTCCGCCGACTCGCCAAAGGTATACAGGTCCATATCAATGTAATCGTAATCCACCCAGCAGTCTTCGTGGTAGGATGCGTGGATGGCGAGGGACTTTGGTAAAGTCCCCGCGCGGCGAAGCCAGGTCTGAACCTTGTCGTACACGCGAGGCGTAAAGCGGGCCTTGACTTCAAGTGAGCTCCAAAGTGGGGGATGAGCGAGCGCGGCTCCTCTCCATGCCTTGCACACGAGACAGAGGGCGAGAAGATGATTCGATGATTCTGTTGTCAGACCAGGGGAGGTTGCGACTTCGAATATATGACTGAGGACTTCCGGTGGTAGGTGGTGGATGGGTGAAAGGCTGGGCGGATCTGAGATTCTGTTGTCGAGCTTCAGGGTACCCATAGATGAAGCCGCGCTCGAGTCGTCTCTGATCCTGGGCGTAGACGTTCGAAGAGGAGAAGCGATGGTGGAAGGGGCCCGTTTGGTCGAGCTCCCTAGGCGGACTGCGCGAAGCGGGTATCCTGCCTCGTCGATAGCCTAACGTGAACACTGGGCGGGAAGAGGTGGTGACGGAAATCAGCTCTCGGGGCTGTTCGCGAGGTGGGGGTGACTTCAATCGGGAAGTTCGAACTGACAAATTGGCCCCTGAGTGCCCGGTTTCCACGACCACGTGAGTCATCGGGGATCGAAAGAGCGTTCAAGCTCCGATAGGCTTCGATGGCTATCCATTGTTTGCGGTTGACTCACAACACAAGACCTGACGCCTCTCTGCCTCCAGAATGGCCTCGTTCGACCGCTTACGGGCTCTAGGTCCCGCAAATTTGCTCTGGTTCCTGACATGGGTAGTCGTGTCATCTCTCTTAAAGCGCTGAGACTCGGGAGGGTTGTCCTTCTGAATCGGTTGCTGCACCCCAATGCCATCCTCGAAAGAAACGTCATATCACGCCCTCGCTCGCGTGTCACCTCTTATCTTCGTCTTCGTCCTTTCTCTGTTATGCTGCGCTGCTCGACCAAGCCCACATAGGTGGCTCTTCTTCATCCCTATCGCATCTCTCAGCCTGTACCTCATCCTCGATACCAGAACTGCCGACGCCTTCTCTCACTACCCAGTGAACCTCACCCTCGCTCTCAATATGTTCGTCATGTCGGACTTTCTCGTCCTGACTGACATACAGAACGTTCTACGGAAGAAGTCCCAACGAGAACCCATATCTGGAGCCTCATTCCAACGGAGAATGCGCTGGGCTTTCGACCTGATGGCAGCGTATCGGGGAGTAGGGTGGAATCATGAGCCAACGGCCCACCTGCCCATACCAAAGAAACCCTTTCGCACGCGCAGGGAATTCTTACTCGATCAAATAGTCGTTCTGGGGAAGCTGGCCTTAGCCTACGTTATCTGCGAAATCGTGCTCGATGTACATCCCAGTTTCTCGCAAGATGGGCCTCCTTTCAGCGCCCAGGTATGGTGGCTCCGACCGGCTATTCTGGCACAGGGGCTGGGAAATATGGTTTCAATAGGTATCGTATATTGGGTGCTGGGTGTGGTGTTCGTAGGCATTGGATACTCGAATCCCAACGAATGGCCCCCACTTTATGGGTCATTCGATGAGATGTACAGTGTTCGTAACTTCTGGGGGTGAGTCAGACCCACGGATCGAATAGAGCTCAAGTGTTTACACCTTACGCCTAGACGATTTTGGCACCAGGATTTCCGACGCGTAAGTCCTCCCCAAAATTAATGGAGAGAGGCCAGTAGTTCATCTTCTCATTCAGTTCCTCACCGCCCACGGCGACTTTCTCGTTAACAAGCTCAAGCTCACCAACCGCATCGCTCGGCTGTTCGTCAAACTTTGGGTCGCATTCTTCCTTTCTTCCCTGGTCCACTTTCTCGGTGGAGACTGGGCTGTTTGTGGGTGGAATGGCGGCTCATTGCTTTTCTTCAATATTCAACCGTTGGCCATCGCTCTCGAGATGGCTGTCGACTACATGGTACGGAAGCTAGGGCTGCGTCTACCCACCCGAATATGTCGCGGAGTGGGGTATGTGTGGGTGATGCTATGGTTCACATTGACGTTTCCAATATGCGTCGAGCCACTGGTACGAGCTGGATTCTTAGAACATAGGGGTCGTCCCGTTGTAATTTCTTATGTATCGGGGCCTGTAAAGCGATGGCTTGGTGGCTATTTCGTAGGTTCAAAATAGTATGTGCCCATATGGTGAAGGGAAACGGCTTCTAGAGGGAGGCGACTGTTTGGAAAACATACCTTCTGCTCGATTCGAACCTCGTGTATCTCTTGGACCTTGATTGGATTGGCGTCTGATCCATCAATTCCAGCTTTCCTCCTACCACCATCTTCACCCCCAGAATGGCTACTGAAGAACACCCCGCGACTACACCCCTCGAGCTTTGGCCGTTTCGCGAGGAAATTGTATCCAGAACGTACACTATCCGAAGCCAACGCCATGATTCAATTGGGTTCGACAAGCTGATCGCCCTGCCTCCCGAGATTCTGGGAGAAATCTTCGCTCATGGCATAGCAAACTACGACTCATACGCCATCGCCGAACCTTTGCAGATGATTTGCCTTGTCTGCAGGGGCTGGAGGGAGGTAGCGCTGGCAACACCGGAACTATGGTCCAATCTAAGTGTGCGGATCAGGAAGACGACTCGGTTCGACAGGGTCAGGGCGTGGCTTTCCCGTGCTGGGACTTTACCGAGGAAACTCGGGATAAGTTGCATGACAGAAATCACCCCTCCCTGTAACGAAAATTGTGTCCTACGGAACGCAGAACTTGTCAACTTACTCATCGACATCCCCATCAACTTCTTCGCCTTCAAAGGCGACTCCCTCAAATGCTTTCAGCATCTCTTCGATGCCGTTGATGCCGATTCCTCAACAGCGCAACGACCGTGGAACGCCTTGCATACCTTGTCAGTCCAGGTTTATGACTGGTCTTGGGAAGGTGACCAAGCAGTACCGGAGTTCCATGTCTTCAAAAGCTTCCCCACTTCCCTAACATCACTCCATCTCGAACTCCCTCCCTTCCAACTCACGGACGCTAAACCCGCTCCCTTCTCTCTACCCAACCTGAAAGATGTCCACCTAAAATGCGAATTCGAGACATGGATCCTTGAGAGCTTGAACGGTTCCCCGAACCTGGAATACGCCCTTCTCAACTTCGATGAGCGGATGCTGGACAGCGGCGACGAGTCAGATTCCGACAACTATTCGGATGCGGAGGTTGTGTGTGCCCTCCCCAAGCTTCTGGGCCTCCAGCTGAAGTACCTCGCCAGTCGAGAGCGGGATACTCGGATTTTGCGATCCATGTCCTGCCCGTCCTTAATCCACCTCGACCTGAGCTTCGAGAACAACTCTCAAGACAGGGTCCTTATAGACGAGGATCCCGACGCACAGGGCCTTGCCGGAGACGTTGTCCAATTCGTTAAAAACTCGAATTGTGCAGGAAAACTGAAACTCCTTCGGCTTCACTCCCTCGTTATCAGCGCCGTAGGGCTGATCCCCATCTTCCGTGCCCTCCATTCCGTCAAACGCGTCATAATGGAAGGTGTGCTTGTGGACGCTGCCCTCTTCAAGCAAATCGACCACGAGAAGCTCCTCCCCTGCCTTCAAACGCTTAGCATTCATACCTTCACGCTTCATTACGACCTGTGGAAGCTGATAGAGCTGATCGAGGCCAGGAGCCACAACCCAGGCGACGACGAAGCCATGGGGCCTGTTAAGATCAACAAAGTGACCATTGTACTTCGTCCAGACGAAGCCCTGCAACTTAGGCGACGTGGTATCGACGCACGGTTGAATGCATTGCGGGTGGAGGGGGTGGATATAACTCTGATAGAAGACCACGAGGTCTGAAAACTGTTCGGGCATGCACAGTGCCTATGGACCTGCAGGATGAGGCCAACTCATTTGCCTCCATGATTTCCCCCCTCCCCGACATTAGCCATTCCATTTGTGATCCACCAGGAGACATGTAGCTATTAGAGGATACTTCAAACAACACCTTTGAATTCCGTGCCGTCGGTTACTTCCCGCCGAACCTCGCTCTGGAGTTCCCGCCAAGGCTGCTCGCAGGCAAGGTGCAGCGCGGTTCCTGCTTCAAACCTCCTGGGCCCTCTACACGGGGCCCTAGCCTTTTCAAACTTCGAACTACTGGGGTGATACCCTATTAATACCCTATTAATAGAGATAGGGTTGTCCTCGAGCGGAGAAATTCAGTTAGTAACCAGATTACTTTGCATAAGAAACTCGACTTTCTTCCTATAAGACCATGATCTCGCGAAAAACCGTGATCCACTAGCCTCGCCAAAGCCAGAGAGGGGCCTGAATGCGAAGCCTGAAAGGACTTGGCACCACCATGTCGTGATCAGGGCGAGTACAGGGGAGGAAAATATCATTTTGGTGGCGTAAGGGACAGTCTACAGCCACAGATGAGTAGGGGGATGGTTTCTGGGCAGCAGAATGGGTTCAAAAATGGGGGAAATTGGGCTCGAAGCTGGAGAACCCTATCCCAACCCGATACCCTATATATACCCTATCCGATACTTTACTCCAACGGCAAAATAGGGATAGGGATATAGATAGGGTATCGGATAGGATAGAGTTGGAGCCTTAGCCCGGGGTGTGCTCAGGCGGCGGCAGGCTGCCGCGACTGTAAAAAGGGGAGCAAAAAGTTCAAACTCTCTGTCTGGGAGTCGAACCCAGCTTTCGCGCGTGACAGGCGCGTGTACTAACCGATATACTAACAAAGACGATATCTTTGCTCCCAACAAATCATAAACGAGAAACGGGGGGTAGGAAGGAGCAGGAGCGGGCTCTAACTCGGCGAGAATCCAAGGCGAGGCTCGCCTTGGGTCGCAGCTTCAAACTCCCCTCTTTTGCACCTGCCACTGGAATCTCCCTCCCTTGGGGAAGTGGAGTGGGGTGGCAGCGAGTATATCGAGTCTCTACTGCCGCTCCGCTTGTGCTAAATTAGTCGTATTCCGGCGCTTAATTACCGCATCAGCGGCTATCCTGCCCGGTACACCCCTTTCCAGCGGTAATGAACCGGAATCTAGGGGACCTTAACCTTTGAAGAGGTATCAACCTGTATATCTTGTCTCCCTGGGGCCTTTATGCACCAATTAGTGTGTATCGGGTATCCCGTTCGAGTGAGCTCCATGGAACGCGAACGCGTGACGGCAAATGTCCATGTGGTGAAGAACCGAAACTCACCTTGGAGGGCATTTTAGGCCACCGATGAAAGCCGATAGATATGGTCAATGATTCTCGCAACCCCTGACCATAGAATTCAGAAAACATCTATTACAGCAGAGTCCGGACTCCGAGAACGCCATCAGGTCTTCGAACCTCTTCGAACTCTTCACCCTTTGGCTATGGAGCCCGACAAGGCACCGCCCGGATCTTTCTCGATGTCGTTATGTAGAGAGTGTATTCGTTCTTAGAACGCGGTGCGTTTACAATCGATGTCTTCCAAAGACGAGTACGCCGGTCGGCTTGGGCACTCGGTATGGTCAATGGGCCAACTGGGCCTGATCGTTGATACCTACACCTGCCGTTAGCTGACCGATATTTCAGCGAGGTTTCGTCTTTGGCACAATTCCTTTTTGAACCCGACCCTGTCAAGCATCTGTCAAAATGCCAAATTATGGACGAAAGGCATCTGTAGGGGCGGGTGACGGTGGCTTATACCAATAAAGGAATGAAATACATGTGGGTGTTATGGGGACCCAATTGCAACACGCTAAGCCGCGGGAGATCAGCATTTCCTCCGGGAGGGCTCATGAAGGAGGGTACCGTGTGGTACCGGTGACCTCCTGACCAAACTTCCAAGCACTCGGAACTGTGTGCAGGACTCGCAACAAGTCCGTAGTTCTCAAGGCTTGCCCGAAGCGTGATGAAACCACCCATGTGAGATCCTTAGAATCGAAGCCGTTCACCGGAATAGACGTTGAGGGGAATGAAAGCCGTGTGATCGAGTCGTAATGTACATGCATGAGAAATAAACCCACAGCGAGTTTTAGAGGGGTAGTATGGAAGGGGGAGAAGGAGTTCCGCGTCCTCGAGGTAGCTGAAATAGCCCGCACGCCAAAACAAAAATTAAATACGTAAAATACAACCGATGGAGACTGGGTTGCCAGATTGTCGGGAGGTGCTCTCAGTGGTAGTATGGTGTGGGGAAGAGGAGGGCGATGATGGAAGGTGTGGGACTTAGGCCTTGGAGATCTTTTCGTCGTGAGAGGATGATCCACCGTCCTTCTCGTCGACAGCAACGGTAGCGGCTCCCGCGAGCTGAGCGGCAACCTCCTCACCATCGAAGAGGGCAGCGGTTTCCTCGAGCGTCCGGTTCTTGGTCTCAATGACGACTGGGGGCATATTAGAATTGCTTTGGATCCAGGAAGTAGAGAATACTCACAGAAGTAGACGAAGACGAGCTCGAAAGTAAGCCAGCAGACGTAGACGATGTAGTACTTCCAGCCAATGGCATCGAGAGCGATGGGGTTGACGTATTGGTTGAAGATGAGGGAAAGGGAGATGGCGAAGTTGAAGAGGACGAAACCCTTGGCACGGAGCTGATAGGGCAAGATCTCGACGGTGTAGGTGACAATGAGAGGGGTGTAGGCCAAGCTAGAGGGCAGCATTAAATATACAAAGTCAAGAATCGCCAAGAAGCCTCACTCACTCGTAGGATGCGTAGAACAAGAAGATGGCGGCGATGACAGCGTAACCAGCACCCTTGTTGCCTTGCTGGGCGTAGACGGCACTGCAGACGGTCTGCATGATGAAGAAAATGATCATGCCAATCGTGGAGGTAATGAACAGGACGCGACGACCAATCTTGTCAACCATGGAGGAGGCAGCGAGGGCCCATGCCAAGTTCCAGATCTGGAGGATACCGTTGATGAGGAGTTGGTGAAGTTCGCTCGTGATGCCGACGGTGTTGAAGACACGGTTGAGGTAGTAAGAGACGAGACCGTTTCCGGACCATTGCGAGAAGAAGGCGATGGCGAGGATGATTCGGACACGCTTGAGGTTTCCGCGGGTAGAGAAGAGGGTCTTCCAGCCGATCTTGGCAGCGACTTCGCGGTCGAGGTCAATCGCAGCTACGATTTCCTCGTACTCGTACTTGACAAGAGGGTCTTCGCGGTTGCCGTCGGCATGGTAGTGGGCCAAGATGCTCAGGGCTTGCTCGTTGCGACCCTTGCTGACCAACCAACGAGGGGACTCGGGGCAGAACCAGATGAGAGCGACCTGGATGACGGAGGGAAGACCTTGAATAGCGGAGGGGATACGCCATGACCAAGTGTTCTTGATGCGGAAGGTACCGAAAGTCGTCCAGGCAGCAACGATGGCACCGGAGTACCAGAGGGAGTTGTAGGTGGAGGTGAGAGGGGCACGGGCAGTTGGGTAGGCAAGCTCAGTAACCAGGAGGGGAGCAGCGCTCGCTAAAGAAGACATATTAGCTGCATTGCGGCGGTTAGACGATAGCCACGTTACCTGCGAATGTAAGACCGAAACCGATCAAGAAGCGAGCACCAATGAACATGCCAACAGACTGAGAGGCAGTCTGGATGGCCGTCGCGATACACATGATGGTAGCACCGAGGAAGATGGAGGTCCTTCGCCCAAGGCCGTCGGAGATGTAGGGTGCGAAGGGATAGGCGGCCAAAGAACCAATGTTCTGAATGGCGTTGAGGAGACCCAACTTTCCACCAGCGGGGTTGTTGAAGTAGATTTTCCACTCGTCGACGGACTGCAGACCATTCATCATGCTGCCGTCGTAGCCGTTGGTGGAGGAAGTGATGAGCAACAAGAGAATCCATGCATTAAGCGCGATGAGCCTATGGGACGTGGGTGAATATAGGCGAGGAAACGAGTGTGGGTGGTGCTCACCTCTTGTTGTTGTACCACTTCCTGTTGGGGTCGATGAGGTGGGCGTAGCCCGAAACGGAACCACTGTTCGCTACTACGCCAGCGCCCATTGTCGTTTCCTGAGTGCGGTGAAGGACTTGGGAAAGGGAGGGAAAATGGGATGAGGGTCCGAAGAAGCCATGTCAAGGTATTTATGAGGATGCGAAACGACACGATTCATCAATCGAATCGGAGAAGTGGGCAGATGATGGTCTGGTTCGCGTGGGTTTCTCCAGAGGTACGCCGTGTGCTTGGAGAGTACTCGTTTGTGTTGAATTGAACGGTCGGAGATACATCCAGTTTTGGAATAGCCGGCACTGGCCCCAAATTCGCACCACCCCGCACAATCCCCGAAGCAGCAAGTCCACGGCAGCTCTTACCCCGCAATCATCAGAGCGGATGTCGATGGAAAGTTGCTTTTCGTCGCTGCGAATGCATCAGATTGGCATATGTAGCGAAGGGAGACAGTTTCTCTCACCCTCCACCCACTCAACGCTAAAACGAGTAGTTCAGAATCGAAGTTGCCTGTCCAACCAACGCCTCAAAGTCTCATCGCCCTCATACATTGCTATGGGGGCCTCGCGTGTGTATTTCAAGTTGTAACCCAGCAAGTCCCTGAGATAAACTGATACCCGTTGGATGGCAGTGAGTGTCCACAATGGGTTGTAGTAAGAGTAAGTTTCTCGGCGAAATACCTCAAACTGTCAACAGGGCTGGACTCGTGGAAGTCCAAGAATGCTCCCGGGTACGGCATGGGTGGATCCCATTCGAGGAATCTTCCGAGTTACGAACGACACGGAGGAAGCGGTCAGGCGAGGTTGGGACGAGGTGTCGGCGTACTCGAGTTGAAGCACATGGGGAGGCCATCTGAAAGATCGATGTACATGACCCGCACCGCCCATAGGCAATTCGGGGTCTTCTCGCGAAAGGACTAGGTGAGATGGTCTATGCCCCAAGCGAGACAAGGAGATCAAGAAAAGCTGAGAAAAATATGTCGGGAAGACTGGCCACGACGCCGGCGCAGGAACCGATTCCGCGGAAGTTGCAGAACGAATTCCATAGACGGTTCTCGGAGAGGCTAAAAAGCCTTGGTCTCATCGTATCCGACGTAAGTCCGTGACAATGTGGTGAGTAGGAGGTGGGAGACCACTGAGGAGCACTGTACTGGCTCGGAGCTCTAATTTGGGCCGGGTAACGCCCACTGCGCCCAGCTTGCAGCTACAACCTGTGAGAAAGCGAAGCATCCAGAGCAGACAAGCGCCCAGGCGGGTCTGTAAGCGCTCGCGCTAGGGGGTAAAAGTCTCGTATGCCTGCAGGGTGACTATGCAAAGATCCACACTGATAACGGCCCATCTCTCAGAACCCGGCGGCAAGGAAGGCGCTCGCAACTATTGAGCCAGGACATCAAGAAACTTCGCTACCACTCGGGGGGCCTTAAATCGGCTCGTGGGTCGTGGCTCACTGGAAGAGGGACGCGAAACGGTATGGGGAAGGCGTAGCCATGTGCCGATGCTTTATGGCGGATGGTTCCGTCGGGGTCCTCAGAGCCAATCCCTGTCGGCGGGTAGTCCATTTCTGGAAGGTCGAACACGAGGCTAACAGAGGTGCTGTTGGGTCTATCCGGTGAATTGAGAGATCGTTCCTGGTGTACAATGAAACCCTCAGTCCTAATTCCGAGCAAGCAGGAGGCGTTCTGACCTTGTCTCGCCAACCAACATTTTTTATTGCGTCAGTGGTTGGCGCAGCCACTCCCAATTCGCCGAACCATTTCTCCGGGAGGGTGCACGGTTGGAGGTATTGAATTGAATGATATGCATGGGCTCGTAGGATTACCTCACCTTCAACTCCGTTGGTGAATAAAAGGCGCCCATCAGGAACTAGTATGAGCTTGTTGACGTGATGGAGCCCGAGGTTAGACCGCGTATCGCGACGGAGAGGATGCAAGCGGATCTCGGAAGGTAAGACTTGACTTGATACATTGCCACACGTCTTGATGCAGCAAATAGAGAGCGAAGGAGGGATACCAGGATGCGCTCACTTGGTGGGCATCCATCGGGGACGAGACCCCAATGAACAGTCCATCGCACTCGCGGGTTCCGTCCAGAGCTCTGGCCTAGCGCTGTCTCGCGCTGGTGATCACATGGAGGCACCTGATGTGGGATACGGGTCATGGTGGGGGGAAGAGAATGGAATGCCCGTGGGAAATGGACGTGCCCATTTACGGCCAATCGCACCTAGAGGATCCACATACCGCAGGTCGAGCACTATCGCCATCTCCGCTGAAAAGTGTGATAGAGGGTCCAAAGGTCCGACCGAAACCCGTGCCCTACCGTTACGGCCGAGTGTGGTATCGGCAACAGGCGGCTTGGGTGGAAGCTCGACGATTGAGATAGTGCAAGTGGGGATGCGGGTCAGAGCTACAGTTTCCGAGTCCACCGGAATATTAAGCGCCCATGGCAGTGATGTTGATGTTGATGCCTACTCACACGCGTTGGATGAATCACCTGTCGCTGTTCGAACTTCGAAGTGGGCTCTGGCTTCGGGGTTGTCGAATCTTGGCCGAAACTTTGCGGGTTTCGGGTTTCAGAAAGTGGGAAACGAAGTATCAGATATGGGGACGTCCAGAACTGTATCCTAAGCTGGGGGTCGAAGATAATCTGATATAAAAACCCCATGGTTATCTTTGGCCATGTAGACCAAGCGGCCGGAAGCAGAGCAGAACCCAACCATCTCTTCCACGAAGTCGCTTTCACGCGTCGTCACATGAGAACCAGTCATCCGCCGAAAGACCGCGGTATCCCTGCATCCTGGGGGCCAAAGCAGCCCCACAACCAGCTCGTCCCGTTTGGATCTCGTGCAAAACGCGATATTATCTGTAGCGCCACACAGATGAGACTTTCCCCATTTAAACTCGAGATCCCACTCGTCAATGTCTACCTCTTCACTGACTTCGTAGGCCCTTTGCTCATGGATAGTAGCCGCCGAAAGGAGAGTATCCCCGGATCCTGCTGCAACGCCTTGATGATCCTGTATCAAATACGTCCTGAAGGTTTGGCTGCTAGAGCCAAATTCTTCTGTGATAATGCAGATGCGTTCTTCGTTGGAGCTGGTTGGCCAATATTGGGTGGCCATCCAAACGGCGCCGCCTTCCAAGTCAGGAAAATCCTCGACCAACCTCAGGCCGTTTTGAATAACAGGAAACTGGGGCGAAAGTTTGCTTGTCGGCACGTCCCATACCCGCCACTCATCGATATCGCAAACGATGATGGAGCTATCCGACATATGCATCTATTACGTAGGTTACCGACTGAATTAGCGAGGCGCGTCAGGGTTGAAGAGCGCTGAACGAACCTTTGGTTGGTACCCCAGCTCGACCGTGGACCTCCATTTACATCCAACATTTTCGGCCCAATTCCAACAGATAAAATATGGGGATCGCCAGATGAGGGCCATCTTGTTCGTTAGGCGAGCATGACCGATTGTAGGTCTGTATCCCAGTTCCCCAGAATGGTAGTCAACTTCTGGTAGGTTCAGTTGCGACCTTCTGACCAAGCGAAACTCAGGACGATGGGAAGTGGGGTCGATCTGATAGACCTCAAGGTCGTTCCTTTTATAAGGGCATAGAAGTGTAAGCTTGGCATGAGGGGGAATAAACATTGACGTACCCGCTTTCAGTGAGCACCAAAAGCTCCCTACCGTCCCGCGTTGGTGCCACAGCTAGTAAATGGCCCGTTACATCGTCGACGGAGAGGGGGAGGGGCTCTAGATATTGTCTCGAGTTGTATCCCAAATCCCACAGATTTATTTCTTGAAAGCCGTAGGTGACCAAGAAACGTCCACCAGGTACGAGGTAGAACCAGCTGACGTTATGGGGGCTGCAGTCAGAATCCGCGTACGCGCGGAATGGGTGAACTCGGGTTTGAAATGGTAAGACTGGGAGAGCCATTTCGTCGGAATGGGTCATAAACCGAAGAAAGCGAGATGGGGTAGAGGCAGCGTGTTGTAATTCGAGAAGCGTCATTTTGTCCATGGGGAAGGTTGGCTTGAAGAGTCCGTAGCGCTCGCAGGTCAGATGGAGAATTTTGACCCAGAGGGTCCGGGAATGGGCGAGCGAGTAAAAATGTCTGCATGTCTACACATGAAAGAAGGACCGTTGAGTACCAAACTTCCGGGTCACAGAGTGGCTGGAATGTAACAAAAACGTACCCTGGCAAGCATCAAGATGCCGATTGGGACGAGACGCTCGAAAATGTGGAGCCACACGTCCGTTGGAAGGCGAAAGCAAGGAGGGTGAGAGGCCACGTAGGCAGTGCCAACACCCTGCATTGCAGGGAATCCGAGGACGATGGGCGTAGGAAAGCAACTCTGCAAAGTGACATGGCAATTCGGCAACAAACTAGATTCCCGGTTTCTCACAGTCGCGGGTTCAAATCGAGGACCAACTACCACCACGAATAACCTCTTACGGTGAGTGCATACGTACGATAGGGCTAACGACCAGTACGACTTATACCCTCACTGGCAATTATATCCGCCTCCCAAATTGAAAACGCAAATATTCAAGCGGTGGATGCATGACTTCCGTTACGTCACGCTTTCGTGTAAGCGCCCGCGTAGACTGGTGGCTAGATTGCAGCGCTTATTAGGCCCATTGTAAAATACCTATAAGTAGGGACAGTCTGGAGGTCATGATATCAGTCAGAACATACTTCGCTCTCGCAGGAAGACGAATCGGTGGATTCCTCCTCCCAGTCCATTTCGCTGTCTTCCGAGTCGGCGTCCGCTATCGAGAGACCCATAACTTCTGTGGGGTGGGTATCAGTTAGTTGCGCGGCGTCCTCCCCTTCCTCTTCAAGCGTCGATTCAGGCTCCCCGTCGCACTCCTCTTCCTCTTCAAGCCCCAATTCAGGCTCCCCATCACCCTCCTCTTCCTCTCCAAGCGTCAATTCAGGTTCCCCATCATCCGCCTCCGAGTCGTAATCGTTGCAAACGGCTTTGGGCTTATCTTCGTCTACGGCCCTGTAGTAACTGTGTCCCTCGCCTTCCTCTTCGCAGTCGCCGTCTTCGTCATCTGTCCCTTCAAATTCTAGCAGACCCCCGAGCGCAGGATTTGGCTTGGTTGCCCAGATGGTATTGCTGACCTTGATGGTGACCCACCTCGGTGTGTGGCGTTTAGGAACGAAAAGCATGCCATCCTCCAGAATATCTTCAACAAAGAATGTGCCGTCGGTATCCTCTTCGTTAAGCTGGATCCGGCGACCAAGGTAAATCTTCCACTGGTCCCCCTCCTGCATCACCGAGCCACCGAACTCGTCCATGATATCCTGGTTTACCCATGCTACGATGCCCTCTCCTTGGCTGAATTCAAGAGAGAACTCTTCGCACATTGCTCGAGTAGCTCCTCTCCGCCGGAGTTCGATATACTCAGCTATGCGATCGATGGAGGCACGTCCTAGGTCGCAATTACCGTCGCCTTTGTAGAGCAATGGAACGACGATGCCAGACTCTGGCAGGTCCAGCAATGGAGTAGTGGCTCGAGCGGCGAGAACCCTATCTTGAGAGAGTGTTTGGCTTGTTGACATCGGGAGACTATTGTAGTGTTGATTTTCGCTTTGTATGACCTAAAAATAGGGGCTCGATTATGCGGAACCCTGTCAACCAAGAAGCCACGGCACATACGTGTTCGCGTGCACACAAAAAGCAAAACCCGTCGTCAATTTCACCCCAGCACTCAACACAACGATAGACGTAGTCCCCGCCATCCCACACTGCGACAGGTATTTCTTCTTGTTCGCTGGCTGTGACGGAGCCCTCCTCGTCGCCTTCTTCACCAAATTCGAGAGCCTCCGCAGCCATTTCTTCATCACCACTACCGCCACCCTCTGAACCGGCCATGAGCTTGATAACACGTCGCAACCGTTCATTCTCCCTCTCTTGTTTGGCAAGCCTCTACCAGGACACCAGCATCTGAGTGACTCGGAGCCAAAATCCTCGAGCGGAAAAACTCACCGCACGCAAACGCTCTACTTCTCCTGCTCTGGCATTTCGAGAGGGAAAGTGTTGTAAGAATGATGAATCAGGCTAATGACAAGAAAGATGAATGGTCGACGCGTCTGCTATGCTGGCGCTCGCGTGACGCAACCGTTCATAGTTCGCGTGATTGTGGGAGTGGGCGCTTAGTCGGAGTAAAATTGGCGAACCGTCCTGTCCACTTCAAATGACTCCTACATCCAGAACGAGCTGAAGTCAATGGATCACTTCTCTGATATCGTTGACCCCGTCATTTGGAAGGGTACCCAGTACCAGGTATCTGGCCTCCTCAAAGAACATTTTTCCATCCTCGAGGAGCGACCCAGTGGCCTCGGCGACGACAAAGGAGTATTCAAGACTTATTAAGTTCAACAGAGCGGCAGAGCCTCATAGTCTGGGGATGGCCCTCATCCCACGGTTACCTTCCACGAGGAAGGGACCAGCCGTATCAACGAGATCGTCGACGGGTTATGACTCCTAGCCCCTTCATTTCAGCCAGGAACGTCCCAGCTCTCTGGTGCCTCGGACAGCCTCGCATTCTGTGCAAGAAACCGCTGGGACGAATTGACTATGGGCTTCCTTCCTCCAGCATCGAGCCAAAACTTCGCCTTCTTTCGACCGATGACGGGAGAGCGAACCATGGAGTCGGACAGTAACTTCGAGGATAGGATGATTGGGTTCTGCGCTGGGTCTGGCCGTTTGGTCTACCGAGCTAAAGACCACCACGGGGTCTTCATCTCTGACTATATACGATCTCCTGCTCCATAATTAACATGCTGTTAGCGTGTAAGGTCACCCGTCGACACGATCGACACGCCCTTCAAACCCCCCGAAAAAGTGTCGAAGCCGAGGTGGAGCTCATTCACTGTCGTAGAAGTCGCTATCGCAGGACGACGGATCGGTCGACTGCTCCTCCCATTCCATGTCCTCGTCGTCTCCGTCTTGCATCGCAATCCCCAGTTCTATTGTCGGGTCAGGAACCGACAGTGACAGACCGCCTTCCTCCTCCTCAACCTTCACGCCCCCCTCCTCCCCTTCTTCTCCGGAGTCGTCTGAATTGTAAAGGTTTTGGAGAGCCTGGGGATTAGGCTCTTCGTCCGAGTCCGAGTCCGAGTCCTCTTGCCCTTGGTCGTCAGGTGTCTCTCCCCGAGCGCCAGTGACTGGATCCACCAAGCAAAAATGGTGCCGACCGTGCTCATCAGCATGCCAGTCATAGTTCAGCTCCAACGGGTTCTCGAGATCGGGGTTGGGTAGCGTGGCCCAGATCCCTGCGCGCTCCTTCACTGTTACCCATCTGGGCACTGGGTCCCATGATTTAGGATGGCAGAGTATTCCATCCTCTAAAATAGCCTCGATGAACAGGGTTCCATCAAGGTCACCTTCGTCTAGCTTGACCCTGCGCCCCAGATAGATCTTCCAGTTGTCACCGTGTTGCATGGCCGGTCCAGAGAACTCATCCATAAGGTCCTGGTTCATCCAAGCCACAATACCCTTCTCCGACGTGAACTCGAGCGAGAACTCTTCGCACATCGCACGAGTAGCGCCTCTCCGGATGAGCTGGAGGTATTCGTTGGAGCGGTCCTTGGGACGGTTGCCATTGTTCGGGTCCGGCGGCCCATTAACAATGGTAAAGGGAACAGGTATCCCCTCTTTCGGTACGTCGAGGAGAGGAGTTGTGCCCCGTGGTGGGAGAACACGATCTTCGGAGAACGCTTGGTTGTCTGAAGTCGGCAGGCTGTCGTACTCGTCTTCCTCGTCGACGATCTGGAAATCCCGGGAAGGTCTTTTGAGGGACAGAACATAAATAATAGTAACAGACGTACGTGTTCCTTCAGGCACCACGAGCAGACCCCTTCATCGATCTCCCCACAACACTTCGTGCATCGGTATACCCGGTCGTGTTCGTCCCACATTGCAGCCGCGATTGCTTCGTCACTGGCTTCAGAGTCGGAGTCACCCTCGGATCCAGCCGCGTCTGGCGCGTCTACTGGCATCTCTTCTTCTTCCTTCTCGAGGTCGTCAGGGGACGCGGCCATAATCCTGATAACGCGTCGCAGTCGTTCAACTTCCTGCACAGTTTTCCGTCAATGACCCGCGTTGTATCGATGGTAGTCACCGTTCTCACCGCGCGCAGGCGCTCTAGTTCATTTGGTTGAGTCATTGGGTAAAACGAGCTCGGTATTCACCGCGTTAGGAGGCCAATTGAGGGTCGAGGTGGTGGTTCGAGTGCAAATTATTATGATGCAGGTTCAGCGCGTGCATCACGCGTTTCGCGTCCAGATGAATGTCACGCGCTTTTGATCCGTTAGTCCATTCATACCGCCGATTGGAACTGTACTTCACGGTGAGTATATTGGAAAGATTTAGTAGAGAAATGGGTATACGCTAGATTGTGCAAAGAAGATGGTATTATATTGATTTTCCCTCAATATCAGGGTCAGCCAAGTCCAGAGACCTCTCAGTCAAGTTAAGCGCCCGTCCGTTGATAGAACCCGTGGGGGACACACAACGGGAATCGCTGAGCAAACTTCATCCCAACCGTGCCCGGGAAAATGCCCCACGAAGACATGACTATCCACATATATCGCTGCAGGAAACTAACTTATCCTCTCCTCAAACACGTTATCTTAGGCACACTATTACTACTACAGTGCTTTGCATAAAAAACTGCAGGTCATGGAAACAATTCCGGCTTGTTTGGCGTGTTTGTTCCTGGCCAGAATGGGTCGTGATGTCGGCTGCGGTCCTCGGTCGAAGATATGACAAGAGGTGAGGGGCCATGGGCGAGCCTAGGTTGTTGCGAGGGACTCTGCAATTCACCCCATCGGGTCTATGTAGACCTCCATACACGCTGACGTTGGAGGCGAGGAGCACCACCCAAGTTCACTGCTCTCGTTGCTGGGCCGCTGCATCGCGGACTCGGCTGTTGTTCCTTTTCTGGGCGCTCGCAAACAAGCCAAACAATCGGAAATTGATTCCACGACCTGCAGATTTTTATGCAAAACACTGTATAGCGGCTCCCTTTTAATTAATCTGCCCATTTCCATTATTGTGATAACACTCCCAACGGTCAGACTTTCCTTAAAAGTCGAGCAGCGGTGCCCCACGCTGTCCAGACGGGACTTGGAAGTACGATTGAATGACACTCGTGCCGGGAGGTAGGTTGACGTCCTTGCCACCTCCCCCTGCGCCGCCGCCAAAGCAGGCGCGGTTTATCCATGAATCCCGAGAATCGATTTATGGGCGGCGTCAACAGTCAATTCACCGTTCACCAAAGATCAAGTAGAGGAAGCAGATCACATAATACAACAGCTTCTGTAGTGCAGGTAGGATATATAAAGCCAGCTAAATTTCATCCTGGGTCGCCTCGGAATCGAAATCGAAATCACTGTCATAGGACGACGCCTCAGATGTCTGCCCCTCCCACTCCATATCATCGTCTTCCCCTTCGTCGGGGATAGAGATACCGACCTCAAGCGTAGGATCCATCGGATCCTCACACACTTCCTCCTCCTCCTCTTCATCGTCCTCGGTATCATACGCATTAACCGTGAACCCATCCTCCTCCTCCGTCCCACTCCCATCGCTCCGATATTCGTTGTCCGATATCTCAACGTCCCGCCCAGTGACGGGATCCTCGACACAGTACCGCTGGTTACCGTCCTCGTCCAGGTACCAGAACTTGTGATCAAGGGCGAGGGGGTTGAGCAGACGTGGGTTCGGGAGGGTGGACCACGTCTTCCCATCCCCTCCAACCACTTCCTCCTTGATCGTCACCCACCGCGCGGCGTTTTTGTTCCAGTATATCAATGCCTCCTCCAAGATCCCTTCGATGAAGAACGTCCCGTCATGGTCGTCGTGGTCGAGCTGAACCTTCCTCCCAAGGTATATCTTCCATTTGTCCCCGTCCTGGATCGTAGGCCCTGCGAATTCGTCCTTCAAGTCTTGGTTTATCCAAGCTACAATGCCTTTCTCCTCGTGAACTGGAGGGAGAACTCTTCGCACATGGCGCGGGACGCGCCTCGTCGCCGGAGTTCAACGTACTCCGCTGAGCGATCAGGCTGGGGGTACTGAACGCCTTTGTAAGACAGAGGGATGCCCTCTAGTTCGGTTTCTGGGACGTCGAGGAGGGGAGTAGTACCGCGTGGGGCGAGGACCCTATCTTCGTGCATAGCTTGGTTGTCGCTGCGCGTGCTGTCGTATTCGGGGTGGTCATCAGGCACGATCTAAGGTGTTTGGAACGCGTCAATAGTCGATGAAGGTGAGGTGGAGAAGGAACTTACGTGTTCGGTTTCGCATAGGAAACAGACGAGACCGTCGATCTCTCCCTGGCAGTCGATGCATCGATATACGCGGTCGCAGGTGTCCCACAAGGCCACGGGCGGCTCGTCGATCGAGTCGGCGTCGGCGTCGTCTTCCGATGTGTCGGCGTCCTGCTCTGAGTGGGAAGTGTTCGGGGAAGGTTTGCAGATGTTGAAGATTTGTTGGATGACGTCCTCTTTCGTAGCCAGTTGCTAACCAGTCGCGTCAACACGGCGCTACCTCAGTAGGACGATAACGCGTACCTCTCTGAGGCGCGCGAGCTCTTGAGTGGTGTCCATGCTGGGGGAAGTCTGAAGATCAGGCGGGAAGAGTGACGAGGTTATATATGAGGGCCGAAGAAGGGGCGAGTCAAGGGGAGTCAACCGGGAGCAGGGCTGCGGTTGGTTGAAAAACCTTTACTTAAGATTTAGTTTCCCGTTGCTGTCAGGCAACATCCGCTGTCGTCTGAACGCCTCAATCAGACCGAGGAATCAGAAGACAGGTAACGGCATTGCGCTTGGCGATACGGTGCAGCATTGAAGGGAAGCATCGGGGACCTGGCGAGTTCGAGTGAAGTGTGGAGTAGAGGTGCTATCGGCATAGTGGTGGTAGCCCGAGAGAAGCAGCACTGGTAAACCATAATTGGAGACCGCTTTCACCCTGAGGCGATAGAAGAATTTACGTCCAGAGACGCATCGTAATGGGGGGCCGAAGATGGATGCCTCTGCCCGAATCCGAGAGTTCCCCGAGTACTGCTGTGCTTTTTCCATGGATATGAGACCAAGATACTTGCATCGCGTTCTTGAAACTCCCACAAAGCTTGAGGCGACATAACTGAGCAGCGAGCAGAAGACCGAGACGATACGTGGAGGCACTGGGGATGACTGGAGTCAGTGTCGCAGATGAATGCTGAGTCAGCCAACCGAAGTTCGCACGACCGGACAGGGCTTGCTCATCGTGCGCGGCAACAAAGACGCTCTGTTCATCACCACCAACGACGACGACGACCCTTTGATTATCCGTCCACAACCGCTCATTTTGCCATCTTCCCCTGTTCCACACCCCACACCCCCCGTTCCAGACGTCCAGGCGGTCAGATCACCCAGCTGAGGCCCTTGTTCCTGGCTCTCAGACGCTCCAGTGACTGCGCCGATTAACCCTCCTCGTCGACGTCCACGATAGCGGCCAATGCGATGTTCTACTCTCAGCAGTCGCCAGCGATCAACCACAAATTGGCCTCTCACCATGACCACACCGCTTGGGGCCGCGCCACAACGGCCGCTGCAGCGAACCACTCGCACATGCTCGTCCCATCCCAGCCGGGTGCCATTGGCGGGGTGCCGCCACTCCAATCGCCCGGGTACCAGCTCTACGGCAATGGAACCCTTCCGCAGCACCACCCAGCCCACCATCCGATGTCACACAACCCGATGCACCACCACCAGAACTCCCTCTCACACTATCCGTCGCCTCCAAACGGTCATGCTCATCAGCAACAGCAGCAGCAACAGGCTCAGTTGTTGGCACAGGGATCCCCGGCGGGAACGCAGTACTCGCCCCATTGGCACCAGCAGCTGATGAAGTATGAGGTGCGTGTGCTCGTCTTTCGACCTTGCTCCTATGTCACTCCACAATTGTATATCAATTCGATCAACCTCCCCTCTGCGTTCGCTGTGCCACAGCTTGAGGTTTTGCTGACTCTAATTTCCAGTCCGTCCGTCAATCGCAATCCCCCCACCACCGTGCTCGTATGAACATGGCCCAACGCACAGTCCCTAAATCCGCCATCCCCATAACCAACCCCAATTCGAAAATCACCATTACCTCTCCCCGACCTGAATCCGCCAACGGGCGACTGAAGACATCACCCGAGTCTTCTGCAGCCTCGACCTCCGACCCCTCGACCAACTCCCCCATTACTCCCAACCACCCCTCTTCAACTACCAATCCGATCGCCGAAGCCCCACGGGTCACGGCTATCAAGCCCCCAGAGAATACATGGACTTCCCTGGATATGGGTGGAATGCGTATCAAGAACCTACCTCCAACCTCTGGCCTCTTTCAATTCACTTTCCTGATCAACCTTTACCTCAACCACAACACCCTCACCACCGTCCCCGCAGAAATCTCGAAGCTGCGGCACCTCGAGCTTCTGGATCTATCCGGGAACAGCCTCGCCACTCTGCCACCCGAACTGGGGCTGCTGACCCAACTCAAGGAGCTCTATCTCTTCGACAACCACCTAACGACACTTCCCCCGGAACTTGGCTGTCTTCATCAGTTGCAGACGTTGGGGGTCGAAGGGAATCCACTAGACGCCAACCTCAAGTCAATCATTCAGAAGGATGGTACCTCTGCTTTGGTATGTTGGCTCCGGGATAACAGCCTAGACGCACCTGCGCCTCCACCGCGGCAGTGGAAGAACCTACTGACCGGCCCAGAACGGGAAGCTTTGTCCGCCGACCCCCACAATGAGTCGTTCAGCGTCCTGTGCTTCAACATCCTCTGCGAGCGGTATGCCACCGAGCGGTTATACGGGTACACGCCCAATTGGGCGTTGGCGTGGCAGTTCCGGAGGAATGCTATCACGAAGGAAATCCTCGCGCATGGTACGGATGTCATCTGCCTGCAGGAGGTTGACATCCAACAGTTTGAGGATTACTTCCTCAAGACTCTGGGCGACAACGGTTATTCCGGAGTGTATTGGCCGAAGTCGAGGGCGAAGACGATGAACGAGTCAGATCGACGACTTGTAGATGGGTGTGCAACCTTCTACAAGAACACCAGGTGCGTATGATCATACTTTCGGTCATCCATTCTTACTGACCTGTCTGCTTAGGTTTCAACTCGTCGAGAAGCATCTGGTGGAGTTCAACTCCGTGGCCATGCAGCGACCAGACTTCCGGAAGACCGACGATATGTTCAACCGCGTCTACTCCAAGGACCACATCGCCGTGGTTTGCCTGCTCGAGGACCTCCAAACAGGCACGCGTTTCATCGTCGGGAACGCCCATATCCACTGGGACCCCGCGTTCAGCGATGTCAAGCTCGTTCAGTCGGCCCTGCTGGTCGACGAGATCGAGAAGATCGCGAATAACTTCGCCAGGTACCCCCCGCCGCCACCAAAGTCTATCACTGCAGGGACGGCCAGCTCGGACGATCCGGACCAAGGCAAGCCACAGCGGCCACCTCCACATTACTCGGACGGTACGAAGATCCCCGTCGTCATCTGCGGGGACTTCAATTCCGTCCCGGGGTCGGGTGTCTACGATTTCATGTCGATGGGCCACTTGGAGGGGAACCACCGGGATTTCTTGGCGCATACGTATGGCAAGTTCACGTCGGAGGGGCTTAAGCACCGGTTGAACTTGAAGAGCGCGTATGCCACGCCTGGGGCGGGTGGGGAGCATCATGTTACCAACTTTACGCCCGGATTCAAGGGGGAGATTGATTACCTGTGGTATTCGGCAGGGAATCTGGGGGTGAACTCGGTGTTGGAGCAGCTGGATCGGAGGTATCTGGAGAAGTGCGTTGGGTTCCCGAATGCGCACTTCCCTTCAGAGTGAGTTTTGGGTTCTCTCCTTTCGTAGTGTGGGGTATTGACGTTCGTTTGTTTAGTCACGTCTCGATCTCATGCGAGTTCCGCGTCAAGCCCCCGAAGGATCTAAGCGCCAAGCCAGCACCCAACTCGTCAGCTTCGTGAGGAAGAAGAGGTATCTTTGCTTGGACGTTTTTGTATTTGTGTAGGATAATACTTCAACTTCCAACGAACAATCTGGGTTGTACTTGCTTGTTTTCTTTTCCTTCCCCCTCATTCCTTTACGCCTCTCCTCTGTTCTCCTCCCTCAGTGTCCTTTCTACTTCAGGTATTTTCTTGTTTGTTTGTTTGTTGTGTCTTTCTCCCTTTTCATCGACCCTCCCTGCCTCACTCCTTCCCTCCATCTTTCCACCTACCTTTCCGTTGACCCCCTCCCGTCGTTCCTGTTCGTTTTGTTAGCTTAATTTGTTTGACATTACGTCTATCGTCGCACAACCAATTCTACCTTTTTGTCATACTTATTACATGTTTGTAGAATGTATTTTAGTAGCGTTGATGGTTCCATCTCATTTCATTCATCTCTTCCACTGTGGGCGGGGGCGAACCCATGAGTGCCCTACCTACTGCCTCCGTCGTCGAGTTCGTTGCTGGTCAACCGCCGCGTCGACGGCCTCCATCCCTTGACAAACCACCTCTCCCTGAGCGCTCCTGTTGTCGCGTATTACTCTTCCTAGGTTCTCGGTCCCTTTCTCTCTGCACACACGTATTTTGGCCTCCTCTTCGTCACCCTCTTGTTCATATCCTCACTCAGTCACTGTCTACTGTTGTTGCCTTCCTCTAGCCTCAGCATCATCCCACTTGTCTATGTAAGAGTAGCGCATGCCTCATGTTGTATGATCGTCCATCTCATTTTCTCTTGTTTAACTATGTACACACACATTCCAATCCCATCTCTTTCGTATTCCGGAGGCGCGAAGGCCGACAATGCTACACAGGTATACGGTACGCATATAGTAGTACTCTACTCGTCTACATGACGCGAAGCGAGCCAACGAGGCCGCGGGCTGAGCCGTCCTCGTTCTCGTACTCCTCGCAGTCCCGGACCACCTCCTCAGGCTCCTCGGGCTCAGGCTGGGCAGGCTTGTCGGGGACTTGGACGCCGACGATGGGGCTCAGCCACGTCTCGTAGTCTTCCTGCTTCGTCCTGTCTCCGTTGACCCTGAGCGCGCGAAGGAGGATGCGGTACTGGCCGTTGGGGATCGCGGTGCCGTTTGCGAATATGGCCTCTTCGAGGTCGAAGGAGTGGAAGCCGTTACCTGCCAAGTTCTGTGGGAGAGTGTTAGTATATGTTCGACACGGAGGGGGGAGGGAGGAGACGTACGTCGTCGTTGCGGGTGAGGAATGGGAACTCTTCGATGGGGCCGACGATCTTGACCTGAGCGAAAGTTCCGTTGTCCCTGCCATTCGGGTGCCAGGGGAAAGAGAAGACGGGTCCACGGGGGCGATCGTTCTCCGCCCGAGCGTGAAGGGGACGCGGCGTGATGTTGGTCACAATCTTGATGTTCGAGTCGACGAGGTCGATGCGGACGAGAGGCGAACCGAAGACCTGCCTCCAGAACACGGTCGGGTAGTCGGTAGGGCTGAACGTGTAGTTCGTCGGCTCGACTTGGACTTCGGCGTCGGCGTTGAAGATGGCTGGGATGGGGTCAGGGATGACCTCATCCGTGGTGTCGACGATGGTTAGGTCCCTCAGCTTGCCAATGGCTCCGATGTAGCTGACGTGAACGGGGTTTTCGGAGGGCGCAGCGACTTGGATGAACCCGGAGTAGACGGGGAACGTCGCGGCGTCGAGGCCAGCGGGAGGAGTGAACCTGACTGTGACCTCTCGCGATTGGCCGGGTCCCAGAGCGAATTTGGAGGGGGTGATGACGGCGGTCGCTCCGACCCTTGATAGAGGCACAGGGCCCTTCACTGTGAAGTGGGAGTTCTACGGTTCGGGAAACGCTTTAGCCAAATATGGATTGAGAAGTTATTTTGGGAAACGTACAGGGATGAAGGACAAAGCGGTCCCTGCAGTGATGTGAGAGAGGGTATACTCCTTGCGCGCAGAGCCCGTGTTGCTGACGCGGAAGGTCTGTCTAAAGAAACCATGAGTTCCAGAGCCAAGTGCCAACGTGAGGGGTCACATACTCAGGCTTGAAGCTCGCGGTGTCGTTGAGAATCAATTCTCCCTTAGACAAAATCGTGGTAGTGTGAAGAGCGTCGTAGACGTTGATGAGACCAGCGCCTTGTTGAGTGACGGTTTGCAACGGGTCAGCGTCGGTAAGATTCGAAGGGACGTATTTGGCGGTCGTCTCGAACAAGGTGCGGGCGCTCCTTCCAACCTCGGGCGTCTTGCCTTTCGCTTCGAAAAGCAAGGCGGCGGACCCGGCGACGAATGGAGTAGCCATGGACGTTCCAGACAGGACTGCGAACCCGTTCTCGGGCACGGTAGAGAGGATTCCTCCACCAGGTGCAGCGACAGCGGGCTTGAAGTAGAAGTCGTTACTTGGGCCATAGCTGGAAGGTTTACCGTTAGGATGGGTTAGAGAAGTCGCGTGACAGTAAGGCGCGTACCTGGAGAAGGTCGACATAAGACCGCCTCTGGGCTGAGGGAATCCTACCGACCCGCCCTCGTTGGGGAAGGTGATGGTGACGGGAACCCCGGCCTTCCATTGCTCGACAAGCCAAAGACCATCAGCGGCCTGGATGAGGGAAGTGTTCCCGGCGAACCGCCCGACATCGATGCCTTGGAATCCATTGCCGTTACTGAGAAGTTCTTATGATCAGAAGTCAATTGCGGGTTCATTTTCGAAGAAACTTACTCATAGATAAGGGAATAGACACCACCCTTGGCCTCTACATTGGTAAGCTTCTGTGTGAATGGGCATGTTCCTCTGCGGATAATGACGAGATACTTCGAGAGGTCGGGGGTACCAGCGGGTAGCGGATCGCAGGCGTCCGTTGGGTTGGTCGTGTCGTTCGAAAGGACGTAAATCGGCCAGGTTCCGGGGATTGGCAAAGGGAACGTGGCGTAGTAAACGATGGGAGCATGTTCAGCGCCCCCAACAACGGCCGATTGGAGGGGAATGACAGAGCTTGTGCGAGTTCAGCGTGAGGAAACATATGAATGAAGAAACGGTTATATAAACATACTTTTCGACACTAGCGACGGAGATGGCGTCGATGGCATTGCCGGGACTTGAGCTGTACCAGGAGCCAGCAGAACCCTACACGAGCCTGAGTCAAAAGCGGTAAACGGCAAGCCAAATTGGGAGTGCGCACATCGTTGCCAGCGGCGATCGTGACAATCTTGCCGGTTTTTGCGATGCGACTCGCGACAACGGCACCAGCACCTGAGGTCCACCCATCTGCGCCACCGAGAGATAGGGTGAGAATGTCTTGCCCATCCTTCACTCCCTGAAGCAGGGCATCGATAATAACTGTTGGGTTCACATGGCGTGCTCAGTAAGCGTCCAAGCTCTCATGATGGGCGAATCGAACTCACCATCATCAGTAACGGAACCACCGCACCCAAAGATGCGATACGCGAAGATGGTAGCATTAGGAGCCACACCGACGATGTCAAAAGCATTGGCTGGGTCTGCACCAATGATACCCTTAAAGGATTGAGAGAAGTTAGGATGTACGCCTTGTGCCGTTAATGAGTGGGAGGGTACTCACAGCGACGTGGGTTCCATGACCTGGTAGAAGCAAGAGCCATGTGAGCACCTATCCTATATTATCAACGTCTAGACTTCAGTGCTCACCATTGCACTGGTCCAGAGGGTCATCATCAGGAATAGGGTCATTTTTGCCTATAGGTCCTCAGCTTCGCGGAACTCCACTAGAAGTGAATAAGACTCACCGTTGTAGTTGTCTCCGACAAAGTCATAGCCGCCCGCGATCTTGTTGCCTGCGCCGATCTTCCCACCGAGGGTGGGATGCGTGTAGTCGATACCAGTGTCAAGTCTAGGTGTGTGCAGTTGAGAACCCAAGAATTGTGGGCGGAAAAGTGCTTACATTCCGATCTTGATTCCCTTTCCGGAGAGCCCTTGTGCATGGAGCTTATCCACACCCTACAAGCACGTCAGCGAAGGCGGCTCCCATGTGCTAAGAACGTAACCTACCGTCATGACATGGGTCGAGAACGAATCAGCGGGAACGGCAGGGTCATTGCGATCAGTCACCCTTTTCTCGAAGACAGGCCTATACGGGTACAGTGGTCAACGTCGCTTCAGCTCCACAGGCGTCAGACGAGAGTAAAAGGGTTACTTTGGTGCTTGTACTCGTACGACAGGGTGGATCGCTTTGATGCCAGGTGTGTTCTGGATGGCGACAACATCCTACGGGAGAGGCTGAGAGGTGAGCGACAATACCTCGGAATATCCTTCCATAAGGCGAAAAGGGGTGGGCGGAAAGAACTAACATTAGCATTCTACAGCAATCCTATCAGCTTTTCGATCGAGCAGAAGGGAATTGGATGGTCTTACCCTGACTGTTATCGATGCTCCTATGAAGATGCCTGCGCTGTCGAACTCCCTATTCACTTCAATGGCGACATCTCTTTCCTCAAGGGAAGAGTACACCGCGTCCAATGACTAGTCAAATTTCGTCAATATGCGGACACTCATCCGACAATCGACCGAGATATGCGACATACCCTGGTGAATGACCGTTTGGAGGGAATCCTAGCGAGGTCGTCGACCTCGATAATGAACTTGTTGGGGACGAAAGGTAACCCATTGCCGGCTTCGAAGCGCTCAGGGAGCGCTGCAAAGGATATGCCAGTGAGGGAGAGAGCCAAAGCCGTCCATTGAATCAAGGACTTCATCTTGCCGTCGTCTGAGAGCCGAGTCCTCAGGTGCACTGCCGCAAGTGAGGGGGCCTGGGGAGGATACCATAGCGCGAAGCACCCGCTTGGCTTATATCCTACAAACCAAGAGAAGAATCATTGGCAGGTTATTAGCCGATGATAACCAGGTTGTGGAGGAATACATCAAGTGAAGGCGAGCCGGTAGTTCTAATTGCGCCAGGGATCGGGAATTGGAAGAGGGGAAATCCTCTCTGAGTGTGGTTCTTCCTTCGAGAAGTGCGTCTTGTGTTCTGAGGATAATCTTGCCGAGAAGATGGAATCTTCAGAGTGGTAGAAAAGCGACGTCTGGGGAAAGCCACGAGTACGCGTCCCACGCTTCACCCACTTCCACGCATCACACAGGTCACGTTCGCTCCAATCCTTGGGAGAGAAGCGCAACAACTTCAGAAGCTTGAAGGTATAATTAGCAATAATTAGAGTCCATATACAAGAATGGTACAAGAGAGCGATATCGTGTATGTATGTACAACACTGTCCATTTTAAGTCTGTCACGGCAAAAGAGACACCCTTAAGCAAAAATTCCAAGGATAGGACTCAACCAGGTCTCATAGTCTTCCTGCTTGGTCTGGTCGCCCGTGACCTTGAGGGCACGGAAGAGAAGTCGGTATGGGCCATTGGGAATGGTGGTCCCGTTGGCGAACGTCGGGGTCTCCATAGCCAGGACGTTGACGCCATTGCCATCCGATGCGAAGTCCTATAGGTCGAGGCGAGAAATATCAGGAGACTGCGGAAATAGAAAACGTCGGATAAAAAGAGCTCTTACCTCGTTATTACGGCTGACGCCATTCCACTCAGCGACAGGGCCGACGACCTTGACCCTGGAGAAGGAACCGGTCTTCACGAGGTGAGGGAAAGTGAACCAGTGCCCATCGAGGAGGCCTCGGTTATTGAGTCCAGCATCGACCTTGATGTCGGGCTGAACAACGTCAAGGCGGACGACGCGCGAGCCAAACGCCAACCTATATAAATTCGAAATGTCATTAGCCACGGACTTCGAAGGGGAAACACCGGTCATTACCTAAAGAGGAATGTGGGGTAATCTTCTCCGGCGAAGGTGTAGTTAGTGGGTGCAGCCTGAGCATTGCCGGTGGAGTCAATAACAACAGGGATCTTTTCGCCGAAGAACACGTCGGTGTTGTCAACGACCTGCTTGGTCTTGAGCGAGGCAGCAAGGCCAAGGTATGACACGTGGAAGTTCTCTCCAGGCCCAGCGATGTGAATAAATCCGGAGTAGACTGGGTAACGCGTCGAATCAAGGCCACGAGGGGGAGTGAAGAGGACGACGACGGGAAGAGATTGACCGGGGCGCAAGGTGAACTTCGAAGGGGTGATGATGACGTTCGCAGCGTTCTGAACGAGGGGAACGGGCCCATGGGACGGGAAGATCGAGCTCTATAGTGGCAGTTGCTTCAGCGTTTGCCTCGGGATAGTGAAACTAAAGCATACCTCTTGGATAGTCAAGGCGGTTCCGGCAGCTTGGTGAGAAAGGGTATATGACTTGGCAGTTTTACCGTTGTTCTTGACGGTGAAGGTGTGCCTAAAGGTCGGACATAAGTAAAGGACCAAGGGGGCAACCAAGTCAGAACTCACAGGGGCTTGAAGTTCGCAGTGTCGTTGAGGATGAGTTGACCGGTAGAGACGGAGGTGGTGGCGAAAAGCGCATCGTAGACGTTGATGAGGCCAGAGCCTTGCTGGGTGAGGGTTTGGGGAAGAGAGAGCTCGTCCTTGGCGCTCCTAACGCTGACGGCGGTGGTCTCAAAGAGAGTGCGAGCAGCCCTAGCAGAAGCAGCGGTCTTGCCCTTGACCTCGAGCAAGAGAGCGGCGGAACCGGCGGCAAAGGGGGTGGCCATTGAAGTACCAGACATGACGGCAAGGCTGCCCATGGGGACGGGGAGGAGGGAGAGGATGTTGCCTCCAGGGGCGCTGATAGCAGGCTTGAAGTAAAAGTCGTTGGTAGGTCCGTAGGTCGAGAAAGTCGACATCAAACCGCCGGTAGGGTTTTGGATGTTGACGATCTCGCCTCCCTGGGGGAAGGAGAGCTTGATGGGGGCGTTGGCCTTGAATTGCTCGACGAGCTATGGTCGTAAATTAGCATCTGGTCAGCGGGCAGATAAAATTGGAAAGACTAACGAATAGGCCATCCTCGGCAGAGATGAGAGAAGCGGGGAAGTCCAAAGAGAGGCCGAGGGGACCGTTGCCGTTGCTGTTGAGAATACTCAGTACTCTGCTTGAAAGGAACAAGATGGGGATCAACGCACTCGTAGAATAACGCCCTTTGTGCGCCCTTGGCCTGGAGGTTGGCGATCTTAGTGACGAAGGGGCAGGTTCCGCGGCGGACGATCACGAGGAACGGGGAAAGGTCAGGGGTCGAGTCGGGAAGGGGGTTGCAGGCATCGTTGGGAATGGTTAAGTCGTTGGGGGTCAAGACGTAGATGGGCCATTCGCCATCGATGGCGAGGGCGGGGAAGGTGTAGTAAGGAATGGGAGCATGGTCAACTCCGTGGACGAGAGCCTGCTGGACAGGGATGACAGTGCTAGTATGAGGCGTTAGAGAGGGGGTCTCAAGTGTCCAGCGAGTTGCAGGAGCCTACTTTTCAACGCTACCGACTGAGATGACGTCGATACCATTTCCGGGGCTGGAGGTGTACCAGGAACCGTCGGAACCGTCGTTTCCAGCAGCAATCGTGACGATCTTGCCACTCTTCGCGATCCTGCTGGCAACAACGGACGACACTGAGGAGGTCCATCCGTCGGCACCCCCAAGGGACAGGGTCAAGATGTCGTTCCCATCCTCAACACCCTTCAACAGGGCTTCGACGATAACTGGAGATGGGACGTCAGTCTACGACGTCATGAGCTCCATTAGGGGCACTCACTGTCATCGGAGACAGAGCCCTTGCAACCAAAGATCCTGTAGGCGTAGAGGGACGATTCGTATGCAACACCAGTGATGTTGTACGGGTTGTTGGGATCAGCGGCGATGATACCCTAAGTGAAAGGATGGTCGTCAGTATCTTGAGCGGACATTCAGACCATCAGACTTACAGCAACGTGGGTTCCATGTCCTGGAAGCAGCACCTGGGTCAGAATATGGGGCGTTCTGTACGTCTGAAAGTGCTTGCTCACCTTGGCACTGGTCTAAGGGGTCGTTGTCCGGGACGGGCTCGTTGGCACCGGTATAGGCATCGCCGACAAAGTCGTATCCTCCAAGAACTTTCTTGCCAGCACCGATGGCGCCTCCAAGCAAGGGATGGGTGTAGTCGATACCTGTGTCAAGACTAGTAGCAGGGTATGGAGGTTAGACCCGAGGCGATGTCAGATCAATGAAGGAAACGTACATTCCAATCTTGATACCCTTTCCGAAGAAACCCTTCGCGTGGACCTTATCGACTCCCTTCAGACAGGAATGGGTGAGCACGCGGTGCCGCTAAAAATAGTATAAATGAAGTGACATACGGTGGCGACGTGGGTAGAGAAGATCGAAGGGATGGCCTTCGCATCTCCAGGACCAGAGACGACGTGCTGTTCGACGGGTCTGCGGGGACGGTGAGAAGATGATGGTCTGGAATTGATTGCAGAACTCACGCGGGAGCCTTGAAGAGTGTGACAGGGTAGATGGCTTTGACACCTGGAATGGCCTCAAGTGCGACGGCATCCTGAGATATTTCTTAAGCATAAGACCGCATGGAATCGTGCCAGATGACCTACGGGAGTGCTCTATTAATGTCGTCAATGAAAAGTCACTTCTGCAGGTAGTATGTTAATACGTACGCTGATGGTCAATGATGCACCGACGAAGACGCCAGACGCTTCATATTCCTTGTTCACGTCGAACTGGACATCCCGAGCTCTGATGGAATCGTAAACCGCGTCGAGAGTCTGCCCCTCGGGTTAGAAGTAGCCAACATCGAACAATAAGAGCACGTACGCGAGCGTAAGCACGCTTGTTGGGAATGTTCGCGGTGGTGTCGACCTCGACAATGAACTTGTTGGGGACGGTGGGGGCATTTGACACGCGTTGGATAGAAGAGAATGGGATGGCAGCAAGGACAGCGCTTGCACCGAGGAGGGAGTGAACGACAGAGTAGTAAATGAAAGGCTTCATCGTGAGCGACGACGATGGGACGAAAAGAAAGAGGGGAAGGTGGTTCCAATTGCGGGAGGACGCCTGACTTCTCGTGGATGTGGGGCCGAGGATTATAAGTCGCTCGAGAGGTTCTTGATTTAGATCATGCTATCACTTCTGCATGCGGTTACCAAGCAAAAGAAGCGGACAATCAGCGCTACACATGAAAGCACATGAAGCCCTTGGGTGAGCGACATGGAGAACTCGGCCACTTGTGGTCGCTCAAAATCAAATGCGCCCGTTGGTGCAGGTGGCAGCCCGAGGCTGCTCATGGAAACGACAGGTGCATATGCCGGAAAGGTAAGCCTGTGCCCGTTTCCATTGCGTGCTTGAAGATAATTGCTAGAACGCAGACGAAGCGGCGCGGTGGATGAGAAAAAGAAGCACACCTCCTCATGAGATGTGTGCCTAATCGTGTGACTATCCTGGAAGCTGCCCAGCATGGCTCTCATGTAAGTACAACGATCCAAGTAGTACGATGAGGTGCGTACGCACCTGCAGGTAGGTGGCTTGCCGAACAGTGGTGACGCGGAGATGTTGAGAGCAATTTGAACCCTCGAGCGCCCGAATTTCCAATGTGGGTTTCTCTTACGACAAGCGTTGACAACAGCACAGGCGAGATAAGATCCCTTGCTAAACGCATGGTGTCAAAGGCGTTCATAACCAACCCCCTTCGATACCAGTCATTAGGATTGCTAAAGCATGGCCTCACACGCCGGTGCTCATCGTAGTGGACGTCCAGGTGAGGGTTGCGTCACCGTCCAAGTCGGTCGCTGGGGTCGCCCGCAGAGTCCAAATTGGGATGATCCGGCTGGCTGGACATGTGATAGCCGGGTTGCTTTGACTTGGCCGCGGTCAAGTCGTAGTGACTCCTGTTGCAAGTCAGCCGCAGCGCCTACTACGTAGTCTCTGCTAAACTCTTAATTTTCGTAGTTTGAAGTAAGTCTCGAAGGGTGCCCAGCTCTGCGAAGATCTCCTTCACAAGCTGTTTGGCCTTTCATGGGACATTCATATGCATTCATGGCAGTCGGTAAGGCAGGGGAAATCACTCTTAGATCTCTGTTTCGAATGATAGCCCCTTCTAATTCTTCCGAGCCCTCATCCAGTCTCAGCTAGCTTGAACAGGCTCGAACATTGAGTATCTGGCTCTAGCGTTAAGCGCCCATGAACATTAACCGTGGGACTGATTTTCCATTTTTGTCCATCATTCAACTCGTGCAGCTGGGCCACTGCGTGGCATCTTCTCCTCGAGCTACATCTTCCTCCCTAAGTCTCTGGAGCGATGTCCAGCACTACGTCCCAAGATGGCGTTCTGACTTATACAATCGCTGACTCGACGCCCCACAGCGGCAGATATGCACCAGAGAACATCCTCGTTGACAAACCACAAGAACAATCGAGTAGATGGAGCGGGGCGCACCAGGGGAATGGGAAGCAATGGATCTTGCTGCGTTTAGAGACACCAGCCATACTAAGTGAGCCTTGTACACCGCTGTTTCCCATCCTGCGCTCACAGCCGGGCCTGAGGCAGAACAGGTCACATTTGGCAAAGTGAGCTTGACGATTTGGTCAGATATTGCCGATTGACTGTGGTCACCTTCAGTACAAGCAGAGTGTGTTATCAAGCTTCTCAATAAGGCCCTTTCTGAGACTGCCCGTAGCCCATCCATGCAACGTGAAGGAATTCAAAATCTATGTCGGGCTTGCCCCCGACAATATGACCCAGGTACTGCAGGCTGGTCTCAAGAACAACCCTGAGCCAGAGACGTTCAACATCACCCATGTGAACAGCGCAGGAGTCCCGGTGCCAACACGATATGTCAAGATCGAGCCCTTGAGGTGAGGTTGGGAGGTGGTATTGGGCTTCTCGGTCGCTCACCTGAATGACGCCCGCAGCGCCCACGGACAGGCGTACCACGTTTCAATATGGCACATCGCCCTCAAGGGTGCGAGCGACCCGACGTATGTCGAGAAGATCACGGCGACCTACGAAGAGGTACATTCTGCGCACCTGCCTCTTACCCACGCTCACACATCACAGCACCGAGAGCTCACCGTCCTGCGGCACATTCTAAAGCATCTCCGGCAACGGCGTCTGCTCTCCCCGTACCAGTCGATCATCGAACGCTCCGACATCAAGCTTGAGAACCCTCTAATCACGCGGTTGCACGAAAGCCTCGTACGACAGGGCAACTGGGAACGTGCGGAGCAGCTCTTGCTCTCAATGTCCGACGCTGGCCTCTTCACGGAGTACATCCATTCTTGCGAACCCCAGGCTGTCTGGACACGACTGACAGGGACTGATGCCGATGGCGATATTCCCTCGCCTCGAGGCGGGCACGCGATGTGCATGGACCCGGAGAACCAGCTAGTCTATCTATTTGGGGGGTGGGACGGCCGGAAGAGCTTGGACGACTTTTGGGTGTACGATATTCCGAAGGACAAGTGGAAGATCTTGAGCCACAGTACGGCGCAGGAGCATAACGCCCCCGGGCCGCGTTCGTGCCACAAGATGGTGTTCGATGTGAAAACGGGGAACATCTACCTTCTGGGGCGACTCAACGACGATGATGTTAGGGTGCCGATGGCGAGGACAGCTACTGCTGCAGCATTGACTGGTCAGCCCAGCCAGGTCAACTTCAACCCTGCAACGGGCATGCCGTACATTATGGCCCAGTCTCCTCTTCGCCAGCAGTTCACTCCAACGGCGACACCACAGATCCCTTCATCCGCGACGAGGACGTACTGCTCTGAGTTTTACCGATATCAAACTCGCGGGCTGGATGCGGGGAAATGGGTGTTCCTCTCCTTCGACACCGCAGTAAGCCCTTGATCATAGCACAATCTATTCCCTAATAGCTGAAGTTTTGCTCAGTCTTCCGGTGGTCCGCCGCTCATGTTCGATCACCAGATGGTGATGGATAGCGAGGCGCAGATCCTGTATGTGTCCGGAGGGAGAGTTGTCGATGGGAATTGGGACCAGGCGAAGTATTCGGGTTTGTACAGTTACAATGTCCGACTAAGCAAATGGAAGCTCCTGCAGTAAGTTGTCAATTCTGTGTGTAGCCAACGACTTCAGTATACCTGGCTGATGAACCTTCGTTAGGCCCGCAGCCACCGACCCCAATTTGTCTAGCTCGTCTGGCCCTCGGATTATACCCCCACGCTTTGGTTAGTATATCGTGTTCATTTCAGGCTTCCGTGTGCTAATCTCGGGTTCCTGGCAGGCCATTCCATGGTCTTGGAGCCGAAGACGAAGCAACTCTATATCTTCGGCGGTCAGAGAGAAGAACGATACCTTTCGGATATGCATGTCTACGATATCGCTACCAACACCTCGACGGAAACTTTCTCGAACTTTACTAGCTCGGGCGGGCCGGACCCCTGCTTCACCCAGAGAGCGGTGATCGACCCTTTGTACAAGGAGATTTATGTGTATGCCGTCTATTCCCACTTTAGCCCCCATCAACAACTGACCTTACCCCCCAAGCTTCTGCGGCTTAACGCGGAACCCAGCCGGCTCGTCTAAGAATACCGTCCTCCGCTCCTCAACTTCCAACTGGGTCTTCCGCTACGACACCAAACCTGGTAAATGGTTCCGCCTTGAGAAACACCCCGATAGCCCCGCCGACCAGATTCCCGTACCTCGCTTCGCACACCAGGCTGTATACCACCCCGGCTCTAAGCGCGTTTTCCTTCATGGGGGGAATGCTGGGGGTATCGTAGGGGCATCATCTGGTAGTGCGGATGGAAGTGGGCCCTCGAGTGCTGATGCAAGCGCGAGTTCGAGTGCAAGGCAGACGCCCAGCCCCCCAGGAGAGGGCAGTGGGAGTGGAGTGGTAGCCGGGGAGGGGGAGCAGGGTGATGTGTCACCGAAGGATAGGAGGCTGGACGATTTGTGGATGATGGAATTGAGGAGACCTGGTGTGCAGGAGATTGTAAGGCAGGCAAGGTTTCATGTTCGACGGCAACAGTGCGTGTGGACTTGTTTCCTTAACAACCCTCTTTGCTGAAATGTGAACGCGCAGATTCCGGGAGATGTGCGAACAGGGCTCGCCCGTCAAAGCCCTTCAGTTTCTCCAAGCAGAAGTCTCAACTGTAGTCGACCACAGCAGTCCCAGCGAGGCAGAAACGTTCCGATCCCTGCTCACGCACCTCCTCGCACCCCCCGCATCGCACTCAGCTCTCTCGCTGCCCGCACGACTCACTCGGACAATGTCCACTTCGTCCGACAGGTCTGGTTCTTCCTCACCATTCGTTGGCTCACGGGATCCCTCAGGCTCAAGGGGAGAAGGAAACTCAGAAGCTGGGAGTGCCGGGTGGACAAGCAAGCTGCCTGGGGAAGCAGATGGGGAGTCTACGCTGGACGTAGACGCCGACGGTGACATACGTATGACATATGAACATCGGGGGACTGCAAAGACACTCAGGGGGATTATCGACCCGCTTGAGATCGCCGCTGCCAAAGCTATGGCCAGTACCACCTCAACGTCGTCAGCCAGTACCGCTTCGACCGCCATGGGCGTCGATTTGGGGGATACTCACGGCGATATGGGAGACCCGGATGGAGCATTTCTGAATGGTCCGATCTCGTTGACAAGCGAGAGATATAGGCAGCGCACTGAGGTGTTTAATAGTCTATTGAGGTTTGTTTCAGAAAGCGAGAAAGAACCAGTGGGTGATTTGTTGGATTTAGTCAACCAAGGGGGGATGGACGAGATTGTAGATTTGGGAGTGCTGGAGAGGGGTGTGAGGACTGCGTGACGGCCTGGGGAAAGTCTCATAGCTGGGCGCGTATTTGTATGTGTACATTAGGTCCCTATCCTCAACTCTCGCAATTTAAAGGTAGCTTGCCTCAATGACCCCAAGGTGCCCGCCCCTTACACCCAAGCAAGCCGCCCCAACCTAACGGGACTGGACTCGCTGGGCCCGATGTAAGCGCGCAAGAAGCGCTGAGGGGTGTTCAGGGGGTCGCTGAACCGGTCTCGAGAGCTCTCGTCAAAGAAGATGAATTGGGAGGGGACATCTGGAGCGAAGGAGGGAAAGTGGGGGTGAGGTATAACCTAAGAAAAAAGGTACAGGTACGCTACGGTCGATATATACGAAATCCAGAGTTTTGGGATCACGGACACAAATGGGAAACAAAGGAAGACTGCTCCCGTATCGGTCATGTGAAGGGAACGCGAGATTCCCGTTCAGGATTCTCGTGTTCTCCACACCGATGCTACTTGAGAGTCGTCAACCTTGATCTGGCCAGAAAGCTCTCGGTTCGCCCCAGCGATGAGAGGATTGCTGTAAAACAGTTTGAACCAACAGCCTCACAAAGGCAAATGGACGTCACTCACGAGTGAAACTGTGACATCGCGCCCCTGAGGCCCATGGTTGCCAAGGAAGGCACCGGCGTGCACTTGGTAACAAAGGTTTCTGTATATGCTGATCCTGGAAGTGTGGTGATATCAGTTGCATATGCCATAGCAGAGCTAGACTTTCAGGCAAAACAAAGGCTGACCATAGGCAGGCTTCATAGAGACGTTTATGGATCGTTGAATCGGACGTCCTGTGTACGTGTGCTTCGAGTGCGTCTCTCTCAATTCGAATTTCCAGGCTAGGATTTCTCCTTGGGGCCCTCCTTCTTCTACCGGGAGTGCGAGAAGGGTCCACAGGCTCCCTTTATGAATTCGCCATGCCGCGGACTCGTGAGCACAGGGATGCAGATGAAGGTATAAAGGGTCTCGCACCGATGGCCAGGAACTGAAACGCCACTTCTTTGTCAATGAGAATCCTATGATAAAACCGAGGAATCTTAATCGATATAGTAAAGCCATCTGGCCCTAGCGTCGTCGCTCTGAGGCTTGGCTGTTCTTCATCGTTGTGGAAGAATGACTGGGGACGCTGCCTGTCGAATAGTGGCAGGTGAACTTTCAGGGCGTCGAAGAGTTCGCTCTCAGAATGAACGTAGAGAGCTTGCATGATCTCCTCCTGGATCTCCTCCTTCAACTCTCCACATAGATTGAACAATTCCGATAGTAATGGGGGCACCGTCTTGCGCGAGACGAGAGGGTTGAGTCCGCCATCGGCCCTGCGATTGGCGATCGTGAGGAAGAAAGGGGAGTGCTTGGCGAAGAACTTGGTTTGGACAATGTCAGAAAGTGTGTCGCGGGATCCATCACAGAGCTGGAGGCTCTTTTCAATGATACTGGCGGCTGTCGCTTCTTCGGTGTAGGAAAAGAGTCCATCACAGAAGATGGCGGTGAGTTGCTTCACAAACTGGTGGTCTTGCATCCTGACACTGCCCTCGATAAGGAGCTTGGTGCTGGGGACTTCTTTTTGAAATGATTAGTGTACCACCCCTTCAAGGCTCGCTGCAGTGAATCCGAGTGCTGTCCTGCTCACCTGTTGTCGCTGCCATGCTAACCCAACGTGTGCTCGCTGCCCTGCCGTCTGGGCGTGGTCTGGAAGTGCCTCGTAAGTCCTGACAGGTACGTTGTATCCTTGCCCTCTTACAAGTGTTGGCTGAGTGGACAAACTTGAAGGTGCCGTGGGAGCGTGTGCGGGACTGTTGCAATCACTTCCGTAAAATAGGCGCCCACACGACTCGGATCCAGCGTGGCTAATGCAACACCAAACAAGCCCAAATATTCGTGCCACCTAACTTCAGTGGGAATTTCTGGCAGCCTGAGTGACATTCGCCCCTTGGACCATTGACTCCTCCCTCAGCTTAGACCAAATCGCCTGTCCCTTGTCCTCGTCGACTTAATTTACATAGCGTCATCGTGTGGGGCTCGTCGTACCCACCCACTGGCACACCAGGGTTCCCTCAGAACGAATCCAACGCGAACGGCCCTCGAGATATCCGAAACCAGTGGCTGGGCCAGTTTTGCATCCAGTCCGATAGGAGAATTCCAGCGCTCAAGCACTCATCGTGAACTAGTGGAAGAACTCACAGGCAGAATTTTGATGTCACAAAAATCCGGATGCACGCAGCCGAGAAACAGCACCATTTGACAGCCGAGTCGCCATGCAGACCACGTCCTTTTATAAGTAGCAGAGCCTTCTCGACTACCTCTTGACTCCCACAGAACTCAACAGCTAGCTTTGTGAATTCAAGAAGCCCAGCGACTCCATTGCTAACTCCAGAAGTCCCATTGGTCGACTAGGTGATGATGGGTGATGGCAACCTCAGAAGTCCAAGCGTCCCATCATCTCGCGTGGCTTCACTTCTTGCCTTCTCCCACCTCGTCGCCCCCTTTCTTCTACAGTTTATCCGTAATCAGCGCCTCCATGTCAAGGCTGGGCCACACTGGGAACTTCGAAGGCTGAGGCCAGCTCCAAACATCGACCTACATCCGATACGTTTAGGCAACAAACCTCAAAATAGCGTCGTGTGCTCGACGGCGACTTGTGACCATGATTCCTCCCTCGCCCCGGAGACTAGATTTGGTATTATCCGCAGTCAGAACTCTCATAATATGGGTAGTGGCGCGCTCCGTCCTTCGCAAGCTTGCTTCGTCGTGTCTAAAGGGAACAAGGGCGCGCTATTCAAATTTCCGATGTACGATCTAATCGACACTCATTGCCGACGATGCCCCGTTTCTATTAAATGAGCTATATATTCACCAGTTTACCGCTATGCGAACTACCATACTGAGCGCCAGGTATACGGTATACGACATGGCCTGGCTTTTGGGGGTCTCGTGCGTCTTTGCTTTGCAAGGTAAGCCTCACCATTTCTTGCCTGATCACTTTACTGAAGGTCCCCCAGTTCTGCTCGTCGTCAGTCAAACTACGCGCCGTTGCGATGGCTTGACGAGCGCGTGCTTCCAAGTGTACTATGAGGCTCACCTTGACACCACTTGGGGTTACATGTTCCCTCCCGCTGGCAGAGATGAGTTTGTCGGCCTATTCATCGCCCCGATTCGCTCAGGTTGGATTGGGAGTTCCCTAGGAGGGTCGATGCGACAAAACCTCCTAATCGTGGGTTGGCTCAATGACGACGACAAGGCCGTGGTCTCTTCTCGGATGGCACCGTCAGCACTCACATTCTGATCTTATGCCCACCTATCGACTGACGTCGACGTTCGCACTAGGTCGTTCTCTCCTCCTCAGCCTTACGCCGGTCCGAAGCTGACCATCTTGGGCACGTCCGGCTCCAACGGAACACACCAAAGAATTGTATATCGGTGCGAGGTACGCTGCATCTCGCTTTCCCTTCTCCACGGTCTGACCTTCCCCAGAACTGCACGACATGGACTGGCGGCACCGGCGGTATCAACCTCAATGGTGTAGGCTTGTTCGGCTATGCAACCCACGCTGCTATCAAGCCCGTCGACCCCTCCAATCCTAGTTCGTCGCTCTACCAACACACCGAAGCCTCCATGCACGGCATGAGCCCAGCCGATGCCCGATCCTCGACATACGACATCCAGCTGGCTGAGTTGTTAAATGCCCCGCCTCTGGTTCCTCCCAAACCGACAACCACCACCGACCCGAATCCAACGCCCACCGAGCCGTCACTGTGCCCTGGAGCACCGAAGCCGACCTACCCTGTGTTTGCGGCAGATGGCTGGAAAGTCTCACCCGTTCTTGGGCGCTTGGCTGGAGCGCCAAGGCAGATTATGGTCGACTCGAGAGGCCACCTTCTGGTTCTCCAACGAGATATTGGGGTTACTGGACACGAAGTCGACTCGAATGGCTGTGTGATCAGTACAAAGATGGTCGTTGCCGATCCTCAATTCAACCATGGGATGGATGTCGTTGGAAACAAGCTTTTTGTGACGTGAGCACATTGCGCGCTCTCCCCCTTATATCCCGGATCCCTGACTCTCGTCTAGCGCCCCTGATGTCGCATGGGTATGGGACTATGACCCTGAGACCATGACCGCCACGAACCAAAAGGTCCTCGTAACTGGGTAATTCTCGTCCTATCCATTTGCGCATGAACGCTAACATGTTCCTCCCAGGATGTGGAACTCCTTCCACATAACTCGTAGCATCCATGTCTCACGCAAGTACCCCGACTTCATCTCTCTGAGTGTAGGATCGGAGGGCAACCTCGACCTGCCCTCCTTCGACCCTGTTATCGGGAGGAGTCAGATCAGGACTTTTGATATGCGTGAACTGCCCGAAGGAGGGGTCGCTTACAACAGCTCCTATGGGAAAGTGCTCGGGTAAGTCATGCTTTTAAACATCCAGACTGCCAGCGCACGCTAACGCTCACCCTGGTCGATAAGGTATGGGCTGAGAAACTGTGTTGGCGTCACTGAAGATAGGGCCGGGTCCATTTTTGCAGTTGGCGAGTGGGCTGGTTGCCTTTCTCCTCGTTACTCGCTTACGCTCATCGTCAGAGAACTCCCTCGACGATGCTCATCGAATCATTGACGCCGTTGAGGTCGACATTCACGAAGACAACCCTGCCGAAAAGATTTACCGCCGTAAGCTGGTACCCTCCGACCCTCCAGTCGCATGGCTCTTATTTCATTTCGTAGTCGGAAAGGCGTTCTCCCCCAACGAAGCCTTCTTTGGAGGCTACCCATACTGCTACTCTGTATGGAACGAAGCCGACATCCCCAACGCTGATCCAAGGCTGAATGTAGGAGAGTTCTTTGTCCAAGACCCGAACAGCGAGTACACCGATGCTTGGTGTAACGCGAACTCGGCGACCCCTGAGGCACTGTTACCACCCCATGCCGCACCGCTGGATATCAAATTTGGCGTGCGGCCTGACGACACGAACCTCTATGTGGCTTTGCACGGAAGCTCGGCTCGCGCGGAGACTCTTGTGAGTACTGGCCTCGATATCTTGTATCGTCTGTCTGACCCGGATGCCTGCTGTTCCTAGGGCTACAAAGTCGTTGCCATTCCCGGTACCAACTCCGAGGCTGGAGAGTGGATCCCCGCTCTTGATCTCATAGCATCTAAGAGAGGAACCATTGATATATTCTTCAACCATAACGAGACAGAATGTCGTGCAGGTAAGGATCTGTCCAGCCGACCCTCGGTCCTGGAGAGACTCTCACCATGTTTCATTAGGCTGCTTCCGGCCTTGTGGAATGGCTTTCGCGCCAAATGGAGACCTTTACGTCTCCAGTGATACTTCTGGAGAAGTCTTCTTGTTGAAGCCCCCTCCCGCGGCGGGTCCTGCAACTGTGGCTGGCCCCGTAACGGAGTCGACTCGAATGTCGGGGTAACCTTGGGCACACCGGCATAAAGGAGTCTTTGAACATGATACCTAGTCGCGTAGACACCCACCTTTAGCACCTTATTGACCTGTCTTGTACTATTGGAGCGCCCACTTGGCTTGTATGCGCCCGGGCGGGCGCCTTGAAATTGAATCTGGAATGCACGAGCGAGACCCTGCCCGAAAACACCGGGTCGACATCAAGCCTCGTTTTATGTCACAGTCACAGCCTCCACAAGGCTTTACAACCTAGTACCACCACGGATCCCAGTCCTCGACCTTTCGCTCACAATGGGTCGCCACGAAGAATGCACGAAGTTCGCAGAGGAAGGCTCTTTCCAACAACTTTCTGTCGAGTTGATCGCGAGTATCTTGCGGCAAGCGAATCCGATGGATATCGTTGTCGCCCGCCAGGTACCCCCGTTCATGCCCTCAACTACGCATTACATGTGCTCATGCGGTTCACCAGACATGTCGCGCAGTCTACCATGCTACCCAAATCCGGGAGGTGTGGGTGGATATACTGGCCAGGCTTTGTGCTCGCAATGGAATCTTCAGGCCCTCTTTTCCAATCGAGGACATGACGAAGCTCGAGTTGGAACATGCGGCGACTGCCCCGTTCCGTTTCCTCCGCCGATTTCAAGCAATGTCTCCAGAGACATACCCGAAATATATGCTTCAGGTACAACGTCGCCAGATTGTCTTCCCTCAATGGAAACCTCCTCTGAAGCTGAACGGCTGGAACCACGTGGACCGGTTCGTCCTGGTACCTGGAGGCCGCTTCCTCCTCGTCTCAACAAAAGATCATGTTTACCTCTTGGACCTGGGCTATAACACTGCAAAGACATCCTCGGAACCCTTTCCCCTTGCTGGAGCGAAACTCGGCTTCCTGGAAGCAGTCTTCCCATCCTCTGAAGGGAACGAAATCCTGATTGCATCCCAGCGAAGGTCTGAACTCACCTCAACGCCCTCCGTCTTCTCCTGACAGTCACTTCGCAGATCCGAGTCCCATCTCTGGGAGCTCTGCATCGCTCAAATCGATCCGTTGTCAGCGGTACCCGATTTTCGTGTGCTAGGGAAGATGCATGTTCCAGTACCGGGCCGCCTATCCCCCCGCCCAGTAGAAGGGGTGCGCCAAGTTCCTGGTAGAAGTAGAGTCGCCTTTCAATGTGGTGGATCTATTGGGGTATGGGACTGGATCAAAAACACGGGATGCAGGTGGACGCGTAAGGGGCAAGGAACACAGTTTTCTGAATTGGTGTGTTTTCCTTTCCCGTTTCCGTTCAATCGCTTGCCTGATCTTCACCTCGTTCGTTTCCGAACAGATACATGCCTGTTCAACATCAGTCTTAGCATACTCAAACAACGGCACCATTTACACCTGGAGTATCCCAACCGATATTCCTTCTCCTCCTTGCTCGGCGTGGCCCCAATTCTCCACGATCGCGGTTGAACTATGCGTGATCAAAGATCGCAAGGAGGGCGATCCCCTCTGGGCCATTCTGTGCTCCTCTCCTTCTATCTGGCAGCAAAGCACTTCGTCCCAAAGCTATATGTGCCTCTTGTACCACGATCAGCTCAAGGGTACAAACGATCACATTTGTCGAGTGTACTCGATCACCGAGGATCTGCCCGCAGGACCTCGAGGTCAAACGCACGCACCCGTCCAGATCACGGACGTCGGTTATGGTTCTACTTACGCATTCTCCGGGTCGACTACGGACGTCTTCCAACTTGACGACAAACTCTTCCTCTGCACGAGCTCCGAAGCTGGTTCCGTGGTCATGAGTACGGCGACAGTACCCTCCTCTACAACCGGAAACCCCGAAGAAGCGCTCCACACCATGAATATAGCGTTGACACCAATGATGACGCGAGACAAGCAAATCGAATTTTGCCCCTTCTCTGGGCGACTTGTTTATACGTCAGGGTCCTTTAACCAAGTGTTCATATCGGACCATCTGTCACCTTCCCCGGAGGACCCAGAGGCTGAGCGAAAGTAAGTACTTCGCATTGTGATGGGGCGGGTATGCGGGGCTTTTGTTCTAACGCTTCTCTTGGCAGCAAGGACAGACAGGGAGTTGAAACAGCCACCATTCCCCGCTAGACTATCAAAGGGCAACTACGGTGTCGTTGATTTCCTAGAGATATACGTATCTCCCCTGGATCAAGAATTGGGTTCGCATGTGTGTACTTGTCATCAGTGCCGTCGCGGGATATGTTACGATTGGGAGCGATACAAGACTACGAAGGGAAGATTGAATCAGGAGCCAGATAGAAACTGCCTGACCGGAAGGAGAGGCCAACCTTTCCTCAAGGCAATCCCAGGAGCACCCGACCCAAATCCGGCCTTTGATGACGCTTCGGGCAAGTATCGCAGATTAAGCGCCCGCGTAGGAGTTTGATGTCTGACTAAGTATTGCATGATACAATCGGTCGTACTTATAACTAACCAGAACAACCTTCGGGCGACCCTCTGCGCGAGTGAGATACCATCGCAGCCCCGACTCCTTCGCGCATGTGCCAGTGCGGTGGCTTCTTCGACCCACAGACGAAGGTTTCGGACGCGTTCGAGTCGTACCGAGACTATGAGAGCGCTGAGATTGTACCACAGAGTTCTCCGTTGATATTAGATGTGTATGGGTTGCTATGTGTCAGACAATGAGGGCGTGTTCGACGGGTTTGACAGTGTTGGAATAGACTGACTTAAACAGTCTCCGAAGGTTTCCGTCTGGAACATTTATGGCAATAACTGGCTTGTTGGGGTCGACGTATGTTGGTTGGTCACCCCCAAGTGGCCCCACCTTCCCCGAGAAGTGGCATAAGTGTAGATCCTCCCCAAGCAGGAATGTTGTAAAGACCTTCTGGGTCAAGAATCTCGATACAGATGTAATTTTGACTGGGTTTACCGACCCAAATCTCGGAGAACTCAAAGAACCAGTAGCTTTGAAAACCGCCTTGTACTCCCCCTTCCATCATTCTCATCTTGAGACGCCACGTCGCCCCTATAGTATGGCAATCATGCAGGGTAGCCGTTTAGGTACAGACTCCTTTGAGTTAAAAGAGATAGGGGACGTACTGAGAAGGGGAAACTCCAATGTCATCTCCCCATCCACGAGAAGTCTGCTGAGAAATTGCGGGATCCTGAAGCTGACCGTGGCGCCCTTTGCATCCGCGCCGAGTGAGGATACCGTCACGATAGGACGATCCTCTGCCCTTGAGAAGAATGCCGATTCGCTGTACGGCTCATGTGTCGGTACGTCCGGAAGACGAGCTCTGAGGGTGCGGTACAAATCTGAGTGGTACACCCTGGCGAATGCGTCCACTACATCTTCCTGGGCTTCCCGAATTAGTGGGTTGCAGATGTTCAAAAGCGTCATGAGGAGCGGAGGTCCGGTTGAGGGCTCGGATTTCGAGTCTCGATTGACGAGAGCCCAGTACAATGGAGTGTGGCTCGCGAAGAACTTGGTCTGTAGGACTTGAGATAGTGTTTCTGTCGATCCGCCACATATCTTGAGACACTCCCCGGCGATGTCATCGGAAGCTTGTTGGTTTGCGTATGAGAAAACACCTCTGCTGAGTGAGCCCTTGAGCCGCTTCACGCGTTGCTCATCTCGGAGGACTTGGACTGGGGAGAGGCTAATGCGGGGGCTGACATCTAACATACCTCGGCGTCACACTTATTGAACTCGAAAGGTAGACGTACCTGTCGTCAAATCCATCCTGCAATCGGCGACGTATCGATGCAGCGACGAGACTCTCAGTGAGTGGTTAGAGCGAGAGTTCAAAGTGCACGACGATGGAAGGCCGTACTGATGTCTGGAGGCCTTTAACCACATGATCCTGGAAGTTGGTAGCGTGGCCCCGGCATTCATGAATTGAGCACCCGAAGTTGTTCAGGTTGAATTTGAATTGAAGAACTTTAGTTCAGTGTCCCCAATGCATCTACGCACGAGACCTGGTCAGGAACAAAACCCCATCGTAGGATAACGCCCGCATCAGGTGGCTATTAGTCCGCCTCGAGGCTCCACTCTGAGAAGCCCAAGCAATATCAATGTCATTGAATATTCTCTCCTCCCACCACTGCCTATCATCGGTGCCCTTTCGGCCTCAAAGTATTGCGCTTAACAATGGCATTGACAACAGGTATGACCATAATCCCATGCACCCCAAACGGACGATAACCTGATATCGCACCATCCGCTCACGATTGGCAGACGTCACACCTCGCATTCACCTCACCCCCACTCAAGTTCTCGGCGATCCACAGCGACTGGGGCGGCTCAAGGCAGCACTAACGGAGGGCGTTTTCCCCAGAACCCCCGACGAAGCCTCTGCCGCACAGGCCGTAGACGAGTGCCTTAAGATCTGTGGAGGATCAGCGGATACTCTCTCAGAGCTCCTCCAAACTATGCTCCTCGCAAAGCACACCGCGTTCTACTGGGCCATTGTCCACCGGGATCCCACAATCTCGGGAGTCCCACCCCTGCTAAAAAAGCTGCTAGGCATATGTCATCCTCGGGGGCTGAGTTTGGAGGTGGAGAAAGATATTCTCTGTGCGTGCTCGGTGGAGTATGACTCGGATTTATACTGTGCGATCCGACCGTACATCACCCGTGTGCGCAGGCATGAGGCGTACAGCGAGAGCGCGGTTTTGACGGGAGAAGAAGATCGGCCAAGGATAACAGCGTCGACACACCCAGCAGATAATGCGGGGAACGGGAAAACCACGATCGATTTCAAGATTCCGCGATTCCTCAGTAGGCTGCTTGCTGACGGAGAGGTCTACTTTGAGGTCCCGGTGATGGTTGGTGAGTTCGTTTCTTCCCCGAATCCTCGAATTTGAAAGCGACAATAGAGGATGTGTTACTCAAGTGTTACTTTCTAGGGTGGGTATGGAGGGTACAAGCGCGCCTACATGAAGGAGTCGATGGACCGGACGAGCATCCCTACTGGGTACTCGAACTGTCTGAAATTTTACATAAAGAGGCGACGAGGTGGACAATGACCCTGAGAATTAAGGATCCTGAAGGTCAGCCTCCATTTATCCCTTGTTACTATCTACAGTCATCTCAGGCCTCCCTGCGGTAGAAAAAGCACCATCCTTGGCGGTATATCATACCTATTCTACTGCCACCCAAGTGACCGTGGGCGAAGTGCCCACAGTTGTACCAGTCTCAACCTCCCACCCGGAGATTAAGAGGCTTGTATGGCTTCGTCGGTGAGGTGCAATGGCTTTTATTAGTACGTCTTGCGCTAACGGCTGTCTCACGGCAGAAACCAGTACACATCCAACCCTAGCGGTCAACTATGTGGCCAATTTACCCTACAGCTGGCTTGAACCTTTTTATATGCGAAATACCCTGAGATGGTTCCGAGTATATGGCACATTGAAGTTTTCCTGGAGACCCATTCCGGTCTGTGGGGTAGACTTCTGGCCGTCGAACACGTAGAACAACCCGCTAGGTACACAACAAAGAATATGGTTGAATTGGATTCTGAGAGTGGGAAGCGCTCCAGCCTCGTGGGTCCGGCAGAGACTCCTTATAGCCAGGGAGCCAGTAATAGTGTGGTGCCGCCCAGGACGAGACTGTCACTGGGAGAGCGATAGAGACCATACCCTCCGCTGCGGCGAAGGGTTCGACGCCACAGAGTACAGCAAGCCCACCCGGACCTCTGGGGTTCCTAGTCATTCGGCGCGAACTGTAATCCTCCCGCGTAGCTCTCCCCGAGGGTTGCATGTATACGGGTTCCTGTAGCGTGGGTGTAGATCGTCAGATGAGAGAAAAAGTCGAATTAAATACAATGGCCATGGAAAAGAAAGTCAACAGCCTCGGACTTACCGACGTAATGTTCGAAGGTTCGCGCTTTGGTCTGCTGGGACGGCTATAACCGCTGGTTTGTTGAGTGACAGCTGCATCTCGCGATTGGTGTATATCCGAAGGGGTGGCTCTTTCCCTATAGATATCGTAGGGTTACTCACACGAAGGCAGGAGGGATGGTTGGGAACGAGGCTGACCTTCGGGATCGAGTATATCGAACTGCGTACGCCAAGAGGGTTGAGAGCAGGACTCGGAGCCTGAGCCTTTCCCAGCTCGTCGGAGGCGCGACCAGATTTCTGTTAGCTCGAAGAACCATTGGGGATGTTCGATCGGCGGGCTACCCAGCACGTCCGACTGGGTTTGGAGTCGCGCTTTCAGGCTCCATATTCTCCCTAAAAAGATATCCTCGAACGTCAGCATTCCGAGGCAGGCTGGGATTGTAGAAGGTACAAATGTAAAGATTCAGACTCACCCATGACCAAAAATTGAACGGTTACTTTTCCCTCTGCAAGCATCCTCCTAAAGAATCTCGGGATCCTAAACTCGATCGTGGCCTTCTCCACATTGTCTGCTACGTACGAACTGGCCGTCACCCTCGGACTATCCCTTTCTCCCTCATTATCTTCACTCCCGTTAAGCCTCGTCGACAAAGTCTCGCCACCCGCCTTGTACCCACCTACGTTGCTACGGGCGATGTACGGCTGGACAGCACAGTACAGATCGGAATCGTACTCGATGAAGAAGGCGCGGACGATGTCTGCCTGCGTGGTGGGGTTGAGATCATGCCCCTGCCCCTGGGCTTGGCAAAGAACCAAAAGTTTTGATAGCAAAGGCGGCAGGGTCCCACCGGCATTAAAAACACTGGGATCATGGTTGACGATCGCCCAGTAGAACGGGGTGTGCGATGCGAGGAATGGAGTTTGGAGGAGCTCGGAGAGCGTCTCGGATGAACCTCCGCAGACCTTGATACATTCGTCTATAATCCGGGTGGCGGAGGTTTCGTCTGTGGGAGACGAGGAGAAGACTCCGTCTGCCAGCGCCGTCTTGAGGCGCATGAACTTCTGGGGGTGACCGAGAACCTCGGCGGGAGTGAGGTGAGCGCGATCTACCAGTTATGAGGTGCAAATGGACGTCAGATACATGGATACGATATGATACATGGCAATGAGAGCGGGGCCGTACCTGTGGTCAAAGCCATCGTTGGACAAACAGATATGATGATGGGGCGTGGTGAAGTCGAAGTCGTGATGGCGAATATGCAGCATGGGTGGATGAGACACTTAAAAGTGGTTTCACAGCATAGACAAGCATCGGCATCGCTTCGCTTGGTCTCTGCGGTGGCGAGCGTTGCACATGGCGCGGATGCTATACCTTGTCAATGTCATGACCTCGGGCAGGCGCGCTGAGGCGGTGAGGGTCACATTGCTGTGGAGGATGGACCTGCGTGGGCTATGCGGAAACGGGAGATTTCAGCCCGTAAGCCCATAGTAAGAGAGGTCGCATGGTGTGCCTGGCTGTAGAGTGCTTGGGACATGGGATATGACGAAGGGAGGGCAGCAGAGGGGTGGGTAGGACAGGGGAGGAAAGGAGCATGATGTAGCGTTGCGAGGTTCGGAGGATAGCGAAGGGGGCGCGGGAGGGTCACAGAGCGTGCACAGCTGAGACGGGAGGCGAAGACGAGCGAGGGTCCCGGTAGAAGGCAGGCACGGATGAGAAGAGAGAACATTAAAGAATGGGTGAAACGAAGTCCAACGACCTGTTTTCGTCCCAGAATGTCGTTGGGTGAGCTTAAACTTGAGAGATATGTCTACTCATGTCTTTGGGGGCCGGTTCATGGAAAGGAGGGTCGACTGCGTGTTTCGAACATGAGAGAGAGAGCGAAGAGCTCTGCCCGTCGCCGGACTGAAACTTCCCATGCCTTGCGGCCTCGGGTTAGGGTTATCCCACCCAGCCCTGCCAGCTCTGTCTTGAGCCTCCGCACCTCTCCCATAGGTGGGCGAGGGAGTTAAGTATAGGTATTTGCTAGTACACCGGTTCCCTGGCGGCCCAGTTCGCGATTTCACAGGGAGTCATCCAAGAGGTCGAAGACACCGGTGGGGCTTTGAAAGTCGCCGAGGGTGAGAATGGGGGAACAGGTTTAGAGTGGCAAGGCGTACGCCTCATGAATGTGTAGTATGACAGCACATAATCCACACTTTCGATGTCAGACTATCGAGGTGTGATGATCGTGGCCGCTGGGAGCAAGGGCACCCATCGGCCGACGTGCAACGACGGTGAGCCGTAAATGTGGTCATGTCAAAGCTACAGTGTCATATATCGCTTGGCTCCGTCGTAGTAGCTGGTGTACGAGACTTCACAGGTTACGTGTAGAAAGGGTGATTGTACCACAGAGGGCTCGGCTGCCCACCGATTTTGGGTTGATGTAGCTAGTCATTTACGCGAATCAGCCAAAGACCTCCCTCAAGGACTCCCAAACGAAATTCGCACCAATGTAGCTCCTCAATTGTTTTTTCCATCTTGAGCACTCCCTCGGTCTCAATGGTGTTTGGGCCCAACGTAAAGTCTTTGCCTACAGCGAAGTGTTCATCATAGTCTAGAGGAGACACGGGCGATTGTCTGGTCAGTGCCCAAGTCGGTGACAGGGCGAAGCTGGTTCCACTGACCGGGCGAGTTTTGGGAATTTTTGAGCATGAGCCGTACATAGCACGAAATCCGCCAAGCCGCGTGCCAAGTCATTTGAATACCAAAATAAGGGCGTAGGCGGTTTCCCAAGGATGGATCCTTCTTGACGGCTACCGTGAGGCGAACTGTGTTCTTCCCTGAAAGTGTCAATTCGGTTAGCAAATACCCTGACAAGCTCGTTGAGAGAGAAAATCGAGTGCGCGTGATACACTATAGTAACTGGATTGCTTACCCAATGCTAAAAACTCAAACCAAACCTGCTCGTCGACCGAAAGCCTGTCGAAGAACTTGGGTATTTTGAAATTAAATGTCGCAGAAGATAGGTAGCTCCAAGATTGTTGGGCAGCTACGACGATCCTATCTTCCTTCGCCCGAAAGAACGTCTCCGGATTGCCGGGGTGATACGTAGGGACCCTAGTAAGCTTGTCCTTCACAGCCGCATACACGTCCGAGTGGTAATACTGACCCAGGACCTCCATGATCTCCTCTTGCACCTCCTTGTAGAGCTCCATCTGCCCCTGATCACACACCATCAGCAACCTCAAGAACAGTGGAGGCACGGTGTCCCTATCCTTCTCGTGATCCAAATCCGAATCCAAGTTCGGGCTCGTGGGGTCGTGGGCTGGTCTGTTTGCGATCACCCAGCGAAAAGGCGTATAGTCGAAGAGGATCCTGGATTGGAGTACGGTAGAGAGCGTCTCTTCTGATCCTCCACAGATCTTAAGACATTCGGTCACGATCTTGTCCGCCGCGTCTGCGTCAGCGTACGAGAAGATGCCGCTGCAGAGTGAGGCTCGGAGTCGCTTCAGGCGGCCTTTGTCTTGGAGGACCTGAAGGGGAGTGAAGTGAATGGAAGGTGCGGCGTCTACCCCACCACGCACGAAACAACGTCAACTGGGCGCTCATTAACGATTAAGAAGATCGTGTTCGCACCTGTTGTCAAGGCCATCGTTTGTTCGAGCGTGGAGAGGCAGGGGAGGGACGTTATGCGGTGGGTTCAAGGAAAGACATCGGACAACAGCATCGATATCACTTGGTCTTCGCGACAGGCGCCTCGAGGCAGTCTAAGCACCTGACGTGGATGCTATACACCGCCGGCATCCTGCTGTCCAATTACGAACGGGACTTTAATGTCCATTTATCGGGCCGATTTCTTGTAGGGCCCCTGGAACAACGATGCCTTTGTTGAAAAATCACTTACCAACATATGGACAGATACTTAGATGTCAGAGGACTGGAAATTGGACACTTAATTGCCCGTGGTGATACTGGCGGGGGGGCAGGAGAGCGTTTTGGCAACGCTGCGTAGAGCGGCCCAAAGGGGAAGTCAAGAAGCGTGCCTCAAGGCGGTTCATGCACCTTAGTACTGACGGCAGTCCGGCACCGCAGAACAAGCGCCCGTGTAAACCGTTCCGTACACCAGTGCATCTCCTATCCAAACTTGGCACAAAGTGAGATGATGAGATTTCACGTCAAAAGGATTGCGCATCGCACTTTGGACGAGGAGCAGATGTTGCCCGAGGTTCGGCATTAGGGATGTAAGCCTCAACAATGGTGGGGGTGCGGTTAAAAAATCAATCTGTAGGTGTCGGTTATTTGCAGGGTTCCCATAAGCACTCTCATTTCTCCCGACGTGAATGGGTTGCTTAAAATATCGAGCATAAGCGGAGATGATAAAGAAAGGGGAAGTGGGGGATGAACTTACCAGTGAAAGGTTTTTGTATTGGGGTCTGGGATAGGTATTACCATCGTCGATGGGACTTTGTCAACGACTTGTGTGGATGTGCATCGCAATGAGGGCCGATATGAGCCTACGGCATAGGGCAGGAGAGACGAACGTTGAGTCAATCACGCTTGACCTGCATAGGAGATCGAGGTGGGTAAGTGGAGGAGTCCGACGGAGCATCTACCATTGCTGCTGTTTCCGAGTGTGATAGTCGACGAGTATATTCAAATTTAGGTCAGTGTCGAACAAATTGCCAGGCTATGTCCGCGCTTAGGGTCTGAGATGTAGGGTTTGTTAGACCTCGACTATCGAGAGATTGAGCTCATTCCAGGTCGACATGACAGTCGCGGTTCAACTGGCAGGCCAGACGCGAACAGTTGAAGCACGCTCTCGGATATCCCACGCTCTTAGTACCTCTGACTAAGACCAACATCACCGGCCTCTACCGCTGTAGAGACGCAGGGGAGTGCGTGCTCTGAGTTCGTGTTGGGGATTCGAACTCTCACCGAACCGGCGTACGCATCGAGAGGGCAAACGAATGTATTCGGTAGATAGATAGAATAAAAAGAAAAGACTGAGAGTTGGGGAGAAGCGAGTGGGGAGGAAGGGAAAGGGGGGGGAGTCCGAACTAGGGAACCATACGAGAGGCTACGGGTATATGTGAGTGCGCGGATGCGCACTAGCCAGGGGAATCAATAGTCTAGCGTGAGACGCGAGACGCGTCGAACAAAGCAACGGATCATGTAAACCTACCTCCGAATGACAGATGCGAGATGGGCAGCTATCTATCCCCGGAACGGGATGTCCAGGTGACCTCGCGCCAGTGTTGTGCCAGTTATCGAACTAGTGTCGTAGTTACTAACGGTTAGCGCCATCAGTTATTGCAGTTACTTTTGATGTTAACTATAACCCATCCATCGAGGTTGCACTGGTGGGCTCGATAGCGCTTTTGCGGGCGCGCCCAGTCGCAAGGCAAGGCTTTCATTGAAGTCTAAGAGATATATATGGGATAGAATTGCCATCGGCACAGTAGCCATATAAATACATCATCGTAGACACCGTTCTCAAAATGTCGGGTGTGGTTCAAAAAGGCGAACCAACCTGCCATTACCGCGGTCACCGCCCTCAACGTCACCGTTGAGCAGGACATCCTAGGTAAGCATCCTCCGCCTCAGCGGAGTCAAGGTTCAGGAGGGCATACAACGCCAACTCGTCATCAAATCTGACCGGCTTGACAGTTGCGGCTCTTGCCGAAGTGTGTGGGATAGTTATTAACGGATAACCAGTTAGCAACTAGTTCTAACTTGTTAGCGCCCGATTAACTCTAACAATTACCAAAGAGTAACCCTGGCACAACACTGCCTCGCGCCATGCCCGCCGAGTGCTAGACCGGTTACCGTCGCTCCATGAGCAAAGGCTCGCTCCACCTTCATCCTCATTCTCCGCTGGTCACCAGTCTAGCCGAGTGCGAGACATCGCCCGGTCGCTGTCTCCTGCCTAATCGGGAAATGATCGGTAGTTGGGGACTTCGCGCCCAAGCGCGAAGGCGTCCCCACACCGCTCTCCTCCTTCCTCATCGGCCTTCGTTTGGATTCAGTTCGACAAGAAACTTCTACCCGTTCCATATGTCGGTCCGTCTCCTACTTCAATGTCCCTTAAGATTTATGCGATGAAAGCCTAGGTCGGGTGCCAGCACCCGAGATTGTAATACACGCGGCGAAAAAGTAGGGAAAGGAACTGGCGACCTGCTTCAAGTTCAAGTCAGGCGCGGGTATTTGCGGGTTTAAAATAGCTGATCTCCCGCTGGTACCACGGGAACGACGCTCAGTACCCCGTGTATTCGTCGAATCCCCGTGTTACTTACGTTCAGAGTCCCCGAAAGCCGCCTCGCCTTTCCGGATGTGAAGGGGTTGCTTTGAGTATTAGCCGTTAGCAGGGATCCCGGATAAGAGTGAGAAAGCCGGGGATGGATTACGCACTGCGCCTGAGCCAATGTACGAAGATGGAGGTGTTCGGAGCGACATGGTGTGGCCATAAGGCGCTAGCTGCGGCAAAACGCGTGCTGGTTAATCGATGCCAATAGAAATAAGCGCCCAACTGCGCAGCCCAACCCGTGACTAATTGAACGTTGAGGAGTTATCTTTGAACTTCTGTAGCTGCGACAGGGAAGCAAAGCCGTTTCGGAAGCTCCAAGTTCCCCACCATAAATACGATTCGGCGCAGGAAACTGTACGAGATATCAGGAGAAACAAGCCAGAGATTCAAGGAAGCGGTCGACGTCAAGCGCCAGAGAAACACCCAAAGTCATGGGTCTGGACGCCCGACTTAGCATAAGATATGTGCGCTGATCAAGATTCAAGGGGTTACTGGACATTTGAGGTACCAAAATTCGAGGGATTCCTACGAGGCCCCGATTCAACCCGGCAAAGTTCGTACATTGAACGCCCATCGTTAGATGTATCCAACGAGAATACCGGCTCGCAGATGCGCACATGTCGGTGTATTTGTAGGCTGGACAACTGAATGCCAATTGCGATAGGTGCATACTGCGCTACTCTCGCAAAGCGAGGGTAACGACACTAGATCCTAACCTTGTCCTCGATCTCCAGTGTGCCGGCGAGCTCTCGTGTCTTCTTCGCAGTATAGGGATTGCTATTCAGGTAAGTCTTAGAACAAGTCGTCTCGAATGAATATATATGGAAAGGCGTACTGGTGAAGGCGTTGTAGGTCGTCGTCCGGAATGGTTATCTTCACAGCCGACGGCAGATTGCCTCTTGTTCGGCGGCCGGAACATAGCAGGGGAGGTTCCCCTATTAGCCGATGCAAAATAGTGAGCGACGGGTTTGAGTAGGGAGGGACAAGCAGGGACGCAAGTTTATCCAAAGTGGCATCAAGGGCTTAATAGGCTGACAATGGGTTAGCACTTACCCTCTGTGCTGTGGTCCAACTTGACTGATACTTTGCGCTCGTACATGTCCACTGTGCTGTACACGTGCCTGGATCGCACCTCCATCAGCCCGAAGCGCCATTTCCAATCAGCGGAACCGATGACATCGGCTCTGAAATGCCATAGGCTACCTGGGCAAATCATATTTTAGCCACAAGAAAGAGCATGAGAGATGGATACCGAGCATCATCGAGGGAAGCATCTCACCCATTGCCACGAATGTGAGGCATACCCCATCGTCTAAAATCAATCTGTCAAGGAACAGGGGGATGCGAAACCTTGCATAACAGCTGTGCCCGTTTCCGGTAGTCGCCTGTACCGTTGGTCGCTGCCCTCGATCTCTGAAATACGAAGGGGAAGACGTTTTGCTGGAGGTCCCGATATACGGTGCAATCGATTGATACAGGCTATCTTCCGGGTCTTTGAGTCCTAGAAGGCCCCACATTATCTCGCCCTGGGTCGTTGCGTCGACTGCATTGTTGCAAATATTGAAGAGCCTTTCCAGAAGGGGTGGGATACCAACCTGCTTGGGGTCCTTATTCACGATCGCCCAATAGAACGGCGTGTGGTCCGCAAAGAACTTCGTCTGCAAGACTGTAGATAGAGTCTCCTCCGACCCCCCGCAGAGCCTCAAGCTCTCGTCAATGGTCCTGTTGATCGTTGCTTGATCTGGATACGAAAATATCGCGCCGCAGAACGCTGCCGTGAGCTTCTTCATCCGATGCTCATCTCGGAGAAGCTGGTCCGCGCTGATGGGAACGAGAGGAGGTACGTCTGTTGCTGTTCTTTAGTTGAGGTAGGGGCGCGAGTGCGGGAAGCCGAGCTTTTTTACCTGTGGTGAAGTCTGTCTTCGTCCCAGTCGGACTACGCACAATGTCTGCGCTGGTACGCAAAGGCGGATGCGACTGAAGCAACATGATGGGAGGAATGAGAAAGGGGTGGGTACGAGGCATCGGATGCCGTAGCACCCAGTTATGGTTAATCGATAAGAACAAGCGCCCAGGGTCCGTGCGTTTGAACACGTGCCCACAAAATTCATTGCCGACAAAGTATCGATTCTCGAAGTTGTTGGGCTCCATTGCGGAGCGAATCTGAAGCCGGCGTTGTTGGAGAAAGGGCCCCGCGGAGGAGAGCTCGGAGGGAGGGGAAGCGTCTTCAAGGCCACACGCGCAGGCCGGCGAGTGGACGTCGAGGGATTGCCAAGGAAGACTGAAGATCCCCCACTCAGTGACTTACGCGCCGAGCTTGAGCATTTGAGTTTGGGGATAAGCCTGCTCAGGTTTGCTAAGGCGCTTCGGAAAGAGCACGTCGTTCCGGATATGAGGGAAGGAAGGAAGAAAGGAGCGAGCGAAGAGTGGGGGTCGGCAATCCCTGCGAGACTCGCGTGCACGGGAAAACGGGACCTTCCCAGGCCCCTATGTCATCCCTGCGCCCCCGTCCCCTCGATCGATTGAGCGTTCCGTTGGGTTGGGTTACTAGGAACGAGACTAGACAATGGGTATATACGATTATATTATATGTAGCTACTATGATGTGCAATTATATTGATTTGGTGGTGAGAAACGGGGTGAAAGGCGCGCCTGGCGGGGAAATAGGAGCTCCGCACCATTTTGCCTTCATCTTTTTACTGGGACGGGTTATTCGCTTAATTCCTTCGCATTTGCGTGTCGGTGACCTTCCTCTACGACAATCCCTGGTTCGTTAAGCTTTCCCTTACCATTTACCACCACTTCATTGGGACATGTACACATCCCAGAAGCAACCAGGGCGCGGCTGCCTTATCAAATCCGGGATTATTCATTTGGGAAGCAATATCTTTTATTTCGCCCATACAAAGTAGTCACGAAAACCTCTTTCTCAAAAGTTAGAAATTGAGGACACCTTTTGGCGCGTCGCGTCGGAGTTTGAAATGGCAGGGGATTGCTGCCCCCACCCAATGGAGATTCGAGCGAGAGAGCAAGTGCCGGGAAGTGCTAGCAGGTGAAGAAAACTGGCAGGATCGGCGCGTTCGCCTCGAGGGGCAGATCGCGGCTCTATGCGCTAGTCACTCCTCGGCTGCTCGACCTCCATTGAACTTATGAAATATCATTTAATTACGAGAAGAGGCAGTTGGCCGCCAACTCACGCCCTAGGGTTAAGGTCACAGCCCCCTTCCCCTCCCGCCGAGATTCCTTGCATTTCCCCGAAGTTCATCCCGCATCCCCGCGCCCCAAGCTTTTCCGTGGTCCGAAGATCTGGGGTCCGGGGAAGGTGATGAGCCGAGCGATGTTGTATCTAATCTGTCTCTTGATCAGTGACAGCTACTGCCAGTAGATTAGCGCTTGCTAGGGCGTTGTACCTGCCTCGTCGTCGTTTGTGCTCGTCTCCCTTTGTGCTCCTGTAGAAAGAGACTCGACTCGCGGGGACTAAAGAGAAGGGAGTTTGAGATATGTCGTCTATACCAGCAGGAGATGAAGGGAAGGGAGGGAAGGGAGGACCGGTGTGCATCGTCGTCATGGTTCGTCTTCCCTCCTCTCCCCCTCCCCTTCCCTCTCCCCAAACACCCACTAACCCCTCTTCCCCTCCCCACCACAGGGCGTCTCCGGCACCGGCAAATCCACACTCGGCACCGCCCTCTCCCTTTCCCTCGCCCTCCCCTACATCGAGGGCGACGACCTCCACCCGCCCGCGAACATCGCCAAGATGAGCGGGGGTGTGCCGTTGGACGATGAGGATCGGGAGCCGTGGTTGCGGGTTATTAGGGAGGCGGTTGAGGGGAGTGTGGGGAAGCAGATTGAGGCGGAAGCCGGAGGGGATACGCAAATAGGAGGAGGGAAAGAGGGGACGGAGGGAGAGGGAGGAGAGGGAGGGCTGAAGGGTGTGGTTGTGGGGTGTTCGAGTTTGAAGAGGTATTATAGGGATATACTACGTGGGCTGCCTGCGCCGACGAAGCTTGTGGATGGGCAGGCGGCGCAGAGTCCTCCACCCGAGGGACTTCGGGACGCTTCCCCCGACACACTCGCCGCCGCGTCCTCCCCTTCTTCCTCCTCCACCCCCGCGCCACCACCCACCACCACCTTACCCACCCCCCAAATCCACACCTTCTTCGCCTTCATATCCGGGCCCCCCTCCCTCCTCCACGCGCGCATGGAAGCGCGCCCCGGCCACTTCATGAAAGCCTCCATGCTCGACTCTCAGCTCGCTGTGCTCGAGGATCCCTCCACAACCGGGGAGGAGGGCGTTATTCGGGTGAGCATTGAGGATGGGACGGAGGTGCAGGTTGAAGGTGTGAGGGGGGCGTTGAGGGGGGCGGGGTATGCGGTGTGAGGAGAGTATGGGTGTAGGGTATTTAGAATGTGGAATTGAAGCGCGAAAGGCATCTCGTTCTCGGTGGTGGGATGCGATGAGGGAAGCCCCTATCTTAGGTTGCGATCTCGGCAAAGTCCGAAGATGATCAATTGGACGACGCGTGTGCTCATCGCTGCGACCGACGCGTCCTCTTCCTTCTCATTGTTCCTCATCCTCATCCTTACCTCTTCGGCCTAACACGAAACCATGGTATGATCTCTTGTGTTTTGTGTTATGTATATGAACGGAGAAGCTAATGCGGATGATGGATAGGCTCGACGATACGACAGTGCGTTTAATCTTGAGGGAGACCGAAGGAGAGATGGGGTATTGACGGCTTGGATTTCTGAATCGTGCAGGTCGGACGACGATCTTCTCGCCTGAGGGTACGTTTACTTCCTCTCTTCCCATTCTACCCGTAGCTAACCTTTCGTGGGTAGGTCGGTTGTACCAAAGTAAGCTTCAGTGAATCTCATCGCCTTCTCCCTTTCGCTACCGCTCCTCTTCCGATCCTTCCACCCTCCCTTCCCGTCTCGCTCAGAATGAGCAGACATCCCTTCCCTCCCTCTCCCCTCCCCCTCTCCCGCCCATCCCCTCCTCCTCCTTCTCCCCCATCCCATTCTCCCCCATCCCATTCTCCCTCACCCCTCACCCCTCCTCCTCCCCCCTCACCCTCCCCACCCAACTAACACCCTCCCCTCCCTCCCAGTCGAATACGCAATGGAAGCCATCTCCCACGCCGGCACCGTCCTCGGCGTCCTCGCCTCCGACGGTGTCGTCCTCGCCGCCGAGAAAAAGGTCACCGGCAAGCTCCTCGATCTCAGCGTGACGAAGGATGATGGGAAGGGGACGGGGTACGGGGGGAGCGGGGAGAAGATCTTTTTGTTGAATTCGTGCGTATCTCCACTTCTACCCGACTACCTGACTGCTTTATTTTGGGGTTTGTCCTGCGCCTCGGAATCGTCGCTAACGATCGACTAGGAACGTAATCGGCGGCGTAGCCGGCCTCACAGCCGACGCCAACTCCCTCCTCAACTACGCCCGCTCAGCCGCCCAGCGGCATCTCCTCACCTACGACGAAGATATCCCCGTGGAGCTCCTCGCGCAGAGACTGTGCGATCTGAAGCAGGGGTATACGCAGTATGGCGGTGCGTTTCTCATTTCTTGTGTCCCACCTGTCTTGGTACTTCGTTTGGGAAGATGGGATCTGACGATTATATCCCTTCCTCCCCTCGATCCGCTTCTCCCGCCCTTGGTCTTTATTACACGATGATCGACGCCCCACCCTCCAATTAATCCGTCGAACCTGAAACGAATCAAATGAACAGGTCTCCGCCCGTTCGGCGTATCGATCCTCTACGCGGGCTACGACCCCCACTACAACTTCCAGCTCTACCACTCCGACCCGTCGGGGAACTACTCTGGGTGCGTTCTCTTCTCCCTCCCTCTTCCCGCCCTCTCTCTCCTTCCTCCCCTCCTCCTCTCTCCCTCCCTCTCTCCCCACTCCCCCCTCACCAAACCCGAACTGACACAACCCCCCACCCAGCTGGAAAGCGACCTGCATCGGCGCCAACTCGGGCACGGCCCAGTCGCTCCTGAAGCAAGAGTACAAGGACGACATCACGGTGAAGGACGCTGTTGGGTTGGTGTTGAGGACGATGAGCAAGACGATGGATAGTACGAGTTTGGGGAGTGAGAAGTGTGCGTGGTTTCTATCTATCGCTGCGTTATCTCTTTGTCCTCCTGTATTCTTTTCCTTGCTTTCGCTTCCTTTTCCTATTTCCGTCGTGACCCCCCCACTTCCACTCTTTCCCTTCGCCCCTCCCTCTGGACTCCCTGATCCGGGCGGATACGTAGAAAGGAGATATACTAACCCAAACCCCTCTTGAACCTTACAGTGGAATTCGCAGTCCTAACCCTCGACCCCGAGACGAAGCAGCCCAAAGCGAAGATTTACCGCCCGCACGAGATCGATGCGCTCCTTGCTAGTGAGGGGTTGACGAAGAAGGAGGGGGAGGGGGATAAGGATGTCGAGATGGGGAAGTAAAGTAATTAGGTGCTTAGGAGGAAGGGAGGAGGAGGGAGAAGAAAGAGGGGAAGGGGAATGTGTTGTATTTCTAGCCTTTTTCAATTCGATTCGAGGATTCGTACGTGCCTTTTGGGTGGGGGAGGGAGGTCGAACGAACGTGGATGAGATTGAGAGAAGGGTACGGTTTGGGATTATATTCGAACAACACGAGTTTGAAGCAAGGAAGGTACATTTGGGTATAAATAGCTCATAACTTGAGATTTGGGATCTGTGAGGATCGCGACGAGAACGTCAGCCCCGTAGCATCAATGGAAGGGCTAGGGAAGACTCGCACCAGATACAAGGAGCCAGATCCTCCTGACCCACGGGAAGGGTTCAGGACGCAACCGGAATCAATGACACGCCATGCCCTTATCCTGCCCGCCCTCGTTGAGGACCGCGTCCGGGTTGAGCGTCCCCCCAAAGACGTAGTGCCCCAGCGCCGCGCCGATGACTACAGACGCGATGAGGTAGGCCTGGGGTCGGTTTGAATGTATCAGCCTCCGTTCGCTCGGTACTAGGATTAAGGTTATGGGAACTTACGTTGTAGGTCATGAATACGAGCATGAGGAAGAAGGAGATGAAGACGGAGGCGCCGTATATCGAGGCGCGGAGCAGGCGGGAGGGGGTTGGGACGGGGACGCTGGATGATGATCGTTAATTCGAGGGAAATAGCGAGAGAGGGAGGGAGAAGCGTACCCCTTAACCTTCCCCGCCAAGATCCTCCTCCCACTCAACAACCCGCTCTCCTCCTCCGGGCTGCTCCCCCTCCCGCTCCCCCTTGGACTCGGACTCCGCCTCGCACTCCCCGGCGTCGCGCTCCCCTTCGCCTTCGCGTTCTCTTGAAGAGACAAAGCGACGCGCAAGTCGACCTGCTTCTGGAGGACCCGGATGTACTCGTGGAAGACGCAGAGGGCGATGATGGCGAGGCAGGAGAGGAGGAATGTGAGTTTGGAGGAGATGTGCCAGGTGCGGAAGACGATGCATGTGTTTTCGATTTGGGTGTTCCTGTGTTCGCACAATTAGAAATGAGGTTGGAGCGGTGAACCGGGTGTAAGGCTTTGATTGGGGTAGAGAGCGATAGGGAAGACCCACCAGAGCATGTGCAGTTTACACACCGGGCCCGTAGGCGCAGGCATTGCGGCGCCGCCGTGTCCGCCGTGGTCGCCGTGGTTCATCTCGTCTCTTATTTCAGTTAATCCGGTGCGTTGTCTGAGGTGAGCAGGAGAGGGAGAGATGGAGGGAGGAGGAAAGCTGCGGATCGGGATTCGGAGGTGATGGTGGTTGTCGTCAGGGGTAAGAGCGTGGGATACCTTGAGCGATGCGTGATGGAGGCGTCGTGATGGGGTGCTTTGACTGTTGGGCTGGTTGGACCACGACTACCATCTCGAACGCCGACGATGAACTGGAATGCGCGCGACAAGCACTGCACCTCAAGAATTTACGTCGATGTCTGGATGTTGGTCGAGTACGCCTGCCAACTGTCTAGAGTACCCGACGCAATGACATCGTCGACACGTGTGCGCACAGGGACCCTGGGCGCCTATTTCCTATCAATTAGCCGATGCCTCGTGCACACCCTTCCTCATGCCTCCTGTCATGTCTCTTCAGACGCCCCCGCCCTCACGTACGGGCTTGGACATGATTGAGACGAAGGCAGACTTCGTGACCACAGGTAAAAGCTCAGCTTCCGCTCGCGCTTTTAACTCAACTGAAGGACAGCGAAAGATGTACCGCCTCTCGCTGCGATCGGTGCAGACCAGATCTTGAAAGACGAACAGCGAATGAAGAAGCTGACGGCGACGTTCTGCTACGCGGCATTTTCGTATCCGGACCAAGCAACGATCGACAGGGTGGTTGAGAGTAGGGTGTAGGAAACGCACAGATTGCACAGTGTGACACCTTGGTCAGCGACCCGTCCGGGAGACAGGGGTCGTGCCCACCGCTGGGCCGGGGGGTTTGACGCCGAAGACCTTGACTTCACGCCTCCCCCGACCCTTGGAAGTCCTAGTCATTCAGCACGTACCGTAGTCCTTCTACATAGCTCTCACGAGGGTTCGACGTGTACGCGTTCCTATGGCATAGAGGCTATCAGACTCACCTCCGCAGCGTTCGGAGGTTCGCATCGTGTTCGGCTGGGACGGCTATAACGACGAGCTTGTCCCTTGAAAGCCGCATCTCGCAATTCGAGTACCTGGCCAACTGGGGCGGTTCTTTCCCTGTCAGGCCAAGTAGGGGGGTGAGTCGCACGTACTACGGAGGCAGGGGAAAGGGACATCGTCAGTTGCTAACCTCCAGGGTCGGTCATATCGAATTGGGTACGCCAGCACGGTTGAGACTCACACCCTTTCCCGCCCTGCGGAGTGCTCGAATAGATTTCCGATAGCTCGAAGAACCATCGGGGATGTTCGTGCCCAGCCCGTCCGACCCGTTTTCTAACCACACTTTCAAGCTCCAGGTCCTGCCTATCAAGAAACTCGAGCCCTCCCACGCCAGCTTCTGCACATCGAACTTGGGTGAACTCTAGGATGAGGTCTAGCTAGACTCGCCCATAACCAAAACTGGAAAGAGACCACCTCATCAACAAGCAAACTACGAAAGAAGCCCGGGGTCCTAAACTCGAACATTCCCTTCTGCACATTATCTGCAGCGTGCAAGCTCGCCGTCACCATCGGGACATCCCTATCTCCCTCACCGTGACCATCTTTCCTTGGCCTCGTCATCGAGAGCACCCCGCTGCCCGCCCCGTACCTACCCACGCTGCTGCGGGCGATGTACGGCTGGACGGCGCGGTACATGCTGGAGGCGTATGAGATGAAGAAGGCACGGACGATGTCTGCCTGTGTCGCTGGGCTGAGGCCCTGTCCCTGGCAGGCACCCAGGAGACTTTCGAGCAGAGGTGGTGTTCAGGACTCAACCTCGGAAACGCTGCGACCATGGTTGACGATGGCCCAGTAGAACGGGGCGTGCGATGCGAGGATCCAGGAATGGGGTTTGGGGAAGCTTGGATGCCCTTCGCAGATCTTGACGCACTCGTCTATGATACTTGAAGCGGGGGCTCCGTCTGTGGGAGAGGAGAAGAGGATGCCGTTGACCAGCGAGGTTTTGATCCTGACAATCTGTTATGGAGAGCCGAGAACTTCGATGGGAGTGAGGTGGGCGCGGCCTATTTGGCTGAGAGGCGCGAATGGACGTCAGCGAAGAGGTACATACAGAGAGGGGGTAGCGATGAGTGGGAGAGAGTGGAGTCGTACCTGTGATCAAGGCCACCGTTGGATATGAGGAAAATTGGTCGAAAACGCGACGGGGGACACAGCAAACGTGTACAAGGGTGCAGACGACACCACTTATAATAAGGTTACTCAATAGCATGGACGAGCATGGAAATCCCTTCCAACGTCTTTGCAGCGCGGGGAACAGCGCTCGTTCAAGCTCCGAGGAGGTGTGAAATGTACTTATGCAGCGGGACGGAAGGCCACGGAAATGGACTTCAGTCGGTGATGTCAAGCAGTGGGGGTAGCGAGGGAGTAGTACTGAAAGGAAGGGGATGGAAGGAGAAGTGAGGGCGGGAAAGTGGGGGAAAGGAGGGATGTTTGTAATTACTACGAGGCGGAAAGGGGAGCGGAAAGGGGAGGAGAAGGGAGGGCGGCAGGGGCACGATGAGAGGAGAGACTTGGGAGGACGGGTTGGGGAATATGGCGACCGTTGTTGTGTCGCGGGATCTTACGTGTCGCGATTGAGTGTAGTGCTCAGGCGAGGCTTGTGCCCTTCCTTGAGACTTTCTCGGAGGCACAATGGCAGGGGCAGTTGGCTACCCGTCCGAAACATGAGAGAAGAGAGCGAAAATATGACACTGCCAAGAAAGAGCTGAACAAGCCCGCCGTCTGGTTAGGGTTGGACAGCCATCATACCCATGATCAAGGCCGTTTCTCGACCGAGGGACGAAACCCATGGTGCGAAGTCGGAGGCGAGAATCGAGGAACGAGATTACCGGAGAGGGCTCAGACCCTGCCCACTGAGTTCGGGTCGGTGTGCCTAGTCGATCGCGGAGCTCGCCTAGAGAACCATACCGATGTAGTTCCACAGGCCGGCTGTTCAAGAAACCTTTGCTAGTACAAGTTTTACATTGAACGAGATCGGCATGTCCATGTAATATTCGAGTCGCAAGATACAAGCGTGGTGCCGTCGTCGAAAAGGTCCACATCCTCCACATCCTCACGTTTCTAACCCTGCCGTAACCGTCAGCCCCTTGGGCGACCTTAACCCGGGCCGGGATAAAGAGCTATTTCTAGAGTTCCTGAGAAATCCCTGCCAGAGCCAGTGAGGGTGCAAATCTCCCTGTTTTTTGGGAGAGCCCAGCAAACGTGGATCAAAAAAGGAGCAGACAGGATGGGATGCATGGAGGATCTCTCACCAGTATGGGTCATCGGGATCACTACCGGTTGGCGATAATGTCGCGAATTGCTTGCGACTTGGATAAAAGACCGCACGGTTGAAACGTATAGTAGGCGATGGTCCTGTGCGATGCATTGTCCGGTCTAACGATGTGGTGTGGGAGGTATGAGGCGGACATACCAGCGAAATTTGTAACCTTCAAGTTTGATGACACCGCCCACCGGCGGTTTTGGAGAGAAGTGATATACCGGGGCGGAGAGTTCGGCGGCTCTACCTCGTGGAGTTCAAAATACCATTGTGAGCGAGGGGGTACAGTGGTACCCTTCACCAAGATGGCCTTGAGGAGAAACACAGCATCTAAACGTCAAGTCAGGGAGTCTCAAGGTAGGAAAGAGGGAGTCCTGATCTTACTAAGAGAGAAGAAATGAAACCAGAGTTCCCCATCCACGATGAGCCTGTCAAAGAACCTTGGGATGTTAAACGACATAACCTGACTATGTTGGCTGCCGTTCATTAATTTTGCTGTTTCGGCTCTGACTGTAACCCGGCCGGCCTTCTCTCCCAGGAATGAGGTGCTGGAGATGGGACGAGTTTGGATGTGGACGAGCTTCCTTTTCATGGCATCGTATATGTCCGAGTCGTACTGCCGTCGCAAGCCGTCCATGATGTCCTCTTGAGCGTCCACAGTAAGCTCTGGGCTTGCCTCCAAGAGTTGCTCGAGCAACGGTGGAACACCTGTCGGCGTGTGATGACCGATGATGATCCAGTAGAAAGGAGTGTGGTCGACGAAGAATCTGGTCTGCAAGACCTCTGACATCACATCGGGTGAGCCCCCACAGATCCTTGAGCTTTCGTCCATGATCAGCTGGGCTTCCTCCTTGGACGCCGACGAGAGCAGCCCATCGCAGAAGGCCAACTTGAGTCTCTTCATCCGTGTTTCATCTTGTAGGACCTGAGTTGCTGTGAGGTAGAGGAGCGGAGGGGTATCTAAGAGTCGAGCATCAGCGAATCGCCCCCGACTTGGATGAAGCTATTGTCAATGCCGCCGATGGCGATCGTACCTGTGGTCATGGCCATCGCACGATCGCGGTAGTGGATCTCTCGGTACGCTATTGGGGAAGGGAAAGGTTGGGTGCTGTGAAACAAAGAGCAGAAGCCAAGAAGCGAGTCTCAGGCGATCCAAGCACCTGACCCCGGACGCCGACGACGGTCCGGGATCGCACAACAAGCGCCCGTGTGAACCTGTCCTGTACACCACTATGTCTCTGATTAAAACTTGCCACAAGGTTAGGGAATGCAACGCTGTAGGGAAATGTTTAAAGAAAAACGATCTCGATTCTTGGTAGAGTGGTCAATGGACACCGGCTACGATGGGTGTATACTTCGCCGCTCTCACAATGCAAGGTGAATGCGAGTCAGGCTACACAAATGAGATGTCTACATCCTCGATCTCCAACACACCTGTGAGCTCTCGTGTCCGCTTAGCCGTATATGGGTTGCTATTTGAGGGCGCTTTAGAATACTAGGCCACTTTGGACGAAAAGGTGGTGGGAGACGTACCGCCGAAGATGTTGTAGGCTGATGTCCGGGATGGATAGCGTCATACTCGACGGTACCTCGTTTACATTCTGTGTGGCGGAGCACAGCAACGGGGGTTGTCCTATCGGGAAACGTACATCGCAGACTCATAATGAGCAACGGGTTGCGAAGGCGGGGAGGGGCAAGTATGCCAATATCGTGCAGAAGTGCCCGTCTACCTTGACCGGCGTCCATTTCAGCAGACAGAGGGGAAGTACCTACCTTCAGTACTGTGCGCTGGTATCCGGACGAATATTTGTGTTGGGATTTTATCTCCTTTAGCTCGAAGTGCCACGTCCATTCGTGAAGGTTCGGATTTGGAAAGCCATCCGCAACAGCTCTGAGGCACCACAGACTACCTGGGCGGTGGCGTATTCTAGGATAGTAGTGGAGAATTTGACGATAGTACTCACCCATTGTAATGAAAGTAAGGCACACCTCCCTGTCCAGGATCAACCTGTCGAAGAAAAGCGGAATACAGAACTCCGCAGTGCCCCTCATTCCAAATGAATCTGGAGTGGTTGCCTTCACCGTCGGTTGTTGCCCTGTACCATCGAAATACGAAGGTGTCAGCTGCTGATGGACGGTCCCAAGACATGGTGCAATCGATTGATACAAGTTGTCGTCCGAGTCTTCAAGTCCCAAGAGGGCTGTCACAATCTCCTCCTCAATTGCTGCATCGGATGTGTGGCTGCAAATAGTGAAGAGCTTCTCCAGAAGTGGTGGGACCCCAGCCTCCTTGGGACCCTTGTTCACGATCGCCCAGTAGAACGGGGTATGGCCTGCAAAGAACTTCGTCTGTAAGACCGTCGATAGAGTCTCTTGAGATCCCCCACAGAGCTTCAGGCTCTCGTCGATGATCCTGCCAATCGTTGCTTGACACGGGCTCGAGAATATCGCTTCGCAGAACGTCGCCGCGAGTTTTTTCATCCGTTCCTCGTCTTGCAAAAGGTGGTATGTTGTGATCGTAATGAGAGGGGGAACATCTGTAACTGATCTTTCGTTGAGTTAGGGATGCGAGTGTGAGAAGATGAGCCTTTGCCTGCGGTGAATTCTGACTTCGTCACGGTTTGACGACGCGAGGCCCTTGAGCCGGTACGTGTGGGCGGAGGCGTCCGGAGCGACATGATGGGAGACTCAAGAAAGGGGTCTCCAGTTAATCGATAAGAAATAAGCGCTCAGGTCCGTGCGTTTGAACACGTGCTCGCAGGGTTCATTGGCGACGAAGTACCGAACCTACCGGGTTTTATTCCTGAGCGAAGGGATGGGGGCTGGGGCAGGGCGCCCAAACAAGGGCAAGTAACGCATATCCGTTCCGTACACCAATTTGTCACCCGGAATTGTAATATGACATGCAACGAAAGCAGAGCGAGGGTCTGGTGACCTACTCGTAACGCGGGGGTACTCAGCGAATCCCGGTGTCACTTATGTTCAGCGTCCCCGAAAGCCCCCTTGCCTTTCCGGACGTGAAGGGGTTGCTGTGGGTGTTAGCCATTAGCGAGGATAGCCATGGATGGAGGATGCCAAGGATGGAACCCACCAGCGAAATGTACCCAGATTGACGTCAGGGATGGGTATCCTCATCGTAGTTGGGACCCTGTCAATGACCTCCGATGAGGAGCACAGGACGGGCGGGTTCTGGCCTGAAAGTGAAGTACGGAGTGGGGAGAACAAACGTTGACTTAGTCCAAGGTCGTTACGCCAAAGACGTGGTAGAAATAGGAGGGAGGTGTGGTGAAGGCAGCTCGGCACCTACCTTCGTCGCTCCTCATGAGCTTGATACATGCCCGACGACGAAAAGAGAAAGTTGTCTTGTAGCCAATCGCAGAGTGTGTTTCCGATAGTTCGAAATGCCACGACCACTCAGAATTGTCTGCATTTAAGGCCTCCTCGACCACAGCTCTGAGGAGCCATAAGCTGCCTGTATTGCAACGAGTGTCAGACCATCATTTTTGAATGCATCGTTTCAGGCCTTACCCATCGCCACGAACTTGAAGCTTACTTCCCCGTCCACAAGCACCCTATCAAAGAAAAGAGGTATGGAGAACTCCAGCTGTCCATCGCAGTTGCTATTATTGGGTGTTGCCTTCGCTGTTGGTTGCTCGTTCGCGCCACGGAAGAACGAGGGTGTCGATGGCGGACAAAAGGGTGTCACGTATCGTTTGACCGTCTTGTATATATCGTCGTCTAGACGGTGCGGGAGGCCCTTCGTCATGTCTTCAAGTGTTTCTGCGGACACGCAGTTGCATAGCTGGAACAGCTTTTCTAGGAGCGGAGGAGTCTTGGGTTTCGAGTGTCGATTCACGAGCAACCAGTAGAACGGAGTGTGGCCCGCGAAGAACTTGGTCTGGACAACTTGAGCCAGTACGTCCTTGTCGCCGCCGCAGAGTTTCAAGCTTTGGTCGATGATCTGGCCGGCCATGTGTTCATATCTGCAGCTTTTCTTCAGCTAAGTCTCGCTTTCAACGGCAGACGGGTGAGACTCCCACCTGTGTTCGAGGCCATCTCCTTCCCAGTGCCATCCCGATGAGGACATAAAGAGAACGGCATAGGGTTGGATTACGCACCGCGTCTGAGCCAACGCACGAGGATGGAGGCGTTCGGAGCGACATGGTGGGAGGAACAAAGGAGGTGTGGACACGAGGCGTTAGCTGCGGCAGAGCGCGTGCTGGTCAATCGATGTCGATGGGAATAAGCGCCCAGCTGCGGGAAACGACACTAGTCGACGATCTCGTTCTTGATCTCCAGCGTTCCGACAAGCTCTCGGGCCTGGTTATCCGTATAGGGGTTACTACCCGAATACGCTTTCAGAACAGGGCACTTGAAACGAAAAGGTAGAGCAGGACGTACTGCCGGAAACGTTGGAGGACGACGCCCGGGATGAATATCGTCATGGTCGATGGTACTTTGGTTACATTCTGTGTGGCAGGGCACAGCAATTTGAATCTTTCTGTTGTGGGGAATATATCGTGGAGTCATAGTGAGCGATGGGTTGCGAAGGCGGGGAGAGGCAGGAACGCGAATATGGTTCACGATTTAAGCCGAAAAATGGTCGGGACTTACCCTCGGTGCTATTTGCTATCGTGATTGTCACTTGGCGCCTGTTTTGAGGCGAATAGTAACGTCGGGATTGTTTCTCCGTTAGCTCGAAGTGCCATGTCCATTCGCGATGGCCCGGATCGGGAAAGCCGTCTACAACGGCTCTGAGGCACCACAGACTACCTGGATAGGGTCTCTTTTAGCGGCCAGCCCAGGATAGAAGAGATATAGTATTGAAACATTCGAGAGATATCTCACCACTTGTGACGAAAGTGAGGCATACCTCCTTGTCCAGCGCCAGCCTATGGAAAAAGAGGGGAATCCGGAACTCCGCAGCGCCCGTCAACCCTTTCACTGTCGGTTGTTGCCCTTTACCATTGAAATATGAAGGCGTGGACGGTTGACGGAGGGTCTGAAGGCATGGTTCAAGCGACCGGTACAAGTAGTCGTCCGGGTCTTGAAGCTCCAGAAGGGCTAGCAGAATATCCTCCTGAGCTGCTGCACCGACCTTGTGGCTGCAAATCCGGAGGAGCTTCTCCAGGAGCGGTGGAACCCCCTGAACCTGCTTGGGGTCCTTGTTCACGATTGCCCAGTAGAACGGCGTGTGACCCGCGAGGAACTTCGTCTGTAAGACTGTAGATAAAGTCTCCTCAGACCCACCGCAGAGCTTCAAGCTCTCGTCGACCACACATATGGTGAACATTGGGGAGTGACGAACCACCCTGCGCTGGAGAACGGTGTTACCTTGCACTATGTAACCCGGGGGCTGATTCTGACTCTGTTTGCCTGTCGTTCGTCAGAGCTTGTGGGATGATATCATTTCATCGTTGGAGACATCTAGATCTACGGGTATACACTGCCGCCCTGTGCTGCGAAACTCCACTCGAATTTCCGTGGAGATGAAACAAATCCCCAATGCCTGCTTGCGAGGCCTCTCAAAACGCCAGACAGTTACTAGTACATTTCGTTAGGGTGATTTTACCGCTCAACGCCCCTCGCTCATTGCTCGTATACGGATTTCTGGTTCGTTTAACGTTTTAGCATAGCCTTTCAGACTCATCAAAGGAAAGCCTGCTCACCTGTAGAATTCGGCGAGGTCTGGTTCGTGTATCTCCATCAGTGGCAAACGTGGACAATGACCTTTGTGACCATAGTAGTTGGAGCTGTATCCATTGCCGACTACAAAGTAAGTGGTGTCAGAACACACCTTGCCCGGACGAGAACACAAATAGGCATTACCTTCAGAGTGAATCCTGAGAGATGCAGTGATGCACATCGGCTGGCTTCCCGAGGGAGGCAGTTCCTCAAGAGTAAACTCCCACTTGGGGCGGCCTCTAAGTCCTCCCCTAGCTGTAACTGCTGCAAGACAGAAATTCGCTCCTGAGAGTCCCAGAGCCGGACATGTAAATCAGAGATCACTCTGGCTCAAACATTTTCTCTCACCTAATGCGTAAAACTGAAGTGACAACTCGGCGTCCACGAGCAGCTTGTCAAAGAACCGAGGGATGTCGAAACAAACGATAGTAGTAGTCCCCTCCCTGCGAGAAGATGTTGCCACCACGGGAGTATGCTCATCACCCTGGAAGAAAGACGGAGAGCATGTGCTCAACGTGTCCACTCTTGTAAGGAGATGCTTCATTCTCTCGTAGAGGACGGAGTCGAACTCCATGTGGAAGGCATCAACAATGTCCTCCTGTGTCTCTTGCGTCAGCGCACCCCCGTAGAAGCTGAGCTCCTTTAGCAAGGGCGGGGAGTGCGACTGATGATCCTTGTTGGTAATCGCCCAGTAGAAAGGCGTATGGCCACCGAAGAACTTGTCCTGCAGAACTTGCGATAGGGTGTCGTTCGATCCTCCACAGATTTTCAAGCACTCCTGGAGGATCTCAGGCGCCTTCTTCTCGTCAACATCGTAGAAGATCCCCTCTGAGAGCGCGGCGACGAGTCGTTTCACGCGATGGTCGTCTTTGAGGACTTGGTCGGGTTCGAGGTGAACTCGAGGGGTAACGTCTGGTCAACGGCCAAGTTAGATACACCTCCTGGGATGAGGCCCTTCCACCGGGCGCTTCTCAACTCGGGAGCTGGGTCTCGCAGGAGGCCCATCCTTAGAGCGAACCGCCCAAGTGTACATACCTGTAGTCAAGGCCATTGTGCGTCCACGCTTCGACAATCTAAGGAGGTAGATGTGCGAAAGGAAGGAACACTCATTTTTCTGACTGTGGGACCATTGCTTCACGCCTCGAGGCCTACTCACCTGACTTTGCGTCACTTGATTTCAAATAGGCGCCCTGGGAAGGGGAGACTTCTATCCGAGTCATATGAAATTGGGGGCGTCTCTCCGCGGCTACAGCACGTCAACTTCTCTTTTCCCGGTTTGCGAAGGATGGCCCGATTGGCCCAGACCCGATCCCTCAGTCAATGACGGGCGAGAGAAAATACCTACACTACTCCTTCAAATGGATAATAATGGTTGTATGGGAGGAAGTCGACTAGGATGCGGATGCACTAACCATTACATTTCGCGCTCAAGGAATCGACACTGAATCTCATTGAATACACGAGCTGTCCAGAGTCAGGTGGGGGTGCAGAACCTCGAGCCTCCCATGTCATGTGCTCAGATCGCCTCGAGGCATTGACACATCCCATTTGCCTTTGATCGCAATCTTGGTCCTGGGCGTATCGGCAGCAGCATCCCCCGATCGCACCTTGATCGCACCGTGTCGACAGCCTGGGGACCCGTCAATAATCCAGGTACGATTGGTTTCGATGCTTCTATTACGGTGTGAAAATATTACGAGCAGACCACCCACCGATGGAGGACATGGTTATCACTACCATGGACGTTCTACAGGATAGAAATCGGCTAAAGCAGCTCAAAGCCATCTTCTGCGATGGCATATTCTCGTATGCCGACGAAGACACGGCGGACCGCATACTAGAGCTGAGCCTTCGCATCTGTGGAGGATTCCCGGACGTCCTCGCCGAGGTCTTGCAGCAGAAGTTCTTCATCGACCACACCCCGTTCTACTGGGCGCTCTTGAACCGACACTCCAAACCGGGAATACCACCACTGTTCATGATGCTCTTGATTGCCTGCGATCACGTTGACTTTACACGAAATACACAAGAGGATATAATGGAGATTCTCGCTCACAGATACGAGTCTGAGACCTACCAGCTGGTTAGGGACAAGCTTACAGACGTACACACTCATGAACTATCCAACGAATCTTACTTTCATGGAGAGGACGACCGGCCTGTCGTTCACACAATGCCAACACCTGGGAGAAGGGCAGAATGTACCGTATCTTTTCGGATCCCCAGGTTTCTCAGTAGGCTCACCGTTGATGGCGAGGTGTGGATCCAATTTTTGGCCCTGGGTGAGACCTATTCTTGCTTGGTTGGGGGAGGTGACTTACTGACGAGGTGATATCATACCTCCAGGTGCTCTATTCCGACTTAAAGCAACACTGGTGGAGCCGAATACAAACGTAACGCATTCGCGCTGGCAATTCGAAGTTCAAGAGATCGTTTCCGGAGGACCGGAGGAATCGACGCTGAACTCAGGTCTTCCGATCGCTTATGAGAGCACGGGGGAAGCACAGCTCACCCTGGAATGCGGGCCACCTAACTCAGGTCAGTTACGCCGTGTGTTGACTGTATCCTATGGTACTGAAATGTCGCACTCACAGAGGGCTATAATATGAGTTTCTCGTTCTCAGCTCCGCTTGGTATGGGAAGTGGGGTGCCTGCAGTTATGTCGAAGGTGGGCGATTCGGGTGAAGAGACGAACCATCCGTACTGGTGAGGAATATGGCTTTTTTTAAATGACCACGGGAAACTGAGCCTCTTTGAAAACAGGGAAATTTGTGCGCTGAGTGAGCACGGAAGGGATGTTTCGGGGAGTCTAGTAATTACTTCGTACCTTCAAAGCGGGGTCCCGGGTCGCAGATTGTAGCGTGCTGTGGCAGTATTTTGGCCTGATAAGGTTGCCTCCTTTCCTTCCATCATAATACCCCATTTGTTAGGCGTTCGTCGCACTTTTGAAGATTAGCTGTCTACTACTCTGAGCGAACACGTATGACAGTGAAGGTCCATCACGACGTGATCGCAAATCTGTCAGGTGTTGCGAGTGGATTATCACAGGCCCCACGCTAGCAGTGGATCTTCTCCCATTCCTTATCGAATCATTTCCCTGGCCACTGACTCAACTGCATCCCACCATGGCTTTGACAACAGGTACGGTCAGCGCCCATGACAGTTTTGACTATACAGTCTTCCTTAGGTGTCGTGCCTAGATGTTACCCCCCGCGTCCACTTCACAGCGCCTCAAATCCTACAGGACGGAGCTGGCATGAGTAGACTCAGAGCAACTTTCTGCGATGGGATCTTCTCGTATGCGGATAACGACACCGCCGCCCGGATAATGGACGAAAGCCTCAAGATCTGTGGGGGATCGCCGGAGGTCCTTGCAGAGGTGCTGCAAAGCGAGTTCTTCGTCAATCACAGCCCCTTCTATTGGGTGATTGCCAATCGGCCCGACGCAAAACCAGGGGTGCCTCCGCTTTTCGTTCAGATGCTTTCGGTATGTCCAGAATTTGATCTGGAGACTCAGGGAGAAATACTGGGTGTTCTTTATCGAAAATACGCATCCAGCGTCTACACGGCGGCCTTCGACAGACTTGGCCGTGTGCCCACCCACCAAGCTCATAACCCATCCTTCTTTCAAGACGCGGGCGATCAGCCCATGATATATTCCCAATCACCCTACTTGAAGGAAAGGGCCACTCTCTCGTTCACCATTCCGAGGTTTTTTGATCGGCTTTCGGTGGACGGTGAGGTGTGGTTCGAGTTTCTGGCTATGGGTACGTCCCGTATTGGTGTATCCAGTACTCCACAGACGTACCAAACCTCACCCTTCATAGGCACTTTACTTCGTTTCAGAGCCAGTGTGGATCATAGCCTGCACTGTCAGTTCGAGCTCAAAGCAATTAAACGGAAGATCAGAGAGTTCGCCTGGACTGTAGAACTCGTTATCGGGTCAGAACGTGAGTGCTTCGCGAGGTTTGTCGGCCTGGGGGTTGCTGATTACCCACTGACTAAGACCTTCCGGTCTGTGACAGGGTCCTATCGATTTGATTCGCGCCCAATTCGTGACCGCGAGGCGTCTTGCGTTTTCGAAACCAATAAAACTATCGAAGAAATGTATTGGTGAGCTGCCCCCTAAAGCCAGCATTCAGATGACCACTCGTTGTGAATGCTCACCACTCGTTCAGGTGTCTCCCTTCGTCCTCTGAGAATCGAGCGCTGTCTGGGACGATAACCTTGTCCTCACGATGAATTCGAGACGTCGCAATTTGTCATGTCTAGAAGCGCTCAGGATAGTTACCAAAACTGCACTCTCCCAGCGAGCGTAAGGTGCCAGCGCTCCAGCGGGCGTCGTATCCCCCGCCCGTTAGGATTTCGGGTGGTCATGCTCGCAATGACAGCATTTTATTCCCCAGACAATAGTACGTAGCGAAGTACCCTGCATGTCTGAAACGGAGATAAGATCGCATATACATGAACAAGGAGAGGGAGCCATACCCTTCGCATGCTCAATATGGTGAACGGGTCCAGAGAGTTGAATAGTATGTGCAGAACGATTTCCCGAGGCAGTTCCATGCTAGGCGAGTAACAGTGTTGAGGAGGGGGACGTCGTGGTTGATTGCAACTGGAAAGCGAGCACCACATCTTGCACAATATGCGCCACAATCAGCGCCTATCCCAGCAGCGGATTGACATTCGCGCAGGCGTCAACTGAAGCCCGCGATCTGTCATAAATGTAAAGCAAGCGATTATCATAATAACTGAGAACTCTGCACATGTCTGTGACTACTCACGCCAAACTTGGGCGCTTCCTGGGATCCGCTGTTGGAGCGTTGGGATCCAAGGACCGCATACTGGCAGCAAAGATCAGCTACAAGTCATCGGTCGGTCAGCTCGTTCTACTCAGTTGTGTGTGGTGCGACGATTGGGCTTACATTGGTCTTATACTCATTCATCAACGCGTCGGTCTGCCTCCACGCCCACCCAAACTCATCCAACATTTTCTCCTGCCCCTCCTTGTCAGAGAGAAGGAACTTTGCGACTCGTTGCTGCACATCTTTCGGAGAGTCGTTGAGCTCGACCACGGATTGCGGGAACTTGGATGCTTGGGCGCGCTTCGCTGCGGCCTCGCGTTTCTCAAGCTGCTGCAAATGCTGTTGGAGCTCTAGGAAGCGTGTGAGGTACGTATGGCGTAACTCGGTGAATTCGTCCATGAGCGAGGAACCAGTGACAAGGCTTTGTTGGTAACGCGTGTGGAGGCTCTGAAAATCGCGTTAGTCTAGGCTGACGACGAAAGATGAGACGCACCTCGAGGCGTTGGCAGCCAGCAATGATTTGTTGGTCGCGTTCGCCTTCCTCCAAGTACACCGTATCGTCGCGAGACACGTAGAAGTCCTTCATGTCCTGGATGTACTCTGCCGCGTGGCAGTCGTAGAGTATCTTCAGGTCTTCAAGATGCTCATCCTGGAGCTCTTTGATAGTCTCTCGCACTGTCGCTGGCGTCTCGATCCTTTCAACATACTTTTGCATCTCCTCAAAGCTACGATGCCCTTCGGTCAGCATGGTGCATACACCCCAGACAGTGGGCTATACCTTGGAATAGGCCTCCCCTTAGTCTCAATAATTCGCTGCGCGACGCGGTCTCGGTCTAGCGCACGATTGAGAGCATCCTTGTCTGCTGAATCGACCTGTTCGGTGAAGCCCACATCGAAGCCGTTCTTTCCATGGTACGCAGGGTTTGGGAGACGCAAAGGGGGTGCGGTGGGAGTGGTATTATCGTCCATGGTAGTCGAAGAAGTTCTTCATGGTCGTCGCTGCGCGTTGAGAGCTGTTCGTGTCGAGGTGGGGTGGAATTAGGCTTTGATCACCGACCGTCATCGCCACCGACGGCGACGGCGACGGCGACAAACGGCTGATGGAGGCGGGGTCTCCTCTTCCTGACCTTCTGCCCACAACTGTTGTACTTCCTCGCTCTACCACCCGCTCCTCACCAAACCTTGAATGCAGAGCCCTTTCCTCCTCGACATTTTCTCCAGCCCTGTGTGGTCCCGCCTCGACAAGGCTTCTGCAAGGACGACTTAGGACGACGCTCGTACCCCCTCCCGGCCTCGATTCTGTGATTAATGCTGCAATTTTCGCCTTCAAAGTCCCTCTAAATTTCATATCTACGTGCTATGTGGATGCATACTTCGACGGACGAAAGGCATCTGCCGGATGTGTGTAGCCGTCGAAATCATCGACGCCGCTGTCGGCGTCCCCACCATCTTCCAGGACGACGCCCGACTCGCAAAGATCGTCCGGTCATGTCCCAAGCTTTTTGAGAGCCGGGACCAGGTTCGCCACTTGCAAGAGAACCGAAGCTGAGCAACTCTTGATGCTGGAGAGCCTTTGCAAGTGTCGATTCGACCTGGCATGGTCGATATGCATGCACTTACAGAGAGCCGTGCGTGGCGACAAGGCGACGGCAAGGACCCATCCATCCAGTTTATCCTTGAGATGTTACACTCAGTGGAACACTTGATGTGGCTGGCTCTCTCGAGGGGGACGCAAAACAAGTTTTACGGCAAGGACAATGTCAACACAGCTCCTGTGGCCGCAGGGCTTGCACGACTTGCCGCCCTATGGGCTCGAAGACTCCGGCAACGTAGTACGTCCCTCGTCCGTGGGAGTGGTCGCTCTTCAGTCACGCCCCTCATTTAGTGCGGTCCTGGGCTCTTTATACTGTGTCATATCGCTATAGCATGGACTCGCCTTCCGTCAGGTTACCAGAAAACCCTCCTACCGAAATGACATCATCGCACCAACAATAGGCGCCCAGAAAGGAGGGTTGATGCCATCGCTGATTGAGCCCCCTCTTTGTTCCGGACTATCGTCTCCTTGCGATGAACGTTCGCCCTCCCTGCCAACTTCCCTCCCTCTGGAGAGATCTTTTGTGGCGGAGCAACTTCGACCATATTGCCGGGTAGTCCGAGTCTTGATCGATGATACCTGCTGCCATCCTCCCCTGCTAATCTCGTGTGTTTGAACTCCGGGCGCCTCAGGCTTCACAAATTTCCGCCACGACACCTCTGGGCCGCCTTGCCGCCTCGTAGCTATCCAAACGTCGACCATTCTGCGCCAACGAGGATCAAATATAATTAGTCTGGCCACTGGCACAACCGTCAGAATTCGACCCACTATGACCTTCTATGCCCAGTCCCAATCCTCCTCGAGTTCGGCATTCCTAGACGTTTCTGTAATAGCGGGGTCGGGGCTATGTCCTTATCGCGCGTTGCTGCCTCCCCTCAGCAGTGCAAATCATCGAACCCCCAGATTTTAATTGACCATCATGATTGTTCCCCATGACACTATCAGAAATATTCGAGGCACCGTCTCGTCACCGACGGGATACGTTCTTCTGGGCCTCGCAACCCAATTGAACGGTATCAAACGTGCTCAGGCGACCTATGCTGCTATGACGTGCGCAGCGTGGAAGCAGGTAAAGAGGGTCACGGTCCACTCTGAGAACAAGATGCGGTCCGACGACCTGAGGTTGCATCGTCCTCTACATCATCTTCGAACTGTTCGACGTTTGATGCGCTATGCGCGTGGACCTCCCCTTGCTCTTCGGTCGCTCACCGGCGTACCATAGCCCGGTGTCTGGGCTGACGTTTCAGGTGTTATTCAATACTGAGGTCGTCTGCGGGAAAGACGGTGCGGATAGCTCCAGCCGCCGACGATTCCTTCCTCACGACCTCCACGGGCTCGTCGACGCCCGCCAGAAATACAAGAACTGAATAAAAACTAGAATAACTCTGCGCCGTGTACTCCCATGCCGTATCTCTTGCAAGAAGAGATGCATGTTTCGCCGCTCTTCGAATTGTGGCACAAAACAATCCCATGGTCGCTAGCGACCTTGACGGGCAATCTGCATAAACCCGTATAAGGTCACGTAACGCCCACTTGCGCCCATACGCCCCATGGCTTCGAGGTGGCTGGAATGCGTCCAAGTGCCGCTGAACGTGTGTTGGGTGTTATACACTGATCCACTAGGTCCATGATTCTCGGCGCCCCGCACGTAACTTGAATGTGGGCGTGAGGGCGACCAGCGCCTCGAGGTATTACCAATTGCCAAAAATACAGCAATTTGAGTGATAAAGTTGGTGTTCTATAATGGTATACTACACGGTGTGGAGCAACAGATCGGCAAGAAGGGCTGTGTAGGGGGCGTGGATCAGCCAGAGTACAATCAAGGTAAGCATCTAGCTCACCGAAGAAGAGATACAGAGGATAGAGAAGGACCCAGTCGTAAAGTGTGTAGTCAGGTTGAGTTATGTAGTTATGAGAGCATGAAGGGAGAGGGAGAGAACAAAAGGAAGGAAGATGGTCATGGCAATAGAAAGACGAATAGAGTAGGTATACAGAATAAGTGAGCAAATAAAGATGAAGCATGTCGTGCGGATCGTCTTGGATGGGAGGAGAGTTGCATGTGGATGTAGTCAGGTAACAGGAGAAGCAAAGTGAGAGATGAAGTGTACCAGCAAGAAATGTATAAGGTGACGCGAAGGCCCAGAAACAAGAAAGAGGCGAGAACGCAGCAAAGTGTACCGGAAGAGAAAAGGAAGGGGGAAGCGAATACCAGGGATCACTGAGGAGGTACATTCTCCATTGCAGCCGCCTTATCCCGCTCATACGACGCCTGGCTCTCGCTATACGCCGGCGGGGGCACGTCATAAAGCGAGTCGGGCACGGGCTGCAAGACCCTGCCCGATGGATCCCTCAACACCTGTACCCACTGCGCCTGTCCATCATCGTCCTCCTCATCATCCGTCCCAGCCCCAGTGATACTCGCCTTCCTTAACGGTGAAGTGGGTATCCTTATCGTGGGGGCCGCATGATGTCCCGTCTGATGATGTGCTGCATAGTGCTGTTGCGGGTGTTGGTGGTGGAGCTGTTGCTGCTGTTGCTGTTGTCGAAGCAGATGCACCGTGGCGGCGGCGACCTTCAGCTCTTCCTGTATCACCTCTGGCCGCGGGCTCGTGGGGTCCATGGAGATGGGTGTCGGCGGGAGGCTCCTTAGGGACCTACCGCTCATCGTCGGGGATGTCGGGATCACATTACTAGTGAACGGCACTGGCAGTACTGGCAGCGCCTGCTCCTGTGAATGTGACAGATGGCTCGTCATAAAACCTGAGTCTTCTTCGGCCAAAGTGGCATGGCTCCGGGCACGCCGAATAGTATGCATGGATTGGAAGCTCCCATTACTCTTGGTGTGCTGGTGTTGGTGGTTATTATGAAGATGGCTACCAGTCGCGTGCTGCTGTGCCGGTACAGTGGGAAGTGGGCGAGAAGAACGCGATCTTTGCCCACCTGTTGTCATACTTCTCGTCCGGCCTACCACCGGCGAAGACGACGTCGATGCGGGAGTTGAATGGGACTGAGCCGCGAAGGATGGTCGTGGGGGTGTCGATTCCTGCAAAGAGACCCTGGAGAAAGGCTCGGACAAGGGACTAGCGCGAGACTGTGAGCCGGAACTGGGTGGCCTAGGTAGTTCGCGGATGCTTTGTGATACTGGGGAAGAGAGGGTGGAGGATGTGCCAGCGGCTTCTCGGAGTGACAGATTCGACCGGGCGTATTGGAGTGGTAAAGGCGGTACCGGAGGTAGATCTTGCGGGTAGAATGTCGGATCGAAGTAGCTGTGGGATGGGGGGTGGGAGATGCTTGGTGGGTAGGCCATGCTTCCTGGGCGGGTTGCAACGGCGGCGTCTTCGAGAGGCTCGTCGCCGTCCTCACCCTCGGAATCGGAGAACGAAAGCATGGATTCTTCCCCGGTTTGCATACTTGAACGGTAGGAAGAGGAGCCACGGTAATCACGCGGTCGATGTGATGTACTGGGGGTCGATGGAAATGAATGAGAGTCGGACGTTGAGAGGAGGGAGGAGGAGTCGCCAGCTAGTTTGGGGTATATTGGCTCGCGGTACATGATTTTTCGCCATTGGGAAGTCATTGCTTCCACAGAATTGACGCCGCCCTCTAGGGACTCGGGGACCGCGATCGTTTTCTCCTCGTTGATTCTGACCAGCATCCACTCTTGAAGGTCGGTCAATAGCAGGATGGCCGTCACGATGAGATAGTCGAGCAGGAGGATGTACACCCCTTGGTGGTATAGGGCACCTCGGGAGTCGTACTTATCTCGGAGAGTCTCGAATATTGTCAGTCTGACCGGTTTCTTGTCCTTGGCGAGCTCGAGTGTAGCGATTGGGCCCTTGAGGCCAGCGGTAGTACACTGTCCAAATCCCTGACGTCAATCAGAAATCCACGGAGAATCATATGGACACGCACCCAGTACACATCCCCTCGACGTTTCCACTTCAATTGGTGCGAATAATTGGGAATTTGGAACTTTCGGGTGGAGCTGCTCGCGGTGGTTGTGAGGTGTGTCCTGCATGGGAAGGCATTGAAACACTCACTTTGGTTTGGGCCCGTACTTCAGCAGCGATCCTCCTCCCAGATATCGATGGTTGCCCATCTGGATTTCCACTCCGTCCGACACCTCTTTACCCTTGATTCTTGTGGGTAGAACCTTGGGCCAGCGGATGGTCGCAAATTGCATGGTCCCGCCAGTACTGCTGTTTCGGGTAACCTTGGTGGAAGCGCCCACGGTCTTCACGGTGTAGAGCGGGGTTGAAGACACGTTGTCGGCAACGGTACAGTCGATAAGGGTGCGAGAAGACACCTCGAGCGTCAGAATGGGGTCCTTGTCGGTAGTGGGTGTTTCTTCTGGGGTATCTCTGTGCGCGAGGATATTCGGGAGCCTGACTGAGGGAAGCAGGGAGATCCTGGACGGTGCCGGTGCTGAACTGCCATCTGGGGGAGTATTCGTGCGTGCTAGACGAGCGAGGTCCTTGAAGCTATTGTTAAACTGGCCCCCAAGCATCTCGGCGGCGAGGAAGGGTGTCCCAGGAGGTGGGATCGCAGGTGAAAGAGCACGTAGGGGAATATGGAAGACCGATATGGGTGTAGTGCTGAGGTAAGTATTCCAGATCAGCAGGACCATAAGACCGGATTGATGGAGAGGGGGCTTGGGCACCGCTCAACAATGCGCTCCATCATGGACTGGCTTCTCTCGAAACCATCCCAAGAATAGCGATGCTGTTCGCCAGAACGATGGAAAATCGGATACTGTAGACCCCTTCTATCCCCGCTGCCAGGGATCTCCGGCCAGACCTCAGCGTAGAAGGTTGGTGCGTGATAATGGTCTGCCTCGGGGTAATCACGGCGCTGCTAGTCGCAAAGATAAGCCCAATCTATTCAATTTTGAAAATGAATATAAGACCCTTTGTCTCTGACCACGACCTCCAGACGATGGACGTACTTACCCAGTGTATTCATGACGATTCGGATGAAGAAGCGACTTGAAAGAGGCCGGTCACGTTTTCCCACCACCCCTACGGCCAAACAAACGCGGGGTGGCAATAAACAAATCACAACCAACATTCTTCGCGTTTTGAACCACAACCACTCTCACCATGTCCAACATCACTGACCACACCCAGAACCAGTACGTCCCCCAGGAATCCCTTCAAGGCGCCGATTTCTGACAATAAACGCGTCGAAAAGGCCTGCTGGCGCCCAGGGCGGTGTTACCTCGCCATCCGGAAAGGGCAAGGAGAGGGCCGCGCCCGTCGACGAGTCCATGGAGGAGGAGGAAGAGGAAGAAGAGGAGGACGATGAAGAGGAGGAGGAGGAGGAAGACAACGAGATGGAAGAGGACGATGAGGAGGAGGTCAGCACCTACTTTTCACGACGCATCGCATCCTTTCTAACATCTATGGCCCCATTTCTAGGACGTAATCGACCCTACGGTCATTATCTCTGGTCGTCGTACCCGTGGCGTGCGCGTCGACTACACCTCCAAGGAGGCTTTGGCAAAGGCTGGTCTCACCGGAAGCGAGGCCGACGAGGACGAGGATGAGGAAATGAACTAACTGTAACGCCGAGTTTCTTCGCCGATGTATGACGTGTACGTGACCATCCCCTCGCTTTTCTCCCTACGTTGACCCCCTCGCAGAGTGTGTGCTTTATATCTTGTACCACTTTTGTAAAACGCAACGCGAAAACCTTGTTGTATGTGCTACACCCCAACCTCGACGCGTCGTGGTGCTTCGGCGGCGCTTCTATGCGTCAAAGCAAGGTTTCGCTTCGTGATCAGGATCACCAGATGAAGGAACCAACTAGTGGCAGAGGGGATAGGCTGAGATAGGGTGGTGCGCCCGCCATTCATGACGAGGGTGCATTGCTATTGCTGTGAGCATTGATGATGATCTACATTACAGATTTCAATCATGGGGTGCCCGTTCTTCGCCCCCGGGTCCTTACCACATGAATATGCCAGTGAAGACGCGACGTCCTCGGTACACCCCCCAGCGCGGCCGTCTATCTCCCTGAAACGTCCTGTCGCATTAGCGTCAACGCCGACCAGAACCGCGCGATCGTATACCAGAGGTGTCAGTCCGACGCCCGCGCCTTGTCCCTCGAATTTCGTTGACCGGCGATGCCACCTCAGGTATGGTGCCACTATGCTGATGCCCCCTGGTAGGGTGGCTCTCGTGGCTAGGTCCACGCTCTGGAGCGCCTGGCGTGGCGTAGAGCCAACATTTATATTGTCAGGTTCGTGTAGACCCCCTTTGTCGCGTTGCAGTGGGGCACCCCAAGACGCGCGCGAGTCAAAAAGCACGGTTCAATTCGGTCGGTGGGCCATCCTTCCAAGAAGCACATAAAATAATATGTTTACATTACGTAGGGGACAGGTATAGAGTATGTAAGTACGTGGGTCCATCTCTTCCTCTCGAGTCTCGAAGCCACAAAGCATCCTCCCTGGCAAGTGTCCATCCAAAATGTTTCATACAATCAATTAGGCAACATCCCGTAGTCCTCGTCGTCGTCGCTACGATACGACCCCCTTTGACCTCTTTGCGGAGTCGTGACGATGAGCCCGGTCGTACCCTCCGTGTGAGCAGCTGTCGACTGGCCTAACGACATAAGCCTCGTTGGTGGCGACTGGTGCAGCACGTTCCCTGTGATTCCCTGCCTGCCCTGGCCGCCCGAGGCGAGGTGGTACGAGCTCTCCTTGCTGTGCTGGTGCCGCATATTTAGCTCGACAAGCTCGCCACCAGCATAGGGATCATAGCTGCTTGAGAGTGCACTAGCATCTTTGGTGTGGGGAGTGTGGGGGAGGTCGTCGGCGCTGTTGCCTGGGGGTAGGGCGGTGACAACTGCAGATCCTGGTGAGGCGCCGACGGCGAAGTCTTTACGGGTGGAGAAGAAGAGGATAACATTAAATAAACCTGAAAATGCGAACAAACTGTTAGCGAACAAGGTGAATTGGAAGGGGACGTGGGTTCCACTGAATCGGAGCCAGCGAGAGAGGCTGTTGGGGAAGACGCAGATGATGTAGACGATGGGGTAGCTAGAAAGGCAAGTACGATACTCATTAGAAGTGTGGGTGGTGAAGGGGAAAGAAAGGGACATACAAAATGAGGTTCTTGGCCATGTTCCTCTCGATTTCGATAGCATCATCTTCCGTTGCAAGGTCGGGCCTGACGCGAGTCCTTCCAGCCCAGTGCCACCCATCCTCATCGATTATGATGAAGCCGCTCAAATGCAAAAACATGATACCATATAAAATGGCCATGATGAATGCAGCGGACCAGACCCAGACATACTCGGACATAATCTGAGCGACCTTGAAGTCGACTGTGATCCAGCACCCTATATCACGAACTGTAAGCAACGGAGGAGAAGATTAAGGTTGCTCAGCAGACTCACAGTAGTCATCTGAACCGAAGCCATAGTAGACCTCGTTCCTGTGGACGGCATTCGGGATGCCGACCACCAAAGCAGTGAAAACCCATACGACGAGCACTCCAATCTTGGATGCGTGTCGGTGCAGTCTCCACCCCAGGATCAGGACGGAGAACGTATGTAAACCGATAAACTAGTTGCAAAGAGATGGTTAGTTACTGAGCCTGAACGAACACAGGAACAATAGAACGTACAAGGGATCTGTCGTTGCGATGGAGAACAGTCGATGAAATGAAAACCACGTCGGTCAGGAAACCCGCGACAATCGAAGAGAGTTTCGTGGGCACTCACGACAACGCCACCCCGTTAATACCGATTTGCTTCAACACTGCCTGCGCCGTGCAGGTCGGTCCCGCCGTAATGTGCTGGATGGGAAGGGGTCGTCAGATCCAAGGGTTTCCAGCTGTGGTACACCGAACTCACCCCGTCTCTCATCCATTGAGCGATAGGAAGCGATCCAGCGGCCTGTAGCAGGTCCGCTACCATGAGGTTCCTGAATAGCGATGACCCACTCGCGTCGGTGTAGACGTCCTTCTTCCCTCGTCTCTTCAGCCATCGAGCCTGTCAAGAGGGGCGGCGAGTCCTGTTAGCTCAAGCGGCCCGCGTGCCATGGATGGGCCAGACTCACGAAGGCGTATCCAAGCAGGATGAGTACAGCCGCTGCAGATAGACTACGTCGCGAGTCAGTTTCAAAGCGCCGGTCTGCAAGAGTGCGCACGCGACGTACCACGAAGACTGCAGCACGAGATACATCCCCAACCTCTCATCGAAGTTAAACCCGGTACACAGTTCGGACGACATTGCGGACGGTGGACGCGACGCAGCTCTTGGTGACGAAGCAGCCTCAAGGTCAAGGGGGGAGGGAAGAAAGCAGTCGTGATGCTCTGCGTGCTGTCAACGCCCCTTTATGAAGGGAGAACCTCCGACGCGCGCTTATCCCGTGTCAGTACCGACTTGGCAAAAGGCTGTAGACTCATCACGTTCCTGATTCCCTGAAGCAATTATCGCGTCTATAGATAGGCCCGCGCGGGGTGTGTGACACGGGATGCTGTGCATTCGGTCTTCCAAAAGGAACCTCGGGTCTGGGCGTGGTTAGCTTCCTTCCTCTTTGGCGGATAAGGTTGTGGGTAGGCTCAGTAGCAGAGGCGTTTTGCAGATATGTCTACGACTGTGAGCAATGAAGGCGATGCAGGTTGTGGTCGATCATTGGCTTGGGAGATGGGTATCAGCAAGAGGTGTGAGCCCTGGGCGAGGTCAGTAGGATTCCCTTGAATTCGGAATTCGAAGGAAGGGTACACTTCGACTTCTCGCGACCATGACATCTGCGCAGCGGGGCTGTGTGGCGTGCCCGCAGGAGACTTCCCCCCCGAAAGCCCCTATCCGGGGATTACGGGCGCCTATTTGACGGGTCAACCCTACCCTCGGAAATTACCGAGCTATCTTGAGAATTGCAGGCCTTCACCTTCACCTCGTAATGATAAGAATTGCCTTTGACTTCAGTTACCTTTTCCCCAATTTTTGTACCTCATCGGGGGCTACGCCGACGCCTGGTAAAGTGCACACTGCATGTTTTGCAGCAATTTCATTGTTCCTCCCCGCACGAGACCACTGACACGATATATTTATAAATAGTTCAATCGGAAAATTTCTGACTGGCAGCAGGATTGGTTGTGACTCTCGAGCGCCCAGCCTTAGAGGATCCCTTCATGCTTCCTTTCATTCTGCACCTGGGACAGGGTCCTCAGACACGCGCCTTCACAAACTCAGCAGCAGCAGGTGTATCCTGTTTAAATGCCAATACAGCCGATGTCAGTCACGTCCCAACGCTATCGTCAACAGCCCGTAGGCGACATACCGATCCATAGGTGAAGTGGGGAGCCAGGACGATAGGCGATCCAGTGCAAATGAGGTCCCCCGAGTTGCAGAAGGTCTTCCTGCGACTCTCGAGGACCCCTGGAAGAGCGGCGTTCTTGTACGGGTCACCAAAAGTGACGACCGCGACCACGCGGTTCTGGACGGTGGTCGAGAGCTTCCTCGCAGCGAGGTGGGTAACCTGGGCACCTTGGCTAATGGCGAGGTTAGATGGTCGAGGAATTGCAGGTGAAGCAAAGATTGAACTGACCTATATCCGGAGATGACGATCTTTGTGTTAGGGCACGAGTTAGCCTTCGAAGTGACGGCATTTGCCATGGTGGTGGCACCTCCCGCATCGCCCCCTGAGAGGTACCCTGCGATTGTCGCTGGGTATGCGATACCCTCGAAGCTCAGGGTCTTCCCAGAGAGCTGCGACGACAGCGCCGCGGAGAAGGGAGGCCCAACAACCGTCCCCAAAGTCGGCGTCTCCGTGGTACCTCGGGCGAAGTAGACCTGAACGTCGGGGCAGGACGACTGGCGGGCCTCGATCCCGCCAGCACCGGGGACGGGGGCGGCGAGAGTGGAGCCAAGGGTGAGGGCCAAGGTGAGGAGGGCGACGATAGAAGGCATGTTTGTCCGCGTAACCGCTTCTTGTGGGAGCTTCGTTCTCTTGCGGCGCTGAGTTTTACCAGCTTGATGTTACTCTATTTTATACCATTCAGGATGGTGCTTCGAACGCCACTCCACCCAAAGGGCAAGGACCCAAGGGCTTCTGAAGGGTGGCCTACCCGTGCTGGATCCACTGAGATGACCCCAGAACCATCTGCAAGGTTTGCAGCTGAGCTCGAAGGGCCGTAAAGGAACTCGCACGGCTACTGATATTGTATAAGAAGTAGCTTCCGCGTGCGCCAGTCTGAATGGCCGCCATTCGCAAGACAAAAGTCGTTGCCCTTCGAGGAACGCACCCGGGCAGCGGGTATTCGTACGATAGCTTCGGTGTCTGTCGTTACCTCCTCCCACTGGAGGACGAGTGGGTCAGCTGAGCCTTCGGAAAATCTGTGACAGCCCTTGGCGGTTTGAGCAGCGACGTCCGCTTAGAAAGCGGGCACGATAGTGTGTCAGATGAGCGAGGTTGCGTGGAGTACCGGGGGGCGTGCGCGCGTTCCAATTAGCGCGGGTGCGCGGCATTCCCCACCGCTCCCCCGCAGCGAAGGAAAATGCACGAGCTAAACCGAAAACTGTAGCAGTGGCACACAAGGTTGAAATGGATCTCGTCCATAGCATACCGTGGGTCTTTCGGCAGACGAGGCCCGGATGGGCATCTGTGTCCTTGCCGGGGGTGAAGGGCGCCTATTTGAATGCCCAATCCCGGAGCTTACCGAGCGAATGATTGATTTGCGGTCGTCCAGACCATATCAACGGCAGTTATTTTGCAGAATGGCCCCCTACTCGCCCTCAGTCCGCTATGGGGGCAATAGCATCGGGCAGAGGTTCGGATGAGGTCAACGAAGGGAGGCATTGTTGACGCACGTGAAAAAGTGGCTGAATTGAACATATTAAGCATGGGCTCAACGTGCTCCTACTGCAGCCCCTCAGGTAGCCCTTAGTCCACCCGTGGGGTTCGCAAATGTAGCACCGGCTACGGTGGCTCGCGTGTATGAAGTTTGCTGATGCAAAGTCTCCGGTTAGGTGAGCGGGTTATCGCAAGGCTCACTCGAAAGGCGTGAGGCTTGTAATCTACCGACGGGCGAATGGGTAGCTCCTGGGTCTGCTGTTGGAAGAAGGCGAGGATGGCGTCGCCTGGACGTCCCGGAAGTTCTATGGCAGCCATTGATGGCACAACTTGGCCGCGGCCTCCATTTAAAGGGTGGGCACGAAGACACTGGGGAGGGACTAGAGCCGAGAGTGGGTGGTTTCAATGAGAGCGGGCGTTCCCCACGCTCCACGCTCTGGAAGATAAAGGGCGGTACTTAATTATCGACGGTAGCGGTTGCTCGTGCAGTGGGTCCAGAGCGTCGTGGATGTAACATTTTCATTGGCAGCTGGGATTACCGCCATTGGCTGGGCTGGGCTGCTATGGTAGCTCGAGGAATGGATTGGTGAGCGCTATGGCATATCAAATTACTTCCAATCGATCAAGCCAGGCCCTTGTCCGTAGAGACCTCATTCGTCCAGAGTCCAGTTGTTCTCCTTGATTATCTTCTCCCTTTCTAGAAGATACTTAGCTTCGTGTTTGAAAATGTCAGCGGGTCCGGAGATGGTGAATGTTTGTAATTTGCTTACATTCTTTATACTTCTGGGAAGGGTCGGCAGCCTTGTGGTAATACCACCCAATACGCTCGTCGCAACCAACGCAGAAGGCATCCGCAACGGTATGGACCCCGGTCCTGCGAAGTTTGAACGAACCCTAGTGGGTTAGCGGGCCTACACAAGTTATAACACCAGAGACGAACATGAGAGACCGGTCTTCTCGTTTCCCGAGTTTCACATTGACAGCAGACTGCATGAGACTGGGTACGTTCCTTCAATAACCACTTTGGTGACTGGTTGCCCGGACCTACAATCCACGTCCGTCTCTACCCGAGAACGCCTTGCTAATGAGTTCATCTTGAAGTGCCTGTAGCATATCAATTAATCACAAGCTTCCGTTTCGTTATGGTGGGGCCACAAACTATAACTGCAGAGCATTTCGCACAAGAGTACGTCGGATGTCCATCGTACATTTGAACTGGCACTTGATGAGACTTTCCGCGGTTGTCACCCCCTGAGTTTGTGGAGGGTGCCATGATGACTATGTGCGTGCCGATAGTGGCTGGTATCGTCAGAGTACAAAGGCTTTCGAGCTCTTCCCTCGGGTCAACATGGTGGGAGAAGAGAGAAACCCGGACTTGGGTTATCCTCGGGGACTTAACCGGGCGCTTAATGAATTCGAATTTAATTATTTAACTCTGGCACAGCCACCCCCCTCGCTTCCAGCATCAACCACTTCGTCTCGTTTCGACCACAAACCCTCTTGAACTCTGGCATCCGCATGGGCGGTATCCCGTACATTTCTTGAATACCTATGGAGAGGCATACATACGACTCGGCGTCCTCTGAAACTGTCCTGGCCATCCAACGCATTCTTGAAGCGCAGCCGAATATCAAAGAGGACCCATTCGACGGACTGGCTGAAGAATTCGACGCTGTAGATGTTCTCAATAGCTTCTTCCCAGATGGTACAGCCCATAACTCATCCATTGAACTGGACTAACAAGGACACAGAGGCGTCGTTGGAGAGCTTGCAAGACGTGCAGACCCAGCTCGCTGACACGCAGCACCAATTGCAGGAGGAGATTGACTCTCTTCAAGCCGAGCTGAAGCGCAATCAAGACCCCGAGCGGATGAGTATCATCCAGGAGATGATATCCGTACGTCCCCAAGCCTTAATTCACGTACTCTAGGAAGAGTAACATGTCTGATTCAAGGATCTCCTAGGACAAATGTCGCGTATCCGGGAGAAGGCGACCGAATCCGAGGCGGTCGTGCGCAACATAACGAAGGATATCCAGGTCTTGGATCTCGTGAAGAGAAACCTCATTCACAGCACGACGACTATCAAGAGGTTGCAGATGCTGGGTGCGTGCATCACCGGCCAGCTTCGTCTAGATGTCACTAACACGTCGCGCAGTCAATGCCCTCACACAGTTGGAGGAGTTGATGAAGGAGAAGAAGTACGCTGAAGTTTCTCAGAAGCTCGGGGTGAGTACTGCATCGCAGAGATCGTAACTCTCTTTCTGAATAGGCATAGGCCGTGAAGCAAATATCTGCAACCTTCAAGAGCTACACGGGGGTTCCCCGCATTGCTCGACTTTGGAAGCGTATCAATGACGTCCAAGGGAGGTTGAGGAATCAACTCGAGGAGGACTTTGACAGTTTGTGAGTACCCTTCTTTCTCTGCATTCACCCCAACTGACATGCGCTAGCTTCGTGCAAGACACCAACAACCAAATCAAACCCGCCCTCATAGCTGACGCCTGCACCGTCGTAGATGTCCTTGGAGTTGATGTGCAGCATCACATTGTCGACCGCTTCGTAGCTCTGGAGATGAAGGAATACCGTCGTATCTTCAGGACCAATGACGAAGCTGGACAGTTGGACAACCTTTCACGGCGATATGCCTGGTTCAAGCGGCTGATATCGAGCTTTGATATTGAGCAGGGCAGAGTGTTCCCTTCGGGATGGAAGGTCGGCTGGCATTTACTGGCCAAATTTGCTGAGATTACGCGGTGAGTTCACTCTTATACTGAGCTGCTCGACCCGCCTAATGATCACCCAGAGACCATGTCACCACGCTGTTGACCAAAATTGGACCCTCTTTGACTGTCAAGTCGTTGCTCGAGAACATCCAAATCACCCTCGAATTCGAGGCGAATATGTCGAGAAAATGGGTCACGCCGTTCCAGGATATACTCAAGGCGACCGACACGACGCACTCGCAACCTGGACAGTCCATCACCTCGGTTTTCGAACCTCACATGAGCATCTTCATTGACGCTCAAGACAAGTTAGTGGGATTCTCTTCCGCCGCCGCCGCATTATCTGATTGCATTTGCAGAGCCCTTACCGACATGCTTGCACCTCATCGCAACGGCCAAGCGCTTCGACCGGCGCCCGCACCTCGTACATCCATGGACCAGGAAGAAGAGGACAACAACGAACCATCGCCGTCGGCTGTCCTTCCCTCGTCCACTGAGCTTTTCTATTTCTACGCCCAGACCCTGGACCAGTGCGCGAGCCTTTCGACAGGCCAGCCTTTGTACGATTTAGCGAATCTTCACAAGAAGTGGCTCAGGATATATGCTGACGAGGTCCTTACCATGGGCTCCAAGCGGTGAGGCTGCCTCTGGTACTCAACGTGAATGAGTTGCTGATGCGACCATCAGGCCTCCGACACAAATTCGAAGGTCTAATGAGACGCGACTGGACCTTGAACTATTGAAGCAGACTTGTATTATTATCAACACTGCCGACTATTGTCAAAACACGGCGACTGAGGTACGTCCCGCTGACCCATACAAGGAATCCCCCCATTTATCTCGCCTGCAGCTCGAGGAGAAGATCAAACAGAAGATCAACCCCGAATACAAGGAAAAGATTAGCTTCCAGAACGAACGCGACGTGTTCATCAGCGCGATTTCCTCCGCCATAGCCGTGCAACTCAGAGAACTCGAAGTTGCCTGCGACACGTCCTTCATCACGCTTGCTCGTACTTCCTGGTCGACCATCAACCAAGTTAGCGGACCATCGGCGTATACGGGGGATTTGGTGAAGTCTGCTGAGCAGGTCGCGAAGCTCATGAAGCCGTTGATCGAGCAGAAGAAGTATTTACGCAACTTCCTCGATAAAGCTTGCAGGTGGGTTCAGCGCACGATTGTCAATGCTTCTCATTTGTTGTGATATTGACGAGGTCGCGATACTAGCTTGATTCTTGTCAAATTCACCAACTCCGTTGTGAAGAGCCGTCCTCTGAAGGAGATAGGCGCCGAGCAGGTGAGTTAATCTTTAATTAAGCCTCGATATCCATTGACTCTGATGGCTGTATCGTTAGCTCCTCATTGACTTGCAAACTATCAAAGCCTACCTTGCGAAGATGCCCGGGGATGATCTAACTACTAACACGTTTGTTACCCCACCGCTCGTTGATTGTGTTCTGGCTGAAGTTCGGTTGTAGGTACACCCGTGCTTTGAATAAGGCAACGTCAAAATTGGATGCCCTATTGAAGGTTATCGTTACCCCCGAGGTCCGTGGCTATTCATGCACCTGTCATTCTCCGTTCCCAACTCACTGGTTGGCGGCTAGGATCCACCCGAAGGCTTCATCCTCAACTATACCTTCGTGATTAGAGATGCCTCCATGGGCAACTTCCAAAAGGTAAACATGACATGTTAATCATCTCCTCAGCCTAGCTAATCCCTCCCTTTTGTACCTTAGATCCTCGATCTCAAGGGTATCCCGAAGTCCGTCCAGAACAACCTCTTGGACTCCTTCCTCTCCATCACAAGCACCAAGACCGATCTGGAAAGCACCTCCTTCCTTTCATCGCTCGATATGGACCCACCTGCCACTGCGTCTCACATCACTGGAGGTCTCATGAGTCCAGGCGGCAGTCGCATTGCTGCAGGCGGTGACAGTAGTAGTATCTTCGCCGGATTGACAGCTCCACCGCAGAGTGGGCCGTCGACAGGGGGCAGTATCAATGAGGGCAAGGCTGGAGATGGAAAGCAGGTTCTTTCGGACATCAGGAGATTCATGAGCTTCGGATTGAGGAAGGACTCTGCGGCGCCTCCTTGAACCTCTTATGATTACTGGGGCAGGCGCGCTCGTTTGACCCTCTTCGCTTGTCTGTGGTGGTTGCATACGTTTGAATAGTAACTGTGATACGCTATGGTACATCTGGACGTTCGATCTTCGCCAGTCAAAGGAGAGTAGGGTATTTTCAGCTAGGGTATCGGAGGGTCCTGTCACGATCGCGACAAGAAGGGATACAAGAACAAGAGGGCGTACAGGAAACTGTTCACAGAAGGATCGTGTGCATGAAGTACAACAAAAGAAGCGAGCTGTTCAAGTGAATAGGAGTGAAGTCCATGAATAAGGTAGGTAATCAAGAACTGTCTTTGTCTTTAGAACTTCTGGGACTTGTCCGACCTCGAGAATTATCACGCTCAATCACCTCGCCTATGGTCCCATGCCGAAGCTGGCTTCCCGAGCGACCAGCGGTGCTGAAAGGCGTCGAAGAGGAGCCAACCCGAGAATGCCCCGGGCTGACCCCTGGCGAGTGCAATCCCAGGACCCTCTGGACAAGGTACCCTGGGGACGCGGGGCCCAATGGGGTCTGCAAGGGGTCTTGGGAACCGCCTCCGAGTTCTCCACCCAAGACATTGGCTTGCCTAGTGAAAGGGTAAATCCCACTCGACCCGCTGGTACGCACGCTCGGGGTTCCCTCCCTGGAGCCCAGAAGGCGCGAGGCCATAGGAATCTCTTCCGAGTCGCTCACCCGAAAGTCCACGTCAGATTTCGCGTCGACGGGAATGCTATCTGTAGGTGACTCCAGGTTTTCGAAAGGAGGGTGGACATGGACGGGATCGCTGATGGTGGAAGAACCTGAGACACTGAACCTTGCCTCTTGACGGTGCGGGGAGAGGAACTGTGAGGCGGGTGGGACCATGAGCTGAGCAGGAGGGTTGCTACGTGCTTTGGACTTGGAGGACTTTCCAGACGATTCGTTTCCCGAGCCATTACCAGTCCCCTGCCCACTGTCGCCGTTATCATTTTCGGGTTGGTTCGTGGAGTACTGTCCATCATTTGAGCTGCTCCAACGTGACCGCTCTTCTGGAGGTTGGCCTTGGGGAGTGCTGTATCGTCTGGTGTCATTATTCAGGGAGCTTGCGTCGGTGGTGTCTCCTTTGGAGAGAGAGTAGGCGGAGACATCCGATGACTGCGTCATGTCCAAGAAGGAGTGTCGCGTGCCCGCCTCCGAAGTGTCAGAGAAGCCTAGCTTCGAAGCGAGGGTGGGGAATGGAACGGGGGTCGCGGGGGTAATGTGGACGGGGGTTCGAGAAGAACCCTCAGCGGATTCAGGGCGGGAAATTAGATTGCTCATACGCCTCGAGAACCTTGCTGGGCGCTCTGATGGACGCACAGAAGGGAAGGGAACACCACTAATAGGCGTCGTGGAACTCGGCCGAATGTTACTCGAAGTCGAAGCTTCAGCCTGAGGTGCCAAGGTTGGCGCCCAAGAGCTCCGAGGTGGGCCAAAGGTCCCACTAGACCTGGGCAGACCGCTTCGAGGCGGCGGTGGGGATTCTTCAGTAGTCGGGGATACAGGCTCGCTCTGGGCACCGTACTGCTCACTGTACTCGGAACGCACGGGGGATGGAAGGCCAGGAGATGGGGGCACGGGGAGTGGGCGAGAGGTGCGGGGTTGCTGCGGCGGAGGTCGGGGCGTTATATCCTGGATCGTGGGTGAAGCGGGAGGTATCGAAGTCATCTCCATCGAGAGCGTGTTGTGTCGTGTCGGGAAGCTAGCTTTGCTTGTGCGTGGGCTAAGACTCCGAATGAGTTGGCGTACCGCAGTCCCCGCCAGCAAACCCGGCGTCTCGTCGATGCTTTGGTCCATGAGGCTCCCCCGATCTTCCTTCGAGAGGTCTCTGACAGGGTATGGGGGTGTTAAGGACGAGGTATAGGATGTTACGGGAGATTTGTCTTCACTGGCTACTCGGGATCTGACGAGCGCTGGAGCGGGCTGAACTGTGGGTCCCGAGGACGAGTGGGTGACGGAGCGTGGTACGGATGGAGGGGATTCAGACTCGCGATGAGATATAGAGGCGGCGTATGAAGGAGGGGCGCCCCCCAGGCCTTCACTTGCTCCTGGGGTCATCTCAATGTTGGCGGTGATGTATGACAGACCGCCAACAGTCGACGGATTGCGTGGAGGTGCCACCTGTTCACCCGAAGGGGGCTGGAATGGGAGGTTAATTTGGTAACTGGGTGACCATGACAGATCGTCACTGACACGTCTACTTGCTTTCCCTTTCTGCTTGCCTTTCGCCTTCCTCGCGACGCTGCTCTCAGCCGACACCAGCCCGAGAGTCCTCATCCACTTCGCCTGGCCGAAGAAAGACGCGGCCCTCGAACTGGTTCGCTCGCTCGAAGATTGAATGGTACCCTGATCGTACTGCCCTCGCGGCGCGTTCTTCTCGTCGAAACTGTCTGAATGGCGGAACTGGATTCCGAGACTATCTCTTGGCCTTCCGTTCTCCACTTCACGTTTCCATCTCGTAAAGCTGCTCATTCCGCTGTCGTGCTTCGCCTTTCTAGATTGACGGCGCGTCGAAGGGCTGGCGAACTGCATGCCTTCTTCTACCGCCCCGCTTGTCGGAGGATTTCGAGCGATGTCCAGCACTTCCCCCGCTTCTTGAGCCTTGGATGTGTTATAAAATCCTGATGTTCTCCACCGCTCGTGCTGCAGCTGGAATTTCTTTCGAGGGCGATAGATGAAGATGAAGTAAAGGGTTCCGGAGATCAGGAAGAAGGCCAGACATCCCGCCAAAATGAAGGCTGCAATGGTTCCTTTTGGGTACGACGTTGAACTGACTGGTTCTGGAGTGGGGGTTGGGGAAGGGGTTTCGCTCGGGGGTCTGTGAAGCGAGGTTAAACTCAGAAACAGTGTGATAGATGCGGAAATGACTGACAACGGTGAACCAGAAGAATACACCCCAAATCCACCTTCCAGAAAGGACACGACACCACCCCCTTCATTGGTCACGACAACCGTGTGCGTGGTGCCAGGATCCAACCCAGTGGTATAGTGAAGCAGCGTGTCGTGTCTCAGGAAGGAGGACTTCGCAGAATACGATATTTTCTGGTCGTCGACGGTGACCGAGTAGTTTCCGCAATCCGGACATGTCATCCCTTGTAGCACGAATGCTGCGCCTGTCGAGGACAGCATCTATCTCTGCAGTCGAGGGCCGGATATCTGAATGAAGCGTACCTTGAAAGCTTGTGGTAGCTCGATCTCCAGGGGTTCGGGACTCGTGCCATGATGTGTTCTCATCGGACGTAAAGCTCCATCGCCCAAGAAACGCGACGTCGCTGCCATTAAGGTAATTTAACCGGTATAGACTTGTCAACGACAGTGTCAGTATACAATGCCAGAGGTGCCATGAAGTGGACGCACGTAGATGGGTTGGGATTGGGAGGGGTTGAAGCGATGATTGCTCTCCCGAATGCTATGGAGGATGTTGGGTCGGATTCCAGGATTTGAGCGGTGAGCGTGATAGCATGAGGTGCATTGGGAAGGTCTGTGATCGTTGCGAGCACATTGTCGGCAATATCAGCAGCAGGGTTGGCGACGTCCACGCCATCGAGGCTGATGGTATAGGATGCGTTGGTAACATTTCCTTGAAGTTGAATGCTGCTGCCTGCAGGGGCGGTCAGAACATCGTGACCCTCGAGAGCGATGGAGTGCAGACTCACCGTTCCAAGCAATGGTGAAGGAAGCTCCATCCAGCGACGTTATGTGGTAGCTATTCCCCGCCCCTTTGACTCCCTGTGCCGTCGCGAACCCTGATCCAGAGTAGTAGGGGTTCCAGCCCGCCTTGGTGTTTGGTGTTGAAAAGGTATCACCGAAAGGAGAGTATGCGATAGCTGGAGAAGTATCATTGACGAAGAACTGAACAATAGCGGCCATGTATCTTCGGACTCATGCGCGTTGAGCTCGAGCCCAAAGAGCTTCAGCGGCTGAAGAAAGGGGAAGAAAGAGGGGTCAAGGAGAGAAGCAAGAACTAGTCCCGTAATATGAAGTTTGGTAACTGATGTGAGGAGTGAAGAAGAGGACAATATACCGAGATCAGACACGATCTTCGAGTGCCCACGGGCGTAGAGAGGCTTGGGAAGGCGAGCGCGGATAAGAGGCTGTTAGATGACGGATGACCAGGGATGACCCCGGAGTCGAATGCGTCCCTCTGCCTCCTGGAGGAGCGAATCACAGGAACTCAGAAAGGTGGGGAGCCCGTAGCTGTTGCTGTAACACCTGCGTGCGTTATAAACCAGTTTGGAGGAACCTGCCAAATGAAAACGGTAAGTCCGGAGGGTGTCATGCAGGTGGATTGTCATACCGACCGGGACAGTGGGTTATTGCCATCGAATATCACAAATCGAATCTGGCGTCCGATATCTCCCCCTCTGGATCTCCTTCGGGGCGTTGTTTTCCTCCACCTGTCCAAGAGCCGTAGGCCTGAGCCTCAAAACTGCCGGGGTCCCCTGCATAGCAACGGGCCGACATGGCCTCCTGCACGCTTCAAGTCGCTTCAAGCCTGAACGAACCGAGTCACCGTACTACAGGCTGTCGCTTGGAGGATATTCTTGTTACCACCCATGTATAGAAAGCCGCAGACCCTCCCATTCAGTCCAGATTCCTTGAACTGACCAAGATGTGATGGAGAACATCCTCAAGACTTGCCATGAGGCGCCGGAAGAACTCGACCTCTACCCTTGTCCGATGTAGGCGGTTTGGTAAACATCAGTTTGAGCCTAAGACGCCGATGAACAGAATATAAGAGACCGTATAGCGGCCTTCGTTGAAGTTGGGTTGAATGCGGGCAGAGGCCAGGGTTGAGCGCAATCGTTTCAAAGTGGTTCTGCTGGAAGGAGGTACGGCATTTGCCGAGCGGACTCGAGAATATTGGATACCCGGCAGGAACGGTCGGGCCAATCACCGTGCTTTGACACAAACCACGATGTCGAGTTGACTCCAGCGCAGCTGTTCCAGGTTTGTGTATATGGCTATTGTCTTAATTCCATTGCTCATCGATGGGACTCGTAGACCCCTGTTTTTGAACCACCGTCTGCGGATTCATGCAACTTGAGCATGTCGGCCTTGGCGATAGACCAGGATCCTCCTCTTCACCACTTGGGGAGCCCTGCCTTTTTCCCGGCGCTCATAACCTATATTCGCTCTTTGGCTAATACCTCATCCCTGCCAGTGGACCAGGTTATTATCAAATCGGTACTGCTGTGCTTGATTGCGGGAGACAAACACTTGATCCTGCGTACGCCAGAGGAAGACATTGGCCTCGTTGTAAAGCTAGTCGCATGGGTGAGTCCTCGGTTATCCGATATCCGGATCCTCCTTCAGTCTTGAGATAGCTCTGGGCGTGAGCTTTAGCCCCACTTGTCACCCTTCTGAGCTAGTTTAGGCACCCTGTTGTGGTACCTGCCGACAGATAATCAGTGCACCGCCTTTTTGTGGTCATAATACTGCATTGAGCTCTGAAACAACCGTCATAGTGTACCTGAAGGGGTTGAATCTATGTCCTCATCATCACGCTCTGATTCTTACTTGCTTTTCCTAGCTCGTCGCATCATACTGACCCCTCACCCCATAGACACTGACTCATGTATTCCACTATGCGACGCATAGGGTCAAAATTCGCTCGCGGATTGCCACCTCCCCGAAGGCCCTGCTACAGTCCCTATTTTTGCCCAAGTCGGGGAGGCGATCTCGCTCCGGGAGTAACTTGAAGGCACCGTTAGCGCTCAGCTACAACAGGTCCATATCCTTTCCGAACGACCTCTCGCAAGCTCGGTCACAATCCCCCGAACCCCTGCATGGGATCGAGACCCGAGTGTCTTCTTCACCCCGCTTGCAGCACTCCCTAACAGAGCCTGTCCCCACTCGGATTAAACCGGATGGCCATGAACTCCCTAGTGCTTTGATCCTCTCTGGCCTGGAGAGGGCAAGCTCGGCTGTCCAACAGGAGCTCTCAAACGCCGTCGCGGACAAGCAAGTCACCCTTGCTGAGGATGGGGGTGGCGTATGGAGCTTCCCTGACGGTTTCATCGTCATATATGTCTGCTCTATTCATTCGACACAGCGCCCCCCGATACACAAGAGTCTTGTGAGTGATACACTCCATGAAACAGCATTGTCTTGTCTGACGGATTGAGGTAGCTTGACAAATTTGCCATGAGCCACAACATACTCGTTTCCCAAACGAGTAGGCTGGCCTTGCGGTCGATATCATTTTCGCCGATGCATTCATTCTCCCAAACGCCATCCTTTTCGCAATCCAATTCTGGATCGCCTACGACTCCGTACACCATGCCCCTGCCACAAACGCCACCGTACTATGCCAAACCCCTTCCAACCGCGCAACCTACCCGGCAACCGCCACCACAGATTTTTACACAAGAACCTTTCCCCCAATCCTTCATCGAGGCCCTGCAAAAGCACCGCCGGAAGACACATCTAGCGCCCGAGCTAAGCCTGTACCTCTCGGACCTATTTTCTGCTGTGCGACACCACCCCCGGCTAGACGCTATGCTCTTAACTGCCAAGGCACGGAAGGCCGCGGAGGACCTCGCCTGTGCAGCGCGCGTCATAGGTTCAGATCTCACTGGCATGGAGCTCGTGCGCCCCGACACCGCAGACGACGACGAGTCGGAGTACTTTGACGCACAGAGTGACACGAGGTACGGCCGGACGATCGACGAATCATCTACGACGAACCTACTTCGAAAGGACCCCTCCATATACGGAGGGTCAGCGTCGAGGATATCGACCGCGGGGAGGGAACATGAGGACGAGGATGTGGTGGTGCTAGACGTTACAGAGGTGGACGTCGCGAGAACAATGCCGAGGATCGTCAGTCACCGACTGAGCCTTAGGAGCGGCCCAGAGGACGAGGTTCTGGCGAGCGCTGTCATGGGGGCTACCTTTGGAGGGTCTGATGGTCTACAATTTCAGAAGGGGTACGGGGGCCTGACGATCAAGGACGTTCTGGTCGATATCTTGAATAAAGTGTAGTGCAAGTACTCACCCGACAATCGTTCGAAGAGTCTTATCTTCGCCCTGGTCACGAGGTTCGCAGAGCTATTACAGGGACAATGAGTAAGTAGATAGAACCCAGCCCTACTTCGCCTTTACCCCACACAATGGCGACTACGACGAAGAAGGTTACGGGATGGACAAGAAAGGGAAGCCGCATCACACCCTCGGCAAACCATCCATTTCAATTGGTCCAAGTCAAATTCCCTCGCACGAATCAGGGAAGAGGGGTGTCAAGTATCCCTCTTTTCCCCCTCTCGACTCCGTAATGATTCGTTTCATGTGGGTGCATTCCCAGCAGAACCAATACTAGCCGGTCCAGCTGCCCAGTGTCAATAGCCCCTATTGAAGAACTGCAGCCGCACATGGTGTTATCGCAAAGTCCCTTGACGAAATGGCTGACAAATCTCGCAATATATGGCGAATCTATTCGAGCGGCCACCATGTCCAAGAACACAAGTGGTTCGCGATGCCGAATTGCTTCCCCTTTTCCTCGTTCCTGACCATTAACTACACGGCTCCCACCACGACTTTACCCCCACTTCACTCACAGTCGGACGTTGAACAAGCGCCATGACGAAGGGCCCAAGCAGCGAAGCACCCACAAGTAAGGCTACGAGCTCCGGAACGAAGACCGAAGACCTATCGGCGAACCGCACGCAGTCCAAGAAGCGGAGGATACCAGGCGCTTGCGACATTTGCAAACGCAAGAAAAGTTAGTTCGAATACTGCCCGTCCCTTGACCGCGTTACTAAGGTCCAAACAATCACTCCCACCCTCTCTCACTCGTCCCACTACTCAGTTCGATGTGAGTACACCTTCACAAGTCGCGCACTTCTCAGCTCACGAATCGTGTATGCAGGTGACAGTGGCGAATTACCAGGAAATAAATGCAGTAATTGCATCCAATTAGGGCTAGAATGTACGCATAAAGAAGTGACCAAGGTGTGTGGCAACCGCCCGTCGGAATGTTGGCTTTGCCACTGACAATTGATTGCTTGGACGTTCCCGCGCATTATAGACGTTGGGTTCGGCGAAGGGGTTCGTGGACGTTTAGGGCCAGAGTGCGCCCGGAAGGACTAATTAAATCTGTTGCGTAGATATGTCGAAAGTCTAGAGGCGAGGCTTGAGAAGATGGACGAGTTGGTGAGACGGGTATGTGTAGGTCCTCTTTCGGTGGGAGAGCGTCTCACTGGTGTCTCTCCTGTAGCTTCTCCCCGGAGTCGACTTGAACCAAGAGGCCTCGCCAAGCGCTGCTAGTAAACAGCCCGAATCGGCGCCGAAGGAACCTGTTACGCCTCAGGTGGAGAGCGAGGTGCTGGGCAAGCTCAGCTCGTTGACGCTGAAGCCTCATTCTCACCGGTTCTTCGGGAAGTCAAGGTACGCTGGCTTTCGTGTCCGGGCGACGCGGTTCTTGACGGAACATGTAGTCAATATGATCTGCTTCAGACGGCTCTGGACCTCCGAGAAGAGTTCACGGGCGAGGGTTTGGCCTACGTCAAACCGGCCCTCCCAATGAAAAGACCAGAGTTTTGGGATATCCCTGAGGTAAGCAAGTCATATTACTCTCCTTCAGAGCCCGCTGACCGTACCCTCAGTGGATGAGCTATGACCCCGAAATCGACCAAGAAGAGCGGAACTACGTCTTCCCGGAAGACGACCTATACCCCAGCCTCATTGACGCCTACTTCGCCAACATCAACCCCTTCCATCCCCTGCTTCACAAGTCAATATTCGAGCAGCAAGTTGCCTCCGGACTTCATTACCGAGACTCGATGTTCGCCAAGGTCTTTCTTCTGGTCTGCGCACACGGGGCACGGTACTGTGAAGACCCAAGGGTTTTGGCCGAGGGAACAACTTCGACGCGGTCTGCAGGATGGAAATGGTTTGAACAGGTCAATATCATGAGAAGGAATCTATTCAACCGGGTGGTTTTGTACGAGCTTCAGATGCATGCTGTGAGTCGCATGTTGTTACTGATGTATATGGTGCATGACTGTCCGCTTCAAGTTATACGTGCTCTACGCCAGCTCGAGCGAAATGCCCCAAGGTGTTTGGGCTCAGATTGGCATGGCCCTTCGGCTCTCGCAAGAGGTTGGTGGCCACCGCAGAAGACGGAGCAAGGACATCCCGCCTACGGCAGAAGACGAGCTGTGGAAGCGGGCCTTCTGGGTTGTATTGAGTGTGGACCGGTGGATCAGCCAAAGCTCCGGCAGACCTTGTGGACTTCAGGATGAGGAGTACGTCGCGTCACACCCTGCGGCGTTGCAGATCGATCCTGACATTGTGTTTCAGCTTTGACCTGGACCTCCCTTTGGAAGTTGACGACGAGCACTGGGAGACGGGTTTTGTTCAACCCGAAGGGATCCCATCGACTGTCACATACTTCAACTGTTTCTTGGGCTTGATGGATATCCTGGCCCATGCCATGAGATTGATTGTGAGCTTCGTTGCAATTGATTCGTCCCTTTCTCGCTGCTGAATATGCTTATAGTATCCGACGAAACGTTCCAAGTTCGCCAAGAAGGGAACCGAAAGGTCTGAACAGGAAATCATCGCTGAATTGGACGCTGCGATGAATCAGTGGATGGACTCGGTGCCCGAACATCGTATGTATCCTAATATTCTCTCATTCAACCTGAGTCTCACTTCCTTTTCATTCAGTGAAGTGGAATACCCAACATAAATCCGAACTATTCCTGAAACAATCCTCCGCCCTACACGCGATCTACTACTACCTGCATATATTCATCCATCGCCCATTCATTCCTTCACCACGAAACCCGACCCCAGGCGCATTCCCATCCCTCGCTATCTGCACGAATGCTGCGAGGTCGTGTTGCCATGTTCTGGAGAACTTCCACCGATTGAGTCCTCTACTTCCTCCCCAACCATTTCAGGTGCGTTGGCCGGTTCTTGCTCTCCTCTTGGAAGCTTTAGAGTGACCGAGGTTTCAAATAGGGAATCACATTCTCTGCAGCTGTGGTCCTGTTGCTGAATATTTGGAGCGGTAAAAGGACGGGCTTCGCACCGAACCCGCGGAGGGAGCTTGAGGACGTTCAGAGGTGTATGGATATGTTGAGAACCTCCGAGCGCCGGTAGGGTTGATAACGTTTGGAACCGAGTGCATGCGTACTGATTGAAATCACCCCTTCAGATGCGCAGCTGCTGGACGCTGCTTGTAGGCCCACTTTACCTGTGATTAAACTTTAGTGGAAGGTTAATCCCCTTTACAGGGACCTCTTGACGGAACTGGCCTCAGCCGGAAACCTCAGTACAGCTTTCGCCCAAAATGACGCCAAATCCAAAAAGAAACGATCGCGATCGGATACCGAAGCAGAGGATACCGACTCCTCGTCTTCCTCGTCCAGCTTCCCCGTGACGCCCCCGAGTGCTGCTGAAACACGAAGAACCGCCGGGACGCGCCGGGTCTCCTTAAGCCAGCAGCTCAACAGCCCTATCTCTCCGGTGGAACCGCCAATTAACTTCCTCCTGCCGATGTATAGCAACGATCTTGGGCGGTTACCGGTCTATGGTCAATTCAATTTCGCGGACACGGCTAATGTGAACGCATTCTTGGGTGACCAGCTTGGTCAGATACACACCTCAATCCCGACAAAGACGTCGAACTCCTATCATTTTGACCAGCCGCCGAACGCGGTTAACCCCGCGCTGCTCAGTAGTTTGTCTATGGGGGAGCCCGGTATCGGTTTCTTCGGGCCTTCGCACGACGACTTCGTTATGGATTCGATGATCAAGGATGCTGCCTTACACGGTGGCTCAGTCCCCCCTGCGATATTGACATCAACCCCTACAAATCTCGCGAGTGGGATTGGGGGCGACGCCGCTTCATCCCGACCTGGTCCCACTTTGACAGCCGCAGATATCGCGGCGTTGTTCGCACAGTGCTCAACGGATTTCAACGCCCTCGCCCAGAACCTGGGGCCATTTGGGCCTCACCAACCAATGATCGATACGGAGATGATGAAGATGTGGAACACTGCACCTGCGAGCTTACAGTGAGTGGTACTCGTCCCTTTTGTGGTGCTTCACTAACCTCCATATCTGCAGGGTCGATGAATGGGGCACTTTCATCTCCAACGTCGGGCAGCTGACGCAATCTGCCAGGCAGAGCCCTGCGCCTTCCCCGTAGTATGTGACTGGATACCCTAAGGTCTGGGATACCTTTCTGCGCCACTTTACTCACTGCCAGTCTTATTTGCTTATCATTTTCCTGTTGTATTTCAATATAAAATCGGGGACAGGCTCGGAGTATGTTGTACAACGCTTATCACTATTCTATTCATCCTGAGGTCTTGAGATTCCGGGGGGTGCATTCGCCCTATGGTATGCCAGTGGGTCCGGGCGCTAAACTTTGATCGTGGGATTGCTGCTGGTTTGCGACGTACAATTTGAGGAGAGGGCCGTTCTTTCTCGAGGCCGCTTTCGAACTACCTTGCAGTAGCTCACGGTACCATATCTACCCCAGAAGCCCCCAACCAGCCAGTTTAAAATCGGACAACGGCTAACATGAACAGTCTACTGTCAGCCACTTGAGGCTGACAGGCGCGGGCGTTTAAAAATTGTGATGGTCTGCACGATGGGGCAATCACTTTCTTTCCTTCCTACAACCATGACCCGCTATACGAACCTGGGGAAGAAGCGCACATACGTCGAAGCCGGCTTTGACCACGACGAGCCAAGCTCCTCCCAAGCTCCAAAGCGGCAGGCAGCCACCTCCAACCCTTCCCCGACGCCTGCAGCCTCCTCCGCTGCACAGGTCAACGAGGACGCAAGTGGAAGCCAAACCCCCGCCGACCCCTCAGCACCGCGGGCTCGAAAGCATAGGAGGCGACATCGATCCAAGAAGGGGAAGGGCCTTCCTCCACCGGTGAAGAAGGAGAAGATGCCCACCGCGCCAGGAATGGAGGGGGCTGGAGAAGGATCCGGGATTGGGGCAAGCGAACGATCTTCATCAGGAGAGTCGAGAAGGAAGAAGATAAGGGGACTTAGACAACCCAAGGATGGTTCGCCAAGGACGACTCCTCCTGGACCGAGACGTTAGTTCTAGTTCTAGTTTACGCCCTTTTGGGATTCTTACACCTTTGAACAGAAAAAAAGTTTACCCCCGCGAGCGAGACCCGCCGGCTTAAGCGTATCGAGGAAAGGAATGTGGATACCACTTGCTTCGCTTGTCGAGAGACAGGTCATGCTGCAAGGGATTGTCCTAGAGCTTCTGAGATGACTGGGTCAGCCAGTGGCCCTGCTAGTGTGGTTGGAATCTGCTACAGGTGCGCCTGCTGTCCCGTTCCGTATCGTCTAAAATAACAGTACGTTCCTTTAGGTGTGGATCTCAAAAGCACACACTGTCGAAGTGCAAGAAACCCGCCAACCCCGCCGAGCCCCTGCCATTCGCTTCCTGTTTCGTGTGCTCTGGGAACGGTCACCTTGCCGGTTCATGTCCTCAGAACCAAAACAAGGGCGTTTATCCCAACGGCGGATCGTGTAAAATATGTGGGGATACCGCCCATCTAGCGAAGGAATGCACAGTTCGTAAGGACGGTGAGTTTTTTTTTGCGCGTGATGCGGGAGTTTGTAGACTAAGGGATCTTTAGAAATGGCTGCCAAGGCTGCAGTGGGAACTGGGTTCGGTGCAAGTGCGGATGAAGATGACTTCATGGTTCTGAAGCGTCGTACGACGGAGTTAGAGAAGCAGGAACATGTCGAGGAGAGGCGGATGCAGGTCTTGGGGGCGTCTGAAAACGCTCCTGCCAGGCTTGGAGGGGGGGCTGCAGCTCCAGCCAAAAAGAAGGTGGTGGTGTTTTAGAGCGGGGCCTACCTTCAGGGAACTCCTGCGTAGGTGACACAGTCGTCTCTGAATGGAAGGGTCCGGGTCAGATAGGTTGACCCGACCCTACCACGCATGAATAAACGAGGTCTATTACTACCAGAGTACTATACACATCACTTTGCAGAACCACTATCATTGTGGGCGATATTGGGGCCACCATTTAAAATGTCAATATGCAATAGGATCTCGCTGTGTCGCCCTGCTCCCTCCTCGATAGGGGCAAGCCTCACCCGTGAGAATCAGCTGGAGGTCACTGACTGTATCGCTGCGCGACTTCGACCTGCCTTCTCATCTTCACCGCTCCTCCCTCCCGTTTGGATGCTTCGCGCTGTGGTATCGCGCTGTCCGAAGTGGGCAAAAATATCTTCTAGACAGTTCCTGGTTCAAGGTCAAACGGCTCACGAGCGCCTGGGTAGAAGTTTTTCTTGCGGAACCCCCAGCCGGTGGAGTGCGGTTAGCATGGAGACTACGAAGGATGCCAAGTCGCCTGAATCAAACCAAGGAAGCAACAAACCATTAGCAGCGAAACCCACCTGGGGAGAACGAGTCAAAGTCACGCGTGTTGCAGTGAGTTTTGCCTGTAACGGTATGATTTCGGTAATTGAGGTGTTCGGTTCTCCAGGGCGACAAATTCGCGCTAGCTGATCTTTACAGCATTGCTAGAAAGCCTGAGAGCTCCACCAATTCTTCTGCTGCTCAACTACCTCCTCTACCGCCGCGTGTTAAAGGTTATCCAACGCCCTGTCTCTCGAGAGCCGAGGTGGAGAGTGCGCTGGCACCACTTTGTAGGCAGAGCGCGTGGACCGTAGACTTCCTACTCCCCGCTGAAGAAGTGCTGAACCGTACCGTCGACGCGGACTGTGGATGTGCTCCCAAAGGAGAGCCAAGCCAGGTTTGTCAGAGTGACATCTGAACCGTATGGCCGTTGCTCACAGCCCATGTATAGAACGAACACCCATTCCTCATCAATACCTATCACTTCATCTCAGGGGAAGCGGCCAATAGGTTTCTTTCGGACGCTAAAGCTCTGTCAGACGTTGGAGAATTTGTGAGTGTACTACTTCCACCCTTCCAATGACAAAAAGACGGGCGCTTATTGACCGCACAATTTCCCTGTGCAGCATCACTACGACTCCTATTCTTTATCACCTTCTAACTCTCTTGAAATCTTCGTGCACACGCACAGTGCGATTAACGGCGCTCATGCGGAGAAACCTGGATTAACTATCCGCGACGTCCGCTATGCCATTCTCCTTGACCATGTGTACTATGCCGCGTATGCGGCTGGTACTGGGTCTGATGGCCGGGGGCCAAACCCTGGTTTAGATGACGAGATCGTTGAAAAGCTCCTCTCTTGACACCCCGAAGCACTCAACTGTACACCGGGCGGCCCACTCCACATCCTAGCTGGTACTTGGGACGGTATCCTGGAGCCGTTTTCGACAGCGCTCAAGGCCCCTATCGCACCTCGCTCTGCGAAATTTCCCGAACTATTGCGATGGAATCGCCGTTCTGATTGAATCGCGATTATCCTTTTTCATTTCCGATGTCCCGAGTATGCTCAATAGAGTCGTTATCAAATAGGCGCCCGCACGCTTTCGATGACAAATAGGGGAATCTGAAGCGGTAGATCTCCCCCATCCCCCTTACCTATTTATACCTGCGCGCTCCTCAGCCCCTGTAAGGTCGTAAACCATCCCACTCCACCCCCCGACCCCGCCCACCCTGCTCACGCGCCCAAGGGACTTCACTCCACCGGCTCGAAGCACTTGTATCGTTGCCTACTATGCTCGACTATTTATGGACGCTCTTCCTCCCTATCGTGAGTGGCGCCCGAGCTTGCTTCTTTACACGATGGCTCAATTCTGCACTGTCCCTGTGAGCAGGGTAATGGGAATACTGTCCTCATCCCTACAACTTTGGGCAGCATTGTCATCCACGCGATTCGGTCCTTATCTCCCCTCCTCCCTCTGCTCACCACAGGGCTGTGCGAGGACCGAGTTGTACGAGCCCTTGATCTTGGTTTGCTCTACCCCGCAGCAGCTCCGATGTCCATATTCGGCTGCCTGGGCATCGCCAAAGCAGGATTCATCGCACTCTGTGCAAGTATTGACTGCGATTTCTTCGATGGTCCCGCCCTCCTTCGAAACGCTGGAATCCAGGTGTCCGGGATTGGCGAACTTCTACTACACGTGAAGGAGAGCAAGGATCACCTCTACCTAGCAGAAGATCGGCTACGCACTATTCTATCCAAGAAGAAGGTGCGGTCGGTGAAGGTGAATATGGGTTCCCCAGACTTTTTGGGGTGGAATAGGCGGCTCTTGCAGTGGACAATATTCCTGAACATATTCGGCGTGATACCTTACATCCCCCTCTTCGTCTTCTCCCTTCCCGACAGGCCTTTCCAGGAAACATGGCTCTACCCAATTCTCCGCATTTCCGGCTCAGCACTCGTGGCAATCAGCCTCCAACTTCTCTTCCAACTTCGTCTTCTGGAAGAGGTGTATCACCGCCTTCGGTTTCTCGCAGCAGACAACTTCCTCAAGGATAACGGGAAGTCACTGCCTCCATTTTGGGATCACAACCAACGGTCCAGGGACACGTTTTTGCAACTGAAACGTTCGATGTCGACTCCTACGACCGAGCTGCCAGACGCTCAAGACCTCACGGAGGAGGACGGAAATTTACTTTTGCGCAACATTGACGCGTTGTCTTCCTTCGATTTCGCCTCGCCTACGTACCCCTCCCCATCACACCCTCAAACCCCTCCTGCAACCTACCCGACCTTCTTACCAGGGACAGCTTCATCCAATCCATATGAGCGGCCCACCACTCAAAGCGGCTCTCTCTCTCGACAAACAACCCGGGTTGACGAGGCAGCGCACCTCCTTGACACCAGCACTCAACAGGACGACGCCCATTCTCCCCGACATCCGCCCCCTTACGCCACTCTCGTCCTGCTCCCGCTCACGCAGGTCCTTCTGTTCGCTGGCGTCATCTGCATCATTCTCGGATACATTGGCTGCTTCGGGGTCGTGCTCGCCAGTGGCCACGATGCCACTTGGTGGGGACCACTTTTCTGGCTCCTGTTTGAAGGACTGTTGGCCCTCATACGTGTGGCGCTTTGGGCCTCGAATCCCCCCTGGGATGACCCCAGATCACCCATCGTTCTCGAGAAGCAGCCCCGAGGGGTGTCAGTGGGCGGAGATCCCAACCAATGCTCCTATGGGATCGGATGGGGGTTAAACTCATTGACGGCTGACGATATGCACGCTTTAATCATCGGGATCAACACCTACCCAGGAAGGACTGGTTTCCAAGACCTTCGTTGTGCTAAACAAGACGGGGAAAGGGTAGCGAACTATCTTGAAGAGACCCTCATGGTTCCTTGCGGCCAGATTTGCACCCTCTACAACGAGGATGCTACCAAGGAACGAATCGTAGAGGAGCTGAAAGCGCTGCGACATCGAGGGTCCGTCGTTCCGAGTGCTCCGATCGTCGTCTATTTCGCGGGGCACAGCGTCCAGGATGGCGACGACACTTACCTTGTTCCTTACCTTCCCAACGTCCAGAAGAGGGATAAAGAGGAAGCCAAGAGGGATATGCTTGCGTATTCCGAGCTTGTGGATTTACTTTCGCATATCGGGAACGAGAAGTCCGAAAATATCGTGAGTTTCTCATCCGCTCGGATTCATCTTGCTAACGCATGGACCGCCCTATCAGGTCGTTATCTTCGATACTTGTCATGCCGGTGCATTAGGCATAAACAAGAAGTTTACATCTTGGCCCAGTCCTGCGCCCTCCTTTCCATCCTCTTCCAAAATTGCCGAATCGGAAGAGCCATCCAGTTTCGCTGAAAACTCAGGCCAAATCGAAAGCCCGGTGAGCCGCCTCAGTATCGACACGTCCCAGCTGCCCAGCAATACCGCGCCGGGTATAGGCGGCAACGCGCTCCTCAATATTCCACCGCAGTCTACGGTCGCGACTATCTCGGACGGAACGAGTCTCGCTCCGCGTAGGCAGGACACTGGGGGTGAGAAGCCAATGTCCGATACGTTGGCTCTACGGGGAGTCTCACTCACGTCCTACCTACAGAGCTCTTCATCGGATACTCTTCCCACATTCTGCTCGCTGGAACCTCCCCGCAGCAGCAGTGTCATGAAACGGAGACTGGCGAAGGAGGGGTATTTACGACCACCCTTTTACGAGTCCTCCAAGAAGCAGACCAAGGCAGCCTCAAGGAAATGACCTACAAGGCACTCGTGGAAGAGATCAGGAAAAGATTTCGTCAACATACAGTCCCAGCTGTTCTTCAAGATGGCACGATGTTTGAAGCAGTATTGTGAGTACGTGAAGCCTAAGGAATGCATTTCCACTCAGGCCTTTCCTTCGATTCAATAGGCACAACTTCCAATCAGTCTGTTGCACGACAATTCACCAGAAGCGACTGCTCTTCGATGGATTGTTCGCTCGCAAAAGGGATGAAAAAAGCTCCTCTCCCCTGGTTCATGTCCTGTACACTGACTGAACGGACGCTGGCTTTCTCCTGTCGTTCTAATCGCGGCTCTGCTGAGAAAGGTTCGGATTATCTTGTATGCCCTCCGATACCCAATGTCCTTTGCGCAACCACAGTAGCACAGTCCGATCTCAATACTTACTCGTTGAGTGCCTAGGTACATAGGTAGGACTAGCGAATTCGTTTGGATCTGTTTTGATCTCTGCCTGGACCGCGATGTGTGTAGACTCTGTTTTGACCTTTGCCTTAGGACTTCCAGCCGCCACAGGAGGGCACCTTCACAGAATCATATCGCGCTTGAATAGTTGATAATTGCATTTGAGCTGAGCTGAGCTGGACGAAGTGCGTCAGTAGGAAGTGTCTTATTGGAGGCTAGAGCGACACGAGGCCTTACCTTGTCTTGTCGGATTAAATATTGAACATACTCAAGGCTTCCTCCCATTTCGATGCATCTCCCGCTCAGGCCTCTCATCGTGGGAACGCTCTGATCGCCCCTGACATTCAAGTTCTTAGCACCCTCACCTCAATTGGCCTTGTCCTCTGAAACTTCTAAACGCTGACGAAGCTCCACTGTGAAAACGCTACGTACCCTATCCTGGAGCTGGTCGCTTCCTAACGGCCATACTAATACCAAACCATTCACGTTCATGGTAGCACCGCAGTGAGATCTTTAACATGAGAGCATTGGGAGAAAAATGTGTTAGCTGAGGTAGGACAGTGCTAGTGAAAGACAGGAAACCCGTGATCATGGTGGACGAGGAATGCGGAAGTGCGAACCAATCCTCAACGGTCAGAGACAGGGCAGCTGGCAGGGGACCTGGTGTGTCGGAGATGAGGGAGTTCATGGTCGGAAAGGCAGGAGAAAAAAGAAGAGGACCGCCCGTCAAACTCGAGAGTGCTTCTCGTCGGGATAACGGTGGAAGGGGCACGGAGAGGGAGGATCGGGCGTTGAAGATGGGAGAGCTCATGGTTAGGATCGGAATGGAAGAAGAGGAGAGGCACGTACGTCAAAGATCCCTGCGTTTAGGGTGGTGGCGTTAGAATTTCCTGTTAATCTCCACAGATCGGCAACCCATATGTCCGTTTAATACGTCTAGTGCCTACACTGCCTTCGCACTGACTCCCCCTCCGACTTCTCCCGTTCCTTTTTCAAGCCCGCCATCTTGACCATGGGCCCCCATCCCTGCCCCGTGGAGGTAGATTAGAAAAGCGTCAGCACTACCGATTTGACTGAACGTAAGTCGACTCAGCCCGACCACTATTGCGGTATCGACACCTTCTGGAAATGTCTTATCAGCCCCAAAATAATTAGGCGCCCAAGCTCGTTAGTGCGTTGCACACCACGTCACGCTGTAATTGCACGAGCGGCGATATAGCCAGACCACTCGTAATGGTATGCTCCCAATTAGGCGTCCCATGGCTATTTAACTGGTGGTGGTTTGATGCCCCCCGTCACAGTTCTACCCCCCTCCCTCCCCCCAGACTGAGTTAACCCACTACACCCAGGTCACCTTTCCACACGAAGCAGACAACGCGATACTGATCACCATTGTCAGTGCCTCTGGCTATTTCACTGCATTCCTCAGTCGGTGAATCCCAAGGGCCCCCCCGTTGGTCCCCTGTTGTCGCGCTCGCCGCCCGAGCTAGTCCAAGCTCAGTTGCTCGCGCCGGTCTCATCTGTGAGTCTAAACACAATACCACCCGCTATTCCCCTAACTTTACTTCAGAAAACGACACACGCGCACCCCCGTTGAAGAAGGATGACCACCTATCAAACGGATATCGGCGCCATCTTCATCGGCGCCGTTCAGGACCTCGCCCCTCTTCTACCTTTACTGGGGACAGAGGTCTGCCAAGACCGCATTGCGCGGGGTCTTAACCTTGGCCTCCTCTACCCAGCGGCGGCTCCGATGACAATCTTTGGTAGTCTCGGCATCGCTCTGCTGGGCTTCGTCGCCCTGCTTGGAAGCATCGACCTCCCATATTTCCACGGCCCGACCAGGATAAAGAATGCAGGGTTTCAAGCTTCAGGGATAGGAACCCTCCTGTTGCACGTCAACGAGCGTAAGCATCACCTCTTCGTGGTAGAAGCCAGGCTTCGCGCTATCCTTGCCAAAAAGAGGGTGCAAGAAGTCGAAATCAACACTTTCTCTCCCGATATTGTCTGGTGGAATCTCCGCCTCATCGGGGCGACTGTCCTTCTCAGTGGCCTTGGGATCATCCCCTACGTCTACCTCATACGACATTCTCTCCCCGACAAACCTTTTCAGGAATCATGGCTCTATCCCATCATCCGGATCACCGGGTCCGCTATGGTCGCAGTCGATATCCAGCTTCTCTTCCAACTGCGAATTCTGGAGGAAACATACTACCGACTTCGCTTTCTGGCCGCCGACAACTATCTCAAAGATACGGGCAAGTCGCTCCCGGAATTCTGGGACCCTAACCGACGGTCGAAAAGCGTATTTGCCACACTGCGAAGGCGCTTATCCGCCCTTCCCAGCGAGAATATAGACCGCGGGGTGCCGGATCCAACTCTCACCAAAGAGGACGCGCTGATGTTTTTAGACGCAATACATACAACGGGCTCCTTCAGGTTCCCCGGCCCATTCGCCCCGCCTCCATTGGCTCTAGGAAATGTCCCGCCCAGTGGACCCAGTCTCCAAAGTCCTACGCCTCGCGCAGGTACACTCGAGATCAACGCGGCCGAGCAGGGAAATCCGTCAGGACAAGCCACGCCCCTGGAGGAATCTACCCGAGACGGCCACGTCGACACGCTTCCACGCATGCAAGAGTCGACGGCGAAGACCGCGAGCATCGTCCTCTTTTGTGCCCAACATCTGACCACCCTTGGGCTCCTGCTTACCCAGATTTTTCTCCTGGTTGGGGGCATCCTCATCATCGTCGGGTACATTGGAAGTTTTGGGATCGTGCAAGCAAACCGCGAGAGAGGGATGTGGGCAGGGCCTACCGTCTGGGTCGTTTGTGAGATAGTGCTGTTCTTTGCCCGGACCGCAGTATGGTCTTGGAATCCTCCTTGGGATGATCCCAAGTCACCAATAGTTCTGGAGAAGACCCTCAAAGGCCGTCCAGATCGTGGTGAAGGTGAAGAAACAGCCTTTCCCGAAAGGAAGCTGTCGTATGGGATTGGATGGAGTTTAGACTCTGTCACGACTGACGACATGCACGCACTCATCATCGGTATCGACGACTACACACACTCTGATGTGTTCGGGAGTCTAACAGGGGCAAAAGAGGACGGCGTGAAGATGCAGAGATACTTGGAGGAGAAGCTCCTCGTTCCTCCCCGACAGATCCGAACCCTCTACAACTCCTCGGCAACGAAAGACAAAATCGTCGAAGAAATCCAGTCTCTAAAACACCGAATAAGTGTGGCTCCCCAAGCCCCCATCATCATCTTCTATGCTGGACACAGCGCTATCTCTGGGTCTTCGACGTATCTTGTGCCCTACCACAATAACGTCGCCAAGAAAAACACGGAACCCAGGGAGAACGATTGGTTAGCGTATAGTGAGCTTGTCAATCTGCTCCAACAAGTTGGAAACGAAAGGACGGACAATATCGTGCGTGCTAGAAATCCCGAACACCCCTTTGAAACGCTAAATATGAAAGCAGGTACTGATTCTGGATTGCTGCTACGCCGGCGCAATGGCTAGGAATGTAAAATGGGAAGCAGGCCAGCAGCTTGCCCAACCAGAATTCCGTTCGAAGCCGGGGGATGGCTCGTCCAGTGGTGGTCAACCCTCTTGCTCAACTGCATCGACGAAGGCCCAGGGTATGGGGAACTTGAAATACCTCACTATTGACACAGCAGCTATCAGTGCAACGGGGTCTGCCCCGGCCACGGCTGCCTCGGGATCTACCCTCGTTGAGGACATTCCGCAGGTGTCCTCACCGTTATCCCCGGATGAGGTCGAAGGCCCCCGAAACGATCTCGCATCTCATGCAGGCGGGATGTCTGCAGTCATGGAGGAAACAAGCGGTATGTTGCCCATTCTGACACGACGCTCCTCCCAGTAGAGTGTTCATGAAACCGTTTTACAGAAATCTCTATTGGGTACCGTTCGCACATCCTACTCGCCGGAGCAGCTGAAAATCAAGTTGCCAATGAATCGATTGAAGGGGATTCGGGTGGCCAATTCACCAAGGCTCTACTCGACGTGTTGAAAGAGGCAGAGGAAAACGACGAGCTTAGATGTTTGACTTACAAAGGGCTAGTTGAGAGGATCACGGAGCAGTTCAAGAAGCTAAAAATAACGGTAAAGCGGGGAAACAATGTCACAGAAGAGCCACTGTAAGTACTCTGCACGGCATCCCGCCATCAGCAATGCTCATTGTCTCAACCAGGAGCAATCACCAGAGGGTGTTCTGCACGACCATCTACCAGGAGCAGTCATTATTCGATGGCCTCTTCAAACGAAGGCTAGACGAAAAAGCCAAGCCCCTCGTCACGGTGCGCTACACGGATGACTAGTAGTTTACTGGGGTGTCGATGAGTTTCGGGGTATGGGATACCACTTCTTCCCGTACGTGCGCCTGGGTCTCGCCTACTCGAGTATACGACAGACTCTAGCTATATTTTAAATGTGAACGCGTGTAGCACAGCCCAATTCTGCGCATCATGTCAGCCTCTTAAGTTTAAAGCATCTTTATCAACTAAACATGCTCAACGGTCTCAACGTCCGCGTCAACCCTCGTCCCTTTCGATCTTTCTCGTCATTGTTGTGTCCTAGGGCTCCGAGTCACCGTGGGAAAGGTCTGGTCAGCGCTGGTCAAACCCGTCAAGTCCTGTCAACGGTGACGGGCACTCCTGACGCTCTTCTTCAGGTTCGCTGGCGCGGGCTGGAACCTCCTCTATTATCTTGTCTTCCGCTACATCCAGGTGCCGATGTATCTTACCAGACCTAACCGCTTCCTGACACCCATATCACCGCAACAGACTCACACAGTGAGTTTGCGTTTCTTCTAATCGTCAGTCCCTTGAGGAAGTGTGGCTTCATCAGAGGTGCTGTTATCTGTGCCATTCGATCCAATATTCGAATTGGATATCGGAGGATGTGCTCTCGTCTCTCGAAAGCTGGGTAGGACTTGATCCGTCAGGCGACCCCCGGGCCTGGATTGCTCTACAGTGTTGATGTACGTCCCTGGTACCCCTCGTAACTGTTTGGACATCCTACTACCGTCAGCGCAATACGCATAGGGCTCTGCTGGTGCTGCGGAGAAGAAAACACGGGAGCATCTTTACTTGTTCATCGACAAGGTATGCACATGTCGGCCGTGATCATGAACTGGCATGGATGTGGAGCCCTGGCGTCGTACATCTTACTCTTACAAACGGGGTCTAGCGCCAATCTCCCTGTCGTTCCATGGACACTCCGCAAGACCCGCGTGTTAAGCGCTGAGTGGCGGTCGCGCCCACCGCTGCTGTTATGGTGGCGTTAGAAATGTCCACTAATCTCCATGGCAGGTCGTCAACTCCTATGTCCGTTTCGAGTGTTTATCGCCCATAACCCCTCCCACTTATTTTCCCTGCCTCCCATTCTTATGTTCAGCCCCAGGTTGCAAGCCCCGAGTCTTCATCGTGTGGCGCTCATTTCAAAGCCACATTGCTCCCCTGGACCCCTAAAATTGACCGTCGGGTCCTTATGATTATCCCCCCTGGCACCCCGGGTTATTCCGAGTGCCTTATCGTTCTACACGGGATAAGCGCCCAGCGGGTAAGCCCACGTCACACCCAAGGTATGATGAAATGGGGGGAGAATTGCGCGACGCACTCTCTATCCTAGGGTTTTTAATTAAGCGTTATATAGCTCTTTGAGCCCTGGCGCTTACGACGCCTCTTAGCTGGGATAAATGGAAGCCTTCTAGGCAAGCACTTCTTCTCCCGTGGTGCAGGCTAGGTGTCGCTTCATATATGTCTATTAGATGGTTATGTATGCCCCATTTCCTCAACGCTGCTATTAAGGGGGGCCGCACAAGCCACGGGGTGGAATGTGCACCGTGGGGCTGTGTTGAAAATAATTAGGCGCCCATGTCGCCATACTTGACATCTCCGCACGGGTCCAACAGTAACGGAAAGGTCCAACGCCAGGCCTGTCCCCTTTTCGGCCATTACAGCCGCTCAGTGCCCTTGAGGTTTGGCCACGTCGATGATAAAACGAGTGGAAGTAGACGCACTCCTCATTCCCTCGATCGGCGCGCCATCTTGATCTCACCCTCTCCCGAATTCCCTGCAGCAGGTGTGTACCACCGTTCAGTGCGCGGTTTGGGTTCATCACAATAATCATTTCCTACAGATATAAGCGCGGCATCCTGCAAGCTTTGGCGAGCTGAAAGTTCTCGCTCGGTCACCTCTTTGCTGCGAACCTTGGCAGTTCGACTTCACCCAACCCCATGGATCTCTCACAACTCGTTCCGACTTCAGCAAACAGTTTGATTGTCCACGCCATCCAGGAAGTCGCTCCCTTCTTGCCACTGATAACGACGGGGTTGTGTGAGAGCCACGTCGCAGCAGCGCTTGATAATGGGTTGCTGTACCCAGCCGCCACTCCGATGACGATTTTTGGGAGCCTCGGCGTTGCGATGGCAGGGGTAATCGCATTGTTGGCGAGCATCGACTGGCCCTTCGTCCGCTTCCATGGGCCAACACATCTGAAGAACGCCGGGCTCCAGCCGACCGGCCTCGGGACCCTGTTACTCCATGTTAACGAACGGAAGCACCATCTCCATGTTGCTGAGGACAGGCTTCGCATACTTCTTTCCAAGAAGAAGGTGCGATCCGTTGATATAAATTTGCTGTCGCCAGACCTCCTCTGGTGGAACGTCCGCCTCGTCTTTTGGACAGCAGTCCTCAGCACGCTTGGAATAATTCCATACATCCCACTCTTCACTTATTCCCTCCCCGATCGACCCTTTCACGAAACATGGCTCGCCCCTCTCCTCCGTATCTTCGGCACGGCCATCGTGGCCGTAAGCGTTCAATTTCTGTTCCAACTTCGGCTTCTCGACGAAGCATATCACAGGCTTCGATTCCTCGCCGCAGACGCCTACCTCAAGGACGCCGGAACGTCTTTGCCATCGTTCTGGGACCCGAACCAGCGCTCCAAAAGTGTCTTTGCCCAACTCCGACAGTGGCTCGACTCTCAACCCAAGGGTGGACCAGCTCAAAGCCCAGAGCTTACAGTGCGCGACGCGGCAATGTTTCTGAATAAAATACATCGGCTGCGTTCCTTCAAATTCGAAGGCAAGGAACGCTCCACCGCGGCGCCTGCTCAGCCAACGGCCGATGGCGAGGCAGGCACCACCGCGGCACCCACTGCCCAGCCACACACCCGCGCTAGCCATCGAGCCTCCACGAGAGATTTCAACGATGCTGAAGAAGGAACATCTGAGCCTATAGACAGGGAAGGGGCCCCAGATAGCCCATCCCACTCCGGGGACCACACGGGCACTCCACAAGAAACGCGTGTGTCCGTAAACGCGGTGGGGGCTCCACAAGAAACCCCTGCGCACCTCGACGAGATAGGGACTCCACGCCTTGCCCTGTGGATAGCCCACCTCCTCACAACTCTCGGCCTTGGAGCCGTACAACTCTTGCTTCTCATTGGCGTTGGCTGCATCGTGTATGGATATGTCCTCTGCTTCAGCCTCGTTCAGGTTAATCGCAGCTCCGACGCCTGGGCCGGGCCCGTATGGTGGATGGTATTGGAGGTCCTACTAGCCCTGGTACGGATCGCGATATGGGCGCACAATCCGGACTGGGATGACCCCCGATCCCCGATAGTTCTGGAGAAGGTGTCCAAAGAGGGAGGGGACGAGTCAGCGCGGGACAATGCGAAATGCTCGTACGGGATAGGGTGGTCGCTGAATTCCCTCACGGCGGACGACATGCATGCTCTGGTGATTGGGATCGACAAATACGGGACGTGGGACTTACCAGAGGAGCTAGGTGACCTCAACGGAGCAGTGAACGACGCGGACAACATGGGGGCCTACCTGGAGGAGACGCTTCATGTTCCGGGCCATCAGATTCACACTCTCCGCGACTCTGATGCGACAAAGGAGCGCATCGTCAACGAGCTCAAAGAGTTGAGTCGCAGAACGTCGGTGGCAAAGGATGCACCGATTGTTATTTATTATGCCGGACACAGTTGGGTATCCTCGTTGGACAACTGCACATACCTCGTGCCGTCCCATCCCAACTACGTGAGCAAGCACCCCGGCCCCGAGAGCAACATGCTCAAGTACGGCGACATAGTCGAAATGTTGCGGCACATAGGGAATGAGAAAACAGAGAACATTGTAAGTCACCAACATTGTACTGCGACCCCGGGGGCCTGAACCTTGACAATTATAGGTTTTAATCCTGGACACTTGTCATGCAGGGGCAATGGCCCTTCGTTCTCCGTCCCCAGAGCCTTTAGGAAACCGAACGCCTACAACTAAATCGCAAGAGGAATCTATAGCTACGAACGCCGCCGTCCCTTCAATGTCAGGGGGGGATACATCGCTCGATCTTGGGGCCACAGCCTCCAACCCTGGGTCACCGCCCACAAATGGGGGTTCGACAAGGCCAGCTCCAAGGCAGCAATCTACAGCGGCCACAGGCGTCAGCAAGGTCTCGCAGACCAAAGCTAGAGGTGCGGCTGCCTTCCCTCCTGACATAAGCGTATTCCCGACGTTCTATTTGTATATAGACATCTTGACCGGGCACCCTTCTCATGTCCTACTTGCTGCTGCTGCCCCCGACCAACAAGCGCTCGAGGCATCTGATGGGCAAGGAGGGAAGTTCACTGAAACCTTACTCGAGGTGCTAAAGGAACCAAAAGACAAATATGGGCTCAAATCCATGACATACAAGAAACTCATCGACGAAATCGGCAACCGTCCCATCCGCGTAACAACGACGACTGGGGATTCCTTGGATTGGTGAGTAGTCGCGAGACACCTATACATCATGCATCATGGCTGGACCTCCCTGATGAGCACATACTGACGATGGACGACCCGCAGGAACCTCAAAAAACTCCAAAGGGTTCATTGCACGACGATACACCAGGAACGTCCGCTTTTTGATGGCCTATTCGCCCGAAAAAGAGACAACGACAGTGCGGTCCCAGTCGTAACGGTGCAGTACTATTCAGACTAGAGACGACTCCGCTTTCCTTCCAACAGGCCATGATACCTTCAACAGGGAAAGGTGTTGCTGTGGGACCTCGCACAGAACCTAGTTCCCGCTGGCCTAAGTTTCAGCCCGTCGCGGATACTTAGAATGTACTTGTAGTATACCCCCAAGGGTTGGCAGCCGCACACTGATATGCTCCTCCGTCATAAGCTCAGGCGATCATACTCGCAATCTCGGCCACCTCGTCGTTCGCCTCGTTCTGGTTGAACTCGATGCCCTCCACCTCTAAGTCGTGCTTCATATGGTCGACGCTCGTCGTCCCTGTAAGAGGGACAACCCCGTTAATTCGCGCAAACTTGAAGAGAGTCTGCTCGGGGGTGATTTTGTTCACTTTCGCGATGCTCATGAGTGGCTCATGCGCGAGGAGGTTTGTGGAACCCGACAATGTCCAAAATGACCTTATGGAGTCCACATTTCCATTAGCGTCGGATTTTAAGTCAAGTAAGGCAATGGGGGAAATCGTCACGTACTGGTACATCGCACCATTCTTTTTACACCACCCCACGACCTCCTTATCCCAATTATTCCCCTCATACCACCGATTTTGCACAACCTGCACCTTCCTCTCCTCGCTCAAAGACTCCAGAACCCTCGGATCGTACGTATTGCACACCCCAATCATCCTCACCTTCTTCTCATCCTGGAACCTCGCCAAGACCCTCCACGCTTTCAGCGTATTGGAAACCGGGCCGGGGAAAGGGGAGTGCAAGAGGTATGCGTCGAGGTAGTCGGTACGCAGGTGCTTCAGTGAAGCGGAGAGCGAGGAGACGAGTTGATCTTCGATCGAGGTTTTGGGGTCGTATGGGATGGGTTGGGAGGCATCCTGCCCGCTGATTGGCGTGAACTTCGTTTGGATGTAGAGATCCTCCCGCTTAATGCCATGTTTGTCGTAGAGATCCTGTAGGCCCTCCCCAACGAGGTCCTCGCTGATCGAGAAGCAGTGGTCAGCTCGCTCGGTAAGCGAGAGGCAACGGGATAGCTTGCCGGTAGTGTTTCGGCTGGCACGCTAGTTACACCCCCCACGGTCAGTTCCGTTGAGTTATAGCATTCGTTCAGCTTACCAGTGTCTATCGCTCGGAACCCTTGCAGGACGGCAGTGACAACCAAAGAGGCCGTTCGTTCCTTCTTCCTGTTAGCCGAAGATAAGCGCCCAGGTGGTACAAATGCGTAGACGGTTTGCGTGAAGACTTACCACGCAGTCCCGTAGATGATATTGGGTAATCGCGAAGTGCTCATCTTCGCGGGTATTGACGTGTTGGAAGTCGGAAACAAAGCGCGGAATAGCAATCGCTCGAGCCATATCCTGGCTGATGACATCATTTGCCCCTATCTTACGCACAACAGCGACCTTCCGGCTAGTTGCTGCCAGTTGACAAGGGGAGGGAGACTCAGGAGCCTGAGTATCAGAGCGTGGCAACAACCCAGCACATTTTCTATCTCGAAAGTGTCGTTCAAGCTTTCTAATTCTAGCTCTACGTCTCGAACTAAGGGTTGAAAAAGCGCTGTACAGATGGACTGAGAACAGTCCCGGCCGAGGAGAGATGGAAGGAAAGCGAGGATAATACAAGGTATAATGGAAAGTACATGGTAACAACGCGAAGTGAATGCAATATACAAAGTGGCTCTAGACTCTAGATGGGACGTGGAGGGAAACTAATCCTTCTTGGTCTCGGCCTGTTCGTCGACAGTAGGGAGGATCCAAGGCTCCTTAGTGACAAACTGCTCGGTGGGGACACCGAGCTCGAAGAGCGTGGCAACAGCGTTGGAGAAGCTGGAGGGGTCAGAGCATTAGCACCACAACAAGAAAGGGAATTTGAAGGACTGCTCACTCCTTGAACCACAAGTCCTGATCCTGGGCATACGCCTTAGCATGCTTCTTGAAGCTCTTGTCCGTGGTGAGGACGTAGTCGGTAGGGAGCATCATCAAGGTCTTCGTCTTCTTATCCTCAAGTTGCTTAGGCCCCTCCCACTTCTTCCACACCCACTTCTCATCGAACAACAACTTGAAGTAGTCGTTCGTCACAGTGGTGGGAGAGAAGGTCCAGGGACCATCGAATCCAGAGCGGTCGCGGTGGCATCGGCCAAGGGCGTGAGCACCGGAGAGGGCGACGATTTCCTGGTCGTTGAAGCTAAAAGCACGTACGCATATACGGCATCAGCTTCCGAAATTGCGCGAAAACGGAGAAAAGGCGGATTACTCACCCCATGCGATAGAAGATGTTGCGGAGGTGGTCGGCACCCTGGCTAGCGTCGGGGAGACGACCATCGGGAGTGGCCTGGGTCTCGATACCGTCGATACGGCCAGGACGCCAGGGGATCTTGGGGCCGCCCATTTCCTACACGGATGATTAGCGGATGGGTAATTAGACGCGACGACAAGGGGCACGAACCTGGATGGCAGCGACGCCGCCAAGGGTCCAGAGGTCACCGTAGGAGATCCAGGGGAACTCCTCCTTGACCTTGTCCATCAAGCCACGGGCAACATTGAGACCAGCGTTAGCGCCGTGAAGAGACTCGGGGGCGAATCGCATGGTGGCATAGTTGCTAAACTCGGCAGTCAGAGTCTGATAATCCTTATCTATAGTGCGTCGACGTACCTTCCACCGGTTCCAGTCTCCTTATCGTAGGTACCAGCCGAGTGCCAGGCGAGTCGGAGGAGGACAGGGCCATACGAACCATCTGAAAGAACCCGGGGTTGGATAACCTGACACGTATACATCCGAGGAAATTTAGCTCACCATCGTACTCGCCAGAGTCAGCGACGAGTTCAGCAACCCTCTGGTAGACCTACACCCGTAATATCAGCTATTTGAGAGCATATAGCCATGTTTTAAGCCGACAAACCTTGAGGTAGTCCTCCTTGGTGGGAACAAAGTTGGTAGCGACCTTGGCGCGTTGTACACCCGACTTAACAGTATTCTCGCCAGAGTCGGTGAAGAAGTACCAGGCGGCACCGGCAGCACCAGCGGCAGCGATACCGAGGAGGAGGGTGGTGCTCGACGACTTGCCTTCAGGAGGGGGAGGGGCAGTCGAGTACTTGCGACCGGCGTTTCCAGACGCGCGGAAGGGAGAGGAGGTGGTCTTGGGGACGGCGCGAGCAGCGCGTCGAAGCGGGGCGGCGGTGCGCAGGGAGCTGCGGAGGACGTTCATGGCGATGAGGAGAGGTCAGGAGCGGTGGTCGTCGAGGTCGTCGTTATAAAGGTCCGAGCGCCATCCCCGCACTGACAATGTCGATTAGAAATCCCGTGCCCCGGTCCAGCCAATCACGCGTTCCCATTTTATCACACCGACACGCTTGGCACGCGCTTCCAACGTCCATCATGCTTCTGCGCCGGGTGCGGATGACGACGAGCAAGGGGGAAAGGACGGTGAGCTCGACAGAACTCAGCAGAACTCGTTCTGTATTTATGTCTTTCCTTGTAACCCTGACACACATCTTCGCAGGAAGAATGCTGGTCTGATACCGCAACTCGCACGTCGACGTCGAAGTCACCGCCTCTTCGACGACATAAATAGACGCCCAGTCCTTCCTCAGACTTGGCACTGTGTCGGGTGGTGTGGGCGTTGTAAGCAAGGGTCGTGATCGCCGTCGTGACCTCGTTCCGCGTCTTGCTCATCATCCTATCTGACGTTCTCGCTCAGCAGCTCACGTTCAGGTTGGAGGATGTCGTGCTCGACGAACTGACTCAGGGATCAGGATAGGAGCTCAGCTACCCGACGAAATGCCGCGACTCGCCTTGGAGCTTGTGCACACCACTCACCAGCTACTCCGAAGGGCTTTCTAGCAGGCCAACGGCAGTACAGCGAAGTTTGTGACAGCCTTGTTCGATCTACCAAGGTAACACTTAGGGTTTGGAGGGTGTTTAACAGTGGAGGCACCACGACGAAATCACCTTAAAACAGGACGATGGCATCCAAACGTCGTCACCAGATGGCCAGTAGGGCCTCCGATTCTCTTCCCCTTCCCAGGTGAAGGTAAATTCAAGGGAAGGCATCCTATGACGGCAGTATCCACAAGTTCCACAACACATCTTCTTCCTGAGAGGGTGGTATTCAACTTGCATCTGCGAGGCTGGGTCGCGTGACAGAGAACCGCGGACGCTTTGACTCCTGTGGCCCAGCACTACGAGCCTTATGGCAAGGCTCATGCTTGGAGGGTTCTAGACGGGACATATCCAGCTCCCCTCCACACCATCTCTGGCCTTCGTTGAACGACATGACGACCCCGTTCCTTTGCAAATGGCTGCAGAGCTGGTTTGGCTTGATCCTTGACAATGCGCACTATCCCCGCGACGCGCTGCAGGGTCAGCAAGCTCGACATGCCAGCTGAGCCCTCCTCTCAGTGTTGGATCGTCCCGCGTTCGCATGGTTTAACCCAAGTTTAACCATAGGACGACATTGATCGGCTGGGCCCCTTAGACCCGACTCTAGATGTGTAGTCTTCCGCAAGTGCTGGCGTGTCCGACTAACCACGCCTCCAAACCCCTTGGTGCTCCGATACCGCAAATCGCAATGTGAAGGTCCATCCGCGCCATTCTTTCTTCGCCTTCTCGGTTACCGTCGGCCCTTCCATTGCTGTTAAACAGTCTATGACTCCTCCGCGGAAGAAAATCGCCCTCATATCCGGTCCTTTTCCGTCGAACTCGGGAAATAGGAGGTCTATAACTCTGGTTCCTATTAGACGCCCAATAGCGCGCAGGTCTGGGCATCCCGGGCGGCTCTTTATTATCCACAACGATCCAAGGAAATGGCTGATTTGATAAGGAAATACACCAGTGAGTCAAAAGAAGTGCGTCATGTTATTGGATGCCGCTCACCTTCGTCACCGCGTTCACAATAGGTTCTACCTGACTCCTCGCAGACAAGGGACCGCCGTGAGATCCTATTCCTTCCTCTACAGGGATAATTGTCTCGTGCAGTGCCCACTGACACGAGGCACCCGCTGGGCTGGCTCCATTCCTTGCTGTTCAAACAGCTGTGGTCGTCCCTTGTAAGTCCACCAAACCGGATTTGAATTTCGTTTATTTTTTTCCTAATTCTCGTTTTCCAAAGCGTACACTGTCCACACTTTGACCAATTTGTGGGTCCCAGGACCCGGACTGCTGCGACATCAGATAGCGACTCACCAGGAGATAAGCGCCCGTGCACTGCCTCACTGCCATGATGCTGATATGAGTACTTGGGACCCGTCCAAACCCGGAGATTAACAGCAGTCCCATATGAGTCATGCGGTACCCATCGTCCCTCGAGATGGACTTCCCTATCCGGCGCTCGCTATAAAAAGGATAGCGCCCATCCTTCTTCCTGTTGGTGTCTTCATCTCCCTCCCTCCACTGTCTCCACAGGAGCAACGACCCTCTATATTAACTTGGATCCCTCTCCAACAAAACTCCTCTTCTCCCGCACTCCACCTGTCGTACCTTCAACATGGCGAATCCATGGAACTATCCACCGTACAGCGCGCCCATCAACCCCTACCCATGGGGCGTCCAAAACCAATTCGGCGGGGGATATCCAGTCCAACAACCTCCACCGATGCAATGGGGAGGGGGCGGGGCCGCATACGCTGACCCATACCAGGGCCGACCTCCGGGTACGTTCTTTCTTGCTCTCAGCACCCATATCAGACCATAACGCTAACAAACCTCTCCAGTGATCAGCCAAACCTCCAAAAAGTATCCTAACCTCAACCCTATCCTCGCGGCGGATACCACCCTCCTCCGATTCGACATTAAACGGCGGCCACGCTCCGAGATTCTCACATCCACGTACTACACGAGCCGGAACGTCCCCGCCAAGTCCACGCCGACGTACCACTTCCGCTTGATCTCCAAAGCCTTTCCATGGGCGATCGACATCCGCAGCGCGGCGAACGTGAACATCACCTGCGAAGTCGTCTGGGATGCATTGTACGCGGGACTACAGGAGCCCATCGTCGATAGCGAGTGGGGATTCCTCATTAAGGATAAGAAGAAGATGGAGGAGCTGGAGAAGACGGTGAAGAAGAGGTTGGAGGCGGAGCCGGGGGGAGACAAGAGGCCGAAGAGAATTGACTATTTGGGGGATGTGACGCTGTTTAAGGGGCTGGAGAGGGACGAAGAGTATGAAGACGCCAGGCATCTACCGCATAGCCATGTCGTTCCAGACACTTGGCTTGTCAAGTTGACGTCGTGATGGACGAGCATTTGGGATTCGGGCGGTTTCAAGGGTCACAAATAACTCACAAAAGCATTACGCACCAATATTTATATACCCCCTCTCCTTTTTGTAACACTATCGAAACCAATGTATGATCATATATGTTAGACCTCAGCGCTCGGAGAGCACTGATTATCAGCACTTCGACCAAGACTGAATGGAGCGCTTCGGGTGTAGGCTTTCATGTTTACACCGATCGGGGATATGGTCCACGAGACGCGCCATTGGAACTATTTGGCCCCCTGAGAGCCCGAGTGTCCGTGACCGCGTTCGAGGCGGAGCCTCGCCGCCGCCGGGAAGCGCCCATACGCGTGACGTAAGTACTACATCAGCAAGATGCTCAACCCGTGGCGTCCGTGGCTCCGACGTGACGGCTGTGGCGCGGTCGAGAATCGTGGGGACGAGCTACCACGACCGAGCCACGCTGACCAGAAACGCTAACCGTTCACAATGTGCGTTTGGACCACGTTCGCGTCCCCCGTCTGATATTTTAGCTAGACAATTTCTAAGCGTAGCCCCGATGTTCAGAAAGCAATTTCATTCGCATGGTGATCAATATACTTGTTAACGTAGTAAGCATTAAACGAGTCTAGAGTTCTGGTGTGCTCAAAATCCGAGGGTATTAATGGGTATGAAGAGCCGTAGATAGGGAGCAGGTGAGCCGCTCGGAGTATGGTATCAATGTGAACAATCGTTGTATCCCTCCGATCGCGGCTTGACACGTCTGGCTTCACTATCCACATCCCGGTGTCCTTGTCAGGACCACGTCCAACCGTCTTGAACCACTCGACAACAGCGCACGGGTATTCGGTGCCCTCGTAGCTGAACGACAGCAAGGCCTTCAGACGAACGACTCGCAAGCCCCGAAATCCGGGTTTCATCTCGTCCTCCACAAGGTAGACACAGTCGTACCGCGGGCCCCGGTTTCTCCACGAAGGCGTGCAGCGCAGCCACTCCTTCCGCATGCCTCGAATGCCGCAGACGTCGCTGGGGGCAAAGAATGTTGCAACGGCAGAGCGGTAGGTTGATATGGATGATATGTAGTCGAGGAGCAAGGTGTCGGCACTGCTGTCGCTGTCGTCGTCCTGGGATGGACCACCGAGTTGGTCCTGCAGAAAGATTTCGAGCATATCGGGAAGGTCTGGGATCTCGAGTTCACTTGCTGCAGTTGCTGCGTCGACGAAGTCCTGGTCTGGGCGAGCAGGCATTTCAGTCTGTGAGGTCAGGCAAGAGAAGGATTGTGACGCACCTATGGTTCTCGCTAGCTTCACGTCAGCTAACACCCATTCATCCGTCGGTCCACCCCCCTCCCCAGCATCACATGCAGACCCTCCATCTCCATCCACCGCAGGTAGGGGCCCGAGAAGCTGTAAACGTTCGGGGAGGAGCATTTTGCGAGCAACGTAGTGAGTGCGAGCTGCTGTGAGCTTGTCTAGCCTCTGGTTGATGAGGAGCATTTGACCTAATGCCTCGTAGCGATTCGACCGTCGCCATGGCTTCTTGACTGCGGTGATGTGGCGGGACTCCGTAATCGATGAGCAGAGGCCGTTGGGGGCGCCAAAGTTGCGGATATTGTCGCAGTAGTGCACAAGCGAGTGCTGGCGAGGAAGAGAAAAGCCGTCCTCACGCACGCCGGTCTGCCGGAAGAATTCTCGATGCTGATGAAACCTGCGGAGCGATTTGTCGATGTCGGAAAGTGTTTGAGTGTCGATGTCATTTCTGCGGACCAGGTAGCAGAAGTCAAGAAACGAGGAGAAGCACTTGATAACCTCTGAGGGAAGGAGTCCTTTGATGGCAGCGAGGTAGATCTGCAGGCCAGTCAGTCTACTGTGAGCCCCGCCTGGCTTGAAAGAGGCTCACCTTCATGAGCGCCTTAGAATCATCGCCGGTCCACTGCTTGAAACGCCGGCCTTGCTTGAATCTTCGCAGCCCTGAGAAAGGCGGAACCGCTGCAAGCCTAGAACGTTGTCAGCTTGTGTTTGTACAGTGTAGCATAAGATAATGTCGCACCGCCGGTCGATCTCGTCCATAATAACACCTGCCTCGGCCTTGTCGTACGTGATCTTTAGATATTCCTCAACCCACGTCACCAGATGGTCCTTGAATGTCCCTTTAATAACTTGATGTAGCAGGTCGGAGGAGAGCATCTCATAGATGTCGGCACGGGGAAAGTCTCGGGTGAAAGGCTGAAAGCAGGTTTTGAGCAGGTTAGTCTCCAAGTCAAGTCAGGTGTCGAGGACTGCCACGTACGATCACGCTAGTGTCGAATCCATATTCGTCCCACATGGTTTGATATGTCGCAACGTCCAACTGAAGCAACTTGTCGAGAAGTCGGTTGGTTCTGGGACCTGCCTGCCCATCAATGTCGGATGGTTGCGCGGTACATCTGAAAAGCATCCATTCAGAACAATAGCAGTCAATTGGGAAGAATAGCGCTCACTTTGTAGAACGATGCAAGTATGACCCACTGTAAGTGGGGAGAGTTCGATGTTAGATTGGAAGTAAGTAGGGTATACAAGATACGCACCTGTAAGTGGGGAGAGTTCGATGGGGACTCACCCACTTACAGTGTGGACTATATACTGTGGAGAACAATAGATAACCTATATGCGGAACAATAGGAAAGAACAATAGACGTTCCATAAGTAGAGAACAATAGCAATGAATGGAGATAAGGTGGAGATAAGAGAACAATAAGTGCGAGTATAATGGGAATAATACAAGGTGCTTGTTGTTCTCTGTAGAACAATAGAAGATAAGTAAAACGTTCGAAATAGAGGTATTCTTTGTAGAGATAGAGTTGACATGAGCATTGTCTTCCAACACACCCCCTCAATGTAATGTCTCTGTATTTACTCGAGTCCAAGAGCAAGTCGATGACGTTCAACGGCAGGTTTGGGTAAAGGTTTAGTAAATATATCGGCGATCATATCGGTAGTAGATAAAAAGTGAACAGTAATGTCGCCTCGCTTGATAGCATCCCGAATCCAATGCATCTTTATATCGATGTGCTTCATTCGGCTATGGAGTTCTGGGTTCCGGAGAACCTTGAGTGCGGATTGGTTGTCGACCATGAGTGGTGAGGGAGTAGAGACGTCGTGACCAAGTTCCTTCAGGAGTGTGCGCATCCAGATGATGTCCCTTCCAGCGCTCGACGCGGAGACGTACTCTGCCTCTGTTGAGGAGTCTGCCACCGTCGATTGCTTCTTTGCCGACCAACTAACTGCTCCTGATCCCATTTTAATGACAAATCCAGATGTGGATCGTCGCGTGTCAAGGCACCCAGCATGATCTGCGTCGCTGTATGCTTGGAAGAGTTCCGAAGACATCTTGCTACCATTGTTACGATAGGTGAGTTTCAGATCTTTGGTTCCCTTGAGGTAACGGAATAGGTGCTTGACTGCTTTCCAATGCATAGGTCCGGGGTTGGAGTTGTATTGGGCTAGTTTGGCAACAGCGTAGGCAATGTCAGGGCGTGTCGCAATCATAAGGTATATCAGGGCGCCGATGGCATTCATGTATGGGACGTTCTTCATCATCTCGTCGTCAGCCTTGTTTGGAATGTACTTGGTGAGAGTAGCACCGCTTCCTGGATCCATTGGAGTTCCTACTGGGTAGCAGTCCTCCATCTTGAATCGCGCAAGCATGTCGAGGATGTATTGAGTCTGGGATAGGCGCATGACTCGGTTCTCACGGTCGTAGTCAACCTTGATTCCAAGCAGGTACGAGGTGGGTCCGAGATCCTTGATCTTGAAGACCTTGGCAAGGGAGTCCTTGAGCCATTGGATCTTCTCCTGGCTTTTCGAGGTTATGGTGATGTCGTCAACGAAGACTGGTACAACAATGCGGGTCCCATCCATCTCCCAGACATAGATAGCTGGGTCAGATTTTATTTGGGTGAATCCGATTGCTTCAAGCTCTGATGCTAGCTTTTGGTACCATAGTCGTCCGCTCTGTTTCAAGCCATATAAACCCTTCTTCAGCCGGCACACCCATCTCCGTCCCTTTGCGTCTGGATTCTTGATCTCAAACCCTGGCGCTTGCTCCATGTAGACTTCGTATTGCTCCTCGATTGTTCCGTTGAGGTAGGCATTGTCGACGTCAATGGTCTCGATGAAGTGTCCTTCCATGGCGGCTTGGGCGAAGATCGCGCGAATTGATGTGAGACGAGATGCAGGTGCCCATGTCTGATCGTAGTCTACTCCAGGCATTTGGGAGTATCCCTTGGCGACAAGTCGAGCCTTGTAGCGGTCAATTGTGCCATCTGCCTTTCGTTTGATGAGGAAGACCCATCGTGATCCGACAACCTTTCGTCCCTCTGGTAGTTCGACTAGTTCCCAAGTGCCATTGGTGGTTAGAGCGTCAATCTCAACCTGTGCTGCGGTCTGCCAGTGTTCGCCATCTGGTCCTGCGAAGGCTTCCCAGTGTGTCCAAGGCGCATCTCCTGGACGGCGTGTAGCCGCTCCTAGTGCTTTATCCTGTGCCATGTAGAATGCCATTTCCATGCCTTGGTCAAGAGTCAGGGTCTCTTCCAGGGGGACGTGGTATAGACTGATGAGAGAATCAAGTATACTGGTGGCACGTAGTGCATCTTCCATGTCTACAGGTTCGTCGTCAAGGTCAAAGTCCTCAGCTGCAATGGGTTGTACAGGTTCGTCGTCTTCATCGTCGTCTTCATCCTCATCCTCATCCTCTGTTTCGGGTAGCTGATTGTTTCTCTGTGCACCCCCTCGATCTGCTACCTGTTCACCCCCTTCACGCCTGGCCACTGGAATTGTACCGCGTCTCCCTTTTCCACTCGCGAGTTGGTAGTCCTTGACGGTCGTTGCCGTTTTCCGTACGGGCCGGGAGCTTTGTGCTACTAGCGGTGGAGCTTTCGGAACTTTCGCCTTGCGAGGGATTGATTCGCGAGGGGGAGGGGGAGGTGGCCGGGTGCGTTTCTGGGCAGGTGCTGGAGGTGCGACCGGTGCTGGAGGAGGTAGTTCTGGGAACATGGGTCCATCCTCAGCTGGTGCAGGGAGCCCTGGGAACAAGGCAGGTATTGGTAGCAGCTGTTTCGTTGAGGGAGTAGATGAGGGATCCCGTTTCGTAGGAGTAGGTGGAATTGACGGATGGACAGACGGTTGCTGTGTGGCTGGCGTCTTAGGCTCAGTTTTAGGAGGTCGCTCGGGAGTCCGAGGTGCTGCTTGGTCTCCATCGTCATCATTGTCGCTCTCGTCTGATCCATCATCTGGATGGTCATGGGGAGGCGGTGGTGGCGCGATGGGAGCATGAGGTGGTGCAAGAGGTGGATTCTCCGGTTCGAGATCGGCGTCTGGCCAGATGTCCCTAATGCCTATAGGCGTGTATGCCTGTTCGTTCCCTACGGTCGAGAGACCAGGGAAGGTGCCTTCAGCGAAGATAACATCCCGGGATATGGTGATCTTCTTCGTTACTGGATTGTAGCATTTCCAGCCTTTGTAGCCTGGTTCAAAGCCGATAAAGACACAAGGCTCCGTGTGTGACTGGAGGTTCTTGCGGTCCTTGCGCGATACATGGACGTATACGCGGCAGCCAAATACTCGGTGCATGGACAGATCGGGCTTTGCTTTATGCCAGACTTCATAGGAGGTAGTATTCGATAATGTGGAGGATGGGGTCGCATTCAGGATGTCTGTGTAATAGAGTACAGCTGCACCCCAGAACATCATGGGAAGGCGTGCTTGGTTGAGCATGGCAATGACCCCTTCAGTTAGTGTGCGATTGAGTCGTTCGCTGACACCGTTCTGTTGAGGTGTGGCTTTAACTGTGTGTTGCCGTGCGATACCAAGTCCCTTGCACCATTGAATGAAGTCGTTCCCCATGTATTCCCCCCCTTTATCATCACGAAGTTCCTTGACCTTTGTGCCGAGCTTTCGCTCACTCTTGGCAACAAAGTCTTTGAAGGCTTGGAATGCATCACTCTTGTGTTTCAGGAGGGCGACCTCCTTGAACCGTGAGTGGTCATCAATGAATGTGATCCAGTATCGATAGCCGATTGGTGTCTGTACAGCGAGGGGTCCATGGAGGTCCGAGTGAATCCGTCCAAGGAGCTCTGTTGAGCGATTCGCTGATAGCTTTGGGAATGGATCCCGATGTTGCTTCCCTGCAATGCAGTGTTCGCAGGTGTCATTGAGTTCCGTGCCCTCCTTCACCAGGATGCCAGTGGCTAAGTCTTGGCGCATAAGCGTCTCCAGACGGTCCTTCCCAATGTGCCCTAACCTCTGATGTAATAGTTCCTTCTCGATCTTGGAGATGTAGGCTGCCTCCGTTTCCGTGTTTTCGAGCGTTGTCCCATTGAGAGAGCCAACAGTTCCGTCGATGGTAGCTGTTAGGAGTAGCTCGCCATTCTTGAAGAAGTCAAGCGAGTCTCCTTCAATTACGACGCGCATTTTGCTCTTCTTAACAACGGAGAGGATCGAGAATAGGTTATTGCGGAGTGCGGGAACATATAGTACATCGTTGAATATCACAGTTTGGCCAACTTTTCCGTATATACGAGGCGTGAAACGTACTTCCCCCTTTCCTGTAGCCCAGACGATCTCGTTGTTGGCGAGAGACACAGCAATTTTCACCGCAACCATGTTACGGATCCACTTGCGATTGGGTGTCATATGTGAGGTTGCACCTGAGTCTGGGTTCCAGGAAGTATTAGTGGGGTTGTTACGAGCTCGACGGATAAGGGGACTTGCGATGTGGGCAACACTGGCCATCATGACGCTCTCCTCAGCAGTCGCTGCTGTGGTAGGTGTCTCCGCGATCTTGGCCTTCTGGGAGTTCTGGACGCGGCAGTCCTTGTCCTCATGCGTGTTCTGCCAACCGTGGACCTTGCACCTGTACTTCGCCTTCTTCTTCGGGGCAGCTGTAGCTACCTGAAGAGCGGCGGACGTCCCCTCAGCAAGCTGAGTGTTGCGAGCGAGGGAGTCGGCCTTGCGAAGGTGATCGAGGACTTCAAGGGGATTGTCGTCCCCAGTGGAGATGTGGTTGAGCGTATTGCGGAGGATGGTGTCATCCTTGCCAAGACCAATGGGGATCATGCTGATTGCAAGATCGCGCGCGAGATGAGCAGCCGTGTATCCTTCCTCGAAAGCAGAGGGCGTAAGGAGTTCATGTGCTCCCCGACTGGTGGATTGAATCGTCGTTGTTGCTCCGTCCGATGTCGTTTGGGAGGAGATGGTGACGGTCTGTGTTGTCTCTGGAAGGTATTCTGCTCCTTGCGGGAGGAGCGCAGTGAGACGTGAGGCGTGTGCCATGCAACGCGATCCGAAGTCGGAGTAGGTCTCCTTCTCGAAACCCGAGGACCTCATTCGGAGTGCCATCATCTCCTGAAGGACACTGATGCGAGAGCCAGAAGTCTTGGGCTGGTAGGTTTCCAAGAGCTTCTCCCAGATAGCAGCGATGTCGGTGACTTGGATGCCAGAGAGGACGGTCTCAAGTTGGGAGTGGTCGAGAGTAGACCGGACGTAGCCGATGAGCTTGGAGCGGCGACTGGCATAGTCGGACTTGACCTTGTCGTCGGCATTGCTCCCAGGTTTTTTCTCTTCCCCTGTGAGGATGCCGTAGGCGTTGAGGTCGAAGGCCTTGTTCTCGACAGTGAACTTCCACTGCTGCACAGTGTAGGCCGTGAGCATGATGGGCGAGGACGTAGTGGTAGAGTCCATGATGGTAGGTGATAAAGAATGGGAGAGGATAAAATGATAGGTACGAAACGATAAGTGATAGGTGATAGGTAAAGTGCCCGTGATTTTGTAGGTAAAACGGACCAATACGTAGATATCCTAAAAAGGAGTTGAAGTTTTACACTAAGATCCGCAGAGGGAACCCCGCTGTCACTTTGAGTACCGGTTACTGAAAGCGTTTGGATGGAGGGAGCGCTACCGTTGCGTCGTTTCCCCAGTCCAACCGAATCAGGCCTCTCAAAGAAGGATCACTACTCTAATTCCGCAGACGGTAAGCGTCTGTGGACTTCCTGATAGCTTCTTTCCCGTAGTGGGAACGCTTGCCGCGGGGTAGAAGGTGGTAATGGAAGTTGATATGTACTCCTGAGTATCAGGAGGGGTAGTGGAATGTAAGTAGCGAAACGTAAATAGCGAAAGTGAAGATAGTGAGAATGTGAAGGGAGATAGGCTTCAGGTGGAGATATCACACAAGAAGAGGCCGTAGGCTATGGGCGATCGAGGGGCAGTGGAGCGGTTACCGCGGTGTCTGATAACGGATGGCGTGATCAGAGGAGCCCGGGGCTCATAACTTGTAGAACGATGCAAGTATGACCCACTGTAAGTGGGGAGAGTTCGATGTTAGATTGGAAGTAAGTAGGGTATACAAGATACGCACCTGTAAGTGGGGAGAGTTCGATGGGGACTCACCCACTTACAGTGTGGACTATATACTGTGGAGAACAATAGATAACCTATATGCGGAACAATAGGAAAGAACAATAGACGTTCCATAAGTAGAGAACAATAGCAATGAATGGAGATAAGGTGGAGATAAGAGAACAATAAGTGCGAGTATAATGGGAATAATACAAGGTGCTTGTTGTTCTCTGTAGAACAATAGAAGATAAGTAAAACGTTCGAAATAGAGGTATTCTTTGTAGAGATAGAGTTGACATGAGCATTGTCTTCCAACACACTTTGGGCACCAGCCTTGGACAGTCCCTGCCAGCATCACCTGTTCTGGATAATCCGCAATGAACGCCGCAAAGTCGAAGATTACGCGGCGAAAGTGGCCGTCAGGGCACCTTCGCACAACAGGAGTCGACATGTGAGGCTTGAGGCCAGCGAAAATGGCAGCAATCGTTGCGTGGAAGAGCTGGCGCTTGAAGCGACGGAAATCTGGATCCTTATCACTCTTGCGTTCACCTGGCAGCACAGCGGTGAGTATGGGATGAGGCAACGGACAAGTTCACTCACCTTTAGGGATGGCAAGGAAGGCGATTGGCACCACAGCGTTCCTGTGTGCACGACGGACATTGTTATGGACATTGCCGATTGAGATGTAGAGGGGGTGGTACTCGATGTCACCAGTAGCAACGGAAACGGTAGTCTTGTCGCTGCCAAGAATGATGGGGACGTAGGTTGAACCCCGAGTACTGTTGTCGTCTTTAAATATCTTGTCCTAGAGGGGTGTGAGCATTTGCCATCAGTCATATCGATGGTTCGAAGCTACGTACTGAATGGTTCCATGCGTAATTTCCAGACATAAAGTCGCTCCACCGCCGCTCGCCGTTCTTGTCCAAATGCACATAAGGGCGATAGTCAAATCCATGCTTGAAATCAGGATTTGAGAGGAGGTTGGCAAGGACAGTGTCAGGATCGCGATACCAGACCTCATACGTCTTCTTCTTCCAGCTGGGTGAACTTTCGTCTACGTCTTCCCGAACTTGAACCTTCATGCACTGCCACGGTGCATCCCCTTGCTCGATGCCGTCGATAATATTGAATATGTGGGTGTAGTTGTCGAACGGGCCGAATTCAGCGCCGTACTTCATGAGTGTGAGGCCCCATAAGTGCAGCAAGGTGTCAATATTCCCTTGGGACATTTCCTCTCGCCGATAGAGAAAGTCGGCGATGCAGAACTGAACCTCGTCTTCAAATGGCGTCCAGTCATCATCACTGCGGGTTGTAAGAGGCAGGGGAGGGGATCCAGGAGGGAGTGGGCATCCATCTTCAGTGCAGGGCTCGCCTGGATAATGAGGTGATGAGTTGGAAGAGAACCGAGCAAGTTCAAATGTGCAAGACCCACCTGTCAAGTAAGGATGAAGGATTTTGGACGCCGAAGGAGGTTGAGGTTCAGGGGAGGGGGAAGGGGGGTTGGCTCGCTGAGCATCGTCTTCGGAAACGTTGGCATTGCCTTGGCCACTTGGTAGCTGTGACGATGGAATCGACGGTGCCTGTCGTATCGCCGTAGGTGCAGAGATATGATGCCCTGCGAGGTTCGGATGCTGAGAACGCATGTGATGGGTCCGTCCCTGTTGCGCCTTGAATTGACGAGGGCAGCCTGCAATATGGCATGGGAGGAGGGGCTGCAGCTTTCGACGGTTCAGGGGCATAGTGAGGACGGTGAGGAGGAGCGGAAGCAAGGCGTATAATTGGAGGAACGTTGGTGCTGGATTCCATGGAGTTGCCCCAATTGTTTTTTTTGGGAACTCCGAACAAGTTGCGGTGCCTGGCTTGTCCCTGGTAAAGCGACGCCTTAGCCAATTGGGTGTCGTCGGCATCCATTCAAGACGTTGGGGGTACGCAGTGACACGCTCTTCCGACGAAAAAAAAATCAAGAAATGGGCCGATAAACAGAGCCCCAAGATTGACGCCCCAAATTAGAGAGAAAACACTGTTCCTGACTTCTTGCCTTCCTCCTACCCACCCCGGTGACCTCTCTGACACCCTCCTCCATCGTTACATCATGCCAGACCTTCGCTCTCAGGGCAAACGCAAGGCCTCACTTTCGGAGGTGCCGTCCTCGAATGTTCCCTTGCCCAACTCTAGCTCCAAGAAGAACCTGAAGGTGACACAACAAACTCAGGGTCGTCCACACAAGCGGTCGAAGGCGGACCTCAAGCAAGAAGCCGCTAATGAACGACTTGCAGAGAAGGCCCGCGTGCAGGCTGAGAAGGACGCCAAGGAAGCTGCGGACATCAAGGTCATTGCGAGCATCGAGGACAGCATTCGTCGCGAACAAAAGGAGGAGCAGGCCTACGCTGAACGCCCCGACCTTCGTACCTTCGAGAACCTTCAGCAGGCTCCGAGTCCCCCACCCTACGACCACCCAGATGCCATGGATATCGACCATTGCGCCGCAAGCAAGGGTGCCGACGACATCCCAGAGGATTCTGATTCAGACGGCCTTGCCCTGGGTGAACAGGCTGCGGTTGAGGGCTCCGAGTCCGACGCCAGCGAGAACAAGTCCACATTCAACGGGAATACATCTGACGGTCTCATCTCCGACGAAGAGAGCCGCGCCGAGTATCTGAAGCTGAAGGCTGCAATCGCGAAGAAGAAGGCCAAGGTAAGTATTATCCAACACCACAGAGAGACCCGGGGCTCACCAGCCATTGGGATAGCGTGCCAAAGGGGCTCTCAGGAGCGCGGTCACCGACAAGCGCAAGGTCAAGCCCAGTGCGCCGTTTACTGCAAAGCCCAGCGACGGGGCTGACGGTGACGAGGAGATTGTGGGCGCTGCAAAGTGAGTGCCTCGCTTCGACTGATACGATGATCGATCGATATCGCGATACTCATCGATTGATATCCATCAGGAAGAAGAGCCCTCTCGAAGGCTTCCGCAAGGGTTTTGACAAGCCGCCCAGAGCTGTAAAACCTCGTACCCAGCCGTCCAAGACTGCCAGTCCAATTCGTCAGTCAAAGGCCGCCCTCAGTCGCACCACCTCTACCGCCCGCGGTTCGAGTACGGCCCAGCGTGTTACCGAACCCAAGACACCGGGGAGTGATGAAGAACTCGAAGGGTTTCAAGACGAGGCTCCTGTGGCCATAGCAGCTGCGAGATTGTCGAAGGCCACAGTCCTTTCGCAGAAGAGCGGGACATCGAAGGTGAGTTTGTTGCTGTTATCACTTGTCGTCGTATGTTGTAAACGATGTCACCTAGATGGGAATCAAGATCGAGAAGGTTGAGATCTCCGACAACCTCAAGAAGGAGGCCGTGCCATCCAGGAAGCCTGGCGTATGCACCAAGGACCTTCCTCTAGGCAATGTTCCCAATGGCATTGAACGCTGGCGCCGCCAGGCCATGCCTATCGTCTACGCGTGGGCTTCCACCCTGCTCGATCCCTTTGCCATCAACAGCGACCCTGCATTCGATGGAGTACTCAGAGAGGCATGGGAGGATGTATTCGAAGGAGAGGCTGAATTCACAGGTGTGGTTTCTCAAGTGGTGAGTACACCCCATGTGGTACCCGATGGAAAGACTCACCTCGTCTAGGCTGGTGCTGCGATCCGCACTTGGCGAAGCTCGATGGGAAGGTTGGCCGTCGACATCGTCAGCGACTACCTCAAAGGGCCCGACTTCTCTTCCGGAAAAGCGCGTGCAAAATATGTCCGCGACCAACTCAATGAATGCCGGTATGTCTATGAGGATCCCTTGAAAATGGTGAGGAGCTTTGTATATCCACTGCTTGCCCCTCGACCATTCCTTGATGCTGAAGTGCTCCTTTTTTAGGAAGGGGCATACCGTGCTCCGCTCTTACTCCAGGTGTACGCATACCATCAAGCTAAGATCGAGCTGACCGACGTTTTTTACGGCCATCCTGTCGGTGCATTGGCATTTGCAGCCACCGCTGTAAGCTACTGCATCGTGTACACTGTTACATTAACTAATGTTGACACGTAGCTTGAACGTGCCTTGACTCTCTGGAAGACCGTCACTCTTGTCGACACCAAGGAACGCAAGAATTTTGTCAACCGTCCATGGGGAGCTCGCGTCGAGTATCATGTCGGTACACTCCGCCCTTTCAGCAACTCTCGCTGGTCAAGGATCGAGTACGCCACCAAACCGTTTGTCAAGGCGGCGAAGGCCTTCAAGGAAGACGATGGCAACACAATCGATGAAGGAATTAATCTCAGCCCTGATGTTGTCATCCATCTCTCTGAGTCGGAGGACGAAGGAGGCTCCGATATCTCAAAGGATTTGTAGGCCTTGCCGTACGTCACATTTCCTTGAATCCGAACCCTTTCTGACACCCTTCCCGTGATTCAGGAAACTACTATTTATTCCGCCCTACACTATGTCTCTAATAATCTGGCTACTAGGCCGTCTGACCGACATCCCAACTCACTGCTTCCTCCCTGCCCTTCTCATTCCACTTACCGATTTCCGCTGTCGCCGAGTCCCAAAGTCTGGTTGAATATCACCACTGTATTGTAGAGCTACTATTGCAATAATACGACGCCCATTCGTACGATAAACCGCGAGATTCGAAATTTGAGGGGCCGACCGTGAGAGCTGTGAGACGTTGAAGAGTGCGATTGTGAACGATTTGTCGATTGTGACCTAACGTGGCCCACACCCATCCACGCTGAATCGTGGGGCCACACTAGGCCGTGGCTGCACAACGTGTTGTGCAAAACGCTAGTCGTTATGGAGCCACGCCATTTGTGGTGGCGTGGTGGCGTGTCCCACGCGCCCCCACGGAGGAGGCCAATTGCTGATGTAGTGTCACAGACTCGTGCAAATTCGGAGTCGTGGGCCTAAAATAAACGGCGACACAGTCGCGAATTATATATGTTAAGTACGCGGTACTTAAAGTACAGGAAATAATGGGTCAGGAATAAGGAATGAGGCACATGGGCCCGTTCGACGGGTTCGCGGACCACTGTAAGAATACAGGGTGCAGCTCGTAACTAAAGCGTAATTAGAATATCTGGTGTTAAATAGTGGACACGGAACCCGTGTTCAACCGAAAGTCGAGAGCGGCCGTGATAGATCGAAAGTTAGAATCCGCGTTAAAACGAAAGTGTCTGAAGCATGTTCCTCCAACATCCACACACGCGATCAAAAGTGATGGGCGCCTAATCGAAGACCGTTGGCCATCAAATGGAATAGATGTACAGAAGCGTCACGAATAACACTCACCATCGCCGATAGTACCCCGGTCACCACGAATGCGGTTACCACCTCCCCTGCGCCCCATCTTGACCCCTTTTCTGCGCATTCACCATCTGCCGATGCCTCGTATACCTCGCCTGCTCCACAGCCTTCTGCATCTCGTACGCGCGAACGGCGGGGTGGCTGTAGTAGTCGTCTTCCATCATCTTGCCTCGTGTCACTGTACTCCTTGTATACGTGTCGACACTCGTGGTCCGCGCGATGGGCACGCTCCCACCCGGCACCGGGGGACCAGTGACGGTGACTCGGGTTCGGAGGTGGTTTGGGTTTGGCGGGCTGTTCCCACTTCCGCTAGCCGAGGAGATGTACCCAGCGTGCTGGTGAGGTATCGACGAGTACGAAGGTCCAGCTGCCTGGAATGTGGGATGATGTTTCTGATGTGAATTCGAGGACACGCTAGCTTTGAGGGTGTAGGTGACGCCGGGCGGGGTCGTGCCAGACGAACACGGCGACCCCAAACGATGCCTACCAGGGTAGCTCGAAGAAATCAATACTGGCTGAGGGGTGGGTGCGGTTCGGTGCGAAGGAGAGGAAGCGAGCGCTGGGGGATGCATTTGCGGTGGAAGGACGATTATGACCTTGCTCTTTCGACTAGCACCCGGGATTTGGATGGGCTTAGACTTTTTGTGCTTGCTCGACGAAAGAACCTCATTCGTGCTGGAAGTCGAGTGGTGTTTAGAGGTGGCAGGCATTTCAGGGCTGGGGTTGCGAGTTAGGACGAGGGCAAGGGTAATGTAGGAGGTGGATAAACTACGTAGGATCTATAGGGGAGCTGTGAAGAAGTTCCGTTCGCGCGCAGATCGAACTTTATACCAACCTCCACTCCCTGCTACGCCTTCTCTAAATGGAGAAATATCCGTAGGAGGCGCCCATGGAGTCAGGAAACACTGCGTCATCATACCTCTTTGCCTTCTCTCCCCCTTTCTGTCTGTCGGCCTGTGCCAATGACACATGGTCACAGTCGCGTCCTAGTCGCTTTAGGTACGTAGTGTTCATAAACACGTTTCTCGGAGTATGTGATACGTGAAGAACGCAGGTTTAAAGCTACGGAAGAAGCTCAGAAGCCGCTTGTAGGGCGGCCGTATGGAAAGGAACGCGGGGAAGCTAGAGCGCATGATTTAGGTCAATGGGGAGCAAGCCGTCCTGGTTGAAATACCCCACCGATTGGACATATATCCCGAGATGACGAGCAAACAGGATTAGGTGTGTGGAATGGATACACCTCCATCCACGCGGATGCCTCGTGTTACGGTTCTTAATGAGACATATCCCAATGACATCCAAGCAAAGTTCCGAGCTGACGCCGGGGTTGGAGAGAGAGAGATGAACTTCGGGCGTGATCGTGGTGGATCCGGGAGTCCAGACCGCAGGCACGAGGGGTAGGTATGTAGGTACTAGGTAGGGGGTACAGTCAGACGCGAGCATTAGTCTTTAATGAGAGCCGACCTTTTAGGGCCATGGGTCAACTTACTCGTTTCTTGCTCGAGGTCTTTGAGGGTTCAGTTAGGAACCAACCCCTATCGTCGGTGTAATTGACGCGACAATCCCCATGATGTCATCAAGATTTATCTCGCCTCGTCGTCGCTGACACCGCAATCTCGTTTATAGGAATAGGTCTTGGCACACGATCATTCATTACAGAAAGAAAGGGGTAGGTAGGTAGGCAGATAGTGCTTACAGCACTTGATCCCGATAAAATAGGGCTCATACAATCCTAATCGGAGTAGCGTACCCTCATGACGGGGCTTGGACTCGTGTTGTCCACTTTGCGCATGAACAAACCGTCAAACAGGTGGCGGTCCTGGTACATAGTGGTGCATAGTGCTGTTTGGTAGTCAAGTCTAGTGCAAGAAAGTCAGTCACTGAATCACAATCAAGTCCCCCAAGGGTGCTGCACTTACAAAGTTCGGTGCTCAGTCTTGGTGGGATCGACAATAATCGCTTTGAACTGCTCTTGAATGTGCTCCACCAGTCTCTGGTAAGTCATCGTCTGGAGATCGCCTGATATCCCGGCGTCCTCCAACACTTTCAGGAGCACTCGAGTGAACTGTCCGCCCCTCACGGGATCCTCGTATGCCTGCTGCCTCGAATCCGCACCAGCGAGGAGGAGATGCGACGAGTGGCCAACGAGGATTTCTAGTAATGTGCGGTGCTTGTCATAAGCACGCCAGTTATGTCGTCCCAGAAGAAGCTACGTACCAGTAGTGGCATTGGTTATTTTCTTCTGCCGCTTCTTCTCCTTTCCTCGGTCGCGTACTTCGTTATCTTCTACCTGGTCGAACCTCTGGGTCAAGGTACCTACGGCCAAGGTATCGTCCTGCCTTTCATGTGAGTGGGGGAGGCCGGTCAGTGAGAGCTCAGATCCTCCTTCGGTGTCCGAGGTCCTTGAAATCGAGGGGAGTAAGCCCACACTGAAGGGGACTTCGATAGGGCTCTCTTCAGAAGTGGGGGGCAGTCCACTGGGAATTGGTTGAGGGGGGTGGGTTGGGGTGAGCCCGGGTCTCGCAGAGTTGGGTTGGGAGTCGAAGTGTGAATTATGGCCCATGGCGCCAGCATGACACGAGTCGAGTATCACTACCTGTTGACGGGTGGTTGAAGAATCAGAAGACGAAACACAAGAAGGGAAACACTCGTACAATGTTGTCCGTCTTCTCGTCCGCGACATGCCGAAGCAAGTCCACGATCTCGGAATACGGGAGACAGTATTTTTCTGGTTCACCCGCCAATTGGCGGTCGCCGTTCGGGAGGTGGGGCACCAGGTAGGTGCTCCCATCGTCCGACACAAAGCTATGCCCCGCGTAATATATGATGATTGGGGCATCCGGAGTGACCGACCCTCGATGCCTGAGCGACTTGAGCTCCTCAACGATCTTGCTTCTGGTCGCGTCGGTGTCATACAAAGTGCGAATTTGGCTGGGCGGGACGAGAAGGGTCTCTGCCAGATACTTCGCGACCGATTGCGCGTCGCTCTTAGCCTTCTCCAGGTTCTCGAAGTCGGTGGTGTTGCAATTGTTGACGCCGATGAGTAAAGCGTGCATATCGTCGGCGGTGGGAGAATCCAGGGTCCATCCTATGCCGTATGAAGATGATTTTGCGGTGGTTCCACCCTTCTTCTGCACCTTCTCCAGTACGATAGGGAGCTTAGCGTCATCCCAATCAGGGTTGGCCGCCCAGATTACGGTTCTGACCCCCGATAGGAAAACTTCACATAGGAACCACAGCAAAGGCCCTTTCCATCCCGAGCTCAGCTGGACGACGGTGAAGCACCCGATGTAGCCGACGATGATGCAGACAACCCCGAAAAAGAGGATGGTTTGGGTACCCCAGAGGATTAAAGTCGGAAATTGGAGGGTGAGCCAGACTATGATTTTATTCGCTTTCATCGGTGGAGACTTGGAACCAGTCGAAGAGTCCGTGTTACTGCGTTGAGGCACCGCGCCTTCAGATTCTGGCGCGCCTTGTTCTGCCTCGTTGAACGCGGCCGTATCCCTGCGGTTCTCGCTACCTGAGCGGCGGTGAAGTGTACCGTGAGGGCTGGGGCTGGGTGTCGTGGGGGAGGTGAGACCGCCGCTCGGGGGTAAACGGAGTGTATCCAAGAAGATTGTATCAGGAGTGGTTCCAGATGGTGTGGGTCTACCGCTAGTTCGTAGGGGATGGAGTGTGGCTTGAGCACTCAGATCGGGCGTTGCGGCAGGTAGTGTGTCGCTACGATGTGTATCGCGGTCATCTGGGTTGGGGGCTGTGGGAGGAGCCGTCGTATCGAATGTGAAACTGGTCAACTTGTGGACGCCATCTAGGATCTTCCTCTTGTCAGCATTGTTCAGCTGGTATCTCGAGGTCTCTTCCGTCTCTTCGATTAGAGGCAACCATTCCAACTGAAGCTCAGAGAAGACTTTCTTCGATCGCTCGTTAGGATCCCAATTTGCGGGCATGGTCTTTCCTGTGTCTTTGAGATAGGTGTCTGCAGCGATGAACCGAAGTCGGCAGTAAGTTTCTTCTATAAGGCGGAGTTGGAACAGGAATTGAGCGTTGACGACGACTAGGCCTGACCCGAACGATCGGAGGATGGGGAAGATCCACGTTGTGTGAAATGAGCTTTCGGGAAGGAAAAAAAGGATGAGGAAGATGTAGGGGATGAAACCGATGATGCACATTAGTGCTGTGAATAGCGCCAGGCGGATATTCCACCACCAAAAGTCCCAGGACCAGAGATTAACCTTCACTTCTGTGACCTTCTTCTTGCTGAGGATAGAACGCAGCTTGTCTTCCGCCTTGTATAGGTGATGCTTGTTGTGCTTCACATGGAGAAAAAGCTTCCCCATTCCCCTGGGAGGGAACCCCGCGTTCTTCAGAAGAGCCGGTCCGTGGAAGAAGCGATAATCGATGGTGGCACATAACGCTATGAACCCCGCCTTGGCGATCCCGAGGCTACCAAAGATGGTCATAGGGGCTACGGCCGCATAGAGGAGGCCCTTTTTGAGAGCCTTAGTGACGTGTTTCTCGCAGAGCGCTGTTGTGATGAGGGGGATGAGGGCTGCGAGGTTCTGAATACCACCCGAGGTGATTCGGACAATTCCAGACGCGTTTTCCATGTCTGGTGTCAGGCTTTGCGGCATGAAACGGATATTCAATGGTGTATGTCGGAGAGAGGGTGGTGTATCGCTTACTATGGATTCAGAGGAGATACCGTCGTGGCCCGTCTGCAGAACGAACTCGTTTTCGAACCGATTTTCTACACCAGAGAGGGACAACGGGGAGTGCTGGGCGTCTTAGGGTCAAGAAGGAGGCAGAAGCAGTTAAATGGCGCTGGATCGACACTGGAGATTAAGTGCACGGGGGCTGTTGTGTGATCAGTCGCCTAGAATGGGACTCAGATCTGGGCGCTTGTTCTCCTTGCACCCCGGATCCATCGGAGAATCGTGGCGCACACACGGGAGGGCTGTGTTGGACATTCCATTTGACGCTTTGACAGAACACCACATGACATAACAAGAGCTCGGAGGGAGTGCTGAGGACTCAGGAGTGCTGCCGCGAGTCGTGAGTGTACCTGTGACACCAGCGCTTGATTCTCGCCGATTGAGGTTAGATGGGCGGGCTGTTTGTTGTCTCCGGTTTCTAAGCCTGAGCTCCACCATTGAGTAGAGGGTGTGAGGGACGCTTTGAGTGTCGAAGGTGATGGTTGAAAGCGAGAACATGAAGCTCCCACGATGGGAAGTGCGTCACAACGCCCAACCCAAAATGGTCGGCACCGGTGTTGCCGGCTGGAGTCGACTAGTCAAAGCTGCGTTATCTACCTGCTTCGTATAGCTCTCCCCTCTTGCGCTGGAGAAGCCCTCTACGGAATTGAACCTGATGTAGGGCTCTGATTGCAGCCGCCACCAACAGCAGTGGTGTTCAAGCAATGCTGTCGGATTACTGGATGAGCATTGACAGTTTGAGTGCGTTGCGGTTTTACATACTCTGTACGTGTGGATATGATAGATACTACGATGACGTCTTTAGGAAGCGGGTGCGCATAGACTCAGGCGGGGTCATACAATAGTCTAACCGGGTGTTCCACTCGTCAGCTAGCCCTCATACTGTAGTCTGTGCCTCGGGTCATCGTTACCTGCGCTTAGTCGGAATATCGCACTCTGATTACAGGCTTCGAACTTGTGTTGTCAACTTTTCGCTTGAATAAGCCGTCGAAGAGGTATCGGTCCTGGTAGATGGTCGTACACAGCGCGGTTTGGTGGTCCAACCTAGAGAATGACAGATGAGTGTCGGCTCAACTATTGCGCTCATCCGAGTCTTTGGTCGACTACACTCACAATGTGGCACTGCCCCCGCCCACAGGGGTGGCTTGAAAACGTTCCTGAATTCGTTTTACGAGCATCCTGTAGGTCAGAGTTCGAAGCTCGTCGTCCTTCCCAGCTTCTTTCAGCACCTCAAGGAGTTTCTGAGTAAATTGACCTCCTTTGCTGGGATCCTCGTATGCTTGCTGTTCTGCGGCGGCTCCTGCCAGGAGAAGATGCGACGAATGTCCGATTAAGATTTCTAAGTCGGATTATCCAGCAGTCAGCATGCTAGCACTTCGAAGGTTGGCCAGTAGGAGGCGTACCTGTGGTCGCTGTGGTGATCTGCTTGCGCATCTTTCTCCTGCCCTGGTCATGTGTGGCTTGCGTTCGGGGAGGCTCTGACCCAACTGGGGTGAGACCCTTATCGGGCGACCTTGGCGTCGACGGCGGCCCGTTTAGTGCGGTGGAAGGAGAAGGGGATACCCTCGAGAGGGAGGAGGGTAGGCAAGCGGCAGTCGACGGCCCAGCAAGATCTCCGTCTACAAGGGAGTCGTCACTCAACTTTATTTCAGGAAGGCAGGGACTCGGGGTGTCGAAGTGCGAGCGTCCCATTGCGCCAGCGTGACACGAATCGAGGATGACCAACTATAGAGGGATGATGGAGTCAGTGTGGGAGGAGGAAATTGGCGGGCTGTCCAAGGTAAACGCACTATGTTGTCTGTCTTTTCATCTGCGACGTGCCGGAGCAAATCGATGATTTCGCTATAAGGAAGGCAGTACTTCTCCGGTTGCCCAATGAATTTTCTCTGGCTGTCGTCGCTCGAAAGGTGTGGAACAAGGTATGCACTCTCGTCTGTTTCAGAGACAAAGCTATGGCCTGCAAAGTAGATCACGATTGGGGCGTCGGGGGTCACCGACCCGCGATGCCTGAGCGATTTCAGTTCTTCGACGATCTTGCTCCTGGTAGCGTCCGCGTCGTACAGGGTTCGGATTTGGCTACGTGGTACGAGGAGATATTCCTCCAAGTACTGCGCGACGCACTCTGCGTCACTTCGAGCTTTGTCGAGGCGATCGAAGTCGGTTGTATTGTATGAGTCGATGCCGATGATCACGGCGTGCATGTCGTCGGCGGTGGGCGAATCCAATGACCATCCTATCCCGTATGAAGATGAACCAGGTCCTGGACCGCCTACGTTTGCCGGGTGAGGTTGTTTCTCAAGCACGATGGGTAGCTTGGCATCGTCCCAATCCGGGTTGGCAGCCCAAATGATAGTTCTCGTGAAGGATAATAGCACCTCACTCACGAACCACACCAACGGACCTTTCCATCCCACTCTGAGTTGGACGACAGTGAAGCATCCGATGTACCCGAAAATAATGCAAATAATCCCAAAGGAGAGGGCAAGTTGAGTGCACCAAAGGACGAGGGTGGTGAACTGGCGAGTGAGCCAGAGGGCAGCCTTCCCCATCTTCGTCGCTGTAGACATGGAAGACGATGTCGTGTCGGCGCGTGGCATGATCGGAGCAGGGACTGGTTCGTCGAGTTTGGTGACTCCTTGCTCTACCGCGTCGAACTCGACCGTGCCCTTGCGGCCAGATTCACTACCACGACGATGCTGAGGTATGGTTTGGGAGTTTGGGTTGGGTGTTACGGACGCGGACGCTGGTGGAGGGTTTGGGTCATAGAAATTGAAAGAAGCCAACTTGTGTGAGTTGTCCAGGATCTTCGACTTATCATCGTCGTTCAGCCTGTGTCTGGATGATATTCTGTCTTTATCTTCCTCGTGCAGAGGCAGCCAATCCAATCGAAGCTCGTTAAAGACCTTTTTTGACCGTTCGTTGGGATCCCATTGCGTGGGTATGGATTTGCCGATGTGTTTGAGGTAGTTGTCCGTGGCGATGAATCGCAGTCGATAATACGCTTCTTCTATGAGGCGAAGCTGAAACAAAAACTGTATGCTGACTGCGACGAGGCCGGAGCCGCATATGCGTAGAACGGGGAAGAGCCATGTCTGGTGCGCGGGAAAGTCGGAAAGGAAGAAATGGATCAGGAAGATGTAGGGGAGAAGGCCGACAAGGCAAAGAGCGGCTGTGGCAAACGCGAGGCGAGCGTTCCACCACCAGAAATCCCGGGATCGTAGGTTGACCTTGACCTCCCACACCTTCTTTTTGTTCAAGATTCTTCGTAACTTGTCTTCCGCCTTGTAAAGGTGGTGCTTCTCATGCTTCACATGAAGGAACAGTTTCCCCATCCCACTTGGACGGAAACCCGCGTTCTTCAGAAGGGCTGGCCCGTGGAAGAATGGGTGATCGATGCTTGCACACAGCGCGATGAAGCCCGCCTTGGCGATCCCAAGGCAGCCAAAGATGGTCATGGGCGCTGCGGCAGCGTATAACAGGCCCTTCTTGAGAGCCTTGTTGACGTGCTTTTCGCAGACCTCTGTTGTAAGGAGGGGGATGAGAGCTGCGAGGTCCTGGATGCCGCCTGTGGTAATTCGGACAATTCCCCATGCCACTTGGGCCTGTGGATCCAAGCTTTGCGGGAGAAAACGGGGGTCATTGACACACGCTGGGTAGATAATATCATAACGCTTACCCCATCCCAGGGCCAATGCCAGCAGAACTCGACATGAAGCTCGTTCACTATGTGGCAACTTGAACTTGGAAATGGTTTGACCGTACGGTTCGCGGGGGCTGGCGATTGAGGTGGGATGGCAGAAAAGGTCAGGAAGGCGCTGAAGATCGACATCGGAACTTAAATGGGGCGGGCTATGTGAAGAGTCGCCCAGGATGGGAGGTGGGTGCCTCTTTTCCTTGTATCTCGGATCGCTGTAGAAGGATGGAAGGGCACGTCACGGCATCTCTAACTGGAATGCTGCACCCTTGGAAGTTTGAACGTCTTCTCCGAAAACCGTATCTCAATTGAAGACTGCGAGGAAGTCCTGTGGCCAATCAGAAGGATACCTTTGACGGGCACCAGCGCCTAATTCACCTATTGAGGCTAATGGATGGCCGTGCCTTCGCTCTCTCCGGATTATGAGGTTGAATCGCTGGCATTGAATAGAAGGAGTGGGCCACATCGGTCGCCGAAGGTGGTGGTTGGAATGTGAAGATCTCGGGAAGGCCTGATATGGACAGCACGAGGCTCGTGCAATTGTGACCTGTTGCACAGTAGAAGTTCTTTTGGCGCAACATTGAGCTTTGTCAGGCCAGATGGCAGTGACTGCAGGCGCCACCGACAGCAATGTTCGAGCTATGCCTTCGCACACACCAGTGTTCGTTTTGGATACGTTGCGGTGGTCATAAACCGGCTCTCAGTGGAGATCGTGCATAAATGTCGTGGCGAAGTTAACTCCCGGCAAGATTTGAAAGCAAGGTGATAAGTACTGTAGCATACGTCCAAGTTGGTCCCCTGGGCTGGTCTCCGTGGGTGTCAAGGACGACGCAGGGAGTCGGAAGAGGACAAGGACGTCGGGCGTGAATGATGATATCGAGGATGCCGGATCTACAGGAGACACCACGGTATATATATGTGGATATATGAGTGGCGGCTGGGATGCAGGCGGGCCTGGTGGACGAGATTGCCATGCAGTCAAGTCGCAACAGTGGGGCTCTGTCCTGTCATAAATCGAGCATACCGTCGCCCCTAATCCTCAATGCGGACAACCCCGTTCCTCTCGGTCCCGACTTCTCGTGCTAGATCCCCCGAGGAATAGTAAGTAGACGAACAGATCCCTCGAAGGATTTAGCAACATACTGTCGTTCAGCAGGAGGATCGGGCGGGGTTATTTCAATCGGAGTACAACACAGTCATCACAGGCTTCGCGCTTTTGTTATCTATTTTACGTGTGAACAACCCATCGAAAAGGCGGCGATCCTGGTAGATGGTTGTGCACAAGGCCGTTTGAAACTCCAGCCTTGAAACCCATCGATGTCAGTGACCGTTCGAGCGGCCCAGCGACCGAGAGTGAACTCACAGTGGGAGCTCGATGATTCCTTTTCCAGTATTAACCTCAACGGGCTTCTTGAAGCGATCGCGAATCTTCGCCACAAGCGTCCGGTAGGTCATTTTCTGCAGTTCGCCCTTGCTCTCTGCTTCCTTCAAGGTGTCGAGTAATGCATGCGTGAATCGTCCTCCTCTGTTGGGATCCTCGTACGCCTGCTGCGTGGCCGCGGCACCAGCAAGGAGGAGGTGAGAGGAGTGTCCAATCAAGATCTCTGCACGCGGCGTTTAGTCAACATTTAGTACCACTGCACGCTGTGTGATGAGCGGTGTAGCTTAACGCACCAGTAGTTGCCTGGGTGATCCTTCGACGCTTCCCTTGATCTGACAAAGGCCGTGCCGCGACTCGCGTCAGTTGTGAGTCTGTGGCGGCCAGTTCTTCTGCAGCCTTCGTTGGAGTGTACGGTCGTCCCGTAAGAGTGGTAGAAGGATCGCCTTCCATAAGGGATGCAGAGGCGCGGGAAAGGGATGGGGACAACTCCGTTGGAGGTGACAACGTTGACAACCCCTCAGCGGATTCTTCACTCACGACATGTATCGACGGTCGCGCACTGGATTTCGATTTCGAAGGCCGGTGACTGAGATTGGCTGACCTTGGGGAGGCAGGCCGTGAGTCGAAGGCGCCGACTCCCATCGCACCAGCGTGACACGAGTCGAGGATGACGACCTAGGGGAAAGTCGACGATTCAGTCCACAGGCACTTTACGGGAGCTCGGAATATACATACAATGTTGTCAGTCTTTTCATCCGCCACATGGCGAAGCAAGTCCACAATCACACTGTAGGGCAGGCAGTAATCCTCAGGGTGTGTTTCCAAGGACCTGTCTCCACTAGGAAGGTGAGGAACGAGGTAGGTACACTCGTCCTCGGTACTGACGAAGCTATGCCCGGCAAAGTAAATGACAACTGGAGCATCCGGTGTCACAGAGCCCCTGTGCCTCAGCGCTTTGAGCTCCTCCTCGATCTTGCTCCTAGTCGCCCCCGAGTCGTAGAGAGTACGGATCTGACTACGGGGAACGAGAAGGTGCTCCTCAAGATACTTTTCGAAGGACTCTGCATCACTTCGGGCCCTCTCGAGATTTTCGAAGTCGGCTGTGTTGTAGACGTCGATCCCAATGATCAATGCGTGCATGTCATCAGCGGTGGGGGAGTCCAACGCCCACCCTATTCCATAAGACGTCGAGCCTACAGGTGCTGGCTTGCGTCCACTCGACCCCTTGGGCGGCGGCACCTTTTTCAGGACAATGGGGAGCTTGGCGTCGTCCCAGTCTGGATTGGCTGCCCATATCATGGTCCTGATAGAAGACAACGCGACCTCGCACACGAACCACACCAACGACCCTTTCCACACCGATCTGTCCTGGTTCGCTTGCACGACGGTGAAGCACCCAATATACCCGACAATAGTGAAGACGATTCCGAAAAAAAGGGACAGCTGTGTCCCCCAGAGTAGCAGTGTAGTGAATTGACGGGTGACCCAAATGACCACTCTCTCCATATTCGTCGCTGCGGCTTTGGACACGGTGGATGAGGTAGTTTCAGTGCGAGCAGGAGTTCCGGGAGTGGGGTCACGGGCTTGGGAGGGCAAGCCTTGCTCCAAGACATCGAGGGCCCCGGTATTCGAGCGGGGTTGGTTACGTTGACGAGGGGGTGGATGTCCTGGAGGTGGCTGCTCGACGTCGTCTGGCGGGCAGAACTTGAAGCTCTTCAACTTGTGGACGCCATTCAGGATGAGGTCCTTGTCATCGGCGTCTGGCATATGTGAGTGCACATCACTCTTGATATCCTTGAGCTCGACGTCCTGCTCTCCGGCTTCTTGTGACTGCGTCCACTCCTTTTGCAGTTCAGTGAATACGTTCTTCGAACGTTCGTTGGGATCCCAAGTTGTGGGGATAGACTTCCCTTTCCGCTTGAGGTAGTTATCAGCGGCGGTAAAGCGGAGGCGGCAGTAGGTTTCCTCCAGAAGCCGGAGCTGGAAGAGAAACTGGATGCTGACGACGACGAGGCCGGAACCGCATATTCGTAGAAGGGGAAAGATCCAGGTTTCCTGGATGGGCATGTGTGAGAGGTAGCGATGGATGAGGAATATGTAGGGTAGCATGCCGAGGGAACACAAGACTACTGTCGCTAAGGCCAGGTAAATGTTCCACGCCCAAAAGTCCCAAGATCCCAGGTTGACGGTGACCGCCCATACTTTCTTCTTGTTCAGAATGGTGCGCAATTTATCTTCCGCATTGTACAGGTGGTGCTTGTCTTCCTTTACATGGAGTAGAAGCTCCCCTACCCCAGTCGGGTGGAACCCCGCGTTCCTGAGGAGTGCTGGTCCATGGAAGAATGAGTAGTCGATGCTGCCACACAACGCGATGAATCCGGCTTGGGCGATCCCAAGGCTGCCGAAGATCGTCATGGGTGCCGCTGCAGCATACAGAAGGCCTTTCTGGAGGGCAATGGTAACGTGTTTCTCGCAGAGCCGGGTTGAAAGCAGGGGGATGAGGGCTGCGAGATTCTGAATACCACCAGTTGTGATCCGAACGATGCTCGATGCGATTGGGAGATCTGTGTTCATCTTCTGCGGGTTACAATTGAAGATGTTGCGTGCTTGTAGGGGTGCCTGTTGTCCAGAGTGTCTAGCTTCCTGGAAGCAGTGTCGGTTAGTTTGACCTGCGGCACGTAAGAACGACCTCCAATCGACTCACCGTCCAAGGGAAATCAGCCAGGGGTCGAACTGGAAAGGTCAGGGGATGTCAGCAAGATGCTGAGGATCGACGCAGGCAATTAAAGGGGATGCGTTGTGTGAAGAGTCGCCCAGAAAGGGGGCGCCTGTTTTCCTTGTGTCACGGATTGTTGAAGAACACGGTGTAATCAGCACCCCATAGAGCACTTACGAGAGGGCTATGTCTGTAGAAGTTCCAACGGACGGTTTGGACGCCATGTATCCTTCGAAGATTCGAAGAAAGTGGTACCACTAGCCCAAAACGTTCAAGCAGAGTAACACAGCGCCTAATTAGCTAGATCGACACACGGGCCATTGCTGTCTCCGAGCACCAGAGTTGGGTCCGACCATTGAATAGTGGCGGGCTTTAGAAGCAGAATGTGATGGTCGGAAGGGAAGACCACTGGCAAGGCCTTTTGGACCGGAGAGGAGTACATCATTATACAATCACAAACATATACAGCAGCACTGCAGTGGACAGGCCCAATGTTCTGCAATCTATGTTCTTCTGCCCTCAGTCCCTTGAGCTGTAGAAGCACTATACGGAATTGAATACTCTGGGGGCGATCTGTCACGATAAGATACACAGCTCTGAACGCGCGCTCTATTAGTAGTGGCGGTGAGGCTATGCCTGTCCAACGTCGCACCTTAATTGCCATAACTGGGTCATAAGGGCCAGTACGGATACCAGAATACGCATCCTGCGTATTTTGATCCCGGGCATATCCCATCGGAAAAGGTGAGTCTGATGGCTTTCCCTTGGATGAAGCAACCTGCACTTGTGTTCAGGGGGTTACCAAGGTCGTAATAGGTGGCGGGTATGGCTGAATACCCGATCTTGAACCGATCCCCGTGTCGTATACCATGCACAAGAGGTCAAGCCGTGCTCAGAGGTGTCCAAGGCTGGGGTAGAGACCCCAATCAGGACAGCTGGCAGGCCTACGGCATCACCATCCCGAGCGGGAGCAAGCGGGATGTTGACAGGTTTGCCGTTTCTGTAACCTAGCTCCGGGATCAAAATACGCAGTATGCGTATTCTGGTATCCGTACTGACCCTAAGTGGAGAATACGCCTAATGGATGAGGTTGTCTATGGAAGAAGTCGTGGTGGTGGAAGGTGAGATGAGACTATATCTATGTCCGAGTTGAGCGCGTCAACGGGTGTTCGTGGACCTCTATACAGTCAAGCGTAGCGAACCCAAGAAAGAAAGAAAGAAAAAAGAAAGCGTTCCAAAATTTGAGGAGAAAACAAAGTCCCTGTAGATAGTGGCACTTCACGCAGTGCCCTCCTTTCTCGTCGTGACTGTTCGCCTTCTGCCCATTTGAATCCCATCATCCTCGTTGGGGTCTTCTCTCCTGGCCATAACCGTCCCCCCTCTGCCTCTCATCTGAATACCATCGTCCTCGGTAGGATCCTCTCTCCTAGCCAGAACCGTTCCTCGCCTCCCCCTCATCTGAATTCCGTCATCCTCACTGGTATCCTCTGCGGCACCACTCTCCCCATCTGCGTCTCTTCCATTGAGCATGTCGCTTGTCGTCCCCAACCCTTGGAACCGCCTCGCTAAATCCGAGTCACTCATCACCCTCCTATCATCAGTCAAAGCTGACGAGGACGCCACCGGCACTTGGCTCACTCCCGCTTGTACCCCTCCGATCCCCCCAGTCCTCGACGCACTAATCGGATCTGGCGTCGCAGTCCTCATAGGGAGACCCAGGTGCCTATACCGATCACCCAGCCTCGCGCTCTCCTCGTAGCTCGGTAAACCCTGCAAGCTGCTTAACGGAGGCACACCTCCAATGAATCCCTTCGACGCGATCGCATAGTCAGGCACCTCGGTAAAGGCTCTATGCAGCATCGCATCGTTGGTGGTTGCTATTAACGGGGAGATTGGGGAGATCGGGAAGGCGGAGGTTGATTGGGACCGGGGGAGGCTGCCTCCAGGACTGAAGGTGCCCGACAGGCGTGGGGGTGGGGTAAACGGAGATCCGGGTCGTGAAGGTGGTCTGGAAGGGGGCTGCGGCGGGAGAAAGGTATGGGCTGTTGCGGGGTCAGGAGACACAGCTACCAGAGAGTGCTGCCGAGATGAAGTAGGACGAGGGGCGAATGGGGCTGGCCGACTATCATGAGCCAGGTGATCGGAAGAGCTGGGGGGCTGGCGACTGGAACTCGAGTGCGAATTCCACGGGAGGTTGTGCGGGGAATGCCCGTGGTGCTTCGTAAACGAAAGGCCCTTCATTGCCCCCTTGAAGAATCCGCCAAAGCCTTTTTGGTGATGCCCATGCTCCCCGTGGACGGGAGAAGACGGCCGGCTTGTCGCCCTCCTCTCTGGGCTGGAGGCTCGACTGGGTCCCCGACTATGGGCGTGGCTTGGTTCGGGAGGGGGTGGGAACCTTGCCCTCGGGTCTTCGCTGACGCTCATCATAAGCTCGCAGTTGATCCAATCGAGGGGTGTGCTTTCACCACTCCCAGGCGCGTGGGGTAGGTGCGACATGACATGGCTGGCCACGTCAAGTGGTGTGTTGTAGCCCGAGCTGGGATGAGATGTACTACGTCCGTTACGAGGCGAAGTGACAGAACTCGATGGATGGGAATTATTAGCAGGATATAAGGGGGGAGTGTAGGGACCACCAGAGAGGTTGGCGGGCAACGAAGTCACACTAGCTAGCGGTATGGTGGGTATGCTTGCTGACGAGGCCGACCCATTGAGCTCCGGATTATACGCTTGCGCAAGGATGTTCATCGCATCGTGTGTGTTGATGAGGGGTGGTGCCAGTCGATCTTCTCCCAAAGCGAATTGTCCTTGCGCCGATTCCATGAATGCGGCACTGGAAGGTGATACTGGGGAAGTTCCGTTGATAACCCACGGGTTGGTTATCCGCATCGTCGCAGCCTCAGGCAAAAACATGTTGGCAACTCGATCACGTACGTGCGCCGTATAACTGGGCAGTTCGCGATCCTCGACGGTATCCACCGCCTCCTCTACTCCAGCTCCAGCGAGGAGCTCGTCGCCATCTTCAAGCGGAGCATTGTCTAGACCTGGGGCAAGCACAGTACGACGTGATCCACGAGTGTACGCCCTGACCTCTTGGATGAGCTCCTTGTTCATGATAGTGACGGGCAGGGAGCAACGGAGCTCGCTGACATGTGAATCGGGGTTGCGGATATAGATGGACCACCGAACGCGATGATTCACTATGATGGGTTCGAGGGTATGCGAGGGGACGATGTCATTCTCGCCGTCGGGAATGGGGAGGAAGAGTACAGTCACGATATCCGACGACACGATTGGCTCATCCTCGTTGGGTGGGGCAACAGGGAGCGACAAGGTGGAACCTTCGACGCTGGCAGGTGACGGCAATGACGAAGACAGTTGCAACGGGGGGAGGTTTATGATCGAAGGTGCAGTGGAGGGAGGCTGAGTTGGGGGAGCAGATGGTGGCGGTGTATTGGCGGCGGTTGTTGGTGGAGTACCGCGCCTGCTGATCATGGGGCTCGCCTGTCCAATAACGAGCCAAGGCTTGTTCGATTCGATTAGTACCGGCCTGCCTTCTATGAAGTCGTGTCGCGAACTGGCCACAACGCGGTTGTGTTCTTGCTTTCCGCTTCGGGCGTAAATCTTGGTAATTTCGACAAGGTTGGTAAGGATGGATTCGACTATCACTCCTTTTGTGATTGGTGACAGCTTGACCAGCGTTCCAAGTTTGTCTCCCATAGCCCAGGCTTTGTGAGGCAGGGAGACCGAATACATGATCTTGCCTGGCCAGGTATTCTCGATTTCGAGGGTTTGCTGGTATTCAAGGGACTCGGAGCTGAAGGATCGAAGGAGGGGTACGGTAACCATGCATTGAAGGTTGTGGGCGAGGAAGGGTCGCACAGCGACGGCGCGCAGCTTATACGCGATTGAAGCGCCTCCGAGGACATGGGTAGCGAGACTCGAGGGTAGAGAACCCCCGACTTCGAGGTGGAAGGGGAAGAAGTGACGGCCGGCTTTGAGGGTTCGAGCATGCCGGTTTGAACCTTCGAGGAACGACCAGTCGTGGTGGCAGATGATATAGGTGAGTGAGCTAGTGCTGTTGATGAGCCTGGAAGAAGTCAGCACAACTTGAGGAACGATGAAAGGGGTGTGGGGCGTACGAGTCATTCACAGGAATGGGCAACCGGGCTTTCCCTCTGAACTGAAGCGTGATCTCCTTTATTGAGGTGGCTTCGGTGAGATAGAGCATGACATTGCCGCTAAGTCGCGTCGGTTCGACGTCGGGACCCGTGCCCTTGAGGGTGAGGAAGGGGGTATCGAGGACGACGTCGATGTACGGCTTGTCCTTGGGCATAGCGTGGTGGTCGAGGTGAGGCTCCCCATCTTGCTCCGTGGCGTTGTGATATAGAGAGGAGGATGGCATCCTGCCTGTCAAGGCCTTGTCCAGGCACGAAGGCGTGTAGTGAGCGAGTATAGACTACCGCTGTTTTTATCACGAAAGGGATTGTCAGTCATGTTTCAAACAAAGCAAGGTGGCCTGAAACCAGGCGCACCGGTCAACATACCTTATCCGGTGCTTTTTTCCGATAATCCTTCCCGTGCCGATCTTCCGAGAGCAAATCGCAACCGTCCGTCGCCCTCGCGTTATCCGGTGGTCGACGCTCGTTCGTACTGTCGTGTCTTTGTTATGGATCGAGAAAGAGAAGAATGGAAATGCCAAGTGGGTCCTTATCTGTTTGGCTGCAAGGTCATCGTTGGCGCGCCGGTTTGTTTTTGGGGTTGGCTCAAATTTCGAAGACAACGGAATATGCGAGCGGAGTATATATAATCTCACTCCATATATTTTCGGCCACCCAACGGCGAGCCCCTCGACAGGCGATAATGATTCCAAGGAGCAATCCCGTAGACGCCATCTGGAGTTGCGGCTTCGCTATCATTGATATCGAGGACAATACCCTGCAATGAAGCATGTTATCTACAGCAATCGATCTCTTTCTGACACTGAAAAACGAGGGTCAATGGGTCTGGAATGGAATCCCCAAGCAACACCGGTTTTTGACTCGCCTCGAAGTGTGACGGGCGTGTCTGTTTCCGCCGGTGTCCGGTGCGAACGTTCGAGCACCCAACCTGCACTGAAAGGGAGCGATTCTTCGTAAGCGCGCTACTCGTGACATGGCTCGGTAAGAAATTCAAACACTTGGGACTCACATGCAACAGGCGCCCACAAGAACTTGTACGGAGCTGCGGCGGGCGGTACCGTCGCCGGATCGTTTGCACATGAATATTCCGGCCTCAGCCAGTCCTTTTGACGCGTTATTAAACTAGGTTCGCCTTTTCATGCTCCTCTTCTCCTTCGACTCTCTCGTACCTCACAGGGCTTCCAGAACGACAGCACCCACGGTCCACAGACGAACATGAACTGCGACTGACCAAGGCGTGACGTCAATGCTACCATGCTGACTCCCCGAGGCACATCCTACTGCCGTCCGTGAACCAGCTCGCCGGCGGATTCCACAGCACGTCAAAGCGAAGTGTTACAACATCCAGCGCTCGCCTTGGCTGGACTGGTTCCAGCGCTCTGGACTCGAATAGTGCAATAGTTCTGGGTGATGGCAAGAGGGAAGAGAAGTGAGAAGAGCAATGCGATCAGGCGCGTGGGTTCGACGAGTCAACTCCAACTTCCTAGCGCTACAGGTATTGCGAACCACTTCTGGATCATGGGCGCTACTCGGGCCTCGAGCTCGCGCAACTTGCAACTCAAGTAGGGCTCCAACCATATACTATCCCTATACAGGTCAGGCCATATAGGGATAGGGTATAGGGTAGTATAGGGTATTAATACCTATAAAGAGGGATAGGGATAGGGTTGTTGGTTGGCGCTGAGATCAGTCACATGTTACTTCCAGCACATTCAAATTTTTCTATAGCAAGGATCCCAGGTGCTGTAACCCTATGTTGAGTTGCTAGATAGAAACCACAGAACGTATATGACCCCTTTTCCCATTTGATTCGTGTTCCAAACAAGTTATTCAGGCTCAAAAGTCAATAGTGAGCTTCTGAGATAGGTGAGCGCATTTGGGCGCTTGTCAAAAACTCCCACTCTTTGCCTGGTCACCGAGCTTCAGGATATTGGAAAACACAGACTGAGCGCGGCCATTATTTTAGCAAGGGGAAGGGGGGTCGCAACAAGTTTAAGCGCCTTGAGTGTGCATGTGTAATCACCTGACAGTTCTACGAAAATCTATCGCTGTTGGTGCCAGTTGGTGCCTCGGAGGCCATGAAGGGGCGGGGCAGGGCTAATTGGGTGAACCCTTATAGCTGGAGCGGACACACAGCCCTCAATAGATGAGCTGTAACCAACAACCCTATACACCCTGTATTATAGTATAAATACAATATACTATACGGCCGATAAAAATGGGTTATAGGGATAGGGATAGGGATAGGATAGTACCCTATTAATAGGGTATTGTATAGTATATGGTTGGAGCCCTAAACTCAAGTCGCTCGTCGGAGCAAAAACAGCCGTCTCTGGTGCGGTAACGGCAAAATCTTACTGCCCCAGTGAGGCTCGAACTCACGACCTTCCGATTAACAGTCGGACGCTGTAACCAACTCAGCCATGGGGCAGATATCTTCCTTGTTTCGGAGCCAATTGTCGGGGCGAGGGGGCCAACGGGAAGGGAGAGAGCGAGCACTGGTGCGGGTGTTCCAGAGGGAGTGTGCGCTTTAGTAGGTCGCTGCGTGCCCCGGGTGCCCAGAACCCGCACCGACACGCGAATCGACAGTCTAACGGTGAGGAAAGTATCCTTTGGTCCAAGCTGAAGAGGGAAACAAGCCGGGACCCACCACCTCGAAACACGACTTGAAGGTTAAGGGGGTTATATGTGCGTGGGGTGCTGACCTTTCGAGACCTGGTTCGCCCTCGCATCTGAAGTGGTCGCCGTCCTTCATAGCGCCCTCGGTCGTGCGGGAATTGAACATGGCAGCAGCAGGGGGTGGGGTGGGTGCATGAGTGGCGGTTCAGAATGGGAGCCTTGAGGACGTGGTGGCCCGGGATTGATGAGAGAAGAGGATTTGGGGAGGATGCGATGGCCCGGAGAGGCGACGCGTGAATGACGTCACGCGGCACCCATCTAATTACCGCGTCAGGCGAGTCCGCCTCTTGTCTTCCACCACCTCATGAGATCCCCCTTATACTTCTACGTAAAATATTGGGCGCTCGTCACCTCAAGGAGCCTTGCACGCGCGAATAGCCGGCCTGGGCGCAGCTACACGCACCTCGGCCTGCAAAGGGGAGAAACAACATTCGTGGTTGCTCGCTGCGATTGTCCTTCGGAGCGGGTCTTTGCGGACACCTAACTCAAAATGTGGTCGTACTTCAGAAATGACTAGCGTTTGATTCGCAGGCTCTGGGACCGCTTCGAAAGGTACCTGTGGGTCTGGCCAATTGAGTTTGGGAGTGGTTTTCCCTGGCCAGGCTTATCCTTCCCAGGCTGAAAGGTTGTGGTGACTCCTCCTGTGCCGGTGAGCCTCGAGCGTGCAAACGCGAACATTCTTGGAAATTTCTTAAGGAGGCTTGTCCAAAAAATTCACCTTCCAGTGGTCGCGCTGCCCTGGGGCCTGAGGAGAACGATTCCCATGTCGTTGGATGCAGGAAAGCATCTCAACGCGAGGGCATGAATCTGGACATGAATTCCTAACAATGGGACGATTGTTGAGACCTATGAGTTGGGTCGACATGGGCGTTCCGGACGACTGGCAAACGAGCGCCTTTTGCCGTCTCTTTTACCTCCGCCATCAGTGCGATGACGTTGCCATCGGGCACGTGAAATCGCGCGCCAATTCCAATCGAGTGGGACAACGAGCTTTGGCTGTTACTCGTGGTCCCAAATATCCCCGCATTCTTAGGTGGGACTGCTTGACCCACAACCACCATGGCCTCCACCTTGAGTTCCAAGGCCTTGGTCTTGACTATCCCTGTCACTTACGCGAAGGAACTGCTCGGACACGTTCTGGGAAGGCTGGACATCGCCAAGTCCGCCCTGTTCTACTACGTGCTGACTATCTATGCCCGCAAAGCGTATTGGCACCTGCGTGCTCGAGGTATCACCGCAAGCGTCAAAGATGTCTATTTTCTCGTGTCGCAGGTGCGCTCTCTCCCTTTACCTTCTCGTGCATAGCTCAAGTCACGCAGTTTGTCGTCAGACTGGTCCTCCGCCTTCCCTCGATGCAAAAGAAGGTCACAACCGAGATGGGGAAGGCACGTCTTGACATTGAGAACAAGCTTGTGCCTAAAGGGCCCAACGTTACTCGCCACTTGACGCTCCCGGACGACGGCAAGTCTCTGGAGTGGATCCTCGCGGAGATGGAGAAGATGGATGTCGAGTTGAACGGGCAGAGTGGTATCTGGACCCAGGGCAAGCTCTCGGGTGCCGTCTACCGTGCGTTTCTTCCACCATCCTCCAGCTAGAAGCTAACAAGCCTTTCAGACGGTGGCGAGGACCTGCAAAAGATCATCACCGCCGCGTACGATAGGTACTGCGTGTCTAACCCCCTTCATCCCGACGTGTTCCCCGCGGTGAGGAAGATGGAGGCAGAGATCGTGGCCATGGTTCTGAAATTATATAATGGGCCCGATACCGGCTGCGGCGTTGTAACATCCGGAGGAACAGAGTCTATCATCATGGCTCTGAAGACCTACCGAGACTGGGCAAAGAAGGTCAAGGGCATTACAGAACCCGAGATGTGCGTTCCGAGTCTATCCCTTGATGCCCACTACTAACCTGCTTCCAGCGTCATCCCCGCCTCCGCGCATGCCGCCTTCGACAAAGGCGCTGCGTACTTCAAGATAAAGGTCCACGTTATCCCAGTCGACCGGTACACCCGCAAGGTCGACCTTAAACGCGTCAAGCGCGCCATGTGAGTACGTCGGCCTGTGGGAGAGTTATGAGCTAACGATCGCTGCAGCAATCCCAATACCATCCTGGTGAGCATCCCACGACCTCCTTTGCACACTGTTTACTGATCAGAATGCGCCGTAGCTGGTTGGATCGTGCATCAACTATCCCGATGGAACGCAGGACGATATCGCTGCCCTTTCTGAGCTCGCGTTGAAGTATAACTTGGGCTTGCACGTTGACTGCTGTTTGGGTAGCTTCATCGTTCCTTTCCTTGAATCTGCTGGCCTTGCCAATGGTAACGCCAACGGCAAGTACAAGTTGACGCCTTTCGACTTCAGGGTGAAGGGCGTCACCAGTATCAGCTGTGATACGCACAAGGTACGGACGCTTATCGTTCCTCGAACGTGCGCCTCGGTCTAATTTCGACGCCCACTAGTATGGATTTGCACCAAAGGGGACATCCGTGATCATGTACAGGACGCCGGAACTGCGACGGTTCCAGTATTATGTCTATCCTGAGTGGGTAGGAGGCGTTTACGCCAGCCCGAGCATGTCGGGATCACGTCCTGGAGCCCTTATCGCGGGTGCTTGGGCCGTCCTGCAACACGTTGGAACCAAGTACGTACTAGCTGCTTTCATTCCTTTGCAATCCTTCGTTCTAGCAATCTAAACCTTATTATGTAGGGGCTACCTCGAGTCTTGCCGCTCCATCGTCCTCGCAACCCGACATATTGCCGACGCCATTACCAACACCATCCCCGAGCTCTATGTCCTCGGCGACCCACCAGCTAGTGTAGTCGCCTTCGCGTCCAAGCACCCCCAAGTCAGTGCGCTTGAGGTCGGGGACGCAATGAGCAAGCGTGGGTGGCACCTTGCGGGTATCTCGAACCCTGCGGCGTGCCATATTGCTGTTACTGTGGGTCTCGCTCCATCATATGTCGTGCTGAGAGAGGCTAACGATGCTTCAATATAGCGCTTGACGGTTCCGGTTGTAGACGCGTTTATTGCGGATCTGAAAGATGCGGTGCAAGAGGCAAAACTCTCGCCGTCTGGCACTGGCTCCATGGTTGCGGTGTATGGTACGCGTCCTTCTCTTTCAACAACTGTATTCCCACCCCATTCGCTAACCTTTCTTGCTCGTATCTAGGGTTGGGCAAGTCGAGCGCAGTTGGCCCCGAGATGGTCGGAGAGCTTGCTGCCTCGTTCATCGATACGCTGTACAAGGCTTGAGAAGTCGACCTTCGCTGAGACCCTCGATGCTTGGAGGGTTCATTTCGTTACGAGTTCCCCTTGATCTCCTCATTTTTCATATGCTGAATCATACCACTTTCTGCTCAACGGTGTCGCCCAGATGTCCGATTCTCAGGGATGAGCGCTTGCTCGGAACGCCCGACGTCGAGGCGGCGGGTTGGCCGGTGCGCCACTGCGCCACTCTCACTCGCACATTTGCCTCGTTGCATCCATCCGCTGGTTGGTTTATTGCGATTCGCAATTTACGAAACTGCTAGTCCGTCGTCGTCCGGGGCACTCAGGGTCTGGGCGCATCCCGACTCCCACGGAAATGAAGGGACGAGTGCTGGTTACCTTTGTACTGGGACAGGCTTGGAAGGGGCATACGACCTCATGTGTGCCCCTCTGCTATTTCCTTCAACCTTGGCTACCCATATTGCTTCACTTGGCGCCTTTGAAACTGCAGGCGATGTCCTCGATTCAATTCAATACGCAGGGAGGCTGAATTGCCGCAGACCCAGGCACCCACAGGTAGGTATGCACCGCCAACTCCGCTTGGATGTTCTGTCCCTGCTGACTTGCAAGTTGGCAGAGCCCATCAGACACGAGTAGCGCTGAGCATCGCTCGACACCGGTTCGGCCAGGGTCAGGCCTTGACAATTGGTTTCATCCAGTGTACGGGAAGGAAAGCGGGGCGGCCAATGACAACACACTAACCTCGTGTCAGCAATTGTATTGGAAGCTGTGAGCCCTAGACGCCCATCATTGTGGTACGGGTTGCAGGGTCGCCTTTGGTGTCGGCCCTGACATATCTGCTATGGTATGCTCCGAGTCTATATAATGCGAAAAAGAGCGTCCCAGCAATACATCTCCCATCCCTCCCTCCCTTTCTCTCTCTTCCCTCGACGATCTTCACGATCTCATTCTTCTTACTCCTTACGACTTGAACGAATAGATTGCGTCAAGAACGATGTTGTCTTCAACTCTCGCGCTGTCGCTTGCCGCGATTCTCCCCACCACCCTTGCCGCGATTCTGGAGGTCAATGTCGGCGCCAACGGGCAGCTGGCGTACGAACCTCCATTCGTCCATGCTGCAGCTGGCGATATTGTTCGGTTCACGTTGTTCGTATACGCTCTTCTCATATTCAAAAAATCCAATTCTCAATCTCCCCCCTTCGTAGTAACCCCAAGAATCACACTGTGACACAGTCCGCGTTCGACCCACCCTGCGTTCCTCTCCCCGAAGGAGGCTTCCGCACTGGATTGTGAGCGACCTCCCTCGTCACACCGCCATGTCGCGCCCAACTGAACTTGATGTGATCACAGCATTCCCGTTGCAGCTGGAACCGACCCGCTCCCCGTCCAGGAGTTCACCGTCCCCGACAACTATGGCGCGCCTCTCTGGTTCTACTGTGGTCAAGTCAACCACTGTGGCTCTGGCATGGTCTTTGCCATCAACCCCCCCGCCGACGTCGCGGACCCCCACTCCTTCGAGGCCTTCAAAGCCCTGGCTATCGCGCGTAACGGTACCGCCGCCGTCGCCACCTCGACCACTGCCCAGCCGGGAGCTGCTGCGACCGACTCCTATACCACCCCGCCTGCGCCCCATTGGACCGAGGCTACTGCGACCGTGGTTTGGGGAGGATCGAGCTATACGACCACCTATACCAGCTATGATGGAACTCCGGAGCCTACGCCCGCTGTTGCCCCTCAGGAGCACAAGATTACCGTCGGTGCTGATGGGAAGCTCGAGTACTCCCCCGCGAACATCACTGCTGCGATTGGGGACACCGTTGTGTTTGAGTTCCGCCCCAAGAACCATACCGTAACCCAGTCGAGCTTCTCGAACCCTTGCTCTCCTCTTGCAAATGGGATCAAGTCTGGATTGTGAGTTCTCACTCGTGCGCTGGGCGTTCGATCGCTGACAGGTTGTTTTCGCGATGCAGCCAACCCGTCGCTGCTGACGCCACCGACTTCCCCAAGTTCACCATCAGGATTAACGACGTACGCCTCTTCCTTGCTAATATCCTCTCTTTCTAATCACTCCTTTCAGACTGCACCCATCTGGGGCTACTGTGGCCAGGTTAACCACTGCCAGTCTGGCATGGTCTTCTCTATCAACGCAATCGAGTCCGGCCCCAACAACTTCGCTGCCTTCCAGCAGCTCGCAACTCGCCCATCCGGCTCTTCCTCTTCTACCGAGGGCGGATCTGCTGGTGGTGCTGGAAACGGTGCCTTTGTGACTTCCCCTGGTGCTGGCCTTGCTGTGGCCACGTTCGCTCTTGCTGGCGTTCTGGCGGCTTTCCTGTGATTCTGAGCTATAGCTCCTGAGACGTTGTTCGGACATCGTGTTGATTTTGACGTACACCCTTCTTCTTAGATTAGGATGGGAGGTTTCTGCTGGTGGATGATGATTGACGACATTTCATGCATGGACATACTTGAACCTTTTCCCTTCACGTGCATTACGGACTCCTTATAGGACATTTCTCAATTATACGCTTATCACCTTGTCTGCTTGCCGTCTCGTAGAGGCAGTGAAGAGGCTACGCAAATTTCGAGGGTGATTCAGGGGCTCAAGCCTGTTAGGCGCCCATCTCATAAACCTGCTGACACGCCTTCGGTAAATTCTGAGTCGCCGGCGGATTTTGCGGTCGCTGTTGATGGCAACGTCGACTCGATCTCTTTCGTCTCCACACCCACCACGCCCAACTTTCCATGACGAACGGACCCCCTCCGGCTGCTGCGGAGTCCAGCAAAGCCTCTGAGCCGACCTCTACTCCGTCATACAACCCTTACTCCGCGACAGTAGCTCCAAGTCAAGTGCAACAAGGGGCCTATGCGCCGACAACCCTGAACAGCAATCAGTGGGCGAATGGAGTCACAAACCCAACGGCCGCGGCCCCAGCTACAGCACAGCCTGGGGTGGCATATAACTATGGCGCTTGGCCTGCGATGAACTGGGCTGGGTACAACACGGCAGCGACGACGTCCTATGGCGCCGGGTCGACTACCCCCGCACATTACAACCCACATCTCAACTACCAGGCTTACTATGCCCAAGCCGCACAGTCTCAAGCATACCGCCAACCGCAATACATTTCCACTACCGCTGCGATTCCCAAGCAAGAAGATAGTGAAGTGAGGATCCCAGCTAAAAGGAAGAAACGAAGCCCTTCCCCCGTGCCAGAACCTGAGCCTGCACCGACATTGAAATCGTACCGGCATTGGGATGGAGCTATAAAAGACTTTATGGAAGAAGCTGGTCTGTATGAGACGCTGAAGGGGTTTGACCGCGACATGCTTGTGTTGTCGGCGGATTGGGAAGAGGAGAGGGTACCGAAGGCTCTGCAAAACCTTGTCAAGCGCTTGTCGGTGCGTACTCATGCCTCTGGCTTGGATTAGGAAGGGTGCTGAGATACCTCATCAGGGCGTGGCCGAGTACCCAAGACCCGACCCCGAGAAAGAGGGCAGCATGGCTGTCGATGAGGAGCCAAAGATTCCTCTCGAAGAGCGAAAACTCGCATACGCAAAACTCGCCCAGGGAGAACTACCCCGTACACCTACGTCAGTGAGTTCCGAGCGACATCTGCTACCTCTTTCAGGTTCAAATCCCTCACTTCCAGATTAACAAATCCATCTCCCAACTCCTCGCCCAGAACCGCGCGAGGGTCAACGCTTCGAACCGCTCAGAATTCCTGTACTCTATGTCTGAGCGCCGACGGCGAATCCAGGAGCTCTCAAATTCAACCCTCTCCACAAGCGATGGGACCACCCCCACTCCCAGCGATGGGACACCTCCTACGACCATTGATCCCACCCTGCTGGGCTCTTGCGCGAGGACAGACGCCAAACCGATTAACCGCGACGAACAGATGAAATATGACGTTGCAAGGAACAACGAAGGGCCCCTTGCACGGACGATGAAGGCGTCTGGCCCTAAACAACCTGAAATGTCTGTGGAAGACGAAGAACGCGTGACGGCGGAACGCTACCCTGCCCTAGACGAGCGCCTGCAGAACGTTGAGGCGCACTTCGCCGTTCGATATGTTCCCTCCCCACCGAGAACGCTTATTTCCCGCCTCAAGATGTTGGAGGACCATATCATCAAATTGGAGAAAGAGTATCCGCCATGGGCAGCACTGCACTTTAACCAGCCGAACCGAGGCGTCCGTATTCTACCCCTCCTCCTCCTAGTGTGTCTAACATCTCGATACAGTGGCCTCCACCACCCCGCTCGACGCCCATCATCGTCCCGGTCAGCCTGCGCTCCACGAATGATTATGCTTCCACCCCCACACCCAAGGCCGAGGACACTCCCTCCTCTTTGTCAAAGTCGGTGTCGTTCGCAAGCGAACTGTCCGAGAGTGCTCCAGGGAGCCCTAGTTTGTCCAATGCAAAACCGGCTCAGAAGCCCCGGAATTTAAAGTCGAGTCTGCATAGAGCCGTTATGGAGAAGCTTCAGGTGCAGCAGGCTATGAACGAGATGGGAGGTGCCGGTTGAGTAGACGCGTTGTGTTCGTCGTCGATAGAAAGGGGGCGTGCTTATAGGCCATCTTCCTCGATTAGTTTTTCCGGACCTCTGAATATGGCATGTCCAGCGTCTTTTCGAGCAGCAAGGAGGGGTCGACGAGGGTAGGGCGCTTTTTTCTTTCGTGTAAGCTGTCTTCGCGGTGCAGGTCCTGGTGTGGCCTCGATGGCTGCACTTGCAATGTCCGCTATGAGCGGGATATCGGGTGCAAGGGGGGCCGGCGGAGGAAGGGAACTTGGGGACGCGACCGGTGGTGCTGGTATCCGTCGCTTCGTGTTGCAGTTCAGGCACGCGTATACCACGACATGATCATGAGAGGATAGCTCTAAACCGCGATCGTCAGTCAGAACCGAGCGTCACGAAGGGCAGACACACTTTCAACGCGTGTCGAGACAGTAACACCTGGCACTAACGCGACATCGCACCCTTTGCAGATCGTCCGTTTTATTGAAGGATCCCTGGAGTTTGTGTGCCTTCTTCAGGGTTCAGTTCGCATGAAATCACTCGAAAATAACGCACATCTTGACCGTAGTCCGCTGTCCAACGACTCTCATCGAACGTACGTATGACCGACCCAAATCACCCATTGTCTTCAGACCATCCACGCGTCTCGTCTTCGTTTTCTTCCCGCCCTTCCTCTTTTTTGAAGATACCGGTTCTTTCGTGGTTCCTTCGAGAGATGAATACAATGCAGTGGCGTTCTGGGTGTGCAGGGCTTGGAGGAAGGTCCCAGCTTGGTACATGTAATTCAACCTTTGGATGATGTCGCGGTTCTGGACGCTGTTTATCGCTGGAATCGGGCCTTCCTTGCTTTTTTTGGCCATATTGCTGGAGGGAGTGTGACGTTGGGCGCTTATGAGATGATGGTTGGAGGCGAAGAGCCACCACTCATTAATTCAGAATCGGAGAGCGAAACCGGATTTCATCACACTCCCCTTTCCGTTGAACACCCATCTTGGCCTTTCTCCAAGGGACCTGCCACACCACTGCCAGCGCCTCTACCTCCCCGTCGAGTCCATTGCATGTACAGAGTTGAAACGGTTTAATACGATGCTCTTCGGGTGCTAGCGCTTCAGCTCGACCCCGGGTAGCTGGAACCGCAAGCAAGCCCATTATGGTCTCATTTCGACAATCCGTGAATACGGCCCTGCTCTATATCTAGCAGTATTAAATCCCCAACCGCTTGGTGCAGACAGTATGGTATAAAATACCAAGAAGGTGTGAACGGCACCCCATACTGGTCCCGATCCACCCATCCACACATCGCCGAGTGACTGTACCGCATTTCCAGATATACACCGAGGTAAGTAAATCGCAGTTTGCATCGATCAAAAGCTTCGTTAGTGACCCACCTTTTCAGATGAGCTCAGACGATAGTCAACGGCCTGGTGTCGTGGGCGTCGCCACAGGTGGCATCCAAGATGTATCAGCCTTACTCCCCCTTCTTGGGACGGAGCAATGCGAGCGCCTCGTCACCTCAACGTTGCAGAAAGGCCTGTTGTACACTGCGGCCACCCCTATGTCGATCTTTGGGAGCCTTGGGATCGTCAAGGCAGGGTTGATTGTACTGTTGGGCAGCATAGACAATCGCTTTTTTTCTGGACCCACTTTCCTTCGCAATGCTGGATTTACCCCCTCAGAAGTGGGCGAGCTGCTCACCCCCGTCGCCTCTGACAATCGCCGCCTCTACATCGCTGAAGATAGGATTGACCGTCACTTATCCAACATTCGGATACTATCCATCGAGGTCAACCTTCTTTCGAAAGATCTCCAGCTGTGGAACCTGCGGTTGGTCGGAACGACCATCATTCTCAGTAGCCTCGGCCTCCTACCCTATATCTATCTGATCGTGCGATTCCTCCCCAACGACCCCTTCCGAACCACCTGGATGTACCCAGTTGTCAGAATCATCGGCTGCGACCTGGTCGCCCTATCCATACAATTCATCTTTCAGGTACGCATTCTTGAAGAAATCTGCTGCCGAATCCGCTACACTGCCACGGACAGCTATTTGAAAGGTCTGGGGAAATCCATTCCAGCGTTTTGGGATCCCAACGAACGCTCCAAGAATACCCTGCAACACGCAGGCTACCACCTGATCGAGCCCGAGGATCGCAGGGTCATTCTTCGGGACCTAAGCGGAATCACGAGATTTTCGTTCCGTGTCGTTAAGCAGGACAACAGTGTCAACACCCCAGGCGACCCAGAGAACGGGCGACCTCACGGCGCAGCCGATGGGCTATTTGGCGTTGACAGTCGGCCACCCCGAAGGTTCCTCCCACTACTTCATATCTCCAGCCTGAGTCTCCTACTGTGGACAGCGCAGGCGTCATTGATATTCGGTCTCGGACTCTCTGTGGTTGGGTACGTTGGATGCTTTAGTGTCGTACAAGCGAGTCCTAGGGGAAACGCGAGGGGGCCACTGGTCTGGCTCATATGCGAAGCATCCCTAGCCATCTTGCGGATGGTCATCTGGGCCTCTAACCCGTCGTGGGACGGCCCGCCATCCCCCATTGTCCTGGAGAAGGTCTCCCCACCTATCCCCGCGAATACGAAAGTCGTGAGCGAGCAGCAGAATTCCTTCGACGACCGACCTCAGATCGCCTTGGGGGAGGGTAGTCGTTCTGTGGAGGGAAAGGCCAATCCTCTTGAAAAGCGGGCTTCGTTTGGGGTAGGCTGGATGCTTGACTCTTTCACGGCCAACGACATGCACGCCCTCGTCGTCGGCGCCGGCATGGCCGGCAATGATCACCCAGACGCTGCCTCAACGGACCACTCCTATTTCACGGGGGCCGTGGATCGTACGCAGGCTGCAGACAACGTGGAAAAGGTCGCGGCATACCTGCAAGACACGCTGCTTGTCCCCCGAACCCAGATTACCAGGCTGACGAATTCGGAGGCCACAAGGGCAAGGATAGTTGAAGAACTCAAGGCGCTGGCCGAGCGAGAATCTGTCGCTGGTGGCGTGCCTATTGTGATCTACTTCTCGATGCCGTCTGGTAGTATCGACAAAGTTGGCTATGACAGCTTTGGGGCGAATACACGCACCTATAGTGGGCACGTTATACCTTGGTTGGAAAGCCCGCGGGGTGATGAACTGGATTTGGATCAATTGAAGCGATGCCGACTTAGCTACGACGATATCAGCAAGCTTCTTGGGAATATCGCTGCGAAGAAGACGGACAATATTGTGAGTTATTTTTGGCTCTTGGTTCCGGTGGTCTTAATCTGTCTTAATCGGTGTCCAATGCCAGACATTCATACTGGACTCCGGATCTTCTGGTGCTAGCGAAATCGGATTGAGCCCGGAGTCCAACTCCTGGTTGGTGAAGGAGCACAACCCCTCAGAACATCGGCCAGACATTCCCCCTCCGCGGTCCCCTGACAATGGCACTAATACAGTTTTCAGAGGTGTGTATCCCGATCATTGAATCCAGTCATACCACTAAAATCTGAGTCCTGTAGACAATCAACTTGGGCGTTCCTCCCACATACTCCTTGTTGGATCCGGGGCGGGGGGTCAATTCACCAACGCACTATTAGAAGTGTTACGTCGAACCGACCGCCTAGGAGCCCTCCAAAAGATGACCTACAAGAATCTCGCGAATACAATTAGTGCGGAAATGCTTTGCGATTCTCCGCCGGGGGCATTCTACGCTCCTGTAATGTATGAGAACCGACTTCTCTTCAATGGTCTATTCTCTCGCAAGGTTAACGAGAGTGGCTCTTCGCCGGTTATCACCATACAGTATACTGACTTGTAAATCCCTTCCATGGTATGTTGCCGTCCAAGTCCACTTTCATATGCCTTCGCTTCGAACCTGGTGGACACCAGTATACGATATCGTAGAACGCACCTGGGCAGGCAATGTCCTTTCGATTCTGCTTTCTCATGGCTCCAGTTTCCCTTTCTGCACCTCCAACCTGTGTAATTCCTTCTCCTTCTCAGCCTTCCCATGTATGTAGTTGCATCTCCAAACCTACCTCCTAGTCCCTTATCTGCTTTTCTGTATATATATACGCCATTCACCTTGTTCTCTGCTTAAGTAGTGTTGTATGAGTGGATGGTACGACTCCAACCAACCCATGCTTCTCCATCAGCCATCGTACATCCACTGCTTGCGGGCCTCACATTTGCCTGACGTGTGACGGTCAATGTCACACTGAGTCCGTGACTCCGTGCACAGGTCCTAGCGTGCATCCATATTTACTGTAGCCCTATTGTTTGTTCCTCTTTGTCGAATCAACGCGTTTCTTTCAACACACGACACAACAGTGCCATCATCGATCAATGGGCTAACGAGGCAGCCGTGTGCACCACATCAGATGAGCTAGCCCTCTCAGCCAAATTGGCACCCCGATCAATTTCCTAAAATGGCAGGAGCGGGCGGACACGGCCGTGTCCGATTGGCCGTGTCCGATTGGCCGTGGCCGTTCACGGCCAGTTGGCGGACCGGGCCATCAATTGGTTCTGGCGCCAGCGCGGGCACGGGACACGGGCCACCAATTTGCTGGCTGTGCGCGGTCCACTCAGGGTGTAATGCTACAAGGACGGCCTGGGGGTAAATAGGGAAATATCACCACATGAACATGGGCAGTGACGAGAAAAGTTATACACCATAGTAGTTTACATGTATAGAGATATATATAGTGATGGTCAAGGGTATTGGAAACCCGCCGGGTTTGCGGGTAGGGTATGCGCGGGTACGGGTACGGGTAGACGTCCGCATACCCGTGGCGTTTAAAACGAGCTCAAGAACGTCCAAAACGGACGAAAACTCGGCGGGTTATGAGCGATTTATTCAATTCACTCATATCTCCACCATTTCTCATCCGTTTTGGGTGTTCTTGGGCTCGTTCGACGCGGGAAACCCGCCGGGTTGCGGGTCAGGGTTCCCACGGGTACGGGTACGGGTCGCTGTAGAACGATGCAAGTATGACCCACTGTAAGTGGGGAGAGTTCGATATTAGATTGAAAGTAAGTAGAGTATACAAGATACGCACCTGTAAGTGGGGAGAGTTCGATGGGGACTCACCCACTTACAGTGTGGACTATATACTGTGGAGAACAATAGATAACCTATATGCGGAACAATAAGAAAGAACAATAGATGTTCCATAAGTAGAGAACAATAGCAATGAATGGAGATAAGGTGGAGATAAGAGAACAATAAGTGCGAGTATAATGGGAATAATACAAGGTGGTTGTTGTTCTCTGTAGAACAATAGAAGATAAGTAAAACGTTCGAAATAGAGGTATTCTTTGTAGAGATAGAGTTGACATGAGCATTGTCTTCCAACACACCCCCTCAATGTAATGTCTCTGTATTTACTCGAGTCCAAGAGCGAGTCGATGACGTTCAACAGCAGGTTTGGGTAAAGGTTTAGTAAATATATCGGCGATCATATCGGTAGTAGATAAAAAGTGAACAGTAATGTCGCCTCGCTTGATAGCATCCCGAATCCAATGCATCTTTATATCGATGTGCTTCATTCGGCTGTGGAGTTCTGGGTTCCGGAGAACCTTGAGTGCAGATTGGTTGTCGACCATGAGTGGTGAGGGAGTAGAGACGTCATGACCAAGTTCCTTCAGGAGTGTGCGCATCCAGATGATGTCCCTTCCAGCGCTTGACGCAGAGACGTACTCTGCCTCTGTTGAGGAGTCTGCCACCGTCGATTGCTTCTTTGCTGACCAACTAACTGCTCCTGATCCCATTTTAATGACAAATCCAGATGTGGATCGTCGCGTGTCAAGGCACCCAGCATGATCTGCGTCGCTGTATGCTTGGAAGAGTTCCGAAGACATCTTGCTACCGTTGTTACGATAGGTGAGCTTCAGATCTTTGGTTCCCTTGAGGTAACGGAATAGGTGCTTGACTGCTTTCCAATGCATAGGTCCGGGGTTGGAGTTGTATTGGGCTAGTTTGGCAACAGCGTAGGCGATGTCAGGGCGTGTCGCAATCATAAGGTATATCAGGGCGCCAATGGCATTCATGTATGGGACATTCTTCATCATCTCGTCGTCAGCCTTGTTTGGAATGTACTTGGTGAGGGTAGCACCGCTTCCTGGATCCATTGGAGTTCCTACTGGGTAGCAGTCCTCCATCTTGAATCGCGCAAGCATGTCGAGGATGTATTGAGTCTGGGATAGGCGCATGACTCGGTTCTCGCGGTCGTAGTCAACCTTGATTCCAAGCAGGTACGAGGTGGGTCCGAGATCCTTGATCTTGAAGACCTTGGCAAGGGAGTCCTTGAGCCATTGGATCTTTTCTTGGCTTTTCGAGGTTATGGTGATGTCGTCAACGAAGACTGGTACAACAATGCGGGTCCCATCCATCTCCCAGACATAGATAGCTGGGTCAGACTTTATTTGGGTGAATCCGATCGCTTCAAGTTCTGATGCTAGCTTTTGGTACCATAGTCGTCCGCTCTGTTTCAAGCCATATAAACCTTTCTTTAGCCGGCACACCCATCTCCGTCCCTTTGCGTCTGGATTCTTGATCTCAAACCCTGGCGCTTGCTCCATGTAGACTTCGTATTGCTCCTCGATTGTTCCGTTGAGGTAGGCATTGTCGACGTCGATGGTCTCGATGAAGTGTCCTTCCATGGCGGCTTGGGCGAAGATCGCGCGGATTGATGTGAGACGAGATGCAGGTGCCCATGTCTGATCGTAGTCTACTCCAGGCATTTGGGAGTATCCCTTGGCGACAAGTCGAGCCTTGTAGCGGTCGATTGTGCCATCTGCCTTTCGTTTGATGAGGAAGACCCATCGTGATCCGACGACCTTTCGTCCCTCTGGTAGTTCGACTAGTTCCCAAGTGCCATTGGTGGTTAGGGCGTCAATCTCAACCTGTGCTGCGGTCTGCCAGTGTTCACCATCTGGTCCTGCAAAGGCTTCCCAGTGTGTCCGAGGCGCATCTCCTGGACGGCGTGTAGCCGCTCCTAGTGCTTTGTCCTGTGCCATGTAGAATGCCATTTCCATGCCTTGGTTGAGAGTCAGGGTCTCTTCCAGGGGGACGTGGTATAGACTGATGAGAGAATCAAGTATACTGGTGGCACGTAGTGCATCTTCCATGTCTACAGGTTCGTCGTCAAGGTCAAAGTCCTCAGCTGCAATGGGTTGTACAGGTTCGTCGTCTTCATCGTCGTCTTCATCCTCATCCTCATCCTCTGTTTCGGGTAGCTGATTGTTTCTCTGTGCACCCCCTCGATCTGCTACCTGTTCACCCCCTTCACGCCTGGCCACTGGAATTGTACCGCGTCTCCCTTTTCCACTCGCGAGCTGGTAGTCCTTGACGGTCGTTGCCGTTTTCCGTACAGGCCGGGAGCTTTGTGCTACTAGCGGTGGAGCTTTCGGAACTTTCGCCTTGCGAGGGATTGATTCGTGAGGGGGAGGGGGAGGTGGCCGGGTGCGTTTCTGGGCAGGTGCTGGAGGTGCGACTGGTGCTGGAGGAGGTAGTTCTGGGAACATGGGTCCATCCTCAGCTGGTGCAGGGAGCCCTGGGAACAAGGCAGGTATTGGTAGCAGCTGTTTCGTTGAGGGAGTAGATGAGGGATCCCGTTTCGTAGGAGTAGGTGGAATTGATGGATGGACAGACGGTTGCTGTGTGGCTGGCGTCTTAGGCTCAGTTTTAGGAGGTCGCTCGGGAGTCCGAGGTGCTGTTTGGTCTCCATCGTCATCATTGTCGCTCTCGTCTGATCCATCATCTGGATGGTCATGGGGAGGCGGTGGTGGCGCGATGGGAGCATGAGGTGGTGCAAGAGGTGGATTCTCCGGTTCGAGATCGGCGTCTGGCCAGATGTCCCTAATGCCTATAGGCGTGTATGCCTGTTCGTTCCCTACGGTCGAGAGACCAGGGAAGGTGCTTTCAGCGAAGATAACATCCCGGGATATGGTGATCTTCTTCGTCACTGGATTGTAGCATTTCCAGCCTTTGTAGCCTGGTTCAAAGCCGATAAAGACACAAGGCTCCGTGTGTGACTGGAGGTTCTTGCGGTCCTTGCGCAATACATGGACGTATACGCGGCAGCCAAATACTCGGTGCATGGACAGATCGGGCTTTGCTTTATGCCAGACTTCATAGGAGGTAGTATTCGATAATGTAGAGGATGGGGTCGCATTCAGGATGTCTGTGTAATAGAGTACAGCTGCACCCCAGAACATCATGGGAAGGCGTGCTTGGTTGAGCATGGCAATGACCCCTTCAGTTAGTGTGCGATTGAGTCGTTCGCTGACACCGTTCTGTTGAGGTGTGGCTTTAACTGTGTGTTGCCGTGCGATACCAAGTCCCTTGCACCATTGAATGAAGTCGTTCCCCATGTATTCCCCTCCTTTGTCATCACGAAGTTCCTTGACCTTTGTGCCGAGCTTTCGCTCACTCTTGGCAACAAAGTCTTTGAAGGCTTGGAATGCGTCACTCTTGTGTTTCAGGAGGGCGACCTCCTTGAACCGTGAGTGGTCATCAATGAATGTGATCCAGTATCGATAGCCAATTGGTGTCTGTACAGCGAGGGGTCCATGGAGGTCCGAGTGAATCCGTCCAAGGAGCTCTGTTGAGCGATTCGCTGATAGTTTTGGGAATGGATCCCGATGTTGCTTCCCTGCAATGCAGTGTTCGCAGGTGTCGTTGAGTTCCGTGCCCTCTTTCACCAGGATGCCAGTGGCCAAGTCTTGGCGCATAAGCGTCTCCAGACGATCCTTCCCAATGTGCCCTAACCTCTGATGTAATAGTTCCTTCTCGATCTTGGAGATGTAGGCTGCCTCCGTTTCCGTGTTTTCGAGCGTTGTCCCATTGAGAGAGCCAACAGTTCCATCGATGGTAGCTGTTAGGAGTAGCTCGCCATTCTTGAAGAAGTCAAGCGAGTCTCCTTCAATTACGACGCGCATTTTGCTCTTCTTAACAACGGAGAGGATCGAGAATAGGTTATTGCGGAGTGCGGGAACATATAGTACATCGTTGAATATCACAGTTTGGCCAACTTTTCCGTATATACGAGGCGTGAAACGTACTTCCCCCTTTCCTGTAGCCCAGACGATCTCGTTGTTGGCGAGAGACACAGCAATTTTCACCGCAACCATGTTACGGATCCACTTGCGATTGGGTGTCATATGTGAGGTTGCACCTGAGTCTGGGTTCCAGGAAGTATTAGTGGGGTTGTTACGAGCTCGACGGATAAGGGGACTTGCGATGTGGGCAACACTGGCCATCATGACGCTCTCCTCAGCAGTCGCTGCTGTGGTAGGTGTCTCCGCGATCTTGGCCTTCTGGGAGTTCTGGACGCGGCAGTCCTTGTCCTCATGCGTGTTCTGCCAACCGTGGACCTTGCACCTGTACTTCGCCTTCTTCTTCGGGGCAGCTGTAGCTACCTGAAGAGCGGCGGACGTCCCCTCAGCAAGCTGAGTGTTGCGAGCGAGGGAGTCGGCCTTGCGAAGGTGATCGAGGACTTCAAGGGGATTGTCGTCCCCAGTGGAGATGTGGTTGAGCGTATTGCGGAGGATGGTGTCATCCTTGCCAAGACCAATGGGGATCATGCTGATTGCAAGATCGCGCGCGAGATGAGCAGCCGTGTATCCTTCCTCGAAAGCAGAGGGCGTAAGGAGTTCATGTGCTCCCCGACTGGTGGATTGAATCGTCGTTGTTGCTCCGTCCGATGTCGTTTGGGAGGAGATGGTGACGGTCTGTGTTGTCTCTGGAAGGTATTCTGCTCCTTGCGGGAGGAGTGCAGTGAGACGTGAGGCGTGTGCCATGCAACGCGATCCGAAGTCGGAGTAGGTCTCCTTCTCGAAACCCGAGGACCTCATTCGAAGTGCCATCATCTCCTGAAGGACACTGATGCGAGAGCCAGAAGTCTTGGGCTGGTAGGTTTCCAAGAGCTTCTCCCAGATAGCAGCGATGTCGGTGACTTGGATGCCAGAGAGGACGGTCTCGAGTTGGGAGTGGTCGAGAGTAGACCGGACGTAGCCGATGAGCTTGGAGCGGCGACTGGCATAGTCGGACTTGACCTTGTCGTCGGCATTGCTCCCAGGTTTTTTCTCTTCCCCAGTGAGGATGCCGTAGGCGTTGAGGTCGAAGGCCTTGTTCTCGACAGTGAACTTCCACTGTTGCACAGTGTAGGCCGTGAGCATGATGGGCGAGGACGTAGTGGTAGAGTCCATGATGGTAGGTGATAAAGAATGAGAGAGGATAAAATGATAGGTACGAAACGATAAGAGATAGGTGATAGGTAAAGTGCCCGTGATTTTGTAGGTAAAACAGACCAATACGTAGATATCCTAAAAAGGAGTTGAAGTTTTACACTAAGATCCGCAGAGGGAACCCCGCTGTCACTTTGAGTACCGGTTACTGAAAGCGTTTGGATGGAGGGAGCGCTACCGTTGCGTCGTTTCCCCAGTCCAACCGAATCAGGCCTCTCAAAGAAGGATCACTACTCTAATTCCGCAGACGGTAAGCGTCTGTGGACTTCCTGATAGCTTCTTTCCCGTAGTGGGAACGCTTGCCGCGGGGTAGAAGGTGGTAATGGAAGTTGATACGTACTCCTGAGTATCAGGAGGGGTAGTGGAATGTAAGTAGCGAAACGTAAATAGCGAAAATGAAGATAGTGAAAATGTGAAGGGAGATAGGCTTCAGGTGGAGATATCACACAAGAAGAGGCCGTAGGCTATGGGCGATCGAGGGGCAGTGGAGCGGTTACCGCGGTGTCTGATAACGGATGGCGTGATCAGAGGAGCCCGGGGCTCATAACTTGTAGAACGATGCAAGTATGACCCACTGTAAGTGGGGAGAGTTCGATATTAGATTGAAAGTAAGTAGAGTATACAAGATACGCACCTGTAAGTGGGGAGAGTTCGATGGGGACTCACCCACTTACAGTGTGGACTATATACTGTGGAGAACAATAGATAACCTATATGCGGAACAATAAGAAAGAACAATAGATGTTCCATAAGTAGAGAACAATAGCAATGAATGGAGATAAGGTGGAGATAAGAGAACAATAAGTGCGAGTATAATGGGAATAATACAAGGTGGTTGTTGTTCTCTGTAGAACAATAGAAGATAAGTAAAACGTTCGAAATAGAGGTATTCTTTGTAGAGATAGAGTTGACATGAGCATTGTCTTCCAACAGTCGCTGCGCCGCTACCCGCGGGTTACCCGTGACCATCACTAGATATATATCAATTGTTCTCAACCAAAACACTGTCCTTGCTCGAGAACTGGGACCTCAAGATATCCTCGATCATGGTATGTTTCTGCTGGGCCTTCAGAGCACGCTTGACAGCACTGAGGGCCCTATCCAAGTCCAGGCGGATGTGGATATGCCTCTTGAAGTGGGCCATCTCGTTGTCCCTCGTTGTAACCAAGTCATCCCGCTGAGCCTCAACGAATTGGCAGGAGATGGACATGGCGTTCAAACTACGCGCACTCCAACTCATGTCGATTCCCCTTGGCATCCAATTCTGGATGAGCGCGGGATCGACGTCTAATTTCTTCAGAAAACTGTCGTTTACCTCCTTCCAAACCCTATTTGCCTCCTCCTCCCTGTCTCGTAACTTTTCCTCGAGAGTGCGTTGATCAGGAATGGCCTGAGGCTCGCGATCGGGCGTACTGGAACAGATGTCCCTGAAGTCGTGCTCAACCGGAGAACTTGAGCAAAGATCGCCCAAGTCATCCTTCGGGGAGGAGACATCGTCTACCAATGGGAACCCCAAGAGAGGTCTCAATGAGTCGAATGTTCTGGCAGGCAATAGAGGACGGACACACCTTGTTGCGCAACACTGCCTTCTTCGACCGCGATCGCGGCACCATCGACGTCCATGGCGAGGTCAGCTGTGAATGGGGGTGAATTGAAAAACTTACAGTACAATCGTGAACAATGCTTACCGGAAACATCTCCCTTCGCAGACGTAGACATTTGAGCCTCCATGATTGTGGTAGTGGAGGAAGGCGTATTGAAGCAGCAACTATTGATGATCGAGATCGATCTTCTTGAACAGCTGTGGGAAGGTCCATCAATATGAGCATTCAGCAAAATGGAAACGGACTCTGTTGTCATCTTGATCTAATCCAACGACGTTGCAGCAAAACCAAACGCTTTCACCGAGCCAATGAGCAACATTCTCAACCAGTTTGCATCACCCGGTTCAGCCCAGCGCACGCAGGAGAAGCTCAACGAACTTGATCAGATAGTCAGAGAGGCCGCGACATGGACCACAGTGGACGACGATGGCAGCGAAAAAAAAAGAGAAGCTATGCCTCCTCACTGTAAGGATAATTCAAATCAGTATATAACAACTGTCCCTCATACATAACTAGGGTGAATCCATGCTGGGGATACAAACATATGGGGGGAAGGGAGCGTTCAACCGAACGAAAGTGGTTAAAGCATGGCTTAAGGTTGTGGTTAGGGAGACTGGCCTGCTCTCCAAAGGTCCACTCACCCAGCAAGATATCACAATGCTACACAGCCCAATGATGATCACGGCAATTCAGCAGGGCCCAGGGGAAGAGGATGAGGAGGCCACGAAAACTGGACTTCAACGGGCATTGGGAATTCCGCCCAGCAAGGAGGTCACGGTGAGTAGATCGAGGCCGTCTTCAGGGAGATGGCTGACAAAACGAGGGAAACAAGGGTGGTACAGGCATAGGCACAGACACAGTGGAACAAACAGGCACGGACATCGCAGAGAAGACAGGCACGGTCAGCCAGGTCAAGACGGGCGCGGGCACGGAGATCGCAGAGAAGACGGGCGCGGGCACGGAGATCGCAGAGAAGACGGGCGCAGATGAAACCACGGGCGCGGGCACGGTCAGCCAGGAGAAGACGGGCGCGGGCACGGTCAGCCAGGAGAAGACGGGCACAGGCACGGTCAGCCAGGAGAAGACGGGCGCGGGCACGGCCCGCCAGGAGAAGACGGACTCCGTCGATACCACGGGCACGGGCACCGACGGGCAAGAGAAGATTGGCACGGTCGACAAGGGGAAGGGCAAGCTAGGAAACGCAAGGAGAGGGCGGGGTACAGGGGGTCGCAAGAGAAAGGAGAAGGGGGGAGCAAGTGGTAGCAAAGATGATATGGATGTTGACGCGGACGATGAGGGGGCAGAGCAGGATGACCGAGATGGGGACTTCAGGATGGCTACGCCAGGCACAGATGAGTCTGGTGACTTCACTCTCGCACCCAAACCCATCCTGGTCATCGATTTCGATTCACCACTCATGGACGACTTTGGCTTTGGATCCGATGTCCCGCTCTCCCTAGCCACCGAACTCAAACGGAAGACACCCATGGCATCGCCTATTGTCGATGAGGAGACAGATGGTAGCCGAGCGAAGAGGGCAAGATTTGCACCAGACGAGGGAGGCAGCAAAGACAGCACGAAGGGGGACAAGGAGGCAGGTGGCAGCCAAAGTGGGACAAAGGCTGGCGAGACGAAGGAGAAGGTAGTCCCGAAATGGTCCCGGGGGAAGGCGGCTTCGATGGGGGTGAAACAAGAGGAAGGTGAAACCAAGCGACGAAAGCGTGCACCAAGGCCTGTCAAGGATGCAGTAGGAGTCAATGAGACCAAATGCAAACAGTGCGTGGATCGAAACAAGGAATGCAAGTACGTCGTGAAGGGGCAGGCATGCCACAGCTGCCGCGGGTTGAAGATCAGGTGGGACCCTGCTGGGGAGGGAGAGGAAGAAGGTACTGAGGGGACAGGAGCCGTCAGTGGACTGGAAGGATTAGTCACAGAAGGGGAAGGGGAAGGGAATGCGGGATCCGTGCACGTTCGCGATGAGATCCAGGGACCGCCAGAGGCCAAGGATCATCCTGTGGCCCCCACTGAAGATCAAGTTGAGGAAGGACAGAGTGTGGCCGTTGGAGGCATTGTCGAGGAACACCCCGAAGCGAAGGAACCCGAAATCAAGGCCCCGCGTCCCGGGGGAAAAATGATTAAAAGGATGCGTGCGTCATCTGGGTCGAAGCCAAAGACCGACCAGCAGGAGACCCAGCACGACGAGCCATTGGCCACAGGAGGGGGGAGTGGGACAGAGGTAGACCCCAACGCGCCAGGATCATCATCAGTCGTCGTCCGGCGGTCAGTGAGGAAACAAGACGAACTCAAGAAGCTCCAAGAGCAGAAGGCGGCAGAGGAGGAGGAGGCGTCACGTAAAAACGCCCACGTACGTTCGTTCTTGGTTCACGTAGGAAGGGAGACTGACAGTATAATGTACAGACTTGACGGCTTGAAGGTCACCCCAGACAACCCACGCGCACCGAGTACTAGACCACGTACCTCGGTCGCCAGTCCATCGCCAACGGTTGAGCGTCAGGCTCAAGACGACGACACACACCTCCCACCACCTCCTGGCAACACTCAAAGCCATCGCTCGTGGACACGGAGCGTCACTCCGGCCCATAGTCACGAGATGGTGGCACCGACGGTGCAGGAAGAAGTCGTTCGCCTCCACGATCGACAGCTTTTAATGGAGTCGAAAGTGGGCCAGTTACATGGAGAGGTCTGTGTTGCACTTTGTGAGGCAGAGAAAGTCAAAGAGATGGATAAGGCGTTGGTGGGAGTGCGCGAGTTCCAGGAAGAACTTGACGGGGACCTTCGCACAGCAGAGGACGATCACGACACACTGTCCGTGGAGCTTGGCGAATTCAAGGCTTCGACGAAGAAGAGCCTCTCCGAGATCGGTGGTCAGTTGAAGTCGCATGCTTCGAAGCTCAAGACGCACGGCGATAACGGCAACGACCGGGCGAGGGCGCACGACGCCTTAGCAGATCGACTGAAGGTCGTCGAGAACCGTGTACGTGGACCAGGCCACCTATCTGCGAGCCTGCAAACGGAACTATTGACGTTCTCGGAAGCCGACAAGACGAGGTATCAGGGAGTTGTAGATGGCGTCACCAAGGCTCAGGCTGGTGTGGAGGATCTTAGAGAGATGGATGCAGCCATGGGTACTCGAGTCGCCTGTCTGGAGGTGGAGTTGACTGCTGTGAAGGGATCCAAGGAGCTGGATGAGGAGAACATTGCCGAAGACGTGGGTAGACTGTGGGAGAAGGTAGAGGGAGCAGCGACAGAGATATCTGGGTTTGGAGAGAAGCTTGAGGCAATCCAGGCGGCACTGGAGGAGGACAAGGTCAAGAGGAAAGAGGAACTAGCCGCCGCTGTTGCTGAGGGCCTTAGGGAACAGCTCGAACAGCTCAAGGAGAAAGAAGGGGAGGAGCTCGATCGGGTTCAGAGCATGATGTACGATATGGAGGCGTCCCTCAGCAGTGCATCTCAGAAGGGAATTGACGAGCTGAAGCAGCGTGTTGACGACCTTCACGCGCGTATCAGCACCATCCAGGAGGAGGCAACGAGTTTCCGAGCAGAGGTCCATACTAACCTCGACAAGATCCTGAGTGCGGTAAACCGAATCTCTCCTCCCTCGCCCCTGCAGCTCACCACTCCCCGGACACCCATAAGGACAGGAACGACCATCAGGATCCCGCCGTCCACCAAGTCAGTGGCCGTGTCCACTCCTCAACGTGAGCCCGCGTCCGCGTCCGCTCCTCATCGTGGGTCTGCGTCCGTGGGTGGGGGGAAGCCCGTGGCCCACGGAGGAGCCGTGCCCGTGGCCGATGGCGGAGCCATGCCCGTGGGGACCAACGCACCTGTGCCTGGGCCGTCCACTGCGCGTCCAGTAATGCGAATCATCACTGCTGGTAGTAAGTTGTCCTCACCTAGGTCTGTCTATCATGCGCTCTGCTGATGAAGGTGACTAGTCGCAGGGGAGGCACCGGAGCCCATTTTGACCCCAAGTAACTTAGGGCTTCTACAGGGAATGTCACCCTTGACCACTCTGCCGGGCTCTCCCACTTCACCATTGGAAGCCAATGTACCCCCACGAAAGCGTGGGAGAGGTGCTGTGGGATCCAGTGCCCAAGCGTGGCGGGATCACAGTCCCCCTATGACCAGGAACAAAACCCGAGAGCAAGGTGGAGGACATACAGGCCCCTGAGCTCAGACCAAAGCTCCAGTGTTCTGCTATCCCTCTGGCGACTTACGATTGTATCCAACTCTGACCCTGCCCCTTATTCCCTCTCCTGCAACCATTGACTGCCACATGTCGCGCATCTCTTCTTTGTAAAGCCTTTCAATCTTCGCCACAACGCAGTTCTATATATATATGTATATCGCCACTATTACGTCTCAGAGCCAATTCGATCCACTCATCCAGGGGCAATGTAAATCAAGGGTCTCCGCCATGCAATCTTAAGTGAGGGTGACCGCCAAAATACGTCACACATGGATTGTAGTGCGGCATTTACATGGAAAGGGAGCCTTATGGCTACCATGAGGTGTTCTCCTATTAACGGTGACCAAATCTGCACCCTCAATTAAGGGAGTCTATTTGACCTTGACTGGGGGTATATAAAGGCTGCGCTAAACGCGCGGAGATCAGACAACCCACCTTTTCTCGACCCCCACCCTTCATCCCTGCCATGGCTCTATGTCAATGCAAAATCGACCATGCCAATGTAGGTCCCAATTCAACCACAGTAGTCTCTGGCGCTGACACTGCGGTGGAAGATTGTTGGCCAGGATACAAGGGCGTGGGTCGATGATCTTATCTTGGCACACGAGAAGCACTACCTTGCGTATCTGGCATTGGATGTTGCATACCAGGACGATGAAAGAGTGGCATGCGAATCAGGACTACCCTTGCCGGCCCTGTCAAAAGGTCTTCGTGAGGCTGAGCAAGCTTGGGCTGCATCGTCAGACACGCTTCGGGAGCTGAGGCAGTGCCTCGCAGAGGGGGACAGGCAAGACCTCTCCAATTGCATCTACGATGGTTTGTTACGGCGCATGGGTAAGAGCAATTTTGCATTGGTAGAGCCATACGGATTAACATGGTGGCTGTAGACAAATACAAGGTACACACATTTGTGGACCTATCGGCCTAACTGCTGCAAAGGTTATGCGTGATTTGGATGATGAACGGAAGGGAAAGGTGTGGCGAACCTGTACATAAAGGCCTTCAGTTACGCAGAGATTAAGAGAAGGAAAGTATGGTGTGTACAAATTGTTAACATTGTCAAGGTCATATATTGGAATTCGGATTGGGGACATTATACAGGAGCTTTGGTACGAACAAAGATACTTTATAATGACACGGACACGGACACGGTACGCAATGGCACGGGCACGGGCACCATACATACTGGCACGGACACGGGCACGGTACGCAATGGCACGGGCACGGGCACCATACATACGGGCATGGACACGGACACGGTACGCAATGGCACGGACACGGGAAATGTACATAATGGCACAGACATAGAACGGGCACGGGCTGGTTTGTCCAAGGACTTTGACAAGACTATACAGAAAGGGGAAGCAATAGATAGGTTTGGGCAATGGGGAGCACAGGGGATGGCCATGGAGTACAAATACAGGGTAACAGGCATAGATTAAAAGTGTTGAAGGAAGGGGTTTTAAACGGAACGACGCCTCATAAAGGTACACCATGAATCAATAGCCAAAGCTATTTGGCTTCCTGGGCTGCCCCTTGCCATCCCTTCCACTGACCCTGGTAGGTGTGGGGGTGTTCACTTTACCACGCCTAGCACTCCCTCTCTTCGGTCTCCCTTTGGCCGGTTCTGCTCGAGCAGGCCCAGCTCTATTGTCCGTGCTTGTATCATCAGCAGCTGGGGATTGAGAGGGCCCGGGTGTGGTATCTCGGGATGCGATGTGAATGCCTTGAAGCCTGGCTACAATGCCATCTGGTTGGAAAGGTTCACTGACCTCATCAAACCACTCTCCTTGCTCTGTGGATGGTTGACCCTTGAGTCCGTCCCTCTCCAGTTGCTCCTTCTCGAGTGTATCATTCTCACGCCGCTCCCTGTCAAGTATCACCTTCCCCAGTTCATCACTCTCCTTGTCCAGTCGCTCCGCCTCGAGTTGCCCCTTCTCAGGCGGGATCTTGGCGGACTTGTGCCTAATCGTCGATCTTCGAGGCCCGTGGACCCATCGAACATCAGACCTCCCCGGTTTGGACTGCTGATCGGCTTCAGCAGGTTCTTCGTCAACCCAGCTGTCATTTCCCGTCTCCATTACTTCATCTGGGGGGGTCCCTTCGCCCTTAACTACCTTTGGAAGAGGGGACTCCAATATAGCAACAACAACTCCTTCGTTCTTGCTTGTACGGCGGCTTGAGATGCTCGGTTGGGGGACTATGTCATTACGGGGGATGGGATCAGGATGCTGAGGAAAGAAGGAATTGTGGGGAAGGAGGGCCATGGGGGAGCTGATAGGATCTGATACTGCCGTCGTCCCATGTGTGGACGGGGGTGTTACTTCGACGGGGGGCTGAAACCGGCCCTTGCCATCCTTCCACTGGGAGAACTCAAACCCAATGAGACCTTCCTGCTGACGTCGGCGAATGTGCTCAAGGAAGGTCATGGTATTGGCAAGTCCCATATCTCCAGGTTCCCCCCAATCTCGGGCCATCTCGTCAGTGATGTACTCTGACCGCACGTAGTCTCGCATACATTTTGCCATGTCGCTCCAAGGAGGGGAGGTCCTCCTCGTCGTTTGGTTCCCCAGCAAAGGCCGGCCCCGTACAATTGCTGTAAGATGCCCGCTGTGAGGTATGCTATCTGCAGACTTCGTGAAACGTACTCACCATACGCATGCAACACGATGGTGCGGGTAACCTTGGCAAAGTAAATGTAGGGGGGATAGCCGTCTGGCACGGCCTCAATGGAGACTTCAGGCACTAAGCGCTCGCCTTTCCCCGTATGCGGGAGTTCAATGAGGTTCCCAAGAGATACTTCCGGCAATGCGATCGAGGGTAGGAGATTAGTGGTGTACTGACCCCACTTCTCCAAAAGCCCAGACCGTTCGAAGGAGGATCGAGCCCATAGTTTGAAGGTTGTTGGGGCACCAAGACGATCATTTCGGTCGACAATACCTGGGAAAGATTGAATGAGTGGGACTCAGTGAGGCAAGAATGGACGTACTGATATTGTGCGTATCCGCAGAGTCTTGGTAGCTTAGCAGTACGCAGACTCGGGCGCCGAACTGAGTGAAGAGGTCCTGAGCAAACTGATCAATCCATAAGGCTGCATATTTCTCCGCCGCCCTGTAAAGTGTAAATTTCAAGAATACTGGAGAGTCGATCCAACACCTACCTTTTCTTTTCATCTCCATCTGGGCCATTCTTCCTCCATTCAAGGGCTTGCTTCTCGAAGCCTTCACGTTCTTCGTCTGTGAGTTTGCTGTACTCGATGCTGAGGGCCTTCTGGAAGAAATCGAACATCTGGGGTTGCTTTGGCATGGAGGGTCCCGTGCCTGCTCCCGCGCCTGCTCCCGTGCCCGCTCCCGTGCCCGCTCCCACTCCCGTGCCCGTGCCCGTGCCTGCGTCCGCGTCCGTCTCACCATCATCATCGGGCACAGCGTTCTCCTCGTCCTCAGGGCTAGTCTCTTCTCCGGCCATATCAAGATCAAACTCCCCCTCATCCTTCAACCTGCCATCAAGGTCACCTGTGGTTGCATTGGTGGCCTCAATGAACAACCTTTGCTGTGTGCTCCCAACCCTGGAGGCATGGGCCTTGTAAAAAACCTGTCGGCCCGTCCAGTGGTGTGTCCACCTTGGTATCGCCTTTCTCTTTCTACACCTCTGGCTAAACCACAGCCGGACGTTCTAGAGAATAGTGTTTTAGTTCTAGCTCTTTTGATTTCAGGGCTATGAGATGCGCACCGCGAGAATAGCCTTCACCTCCTTTTGTCCTAAGACATCGCCTCCAGCCTCCGCACCCTTGATCAAGAAGTCTGCAGCTTCACGAGAGATATGTGAGCGTAGCTTTAAGGACGCCGCCTTGTAGTCAGGTGCCCGTGAACGAAGGTACTGCAGTTGGGTCACCGTGAATCGGGCCTCCAGGGTCTTTTTCTCAGTTACAATGACGCTGGCGTTCTCCCCTGTATTCTCTGTGGTTGACTTCAGCTTAGTCCTCCCTTTGGGCTTACCTCCAGTCCCCCCCTTTTCTTGGCTGTTCGCCAGGCCCATTGGAGCCTTGAGTTGGAGAATGCGATGGGCAGCGGTGTTGGTTGGGAAGCTGATCGTTTTGATAGATCGTCAGGAGGCACAGTGCCTTGTTGGTGATTAACTGCTGCCTTTGTTGTCAGAGAATAGCGTTAAGGCTATGCAGTTGCCGGATATCTTGATACAGTTGCCCGTGGATAGATCGGTTGACCTGGGGCGGTGAGGACGACCACCAGGAGGTGGAGGTTATAAGTGCAGCTGCCCATTCAATACACTCGCATCACCTCCCCTCTTACCGGAACAGACATCCTTCGACATGGGCCCACCCCCACGCAAATTCAAACCCGGACCGAGGGTTTTGGACTTCGAAGACAAGAAAACCTCACAGGGCCGCCAGCTCAAGGCTAAACCTGCAGGGCAAGCGACTTCCGTGCCCCCCAGGGAAGAACCCCCTATGAAGAAGCGGAAGTATCACCAGTATTCCACCGACAATTCGCCCTTGACCAACCCCACATCCTCCACACCGGACCATCCCCGTTCTACGCCCCAGATTACCAATTTGGGCCAGGGTTCTCAACTTCCCAGTCAAATCCCAGACACGGACCATTGGACTGGGCCCCTGGACCCCGATGATAGTGCCTTTGAACCGCCTGACTACGACCCTACCGTGTTAACACCGACAATTGAGGAGCTTGCCAAGGACGGCTTTCACCGTAGCCTGTTGGAGCCTCACGAAGCAGCGAATACGTCCCAAGGAAAAGTGAGTCATCCTTTGCCTTTGTCTTCTCAGATGACTTACTTTGCTCCTTTCATCATAGTCGACCCACGAATACATGAGCAAGTGGAGAGAAGATGATTGGTCCCCATACCTCAACGCGATTCTGGAGGAGGAGGGATTGGGACCAACTCATTGCCCGCATTGCGGATCCAATCCTACGGAAATATGGTGTTTGGACTGCGTCTCATCCACCCGGTATTGCTGGACATGTGCTCGCCTTCAGCACAGGGCCAACCCACTTCATCGAATCGAAGCCTGGACTGGCACAACATGGATTCCATCTTGGCTATGGCAGCTGGGAGCGGTGATTTGCCTTGGGCATCATGGGGGCCCATGTCCTTCATACAATGCTTCCTTGGATGATCTAGAACAACGGATGCTCAGGCTGACTGGTATGCAGAAACCTGACTTCGCCAAATTGGCTGAAGACCCGACGTACGGCTTTCTCATTGGTGGAATGGGTGCGGACCTGGTCATGACGATTGTTCACACCAATGGGTTCCATCAACTCCAACTGTACTCCTGCCAGTGCCCAAATTCGCCTTCCAAGGACGTCCAGCTTCTCCGGTCTGGCCTCTACCCTTCCACACCCACAGATACAAAAACTGTTTTCTCTCTCCAGCTCCTGAAGCACTTCCATCTGATGCTGGTGGATGGACACATCTCGGTGGAAAAGTACATGGGCATTCTTTCCCGATTGACAAACTACATCTTTCCTAAAACTGTTCCGGTGGGTGACTTGCATTTGGTACTGGAGACGAGGGGGAGATCAACTGACAATCTACCTGCAGGACCGGACTCGGGAAATAACACGGGTGTGGCAGCAGTATGGATATGTGACGACTTTGAAGCGGCACGGATTCGGCGTGTGCCCCTCGATGGTTCGTCCACCTGGAAAGGGAGAGCTTGCCTTGTTTTGTGCCGTATGCCCACAGCCGGGCATTAACCTACCTGCAGATTGGAGGGAAAGGGCGTTTGCGTGAGCACCGATCTTTCTGTTTCATACCCAGCCCTATTGACGGTGGTTCTATAAGGTGGATGTTCTGGCGCTATCTCACTGGGGACGGGAATTTCGTCTTGAATCACAAGTTCAAGGCGGACCTAGAGTTGGTTGCTTCATTGTTTGACGGATGTGGATTCTTTGTGGAAAGTAAGAAGATCACTCAGCACTTACAGATTGCGAAGGATACACCAGACGTGCGTATAGCCTTCTCCTTCCACACTTGCAACAAACCATTGATAAAACGCATCTCAGGAGAAGACATGTGTCCAACATGGAGCGGTAAAGGAGAAAAACAAGGTCAAACTGGGCTACGATATCACTGGTATCGTTTCTGTAGCATGTGCTAGGCACGGATGCTTTGCTCCCGCCGGTACAGTGGACCTACAGAAGGGAGAGCGGTTAGCATTCCCCTTCAAAGCCTCGCCGAACAATGCCACTGACACTTACTGGTTCGTAGACAAGTGAACATGGACTTGGCCCTTGCGGAGGCATGCGACGCTACTGGTGCAGGGAAAACCCTTGGCCTACGATTCGCCTATGACATTAACTGCCAATATTGCGTGAAATTTCACAACAGAGTAGGCCCTGGTAAACCCATATCCATGTCCGAAAATATGGCCTTGCTGTTTGTAATCGGCCTCTTCCATGTGCATGGTCACAAGGAGGAATGTCTGGTCCGGTACGCCCCTACCTTTGTTCCAGGAGCTGGGGTTTGTAGTGGCGAAATAGGGGAGTCCCTCTGGAGCACCCTTAATCCCATTGCAAACATGATCCGTGCCATGACACTGGGACACCGCATTGACATGATGGAGGCTTGCATGCGTGACAACAACTGGAAGAAACTCTTAGTCATGGGTAAGCCTTCGTCTGGAGACGGGATGGTGCATGCTGACAAAATGACTGTCAGTGTTTTGGCTGATATCTCAGCACAAACGGGCAAAAGCCGGATCTAAGGAGGCGAAAGATGACTTTGAGAAGCTCAACAAGGCCCCTCCTGAAGATATGAAAAGGAAATGGGAGGCAGATATGCAGAAGGCAAACGAGAATCGGTCGCGGGACCCCAAGGCCATGGACATCTACATGTCTGCCATTGACAAAGGTAAGCCAATCCATGCTGAAATGCAAGGCCCCACTTGCTCATCTACATTACCTGCTAGGTGAAGTGCTGCAAGACGTCCATGTCCGGCTCATCAGGGAGGAGAGACAACAGGGAAAGAAAAGGGGTGTGGCCGAATGGCTTACCGCCGGCTTCAAACTTCAAGAAGACCAGTGAGTTTTGCCTCATGCCCCGTCCCGTGTCACCAGGTGTCCCGTGCCGTGCCCGTGCCCGTGCCCGTGTACCATGCCCGTGCCAATGGCCATGTCCGTGTATGCCGTGTACCGTGTCCGTGCCAATGGCCGTGTCCGTGTGTGCCGTGTCCGTGTTATGTCCAGAATGAACTAATTTCAAACGTAGACTCAAGCTCAAATTGCAAATCCTCTGGTCCAACATGCAACTCTCAACTGAAGTCATTGTCATCGAAAGGAAGAGGGACTCCCTCCTCCGATGAATTGAGCTCTGGGATACGGCAGGAGAAGAGCTATGGGAACACATTGAACTCGCTTCGACTCCTGGCCGCCGTGCGGTTGCTCCAGATACCTGCATCTGCGAGGATCCAAATGTCTGTGCATGCGATTTATCCGAGGACCTGCGCTATCTGGCAACGGCGAACGCAGCTCAAGTCAAGCCAACAAAGAGATCGGGCGGGGATGCTCCACCTCCATTCCAACACCCTGAGAACATGCTGATTCTCCTTCCATCGTCAGCAGACGTCGTCCCCCCTTATTGGGCGGATATATTGGATACAGAAGAGGTTCTCAGGGTTGCGCAGGCACACGACGCTCTTGAAGAGGTTAGGGTCCACATTGCTCACAAGTCCTACTTATACCGGAGAGACAAGGGCCTTGCAACCGGGCACCGGGGCCTTGCAACCCAGTACAACCAGATCAACGAGGTCGAGCGTTCGCTTCAGCAAGCTGTGCGCCGATACGGCTTGGCTCTTTGGGCTCTATGAAAGATGGGCAGGGAAGAGTGGTATCCAGATCTCAAGGACATCAAGAACGAAGATGTGCGCGCTGTGATGTCAGTTTGGGACCCAAACGCACGAGGGGAGCGGGATACAGAGCTATCATGGATATTCAAGGTCGTCGCCAAGCACCAGCCCCTTAATTCTACAGACACGGCTAGCAATCAGGAAGATCCCGGCGAAAGGACTGGCACCGAGTATGTAGACAACCGTACATGCTTCTACCCCTCTCCTTCTCCCTGGCATCGATCTAATCCATGTACGCCCTCCGTCCAGTGATCCGAATCAACTGGATTCGTGCACGCTCAAGGAAGGATCGATGGGAGGAGGAACTGCAGATGGTGGAGGCTGAAATGGAGTGGTACGTTCGGTACACCCTTCACCGGAATACCCGTGCCACAGAGTGGGCAGATGCCGCCCTCTCCCCTGGACACAGATCGTACGCACTTCGCCAGGCAGATATGTGGAGGAGGGTTGGAACATACGCCAAAGAGCTGTTTGGAAAAACCCCAGGAGTCCAGATAGACGTTGATATACCCTTTCCACACCCTGATGTTAAGGTTGAACCACCTGCATAGTTAGTGACTTTTCATTTGAACTTGCTGTACTCTTTCAAAGTTTTGCAATAGATGAGACAGGATGAAGGCGGTGAATAATGATAGAGTCGAAAGACAAGACGAGGAGGGCAGTGAGTAATGATAGCGATGAAAGACGAGATGAGGGGGATGGTGGATAATGATAGAGTTGAATGAGGGCGGGCACGGACGCGGGCACGGGCACAGGGGCGGAGTTTGGACTGTCCGTTCCCGTCCCTCTGGCCTTATCTGTGGATCAAGATCTGATCTTGCTTCTTCCACCGTCCTCGACATCGACCTCTCAACCATGGCACCACTCGACTTCATATCACCTGCAGGAAAAGATTTGATACTTTTATCAGCTGCATCCTTCCAATCATTCGTCAACTACATGTCTAGCCGTGCACGCACCATTGGTGTTACGTGGGTCTTGATGAGGGACGACTTTGACAGGAAAGAGCGGCAAGCTTTTCTGGACCGCTTGCAGACGGAGCTGGTGAGTGGATCCCCATCCTATGTATGATAGCCCGCGGAATGACCCAACATCTGTTTCTTCATGAAGTCCGTTGGCATAGGTGCGGTCGGCCTGGGGTCCTGTCTCCATCCAAACGAGATTCGCACTCCCCCTGTACTTTCAAGACTGGTCCGGCTGGCCGCCAACTCCTTACTGCCCGAGTTCAACTCTGTTCTGAGAGTTGTTCAAGATACAACAGATGCCAAGGAAGACCCTCACCTCATGCATTATGAGGGGAATTGGTGGTCTAAGTTCGATCCCGAGGCCATACTTCCTCCACATGACCTCCAACCTTACTACACTTGGTGGTTTGACCAACATCCGCTACTGCCTAAGCCCCAACTTTTCCCAATGCACGTCTCCTTCGAGTTGACGTTCATGCTGGAACAGGACCTCAGGGAGCTCGAGAGGGTATTGGAGAAGATGGCGGAGGATATGGATGCAGATATGGACACCACGCAGTCGGAGCTCACAAGGCTCACCGTGTGTATCGCAAAGGCCGAACTCCAAATCCTGGAACTCAAAAGACACGAGGACGAGGCTTTAGCAGATCAAGAAGCCCGTATTCGGTTCAGGCTTGCTGGAGATGGGGAGGAGCCGTTGCAGCCTGGCGATGGGGCGGGTCCATCTTCGTCTGGTGGGCCTGGGGTGACTTCATGATCTCCTTCCTCCTTACATTGTACCATCCATGTTAAACATTGGCACTGGGCTTGGTCTACGTTTAGGGCACTAGTAATTTGGTCCGGTGTATGCCCGTTTGAAACAATATGTAACTGCTTGGTATATCCTTTGTTGGTGAGATCGTATCAATAATGGGCAGGGTGGCACCTGATCTCATGAACGCACCTAATTTTTTTTGTATTTGATTGTGATCGATTTCCACACTTCCTTCTCTACTCCTCCCATTATGGGGGATTTTTTGCTGGAAGGCGCTCCCTCTGTTCTCCACTTCTATCTAATAGGGTGTTTCATGGAGCAGCGCCGGAACATGTTTTTCGCTCACGTCAAGGCAAATGCTCATATCATCGAGCAAAAGGATGAGCTCGTGCAACTCTTTCTCAAGGAAATGGTATGTTTGACAGCACTCATGCCCTATCCGTGCAAGTGACGCTAAGGTGGTATATAGAACGTGGCGGTCGAGTTGCACGGGTTCCAGATATGTCTTCAGCCAGAGATGACAACCGTCCCCTCCTTCGTCCGCATTGTGAAGGCCATCTCGGCAGCTATGACAGAAGACCGTCCACCAGGTATTCACCCATCCCACCTAGTGTGGGCATTGCTGGCAACAGGTGGCCTGCTACCCTCTGGCTATGTCCATAAGGGCACAAATGCCGACAACCCGAGGAATGGACCACCCTTTAGCATTCGCCCCTGGTGGCTTCCGCCTTTCATCACGCCAACTCGAGAGAACATATTGAGGGAATTTAGGTGGGCCATGGACCACCTACCCATGGAGGTCCCAGCAGGAGCGTCCCCAGAATGCCTTCAGAGATTTGAGGCTGTTTTGACTCAAGCCAGCAACAGTCTAGACGATGCCTGTAATCCATTGGTGGACATTGCAGAGCATCGTAGGCAACAGATCGGGAGGGCGTTGGGCAGAGTTACAATGTTTTCCCACCTCCTTGGTACTTAATCGCAGCCGTTAATAGTGTTACTTTCCCTTTGCCCCATTATGCCCGTGCCCGTTGATACCTTACCCTTGCCCGTTTGTACATTACATGTGCCCTATGCACTTTCGAGGAGGCGCTCTTGAAGGTCAACACAGGACTCCTTGGACTCAACGACTGCCGCCTGGCACGCTTCTCCTGCTCGTCCCCCCTCCTCAGGCCGAGACTCACTTTTGGAAACGCAAACAAGTGTTCGTGCCCGTGCCCGTGTGCCGTGTATATGTTGTGCCGTGTGCCGTGCCCGTGTATCTGTATGCCGTGAGTCCGTGTGCCGTGCCTGTGTATCTGTGTCCGTGAGTCCGCGTCCGTGAGTCCGTGTGCCGTGCCCGTGTATCTGTGTGCCATGAGTCCGCGTCCATGAGTCCATGTCCGTGTATCTGTGCATGCCTACAACTTTCTTTCTTTTTCATTTCAAGGGGAAAACAAGCTTTATACTCTACTTGCACAGAAGGCATCGTCTATGTAATTCAACGTCTGATCACCAGATGTCTGCCCTTTCCTTGACCTCCCCCCACTTGTGGATCTTTGAAAGGTACTCAACGGTGGGGGGGCCCATTGCTGCCTCTCTGTATGGGTTGCTTGGGTTGTTCTCACCTAGGTCACCCAGCTGAGCTGTAAATCAGTGAGCTGAGCGGCTAGCTGAGCCAGGTGAGATGTTGCTCAGCTTATGCAAGGTGGGCTCAGCTCACATCCCAGCTGAGCCCGTCCAGCTGAGTCCAGCTGAGTCTAGCTGAGCAGCCTTAGCTGGGCCGACGATAACCACGCCCAACATTTGTAAAATATTTTGCGAAAGGGCTGGCTCAGCCCATCTCAGCTCAGCTGGCTCAGCCACAGGGCTGAGCCTCTGTCACGCATCTGTCACGCTTTGTGTATGTTTGTATATGTTTGTCACATCCATGCCACACCTCGCAAAATTGGATAATGACATCATATCAAATAAAAATAATTATGATGTCATGGTGATAAGATCTATCAATGAGGTCATGATCGTCAGGCACAGGATGATGTCACACTCATTTAGATAAGAAACAGGCTGATTGCGATGAGCCTGATTGCACTCAGTTCCTGGCCGATAAGGATGGTTTTGGTACCGTTCGAAAGCCCTTATTCGGGGCTTTTCAATGCATGTAACGTTTCCAGAACGCATTCAATACAGCTGTCAAAAATAAGCATTTTCGTCGATTTCTCATGATTTGGGTGCTTGCGAGTGCCATTCCATCTCAATGCCTGCTCTCTGATGCCCGGTTATTGTATAAACGGTGTGAGGGTGGTGCAGAGTCTCCGTAATACCACTTATACCACTTTTACCTATCCCCTGTCTTCATAAAACAACCAAAAACTGTAAAAACCTCGTGATCTGCAAGTGCGAAGGTCATTTCATGCTGCCCTGACACTCCAGATGCCCAAATAAATATTTGAAAGTGTTATATGTGTTCCGTACTACCTCTTACAGGATCTCCCCCATCTTAAATGCACACCAGTCCTGCTGAATTCAGCTCAAAGTGCCAAAAGTGATGAGCAACAGCTATATTCATGCCCATTCAGTATGATGGAGACCGTGGGACAGTTGGCCACCATACACATAAAAACCAGGCCTTAAAATGATGCAGAATACAAAAGACCGGAAAGAAAACGGAGCACACATGCCCAAGATGTAGCAGGAACACTGCCAGCTTGCAGCAGTTGTGCTGAACAACTTTGCACTTCAGTTACAACTGGTACCAAATGGACAGTTTGGGCTATTCCATAGCAATGGGTGGTCTGTTTGCTTAGGTGTCTTTTGACATTTGTATTCGTGGATGACCTTCTCCCAATTCCATAGACCAAAATGTGTGTGAACTATTGCGGGTGCCTCAAACAAGTGATACATCGGTTTTCGCAGAGCTTATTTCAGAGCTGGTTGCAATGCATGGGGCTTGTCTGGTACTCAAAGCTGCAGTCCATACCATATGAGGTCACTATCCCAATACCTTCTAAGTGAGCTGAGAGTGTGTGTTTATAAGCCCATGCCATGGAACAAGCATGCATCTACCATGCACACCACCATATGAGGTCAGGCAAATTTGATGAGGGGATCTTGTGTGATTTATTGGTGATAGCATATGGCTGGGTGATTACACTGCATGTGTCTGCCACCCCCCAATGTCAATATCTGTTCGCTAATAACCCAAATACATCTGAACCCCAGCGTGTAAGGGACCGTTGCATGTTGCATGGTGGTACTGGCCCTCACATAACACCCTATGCGGTCAAGCAAAATCAGGGGATGTGATCTTGTGTGATTTATGGGTGGTAGTAGGAAGCTGGATGACCACATTACATGTGTTCACTTGCCTCTACCACTGAAACTTGTCTTCTAATTATCCAAATACTCCTGAAACTGCAGTAGTCCTGGCCCTTCCTGTCCACCCAGTTTGTGCTGGAAAGGTTTTGCTAATCACATTCTCCACCAAACTAAGCCAAATGGTGTCCTTGCAAATCCTAGTATTGAGAAAACCACTATTTGACATGTGTCAGTACCTCATTTGATTACCTACTATACAAATCCAGATAGAGGCCGCCAAGCGCTTTCTAACGATACCAAAATCACCCTTATCGGACAAGAATTGACCATGATATCACACATGCGAATATCAATAGTCTTATCTAAATGAGCATCATTTTGGATCTATGACATCATATCTATTTGTGTATGTATGCCATCATCATTTGTTTGTTTGTCATGTTTGTCTTTGTTTGTTGTGTCACATATTGGTCACATCTGTCACCATGTGACCATCACACCTCAGCTGAGCTGAGCCAGCTTCAGCTCAGCCGCATAGACCAGCTCAGCTGGGTTATGTGGGTGTGAGGCTCAGCCCGATGACACTGGGCTGAGCTAGCTATGCGTTGGCTGAGGTCAGCTGAGGGCAGCTGAGCACGCACCCCCAGCTCAGCCGCACAAGCTGAGTCCACTCCAGCTCAGCTGAACATCGCTCAGCTGGGCTCAGCGAGCAGCTCACCTCACTGATTTACAGCTCAGCCAGCGTCCTACAGCTGAGCCCGCACTCAGCCCAGCCCAGCTGGTGACCCAGCTGGCCGGCTCTAAGCTGGGCAGCTGGGTGACCTAGGTGTCCACAATACAGAGTGCAATGCTCCCTGGCGACTCCGTTCCTCACCAAGAAAGCATTCAAGTTCAATATGTTGAGACCGATTGTTACTATTCACCCAACAACACCATTATGAAGTCCCAGCCCCTCACACTCGCTCCCATCCTTCAGAACCCATTCAACCCTAGCAGCGGACACCCGCTGTCCGCCAAAGAACCCACTGTTGTCAGGACCGGCCAATACCTCAGAGGTTCCAGGAACATTCTGGCAGTTAACACGAAGTACACCCCCGCAGGACCAGCCCCACACCGACGTCAATCAGACCACAAATACGCTTCAAGTTGGAAGAGCCGCTGATCTATCGAGCAGAGATGAGGGAGAACATGCGAAGGAAACCGCACCCGCCAAGGGCGCTGGGGGTGAACCTGTGGGAGACAGTGACGAATTCCGAGAGGACGGTGAACACCCGCCGAGCAAGAAAGAACCAGAATGGTTTGCTTTCTTTCGCAAGCGGGAGGTGGAACACCCAGCACTCCTTGCTAGGGAAAACCCACTGCAACATCAAAAACGATTGAATCAAATGAGAGAACACCCCGACGTCGTCTGCCCCGGTATTCAAATGGACTCTAGACCCAAAAAGCAAGGCCTACGTTTGGGTCTGGGTCCCCATACTTGCGAAATGGAGGGCTGGGACTTTAATGGATTATGGCGAAGCCCAAAAGCGCTACAACCCGTTTCATAACGACTGGGATATCTGTACAGAGTTTGGGCAGGCCACGCAGGAGGAGGAGGAGGCCATGGACGCGCTTGTGTACAACCCTCTACTTTCCACCCTTGTCTGGGAAACACCTTCCAGGGAGCAGCCTGGGGCCGGCCCAAAACCGAATACTTCGCTCAAAGCCCAGGTACAGCCAGAACTTGAGGGTCCTTCAGAATCAAATGCTGGAGCATCTCCAACCCATCTTGCAGATCCCTCGGTCCTCACTGTTCGCATCCAGATCGAACCAACTTCCTTACTGCCTCACACTACGCTTGCGATGTTGGACCCCTGCCCAGACTTGTTTCATGCAAACGAACCCAGTGGCCAAGAAATCGAGGAGGTGTTTATGAATTTCTACAGACTCGCATATCCTATCCCTGGAACATACATCCCTGAGAATGAGGGCAAAAATCGATGTGACATCTTCCTCTGACTTCTGGGCCAAGCAGGCACTGGCACTCCCCAAGGTTCAAAGGCAGAGTTCTTCACATCGAACCCATACCTTCCCGCCCAACATCTTGTGAACTGCATCTTGGATTGCCGAACCGACTTCGCGGTGATGCGGGTGCTACGGGCTAGATGTGAATGCGTGCACACAACCACAACCAACAAACACACAACCAACACACACACTCTCTCTTAGGGGGGGATTGGGGATAATACACATACATGAGTATGGGCAGGGAGTTGGTTTACAGATGTGATGCAAGATCAACAAACTAGACGCAACAAGACGCAAGTGCAAAAGGGGAACGTAGGAGTTCTCTAAGCAACTTCAAGTGTAGGTCTGAGGAACACAAAGCTCGACTCAAGGACTTCAAGATCCCACAAAATGCGAGATAGCACACACAATCTTTCTTGGGACAGTCCAACACACTTCAATCACAACTCTGAGCACAACTTGATCACGATTTCGCTAAGATAGACACGCAAACAGTAATGTCCAATTTCACTAAGAGCTGCCGAATCACAGTCGCGTGCACTCGAACCAAAACAAACAAATCTGCACTAGGGCCGCTATGGTATTTTGCGTCTATGGATCGCTAGGTTATATACAGGTTTTCGTGGCTGTGCGTAGAGATAAGAGATACAGGTTTTCGTGGCTGTGCGTAGAGATAAGAGATACAAGAGAATGAACATATAGACAGAGAAAGATTGAGATTGAGACCAGGAACATAACGAGATAAGCATAAACATGTGGATAAAAGATAGAAATGAAGGAAGATGAGAGGGACGGGAAACTAGCACACGTTGGAGTGGCTATTATTAGTCTCGGCGTTGAAGCCGTGAGTGGGACACACAAGGGCATTCCTTGGCAAACTGCCTATCTCCAGGCCTACGCTCCTGCAGTATTCATGCTTGTGATCTCGACCCCTGTGTCCGCATGCAGGCGCTTATCAACCGTGCAACTTCCGATCATTACTCGGCTAGCTGGTGGTTACCGGTGGTACCTGCAATTGTGAGGCTATCTGTGTGCGAGGTTTCTCCAACTGCCCCTATCTGCGACCCAGCCCCGTGGACCGTTCGTGAGTCCGTCAGTGACAATAGATATTCCCTATGCACGCTCATTTGTGTATGGCTCATACGTCTCTTGATGATCTTTACTCGTCTTGGTATCTACACATCTTCTTGATCTCTACACGTCTCCGTGGATTTAGCATTGGTCCCGTGCCTGGGCATGCCCTGTTTGGTATGTGCGGGATCACGACTCTCGCGTGCCAGGCAGACAAGTCGCTTCCCTTTGGTCCTCGGTTCTCGGCATCTTGTATTTGGGTGCGATAAGATCACGAATCTAATCTGCTAAGCGCCCATGCTCGATCTCCTTGTTCCGGGGTTCTCCTTAGCACAGCTGTCGAGTGGGGCGTCTCACAGCTCTCGTTGTCCCTCAGTCGTTCACGATCATGAGTTAGGAACGCGAATATGATAACAATTGGGTATAATTCGCGTTTTTATATGGGTAGCCTGGAACCAGGCGTATCAGCGGGGGTTTGGGATTTGCAAGACGACTCCATCCAGCCAGTCAGGTTGAGACCACGATTTTGGATGCTGCGACATGTCCAGTTTACCCCAACCACTGGGAACGCACAGGCACCACCCATGGGTGATGATATATTTGATCAAGTTGAGATGTGCTACCTCTTACAAGAGCCGGACTTGGAACCCTCCCATCCACAATGGAAGCTCACCTTGATCTCCTCGTCGATCGTGCTAACTGCTTGTCGGCTTCCTGACGACTGCACTGCTTTTGACATTGCAATGTGGTGTGCCCAGCGAGGAATTCTGTTCCAAATCCTTCACGCTTCTGAAACCCTCCCACGTCTCAACAGCCAACCGCTGCCCCAACTACGAACATTATTTACCATCCCTGTTCGGCCCTTCAACCACAAGTTTACATGGGATGACTATAATAGTTACATTCATCTTCGTACACTTCTCCTCAGGCAGCCTCACATGCAAGCCACTCTGAAGAGAGGCGGCATCATCTGGCGACTGGCCGTCGGGACGCTTGGAACTTCGGCACCGCCACTTTTTGGGGGTATTTAACCCTCTTTCCCCTCCTATCTCACATCCCAGAACCTAACATCACCTCAGGTTTTTGCATCCAATGTCGTCCCAAGCCGGCCACTTCCCCTCCATGAACCAGGTGCTCGTGCAGCCATCCCAACTGTCCTCTGTGACTTCTGCACACACCGGCTCCGGCTATGGTGATCCCAGCAGCCTCAACCACTACGGTCAATCCCAGGCTCAGCACGAACACAGTCCTTTGGCCTTCAATGATGCAACCTCAACAAACTTTGACTTCAGCACTTCGGCTCCCCCTAGGTCCAGCATCAAGCCAGGTTTCTACAACCACCTTGCTAGGTCATTCCAGCTTTGGCGAGACCAAGTTGACCATTTACAAGACTATGTTTTGGTGAGGTTCCTTTTTGCCTGTGACACTCTGTCTCTTTCTGCTCACATGGGATGCTCTACTTTCAGATTGCGGAGAACAACCCCAGCATTTCCCTTGGCACCATCCAGTGCAATCTGTATCGCCTTTCTGTCTTCTTCAATGGGCAGAACACCCTCCAGAGTACAATTCAAGCAACGATATTAGGACCTAACTCAATGCAGCACATTCTCGACCGAATTGTGTTGCAGTTGGGCGACCACTTTGCCATTTCCAAAGACCTTGAGGCCAGTGGTTTCATTTGTCTGTGCCATAATGTTCTGACCCGTTCACTTTAGAAAAATATTCGAGCCATTGCACAACGCCTGGTCTCCCAATATAGTTGAACAGTGTGGAAGTGCCTGAAGACCGAAGTCAAGGTGAGCCTTTCCCACTGCACTTGTTCCTGTGTGTCGCAACTTAAGTGCCTTGTTGTTCTCAGAAGGAGCTAAAGCGAAACAAGGCACTTTACAAGCTCGAGTCGATCTTCAATACTCCAGCCCATCTTGACAAGTTGAGAAAGGTCATTCGTGCGACGGCATCAAGTGTTTGCAACAAGTATCATGAACAGGTGTGTCTTTCTTGCAACCATTACGTTCACAGTTTACCTTCGTGAAAAAATAGATTTGAGACAGCGTCTTCGGTGACAACACGTGCACCGTGGAGCAGTTTACAACTGAGTCTATCACTCGCTACTCGATCGTCCTGGACGACACTACCCAGTACCAGCTTTACCTTGTGCACAACTAAGGCATAGCATGAGTGCACTCGCGAGTATACTCAGACCTGTGGCACAAGTACTTGTACTGCCAAATGCTATACTCGGATCCACATGAGTTGTTAAAGTATTGGAGTGACCAGGAATCGAACCTGGGACCATCTGTTGACTAGACTGGACGCTCTACCACTGAGCTACCATCCTATGGATAGACAGTGTGCAGATGTTGACACTATGGGGCCTTAATCATTCCCCATACACAGGCTCGTCACCTGTGGGATACAGTCACATATAGCACTTGGAAGTGGTCAATCGACAGCCTAGACTTGATATTGGTGCAGTGCTATATGTGACTGTATCCCACAGGTGACGAGCCTGTGTATGGGGAATGATTAAGGCCCCATAGTGTCAACATCTGCACACTGTCTATCCACATAGGGTGGTAGCTCAGTGGTAGAGCGTCCAGTCTAGTCAACGGATGGTCCCAGGTTCGATTCCTGGTCACTCCAATACTTTAACATGAGTATGTTCCCACAGATCACTTGACTCACGGCTCTGAGTACTCACAAGTGTCCAAGTACTTATGCATGAGCAAGTATCTCAAATACTCACAAGTAAACTCACAAGTAACTCACATGTACAAGGTAAAAGAGAAAGAGCGCATACATTGGCATATAAGACATCAGGAAAAACCATATTTTCCCAGGCCAGCCCTGGGAATCCCTGGGAGTCCCCTGGGAGTCCCAGGGCACCCCAAGGCAGCCAGGGCATCAGAGCTCCTGGGAAGCTCTCAGGGCAAAGTCTTCATCCGGTCCAGATCCTGGGATGCCCTGGGGAGCTCTGGGGAGCTCTGGGGGACTCTCAGGGTGCTCTGAGGGGACACAGAGCATTGCATATAATTCACTTCTTTCTCAGCATTTTGTATACAGCACTTAACACACTGGTGTAGATGGCAAAAAAGTCATATTGGATTATCTAGACTAATATACAGTGTTGCTACAAGCTACAAAAATAACTAATACACATGAAGGCTGTTCTCAATAAACATAAGAGGGCTGGTAGGGGCAGTAGGGCAGGGGGGATGGTAGATTGACAAAGGTGATGAGCTGGCAGGGGTAAAGGGAAAAAGAGATAAGCTGGCAGAGATGATGAGCTGGCAGGGGCAAGGGGCAAAGGGATGAGCTGGCAGGGGGAAAGGGGCAAAGAGATGAGCTGGCAGGGGTGATGAGCTGGCAAGGGTGACAGGGGGGCTTACTGGTGCTGGTGAGCTGGCAGAAATGGTGGGCTAAGGGTGAAGGTGAGCCTAAAGAGGCAGTGAGCTGGCAGGAATGGGCATACTCACCATTGACCAATGTCTCCTGTATACCGTCTCACTTGAACCAGAAGAAAAGATAGAGTCTAGGAGGAGAGAGGGTGGGGCAGGGGCATAGTGAGAGGAGGAAAGCAAGGGCAGGAGCAACTCAGAGTCCTGGAGTCGCACCAAGCTCAGGAGAATCACATGATTGTGGAATGTTGAATGCATCGAACGAGATAAGGCCCTACTGTGGGAGATCTCAAACACAGTGTTTGAGATCTCCCACAGTAGGGCCTTATCTTGTTTGGTCACATGTTCAGCAGGAACCTTGATCAAATGAGTCCAAGATCTCAACTGGGCTAGAAATGACTAAGTCTTGAGTGAAATAAATAGAATACTCATAGCTCACCGAGTTTTCATCCGTTTTGAACGTTCTTGGGCTCGTTTTGAACGCTAGGCAAAGCCGAGTTACTTCCCGTGACCATATGCGCGCCTACGCAGTCCCAAACGCGGCGAGTTCTGAACAGCCTCGGCCACCACTTCAGGGCCTGCTGGATCTGGGGGTAGGTTAGGTGAAGATGTGGGCACTGGTAAACGTTCGCCCACCCCTAGCGTTTAAAACGAAGCCAATATCACCCAAAACGGATGAAAAATCGTTAGAGTACAGGTGATTTACCGAATTTCTGCATAACTCTATCAAATCTTGACTGTTTTGAGTGTTCTAAAGCTCGTTTGCAATGGAACGCCCACTGGTTCAAGGATAAGGTATGCTGCTGGTACCACTATCAGGGGCTATTGGTAACAATCACTCTTCCCAGAGCCAGAACCTTCCGCATACAGTTGATAGGCTCATAGCACATTGCAAATCCACATCATATAGTCATCTTTATAGCATTAATGAATCTAATTACTGGTAGAAAGTAGTGTGCATAGTATTCTTGGTCAATATATACCAATCAAAGCAAGGTATATTGTCAGAGTCAGTCAGTGGCCAGACCAGCTCAGGGAAGCCCTGGGGCGCCCTGGGACACCCTGGGAAGCCCTGAGGGAAGATATCAAACTCTCAGGATCTCACAGGAAGTGCCAGCGCATTACTGAGCAGCCTGGCAACATCAGAGTTCTCAGAGCTGTCAAGGCTCATCAGCGCTTCTGGGGATCAAAATGGTTTTTCCTGATGGAAGATAGCTACAGAACAGTTAATTCTATGAAGATTCAAGATCAATGACCTCGGTGGTCTGAGGTTCAAGGCAAGCCTTCTTTTTAGGGCACTTACTCTTTTCCTTGAACTTTGAGACAATTAAATCATAAAGAACTAGACCTGGAACACCATGCCATGCCCCAAGAACAGTGGCGCCTCAGGTAGAGGAGTCTGAAAGGGAGTGTCGGAGCTTGAACACAGTGAGCCCTCCACAAGAGAAGGCCCACTCAATGTCCGTCGACACAGCTAGAGCCTGGAGTAAGTACGAGATCAACGAGGATGAGTCAAAGTATGTACCAGGAATGGATAAATAATCCAAGGCCATCTGTGCGAGAGGGTGGCCTGTAGCCTTCTCACGAGACCAATACTCAATGACATCCATCTTACCATTGAGGGAGATGGTCAGGAGGGACAGCCAATCCTTGAGAGCATCACTATCTGAGGCAGAAGCCTGGAGGTGAGTATCGAAGATGTCATGGACATCGGCATAGCGCTACGACCCAATGAGGAAGGAGTCATGTAAATAGGGTCAACCACTCACATCATTACAGGGTAAGGATGGAACATTGTGTGACAAAGATGGCTGAGGGGGAGTGGCTGACTTGTAATGAGACTCCCACTCAAGGGTGATGACACAACGAGCTTCTGCAATCCACTCAGGAAGCCACTTGGCTTTCTTGAAGTAGTCGAGCTTGAACTCAGGGTGGAGCACTAGCATGAAATGAGGACCATGAGTACATATATGTCAATAGAGAATACAGAACTCACTCATAGCAATGCAGTAGACAACACTTTCATCGGTCTTCGTGTAGTATTTATTGAGCATAAGAACACCGCAAAGGGCCACATGGCAAACAGCCAGGTGGAGAGCAGGGTTATCAATCATCTTGTTGAAGTAGGCAGTGAGGGAGTCAATAACAGGGATAACCGTATGGATAAGAGGGGTGGCAGTCTGCAAGACCTTCTTGGTGACGTATGAGAGGGCCTACATGAATGATTGAGTATACATGACCAATGAAAGAGACAGCAATGTACATTGAGGAGAGGGTCAAGATCGGTAACAATAGACCATTCCCCATCAGACATATGGCACCGACAAAGCCTCACTCCACCAGGCTTGTTGAACTCAGCCATGAGAACCATCTTGTCAAGGGCTGGGCGAAGCTTGCGGCCAGACCAGGCAAGCTCCGACGTCAAGTTCCACCTAGTCGAAACATCCTTCTGGATTTTCTGACGAGGTATGGATGCCCAGTCACAAGCCTTGTACAGACCATCAAGAAGGGTGGGACTGTTGGCGATGCTGCGTGTGAGATGTTGAAGCTAGAGGGCAAGAAGATAAATTAATAGAAGGAGATGAGGGTGGTACGACGATGACACACCTTGGTCAACATCAAGCATCCCGCACCTGCATCTTTCAATGTGAGAGCAGGGAGGCGACCATCAAGGTCAGCCTCAGCAGCAACTGCATTGACAGTCTGCTCGTCACTGGCCTGAACCTCCGGCGCCACCTTGTCACTGTCTTGCGTATCATCCTCATCCTCATCATGAGCTGGCACATTGTCATCCTCATCCTCATCATGAGCTGGCACATTGTCATCCTCCTCAAGGTCATCGAGGACCTTGTCAAGATCCTTGTCGCTACCCTTACAGGCAAAGGGGGAGAGGACAGCCTACATAAGTGAGTAATACATTCAATGCACAACAAGAACAGATGCAGCATACCTTGGCGATGAGGTTCAGTACATGGCCAATGCACCGAGCACGGTGAGAAGCACCTAAGTCACCCGAGCTGGGCTGGGCTGGTGGGCTGGCATCCAGCTCAGCTAAAATCGTGTCAGCTCAGCTCTGGGCTGGCACATATCCAGCCGAGCTGAGCTATTCCCAGCTAAGCTGAGAGTCATCCAGCTGAGACAGAGAGCTGAGCTGCTCACACAGTGGGGGCTCAGCTCGAGCATGCAAAGCTCAGCTTAGGTACAAGTTCCTCCCATCATACCAGGCTATTGAGCTGAGCTGGACCCTACAGCTGAGCTCATGCATAGGCGAACTCAGCTTGGGTGTTACAGTCACACTGTGACAGATGTGACCAGTGTGTGACACAACAAACAAAGACAAACATGACAAACAAACAAGTGATGATGTCATGCATACACAAATAGATATGATGTCATGTAGATTGTGATGTCATACATGCCAAACTGTTGATGATGTCATGCAGATCTGAGATCGGAAATGACACTCATTTAGATAAGACTATTCAAAATCGCATGCCTGATATCAGAGTCAATTCTTGACCGATAAGGATGAGTTTGGTATTGTTAGAAAGCCCTTGTCAGCCTCTATTTGGATGTGTGTGTTGCAAAGTCAACTTCAGCTCCCATGGATGCAAAATGGTGGGTTTCAAAATTCCAGGCTTTGTGAGGACACTGTTTAGGTTATTTTGGCACACAATGTGATGTGCAAACCCTGTGAAAACTTCGGTTGGATGAAGAGGAGGGTGTGTACTACCACATGACTACACATAACACACCTGGCCTCATGGGTATTTGGATAATTAGAAGACAGGTTTTGGCAGTAGAGGCAAGCGGACACATGCAATGTGATCACCCTGCCACCTGCTGCCACCCATAAATCACACAAGAGCACACCCTTAAATTCCCTGACCCCATAGGATGGTTTGTAAGAACCAGTACCACCATGCGACGATCCCTTACACACTGGGATTCAGACGTATTTGGGTTATTAGCGAACAGATTTTGACATTGGGGGCTGGCAAACACATGCAGTGTAATCACCCAGCCATTTTCTATCACCAATAAATCACACAAGATCCCCTCATCAAATTTGCCTGCCCTCATATGGTGGTGTGGATGGCACATGCATGCTTGTTCTATTGCATGGGCTTTCAAACAGATACTTTTGGATTACCCAAAGGCTATTGGGACAGTGATCTCACATGGTATAAACCACAGCTCCAAGTACCAGACCAGCACCATCCATTGCAATCGGGTCTCAAGTGAGTTGTGCGAAAACCGACATATTGGGGGTTTGGGGCACCCGCAATGGTTCACATGCTTTCTGGTTTAGGGAATTGGGAGGAGGTCATCCACAAATACAAATGTCAAAAGACACCTAAGCAAACAGACCACCCATTGCCAAGCTATGGCCTAAACCATCCATTTGGTAACAGTTGTAACCACAACTGCTGCAAGCCGGCAGTGTTCCTCCTATATCTTGGGCATGTGTGGTCCGTTTGCTTTCCGGTCTTTTGTATTCGGCATCGTTTTTGAATCTGGATTTTATGTGCATAGTGGTTAATTATCCCACGGTGTCCATCATATGGAACATGCATGCATATAGCTCTCATTGAGTGTTTTTGGTGCTTCTAGCTGGATTCCACAGTGCTGGTATGGATTGAGGCTGGGAAGGATGCTGCTAGAGGTAGTATAGGTAGCACCCCACAGCTCTCAATATTTATCGCATTGTTTGGAGTGTTACAGGGCCATGAAATGGCCTTCACACATGTGAATCCCAATATTTGTACGGTTTCTGGTTCTTTTATAGAGAAAGAGGGCATATAAAAGCTGTATAAGGCCCATGATAGAAGTGCCACACCATCCTTAAACTGTCAATACAACAAATGTGCATCTGAGAGCAGGTATTGAGATGAAAACTGTGCTCGCAAGCACCCAGATCATCGAAAATCCACAAGAATGCTTATTCTTGGAATGTAGATCAAAGGCGTTAAGGCGAGGCTATACACATTGGAAAGCCCTTGCTCAGGGCTTTCTAACGATACCAAAATCACCCTTATCGGTGAAGAACTGAGTATGATCAGGGTTGTTGCAATCTGCGCATTTCTTATCTAAATGAGTGTGACATCATTGGAGATGTGATATCACAATATTGATGACATCACATCACGTCCCTGTGCCTGAAAATCATGACCTCATTGATATATCTTATCACTATGACATCATATTTATTTTTAGTTGGCATGATGTCACTATCAAATTTGGCGAGGTGTGACATGGGTTTGACAAACATAGACAAACATACGCAAAGTGTGACAGGAGCGTGACAGGAGCTCAGCTCCGTAGCTCAGCTAGTGCTAAAGAAATGGTAATAATTATAATTATAAGTATTTAGCTGGGTTACCCCCAGCCTGAGCTGAGGGTGTCCCAGCTCTGCCCAGCTAGCTGAGCTCAGCTTGCGTGACAGCTCAGCCCACTGTCAACAAGCTGAGCTACACTGCACTTGGCTCAGCTGCACGCCCAGCTCAGCCCAGCTCAGCTGTTTTAGCTGAGCCAGACGCCAGCTCACCCAGCCCAGCCCAGCTGCCTGCCAAGCTGGCTGGCTCTAAGCCAGGGAGCTGAGGCAAGCTGGGCCCGGCTTAGAGCCGGCCAGCTCGGGTGACCTAGGTGTTCCACCCCTCACTCTCCACTACCTGATTTCGTCTCATTTACTTGTAAGTTATGTCCTCCCCCAGCTCTGATCAACGGTATCAACCACCTCCCCGGTACGGCGTCAAGCGTCCCCACTCCACCACAGAAGGGGGCAACGCCCCGCCAAGACCCAGTGCCCGTAAGCCACCTACTCACTTCCTCATACTCACTGACAGAAGACCCCTAGAAATCTCCAGACTGACCCTGTTGTTCATCATGGGTGGCATTTTGGTCGGAGCATTTATGCTTTCGCCAATATTCACGCCCTCCTGCTTGCAGGCATGGGACAGGATGAAGACACACACCCCGAGACACAACAGTACATACATAGCTATTCTGCTCACCCTGTTGAACACTCCGCACTTCTAATTGCACATCATAGGGAACAGCGCGAGATAAGAGCCTACAAGTAACAAGAAGCTCTTAAAACTCATCCCTGACTAGTGATCACCAAGGATAATCCCCGGATACGAAAGTGCCAATCCGTATCCAATCCGTGGCCTTATCCTATCCGTATCCGGCGGATTTATCCGATCAAAACGAGCCCAAGAACATCCAAATCGGGTAAGAACTGATGGAAATAGGTTCAAAAACATCAGATTTAACAGAATCAAGGCTATCTGCACCAGTTCTGGTTCGTTTTGGACATTTTTGGGCGCATTTTAAATTCCACAGATAGGAGAATCTCAATCCGTATCCTATCCTTGACGGATTTTATCCTTTATCCTCAGGGATATCCTTATCCTTGGTTATCACTATCCCTGACCTGGAGGAAAGGATCATGAAGTTAGACAGTGAGGAAGAGCTCATATCAATTGCGAATATGGTGAGACCTCTGACTTCTCTCCCCTCGTCGCCATCCAGGCAGGCCCGTTGACACTGACTTTGGTTGAAGTTACAGAAGGGCACCTCTAGTGCGCAATCCAATGATACGAAGAGCATTAAGGGTGCTATCATCGACTGGATTATTCCCCAACAGTGAACCTGTGCATCCACCCTTGTCATGCAACATGAAGGCCAAACGAGGGTTCGTACATGACTGGACTGGCTTTCTTCTATGCCCCACAGAGTTGGACTGGGGAGACGAGGAGTGCATTTTCACCTGTCATTGGTTTGTTCTGACACCAACTACACCAAATCTGGGTCTTGGCAGGATCAGGCAGCAACTGCAAAATAAAGAGCTCACCATGAGCGGCTCTCATTGGCCTATTTTTCTGTATCAAAATGAGAAATTCAATCAAGACAAGCCTTGGCAGGGATTTTTTCGTAGCAAGATTCTGGTCTTGGTGAGTACCCAGGGCTCGTCTCCTGAAGCAAGACTTGAGCTGATGATCAGTGACGATGTCAATTGTGCCCAGGGTTTTAAGCACATCTTCACTTCGCCTAGCTCCGTGGACAACGAACCAAAGGCCACTTGGTCAGGAATCGCTCGGATTCACGGTATGACCCATGTAACCCCCACCTCCATTGTGTATGTGGCCACCCAGGTATGCCATTTTCCTTCATTGCTACCTGCTGTTCAGGAGACGATCGGCATCCTTAGGTTCACTTTAGTCTGACCTCGGCATTGGTGTTTTCACAAACGGATCAGGAAACAGACTCCGAGACATTCTATACTTCTGTGTTGGAACTCCTTGAGGATCCAGAAGAGCAAGATGAAGTCAAACATCTGCTTACATGGTGGAACCAGTAAGCCTCTTCAGCCTGTTTTCTGCGACATTTTACCATTTGTTCTTAGGAGAGTCTTTCCATCTTTCTCTAACTCTTGCCACTTGGTCCTGGCGAACAGTGCCCTCTCGAAAATCAAACAGTGCAGGGCCGCATTGAGGGAAGTCAAGAATTGAGCCCTTGCCACGGAGTAACCCTTGCACCTTTTAAAATGTATTACCTCGAGGTCCTATTCCTGTACATTTTCGTATTTGCCATGAAATTGTTTTGGCCTGTGCCATAGTAGGGTACCCAACATCATCAATTTCCCATAACGACGGAGCAGGAAGAGTGGGCCACCAGCTATCAGAGCTTGAATCATGACCAGATCCACCAGCAACATACCTCGGCTTGAACCTGACCAGGTCCACCATCACGACAGCTCTGACCACTGAACTCGACTTGGCTCAATCTGGCCATATGCACCGCCATGGCATCTTTGACTACTGAGCTCACAGAGGTTCAATCTGACCAGACACCCCTGGGGCCTGCACTGACTATGCTGACTAGAGTTACCCCAGCGACAGCGCTGACCCCCCTCCTCAGCGTGGTTCAGTTGACTACTTCACCCCACCATCAATATCTTGGAATCCATTACAGGACCTGGCCAAACTGACGGCCATTGTCGACATTGACAGGCATGGAACCACTTACCAGGGTGAGGTGTGACCATGGTCAACGCCTGTAGCTGCCATCAGAATGGAAGGTCTGGTCATCCTCCTCTGGGTTGCGCTGCCTGACGTAGGACTGCCAAGCAATATAACACCAATTGCTCCCGTCACCCATCCCATCCAGGGACAGCTGGAGACGACCTCCCTGACTTTTCTCAATGGTAGCCTCAGGTTAAGCTTGATCAACGCCGACACAATGGCACGCCTGTGCCATGTTGAATTACTATCCAGGCATATAATGCTTGGGTCTGCTTTTCAAGGAAAGACTTATTGTTGATTACTGCAAGACTTATTGTTGATTACTGCAATACTTGATTGAGGGCGACAGTCCAAGAGGTTCGATCAGTGGGTTAGCACCAATGAAAGAATGATCAAGGATGGCCGGTATTGCTGACCGTTGCCACTTCAAGGTCATGGTTGTAATCATGGCTCAGTTTGGGACATTGCCCTTCTGTCAAAGGCCGGTGTTGTTGGTCCATGACTCCAATTGATTCAGGGCAGGGAGAAATAAAAAAAACTGTACCCTCCTTTCTATAACCATGTCACCATGTATGTAACAATTTCGTCCCTTATAGGGATGATCCAATATTATAGCTCTATATACATGTATTTCCAATATTATCCTTCCAACCTATGACCCACGATGTTTGGCAAGACCTGACCAGGCCAAACCAGATGATGAGCACTTGACAGCCATGATTCCCACTTCAAGCACCTATCATTGCGAGCAATGGCATCGATCCCGCTCAACACAGTACATTATTCATTTACATCAAACGATTCAATGTACTTTGTGAGGGATGAACTCGATGGGTTACCTTGGGATGAAGCATCATTAGTCTTGTAGGCAGTCAGCTGAACACCGCTTCTATTGGACTGTTGAATGTGTTCGGATCTGTCATCATTCCTTCAGATTGGAGCACCTGTTTGGAGCTGTCAGATGTGGCTGTCTGGGCCCTGTGGGGAGTGTCTAACAGGAGGCTTTTTGTGGTACTCTAGGGTCATTTAGTGCAGTGTAGGTTGGATGACACCAGTGTTCCATGTGCCTCATTCCAGGGGGCATGTTCGACTTCACCATGCATACCTGGCATGATATAAGTTGGTTGTGAAGGCCAAGGTGATCTTTGCAGGTTTGAGTGAGAGTCAGTTGCAGAATCCCCTGCTTGACAATGGTATACTAAATGAGTCAATGTGGTACTGGCGAAAATGGGGACAAGGGTGCAACATTGTGAGGATCAACTGCCAGGGTACCACACTCATCTTCTGTTTGCTTAGCTCATCAGGGCTACCCTCTTATCTCTGCACATGTCAATCACTCTGGAAGGCTTGGGGACATTATGGATTCAACCAGACTTTGGCATGCTGAAACAGGACTTGGACAACCTTGGCATTTCGCCACACATCCCCTGATGCACTTCTGCTGTTATTGCACCTTTATTTATGCTCAGTATTGTTGTATATAGCCTTCGGTTGCAATGTATTGCAAGTTCAAACGTTTGAAGAGGACAATATCCGCACCATAGTCCACTATTTAAATGCCAAGGTCCCTGAGTTGACCATGTAGCATCCCCTCTGGGCCCCTTGGTTGTCGCCGATCATCCTTAGTGGCAAGTGCATTCAGCCAGCGATCGTCTTAGACTTGTAACCAGTCGGAGAGTGAGGATGAGGATGCTCTATCAAGCATTCGCTCATGGAACGATGGTCACTGGTCTACGATCGTCTAGTCGACCATCCTCCTTCATACCTCTCAGCGCCCTTTGGCCCACTGTACTCAATGTAGATACCTACCTATGTTTCGATGCATCCAACTAGAACTCTGCATAGTGTGCATAATCCCCTGGCGATGGAGTTCTTATCCAAAGGACCGGGTGTTGCACCAGCACATTAGCCACTCGGTTAGGAATGGTGCCAGCAGGTCAGCCAGTCAGCTGTGCATGCTCAGTAGGATTTGGCCCTCATCGTTTCTCGATGGAATGGCTCACCATCATAAATTCATACACCTGCTCGCATACATTGCTTTGTCCTCTTATTTAAACAAAACTTGCACTTCAGTTCTTCAAGTTGGTTGGAGAATGTGTGGCCATTAGCGTGACTGTCGCTGGCACGTAACCTCCTTAATGTAGAACGAGGGGAATAGCGGGGCCAGAGCTATTACGGTGTGGTACTGAAAGATGAAGGGTAACTAAATAAAATTTGAACCCCCTCAGTCAAAGAACCCCCCCTCCAAGCTCACCTTGAGATAGCGGCGTATCGCATTTGGGCGCTTAGCGCTGAGCGCCATACGGGACCATGATGTCATTGATCGTAGCTGAGACATACCGTACCCTGGCCGAGAAACGCGAGCTAGGCTGACTGCGGAAGATTCTTCGAGATGTCTGGTGGTAGTCTCTCATGATACTTGGGACATAAGTCTGAGTATGTCTGGAGATCCCCGGTTCACGTTATAACGAGCGAGTTCTGGTTCAGCGACGATCGTCGCTGAACCATTTTAGGTTTCTTCATGTTGACTCGTTCCTTGAGGCGTGGTCTGTCGATCTGCGGTCTGTGTATGCATCCCGAATGACCTGTGGTCAAGCTGACATTCTCGCGGGTAGCAGATCAACCCCGCTGTGGAGAGGAACGTACGTCGATCTCTCCGCGACATTGCACGGAGAGGTCTTCGAACATTGACTCTCTGGGGCTTTCGGGAGGCGGAGGTGCGTCCGCACGGGGGCTTACGCCCGACGTTACTCGAGTATTTTGAGCTCTTCCGGGGTGTGATGTCGATGAGTGAGAGCGGTTGGTCCTAATCTGCCACATCGCAGTCTACTGAAAAGGGGAGCAGAGGTGTAATGTGGTACTTACTGTGGTATTGGACTGAAAAGAGAACGAGGAAGACGTACTGCGCAGAACACCTCATAACACCTCGTATCTCCGAAGGCGACTTAAGCGTAGCCATAGGGCAGGATCTACTCACACCGGATCTACATGAACGGAGGCGCTCTAGCGCTCCCTCACATACACCTACATACAGAATCCACTCGAAGGTGCGTCGGGAACTGAAGAGGGCCCACTCCTAGTAGGGTCGGTGTTTGCGGTGTGTTATGCCTCCTTCCTTCCCTCGTGGTATGGACCTGTGTGGACGGAGGTTGAGGTTAGCCGCTTAGCGTTCTTGTGACACTGGTAAGGGATATGGGCCTGACGTACCTCCGACTGTGGGGTCCACGGGGGGAAGGGAGTAGGTAGTGATACTACAACGTTCGACCGACAGAACCTCTCGATCGAGAACAAGAGAAAATCACTGCGCGGAAGCGGTCACTGTATCTCCGAAGGAAACTCTAGGTTAAGAGCGTAAGGCAGGACCTACCCCGGATTTACATGAACGGAGGCACTTGAGCACTCGCTCGCATACCGGATCCACTCGAGGAAGGGTCGGCGTTAACGGCCCTTCTCTCGTGGTATGTACGACGGAGTAACGAGAGCTGACCTTCTCGTGCCGGTGCGGAGGTTGTGCGAGGGTAGAGTCCCTCGTGGCGGGACGATAACCTTGTTGTGACACTAATAAGGGTGGACATTACTTCTCGGGGTTTGCTCGACGGTGGATTACATCCTTCGTGGTCTTGTTGACGGCGTTTAACGGAGGTATTGGAGGGTTATTGTGCGAGAAGAGGTTGGGAACGGAGGACCCGAGCCTCGACGGGCGCTTCCGTCTCTCACTCATAGCTTCCCGTGAGTTTGACTATGGGTAATTTGCGGGGTATATCCCTTCCCCTAGCATGTGATGGTATGTGACCAGTCCGAAAGCCAACGGCGTGAGTATTGTGGTGGGTCCGGGAAGGGGAAAGAAGACTCGAGGGCGGAAGGGAGAGCTCGCGTGGGGAGGGAAGGCTAACGGAGGCTTTCCTTCGGAGGCATGTACATCCACCCTGCCTCGCTCTACCTCCGCGCCCGCATTCGAGTGGAACGTGGGGGTATGCATGGGTGGGCCGGCGTTGCAGGACAAGGTGAGGAGGATCATCAGCACAAGCCAGAGAGGGCTACTCTGTAACGAGGCGACTAATGCGGGTGGGTGTTTCATTTGATGAAACACTGCAACGAGATGAGCGGCGCCCCCTAGACTTGGTGATCGCCGTGTCCAAGTGTAGCAAGCACCCCAAAACCATCGAGAGACACAGTGAACAGGCAAGTATCCTGCAGCGGTGTGCAACTCAAGAGCAGACCACGGGATAGACTGGGTGAGAACAGCGTAGACTGGAGAAACACAGGCTGCGAGGGTTATCCGAGCGGGAAGGGGCAAGGCGATGGAAGGCCGAGTCATCGCCGATGCTGTGCCGGGATTGTTGTGGTGTGTTGTGATTCCACTGCGGATATTAGAGTCGCCACGTCAGCGAGAAAGAGTTCCCCACTGCTACCTCCACGTATGTAGATTTGTCCTGCGCCTTTCCAAGTGCAGTAATCCCTTCTTTCCTTCCACCAACATCCAAATGGTCCCGTCAACGTCCTTCATCGACCCCTCGTCGCTCGCCATGTCCCACTCAACACCTTTTGACTCGCCCTCACCGTCCCCCTCATCCCCCACCCACGATCTCCCCTCCGTAAGTTCCCCTCCAGATGTCCTCGTCGTCGTCGCTGACATCGTCCACAGTCCTCCTCACAACCTCCCCGCAAGCGCGCCCGCACCGAAGTCTCCTCCGAGGAGCGCAAGGAAGCCCGCGCCCACCGCAACCGGATCGCCGCCCAGAACAGCAGGGACCGCCGGAAAGCCCAATTCTCCTACCTCGAGCGCAGAGTCGCCGAGCTCGAGGACGAGAACCGTCGGCTTCGCGCTGGAGTCCCTCTCCCACCACCCACTTCAACACCCATGACCGCCATGGCTCCCCCACCCCAATTCTCCGCCGTCAACCTCCCATCACTTGCATCACTAGCCAGTGTGGCTGCATCCGCAGCGGCTGGCATTCCCATGCGCTCTCCTGAGGAGGAGCTGCGCATGAGGCGTGAGCAGGAGAGGGAGAGGGAGAACGAAGAGCTCAAGGAGCGTATCAAGACCCTTGAGCGGGGTTGGGATGCCGTTGTCAAGGCGTTGGCCGCACAAGGCCTGCCTACTGGAATCACCCCTTCCAGCAATGACTCGCAATCCACCACCAACATCACCTCATCATCATCACCTTCCTCTAGTAAACCCAGTTCATCGACCAACAACCCCGGTGCGTCGACATCTCAAACAACACCATCACCAACGATGTCGCCGGCGAACAACCTCTCCTTGAACGGATACGCCGCCTTCCCCTCCCCAGCACCTTCGCACTCCTCACTAGACATCAACGAACTCGACATTTCCTCCATCCCCGCATCCACCCCCTTCGCCCTCCAACCTTCCATCCACACACAACAAACCTCCTCTACCTGCCTCTCCGCCGGGTCTGTCTCAGCGTCTGTATCTATCTCACCGATCGACAAGAACTCCACTCGCCACCTAGCACGGGTGGCGATCATCGACCCTTCTGGTTTGATGTCCCTGCAGCGGGTGGGTTCTCGGTCCTCGGCCATGATGGATATCAGTCGACGAAAGCAGGCCTCGGTGGCTACCTCCCGTCCCCCAGCGTCACCGACGACAACAGTGACTTTGGCGCGGGGTGCGACGAGGATGCCAAAATGGAGGATCTCTTCCGGGAGATCTTTGTGGAGAACGCCGCTCCGGCAGCAGCGAAGGACGAGTTCGCCGAGGGCGCTGGTGATGGAGTGCAGGAAGCGGCAGTTGATGCTGGCGCGGTTTGGGGGGCCGGGGATGCCGCCTCCCAAGCGAAAGTAGGGGGAGCTGGGAAGGTGGGTGGGGAGGCTGGACTGGGTGGTGAGGGACCTTCGAGTGGGAGTGGGGCAGCGGGTGGAGAGCGGCAGCAGGGAGAGGTGGCGGTTGTGGGGGAGAAGAGGAAGAGGGAGGACGAAGATGATGCTTCGGTGGTGTCGACTTCGATGTCGGATGAAGAGATGCAGCGCATGCTCAGCGAGATGGAGGTGTCCATGATGATGGGTGACTTTGACCCGTCTCTGGTGCTTCCGGTCGACAACTTTGGTTCCCTCGACGCGGGACTGGTGGGCTTCAACGACGTACCTCCGTTCATGGAGTACGCCACGGGCTGCCAGGATTTCGGATTGTGGGCCCCAACCAACACTGGGGTGCTCACGGGCGTCTTCTAGAGGGTTCCGCCAAGGAGAGTTGTCTGAGCGTGTTCGCAGGGACCAAGTGTCCGTCTGCATTGGGTGTTGTGGTGGGCTGAGCTGGGTCGGTGGACGCATAATCTCTTTTATCGTCGCGTCGGGATTGACCCCTAGACTCCCCCACCGCGCGCCTACTTCTGCCCTAGAGGCATCGTCGTCGTGTTCAACGACACATAAAACGGGTATCTGTCTTCGTCGGTTCCGTTGCCCTTTTTCGAATTCCCCTCTCATCATCGTCGCTTCATCTATCCCTGTATTCATATGTCGTCTCGGCCTCTCGATCTCGTCTCCTATTTATTATCGGTCATATATGGTCCCATCATCTCATCGTTTCGCATATATAGTCTACCTCTCGCGTCTCTTTCCTCTTTTTTCTCTGGATTCCTTTTTTTGGACTGGAGCGGTACTTACGTCTTGGTTCGTCTTTCGTCGCGTCGACGCACATACTTACCTACGGATTGCAGGAGGTGCTTTGATTTGCGTGGGCGGTGTTCGCTTGCCTACCCACGCGCACCTTCGTGCCTATGGCACGCCACGTCCGTTGGAGGGTCGATCCCCTCTCCCGCTCGGCGTTGAGCTCGTCACTTTGCTCTTCGTCGTTTCCTTCTCTCCCTCCTCCACGTCCTCCTTCCTTCTCCCTCCCTCTCTCTTCTCCCATTCCTACCCCTCCTCCGTCCTCCTACCTAACCACACTCCCACTTCCCTCCTCTGCACGGTGTAGTCAGCGGTGGCCGCTCCCCTAACGGGTTGTAGCAGTAGCCTGCGGATGATACGTCGCGATGGGGGGTTTGTTGGGGTGTTGGTTGGGTGGGGTTGGGGTTTGGGTGGGTGGTTGGGTTGGGTTGGGTTGGGTGGGGTGGGTGGTGTTGGGTGGGGTGAATGGGAAGGTGGATTGGGTCGGGCCACGGTTGGGAAGTTCCCTGGAGGGGAACGTTGTGGTTGTAGTACATACTACGTAGGATGTGTCTTCCTCGCGCGATCGGAATCTTGACGTTTGTTTTTGCTCTGGGAATATTTGTGTGGCTTGAGTGTGAGGACGATCTCGAGGTGTGTATGTATGAACGGAGCTGGTGATTGTATCGCACGATAGGACATGCACGAGCGCTTAAGCTTAAGGTCCACGTTAATCCCCTGTTCCTGACCTACTATCACCTTCATTAAGCAACCTCTATGGCACGGGGGGACGAGAAGTACTTACTCGCCGCGTCGTCAAGCGCACGGGCCCCCTCTCAAGTCCTCAAACGGGAAGCAGGGTAACGCGATTGGATCGAGTTCCACTAGCAGCGCATTCCATGATCCTTGTGTCCAGCCCCCGATATGATTCGTGACACCCGAGTCTTCGATAGTAAATAAACCAGACACCATATAAAAAGGGGAGAGAGAGAGAATACGGGGAGGGTATACCCGGATCGGAGTATGGAGGCCATGTTGTGCGTGGACGTCAGAGATACACGAGGTCCAGGAAAGTCCGAGAAACTTGGTCGAAATGGGAGGACAAAACAGAACGGGGAAGCGGAGGGACGAAGGTGAAATGGGATCATGGTAAGTCTCGAAATATCGAAAGGGAGAGAATAGAAAATGAAGCATATTACGACCAGGAGGGGGCGCGCGGGAGCTGTCGCCTCGATATATAGGGATGGGGGGAAGGTACTAGGAAGACAGAAAACGATGCTCAAAGCTCAGTGCTTCGTGCTTCGCCCTTGCGGTCAGAATATCTGACGGTAATGACTGGGGTGGTTTTTTGGGCAGTAGTAATCCGGTGAGAAAATAGACCGTTGAATAGTGGGCGGTTCTGGTAGAGCGTGGTGCAGAATGCGCGAGGTTGGTTGGTAAATTCGTCGTGAGTATGAGCGGGTGTTGCGTTCGAACGTCCAAACAGGTTGAGCCACCAACGTTTGGGCTTCTCCTGTCTCTGCCTGAGCTCTAATCAGCGGTAGGTTGTCACAGGAGAGGCAGTGACGCTCACCCATTCAATCGTTCGACAAGGTCCTTGTAAGTCATCTTCGGGAGATCCTCCTCGGACCTGAGTATCTTCAAGAGCTCTGATGTAAGTTGCCATTGTGAATCGGTCTGCCCATGTCCTCCCCCTCCCGAGCCCGTGCCGGCCAAGAGGATGTGGGAGGAATGCCCGATGAGTTCCTCTGTGAATACCATGTATGGTTAACCATGGCACTAGAACTTGTGACTCGGTCCGCGCACCTGTTGCCGTTTGCAAACCCGGACGACGGGTATGTCCCGCCATTGGGTGCACTGCTCCTGTACCAGTGAATGAGGACGACTGATGGACACATAGACCTTCGCGATGGACATACCCGAGAGGTCGCCAGACTTGTTGGGTTCGGTGTTTCCGTCCTTCTCCATATGCCCGGCATGCGGGCATTCGAGTATCAGAGTCTAATTGAGGCGCAGGGCGGATACGAGTCAGTTTTTGCGCATGTGGTGGGAGGGAAATGGCGTACTATGTTCTCTGTTTTCCCCTCGCCAATGCATCCAAGAAGCTCAACGATCTCCCTGTAGGAAATTGTATCGCCGCCATCGGCGTTGTCCGTACCCAATATAAGGTGCGCCTCGTTCTTGTCGTCATCCATGAGGCTATCCGTTGAAAAGTAGATGAGGATGGGTGCGTCCTTTTCCGCTCGATGCGATAGGGCCTTGAGTTCGTCGCGTATCCTGCCCTTGGTGGCTTTGTCGTTCGTGAGTGTGGTGATCTGGCTGGCCGGCACAAGGAGAAATTTCTGGAGGTAGTTCGCGACCTCCTCCGCGTCAGACGCAGGCTGAGGCGTCTCCTTTAATCCCTCCATTTTTAACCCGTTGATACCGACAATCAGCGCCTGCACGTCGTTTGCTGTCACGGACTCGAGCATCCATCCCACCCCATACGAACTCTCGGGTACAACCTTCGAGCTGGCGACTCCTTGAGAACCCCGAGATTCCGTGGCTGCGTTCTTCTCATATGTGATCTCCGGGTCCTTCGAGTTGGCGACTTCTTGAGAACTCAGGGATTCCTTGGTGACATCTTCTTGAGAACCCTGAGATTTCCTGGCTTCCTTCGTCAAGACGATTGGATCTCCAGCGTCGTCCCATGCGGGATTCCAGGCCCAGAAACCTAGCCGTGCGACGGCCAAGGCTGTCTCCAGGCCGAGCCAGATCAAGGACGCCCTCGGAGCGCTCTCCGGGGCCTTCTGGACTACGCTGAAGCACCCAATATATCCGACCACCGAAATTATCAAGCCAAACAGCAAGAGCAGTCGTGCCGTCCAGAGGGGAAGGCGGGCGCTCACCCAGTGGTAGTAGTATGAGACCGCCGGGACCGGATTGCAGCACCCTCCTTCAACGTCCGAATCCTGGACAAGGCTGGCCGGGACATCGAACCGGGTCAGGACGCCTATGTCTTCGGCTTTGAGGGGCCTTTTGTCGATTTGAAGGTTCCGAACTTCTCCAGATTGTTGCAGTTGTCGGAGGACTCCTTTCGAACGGCGATTTGGGTCCCAAAAGCTTGGGATGGACTCTTTGCCGGCCTTCAGGCAATTGTCCGTCGCGATGAAGCGAAGCCGATGGTACACCTCTTCTATGATCTGTCGCTGGAAGATGAGTTGAATCATCACCGCTACCAATCCGCATCCTAGGGTTCTCATGACGGGGTAGAGCCACGTCGATTGGAGGGAGGCATTGGGAGGGGTCTTCCTAATAATATATACGTAAGACAGGAGGCCAAGACCACTGAGTAGTGCGGTCATGCCGATCATGAGGAGGTTCCACAGCCAGAGGTCCCTCGAGAATAGGTTAATTTCGACGGAGTTGATATTGACCTTGGACAGGTGGCCCTGTATTTTTTCTTCGGCAAGGTAAATCTGGCGGTTGTCCTTCGCAACGGGGACAAGTAACTTTCCGATGCCGGAGGGTATGACCCCCGCGTTATGAACACGTTTGGGGCCGGAAAAGAAGGGATGATCGATGGAGCCCCACAGGACGACGAACCCGGCCTTCACAATTCCTGGGCTCCCAAAGATGGACATCGGCGTCGCGGCTGCGTAAAAAAACCCATGCCGTAGGGCTGAGCTGACGAGCTTCTCGCATTGCTCTGTCCCAAGCAGGGGGAGTAAAGCCGATATATCCTGGATGCCGCTGGTAGCAACGTCGATGACTTTGGGCGCTAGTTCGGCTTTTGTGCTCATCTGTGGGAATGGTACAGGCTCAGTGGAGACGCCTATACATGAGAACATGAGAAGAGTCCTGCCTACTTCGGTGGTCAACCAGGCGCTCCTATCAGTTGAAGGTGATGTGCGAGTGAGTGTGTTGCGGGAATGTTGGGCTGGGTGTCCGATCTATTATAACAGCACAGGCAACGCGCAAGCAATTAGGGTATGGTGCCATGCTCTATCTGGTAGGGCGAGACGTTTAAGGGACTGTTAAAACGGAGCTCGGGAAATTACTGTACCACTCCTCTTTTAGTGGGCGGCATTAAACCCTTTCTGTATTCCCACGATGCGTCCGATGAAATCGTCCAGGAACGTTGTAGATAAGTGGAGGGATGAAAAAAGGAGTGTCTTGTGTTGAGAATAGAGATATTAAGCTGCCCTTGGCGGTGGTTATACCCATTGAGTTAAATTGGTGAAAGCGCTCGAGCTACTTGGGTGACTGTGCTGGAAGAACAGCAGGCCCAGGGATACCAATAGAGTCTTGACAGCCTTCAACAGATAAATTAACTGCGACATCTTCCAGAGAGTCGGTGACAGCCAGCGGAAGCGGTTCAGCAATGTTACGCACAGCTCGACCCGAAAACACTCTGTTTACTTTTCCGAAGTCCAAATTCGCCGGTTCATCGACTTTAAATGACGGAAAGATAGATATAGTAGTAAATGAGGCCTCTCTGTGGAGAACTCAAACCCTCCCGGTGGTCAGCGGGCCAGGGGTGATGCGAAAATGGCGGTTCGTAATTAAGCGCCGGTCGCAGCTGACCCACGCAGAGCGGACTTTATATTTGCCGTGATGACAAAGAGTCACACACAGAAGCAAACGCTAAGTGCAACATGGGGTCCAATTGCAACTGGCTTCACCAGCACTTCCCGTCTTCGCCCGAACCGCTTCATTGAAGACCATTCCCACAATGACCAGAGCACCAAGTACAAAGACGACTGCCGCTCCGGACAAGATTCCACGGACGTACCGTGCCTCGAGGGTCCGCTTCGAGGTCCCATCGGTCGCGGGGACCTGAAACCACAAATTGCTCGAATCCGCGCACAGCTTCAAGGCGTTTGAGTCCCGCAGTCGTTCACCCGCAGTTACCTGCGTCATTCACCAGTGTGGCGACGCCTGCGGTGCCTGGAAGTCGCACAAGAGGCGTGATGGAGAACGAGGAGTTCGAGGAACGTATCGAGACTCTTGACCGCGGTTGGGATGGTGCCGTCAAGGCGTTGGCCGCACAAGGCCTGCCTCCTACTTGAACCTCAGCGACGACTCGCAATCCACGTCCAGTATCGCCTCACCATCCCCGCCATTCTCCTCCAGCAAACTTCGCTCATCTATGACCATCAACGCCGGCGCGTCGACATCGCAACCAACGCCGTCACCAACGACGTCGTTACCAGCGAACAACCCCTCCTTGGGCGGGTACGCCACCTTCCCCTGGCCCACCCCATCGCACACTTCTCTCGACATCAACGAACTCGGCATTTCCTCCGTCCCCACATCCACCCCTTTTACCCTCGAGCCCTCCATCATACCCAACATGCCCCTTCAACCGGCGTCTATGCCACGCTTGCCTTAGCTTCTGCGTCTACCGGGTTGATCGATGAGAATTCGAAACATGGGTGGAGCATTCGGGTTATCAGTACTGAGATCTCAGTCTTGGACAGTCCTAGGCCTGGTGGATAGTCGTTGAAGGCAGGCGTTCGCAGCCATGGCGCCAGCTACCTCCCGTCCATCAGCATCGCCAACGCTGTAGACGACCTCGGGTGCAATGCGGGTACCAAAGTGGACCTCCGGGAGATCCTCGTTGAGAACGCTGCACTGGGAGCGAAGGGTGAGTTCGGCGGGGGCCCTGGCTCTGGATATCGGATCGCAGGAACTGGCAGTGGATTCTGGCGCGATTTGGAGGGTGGGGATGCATCCCGAGTAGTGATCTGGGAAGGTGGTTGGAGTGGCTGGTCGGGGTGGTGAAGTACCTTCAGGGTAGCGAGTGGCAGAGGGAGAGGTGGCGGTCGTGGGGAAGAAAAAAAAAGAGGGGGGACGAGGAAGGTGTGGTGGTGGTGAATTCGATGTTGGATGAGGAGATGCAGCGTATGCTCAGCGAGATGGAGGTGTCCATGATGATGGGTGACCCGGACCCGTCTCTGGTGCTTCCCGTCGACAACTTTGGTGCCCTCGTCGCCGGCGCCTTCAACGATGTGCGTCCGTTCATGGGGTACGCAGCGGGTTGTCAGGAGTTTGGATTGTGGGCGCCGACCAACACTGCGGTGCTCGCTGGAGTTCTTAGAGGGTACCGTCAAGGACAGCTGTCTGAGCGTGTTCGCGGAGGACCAAGTGTCCGTCTGCATTGGGTGTTGCGGTGGGCTGAGCCGGGTCGGTGGACGCATAATCTCTTATCGTCGCGTCAGGATCGACCCCTAGACTCCCCCACCACACGCCTACTTCTGGCCAAGAGGCATCGTCGTCGTTTCCAGCAACATCCAAAACAGATATCTACCTTCGTCAGTTCCATTGCCCTTTTCGTATCCTTTCCCCCTGCCTCATCGTCATTTCACCTATTGCTGTATTCATATGTATATGTCGTCTCGGGCTCTCGTTCTCATATATTTATTATCGTTCATATATGGTCCTCTAATCTCATCGTTTCGCGTATAGTCTACCTCTCGTCTCTTTCCTCTCTTTTCTCTTCTCTCTCTACTTACAGGACTCTTCTTTTGGACTGGAGCTTTACTTATGTCTTGGTTCTTCTTTCGTGGCGTCGACAGTATACGTACCTACGGATCGCAGGAGGTACTTTTATTGGCGTGGGCGGTATTCGCTTGCCTGCCCACGCGTGGCCTTGTGCCGATGGCACGCCACGGCCAGTCGATCCCCTCTCGTTGTTCCTTTCTCCCTTCGTGGGTCGACGACTCCTCGGGTTCTCCTATCCCTCTCTCTCCCCTCCCTCCTCCTCTCCTCCCCGCTCCTCTCAAACGCCTCCCTCCCTCACCCCGCCCCTCTCCCCTTCTTCCTCCTTCTCCCTCATCCACCTTCCTGTATCCCTCCCTCTTCTGCACGGTTTAGCCAGCAGTGGCTGCATCCCTAGCTGGTGTAGCGGTAGCCTGTGGATGACACGTCGCGATGGGGGTTTTGGGGTTTAGGGCGGGTGAGGCTCGGGTACTTAACGTTTAACGTTCACATCGTTTCCTGTTCCTGACCTACTTTTACCCCCAAATAACCAACCCCTATGGCACAGGATTGATTATGTCTGGACGAGAAGTACCAGCAGCGTCGTCAAGCGTATGACCCCCTCTCAAGTCCCCGAACAGAAAGCTGGGTGCTGGGGCTGGAAAGTGCGACGGAGCCCATCATCTTGTGTCCAGCACTTGACGCCATACATTTTTAAAACCCCAAAGTCCTCGAGAGTTGATGCATAAGAGGGAGAAGGTGCAACGAGAGAGGGGACGGGGTGAAGAAAGAGCGAAGGTAGATGGAGGAGAGATGGGAGGTAGAAGGAGGAGGGACCCAAGGCCTTGTTGTTTCCATATAGTATAATAGGAGGTCGGGGAAATCGAAAAAGGTGAATACGACAGGAAGGCGGAGCTGGTGTCTCTTTAAATACTGTATAATGAAAGAAGAAGGCCACGAAAAAAGAGGGAGAGAAAGAAAGAGACTGGAAACAGTCTTCGGGCCTGAACTGCCTGCTCAGAGGTCGGAACAATGGACAGTAATGAGTGGATCTATTTCGGTAGTGGTAACCTTCCGAGAAAATAGACCGTTGAAAAGGAGTCGGTTCTGATAGAACGTGGTGCAAAATGCATTTGCATTGGTGTCCTTGGCCGAGAGAAGTTTGTCTTGATGCCCGCAGCTCTCATTCAGACGCTCCCAGATGTGAGCTAAGCCTGAGCGCGGTGGTCGTGGCACCTTCCTAATAGCCAGTGAAATTCTGATGTTAGTGGTTGTCTTGGGGAGAGTAGTCAAGCTCACCCGTTCATGAATTTAACCAGGTCTTTGTAGCGCATCGTTGAGAGGAGATGAGCGAAATTCTTGTCATCTTTCAACACTCGCAAGAGTGCCTCTGTAAAATTCCCTTGCGTATGCCCCGCCTTGACGTTGTCCGAGACGTTTTTAGCAAGGAGGATGTGAGATGAATCCCCAACAAATGCTTCTTCTATGTGGCACATAGGTGAGTGGTGAGGCATTCAAATAGCTCAATCGCCGCACCCATTGCTTCGCGCTTGTTATTCAATCCTGTGTTCTCAGCGTACGGGCATTCGAGTATGACAGTCTAATCAAGAGGCGGACGTTGTGATTCAGCAAAATTTCAGTACTCGTGAAGGAGGCGGGAGGGGGGTGACATACGATATTATCTGTCTTATCCCGAGCGATTTGTTGCAGAATTTCAGCAATCTTGGTGTATGAAATTCCAGACTCCTTTGGCACTCTTCCAGACCCCCCTTTTTCTTCATCCCCTAGATACGGAGTGAGGTACGTGGTCTTGTCTTCCACAAAACTCTTTGTTGAAAAGTAGATAAAGATGACCGGGTCATCCGTCACCGATACCCGACGCGAGAGATCCTTGAGTGCATCCATTATCTCCTCCTTGGTCGCCTTCTCATCCTTCAGCGTGACTATTTGGCCACGCGGTACAAGGAGATTATCTTGGAGGTATTCTGCAACCTTTTGCGCGCTGGCCGTGGGCCTGGGATGAGTTGGCTGGCTCCCGGCATTGCCACCCTCCATAGAGTCGATGTCGACAATCAACGCATGAACATCGTTCGCCGTCACGGACTCGAGCTTCCACCCTATCCCGTACGAGCTCTTCTTTTCCCCAGTTGTTTTCTTCAAGACGATCGGGGACTGCGCGTCGTCCCACAGTGGATTGGAAGCCCATGCAATCGTCCGCACAATAGACAAGGCTGCCTCGGATAGAAGCCAGATTAAGGACCCCTTGGAGTCGCTCCTTGGGCTTGCCTGGACTACGCTGAAGGACCCGATGTATCCGGCTACGGACATTCCGAGGCCGAGCAGCAGGACTGCTCTCGCTATCCACAGGAGGGAGGTGGTCAAATAATGAGAACCATGACGGCGCACAAACAACGAGAAGGAGGATTCAGCCTTCCCCGTCCCCCCTTGTTCAACCGCGGTTGAGGTTGTGCTTTGCTTGGGGAAGCGGCCCAATATCGGGAAAGAAACCGAGGAAATCTCGCTTATTTTCTTGAAAACAAGCTGTGAAGTCTCTTCAAAATCAACTCGAAGCTGCGAGGTCTTGTCAGAATCAAGCTGCGAGGTCTTGTCGGAATCAGGCTGCGGGGCATTCTTAGAATTAAGCTTGCCCCTGCGTCGCAGTCGGCTGAGGACACTTTTGGAACGGCGGTTGGAATCCCAATAGGTGGGGACAGGCACCTTTTCTTCCTTTAGGCGGCTGTCTACTGCGAGGAAGGAGAGCCTGCAGGACATCTCCTCTAAGATCCGTAACTGGAAGATGATTTGGATGGATATGGCCACCATGCCACAGCCCACAACTCGCATGAGGGGGTAGATCCACGTCGTTCGAAACGGGGCGTTCTGGGGAGACGTCTGGATGATATAGAGATAAGGCAGGAGACCAAGGCCGCTGAGGAGGGCGGTGTGGACAACCAGTCGAGCATTCCACCACAGGAGGCCGTGGGACGCGAAGTTGATATGGAAGGAGTCGATTTTGACCTTGGACAGGTGGCGGCGTATCTTGTCTTCGGCGACGTAGAGTCGTTGAGGGTCACCCCCTACATGTACAAGCAGCTCACCCACGCCAGTGGGGGTGATCCTTGCGTTGCGAAGGTATTTAGGTCCTGGGAAGACTGGAAAATCCATGCTGGCCCACAGCACAATGAATCCGGCCTTCACGATTCCGAGGCTCCCGAAGATAGACATTGGAACCGATGCAGCGTATAACGACCCGTGCTGTAGAGCTGAGCTGACGAGCTTCTCGCATTGCTCTGTTCCAAGCAGGGGGAGTAAAGCTGAGACGTCCTGGATGCCGCTGGTAGCAACGCCGACGATGCCGGGCGTTGGGGCGTCGTCTGAGCTCATCTGTGGGAAGGTACATATTCAGCGAAGACGCCCATAGCCCAAGCAGAGGACCTCCTAGTACCTCGGTGGTCAGCCAGAAGGTCGTATCGGTTGAATGTGATGCGCGAGTAAGTGTTGTGCGGAAATGTAGGGCTGGGTGACCAATCTATTATAACAACACAGGCAACGCCAAAGCAGTTGATGATATGGTGTCATGCTCTATTCGATAGGGCGAAATTTAAAGGAACTGTCAAAGTGGAGCTTGGGAACGTTTCGTGCCTCTCCTCTTCGGGTGAGCAGCATTAAACTCTTTCTGTCTTCACGTACACGATACTTGTAGATAAGCGGAGGCAGGAAAAGGTGAAGGTGTATCTCGTGTTGAAAGTGGAGGTATTAAGCTGCCCTTGTCCGTGGTTAGACCCATTGAGTTAAATTGGTGAGAGCGCTCGAGCTGCCTCGAGGCGACTGTACTAGAAAGTCTGACAGGTCCGAGTTGAATTAGGGGAGAAGTCTCCAGACCCCAGAATTCCGGTTGGGTGCTTGCGGTTTTAAACCTTTATACGCAACGCTACATCTCCCAGAGAGTCGGTGACTGCCAGCGGGAGCGGTTCAGCAATGTTCCGCGCAGCTCGACCTGAAAGCTCCCTGTCAACTTTTACAAACCCCAAATTCGCCGATTTGTCCACTTTGAGTGACGACGGGGTGGACATGACAGTAAAGGGGACCTATTTATGGAGCGCTCGAGCGCTCCCCATGGTCTGCGGGCCTGAGGCGATGCGAAAATGGCGGTTCGTAATTAAGCGCCGGTCACGGTCGCACCTGACCCACGCCGAGCGGAGTTTAAATTTTGCCATGATGACAAACGGCCGAGTGCATCCACCTATCGTCTCAGCACCACCCCCCTGACGATCTACCCCGAAATGTCCAGAGTACCAAGTACAGAGGCGACTACTACTCCAGTTTAGACGTTGATTAAGTAACGTAGGACCACACCATGTCTGGGAACCGAAAGCAGGAGCCCCGGTGGTCTACTAAACGGCAATTCATGTTTTCGGTGCGCTGGACCCCTGGCGTGTGTCCACGATCTCCTCGATGCTGCCTCGCTAGGACCCCGGAATATACTGCCAGAAGTTAGGTACGGCGGACACCCATTTTATCCGGATTGTTTTGGCCTGGTTTTATCCGGATTGCACCTAAGTTTGGCGGCGGGTCCCTGATTTTATCCGGATTCCTGTAGGTAAGTTCATTTTTCTCCCAAATCCCTATTTTTTGCCCATTTTTTCGCTCAGGGCGCTTGTTTTGCTCCTTACGTTTGATACGGAAGGGTCGAGGAGGTGCACAACCCGGAGGAATCGCGTTTTGGGGTGCTAGGAGATCGTGTCCTCCCCATCACCACTAATCAACACGGCTCCCTGCTTCCCTTGGCAGAGTCTCCGCTCTTTTTTGTGTAGATCTGTCAGAGATTCAAACGCACCTATGCCCTGTCGAGAAGAATCATAATATCCCTCTGAAGGGGGATAGGTTGCGATGGGAGGTGTGTCAAGGGTGCATAGGAGCCAGTCAGGCAAATCTCGCTGTGCCGAGAACGAGATTTGAGTAGGAAATCAGGTTGAACGTCTGCGCGCCGTGCCTTTTGATTCTCGGAGATTCGCACACCAAAAGCCTCCTGAGTTGGTTGGTATCAGTGACCAAGGCACTCGAGCAAATGGGTCTGAGATCGGGGCCGCTGGGCCAGTCGTCCGGATTGTGAACCTAGGTGCCGTGTTGCCCACGTCGGTTTATCCGGATAGTGCACCTAAGAGGATCGATTCTGGCCCTCAAATCTATCCGGATTGCACCAAACTGGGGCGCCTTCGGCGCCCATTTTTATCCGGATTGGTACCTAACTTCTGGCAGTATATTCCGGGGTCCTGCCTCGCTCCGCATAACTACAGTCAATGGTCACATGACGTGCCACGATCCCACGACGTTCCAACTGCACCAAATCTTATCTCCCTCCGCCGCATCGCCATGAAATCTCTCCAAATTTGTTGTGAATTGTAGGTATACATAATGCTTACAATGTATGATACTGATAGACCGGATGTGAGATGAGTGAAACTGGTTAAAATGGCCATCTCTATTAGATTTGACCGATTTTTCGCTTTTTTGAAAATTCCAACAGCCCTCCCCTCCCTGTATACATCTGTGAGTGGCTGAAAGTAACCACCCAGACTTGAGGAATGTTATACCACTTGTATACGTACAGTTTACCAGCCATAGGTCCAATGCTGATGAAGAAAATGCCTTGACTTTCCACTTTTCTCTATGGAAAATGGTGGTACCAGCCGCTTTGGATGGCTATCAGTGCCGAAGAACTACGCAAGGGCTATGGATACAGGGCCAAACATGTTTCATTTTACCTAGGGGCGTGCCATCGTACAAATAATGCCAACAGGAGCTCGTAGCCCTGTCCAGTCTGAAGAGGTTGACTTGGATGTGTGGTAAGACTCTGGGAAGGGTCTCAGTCATTTGCTATAGCACATTTATGGGTAGATAAGCCACCCAAACAGCACTAGGACACTCCAGTAACCCATATTCATTATTCAGAGTTGTAATTGAGGCTAAACGCTATCCTACAGCGCAGGACTAGGCCGTGGAATGTTTAGTGATCAGGAGCGGAAATGCTCCCGCACTCGCGTTTGCGGTGCTGTGGGCGCACTTTTTGAGCGACAAACACCAGAACGTAGTGGTAGATAGGGTGGACGGTACTGAGTATTTACACGAAGAGATCTCACAAAATGGTCCAGTGGTTGTGGAGCAAATGGGATTTTATCATTTTGTTGGCACGTGTTGTGACCATTGACTGTATCTCGTCACTTGAATACTAGTCCTGAAGGGTTATGGCTACTGGTACCGAAATGAGACTGCTACACGGGCGTCAATGGCAGTGGGATGGGCTGTGTAAGGGTAACAAACACGCGACTGTTCCCCAACAGACTAGTCCTCGTGCGGTTGACAAGACCGCAATCGACTTCAATAATTTGGGTACCTCAGTGGCGCGCAATGCTCGGGTTGGATAAAAACGGCATTGAGAGCCCCCAATAGTCGTTCATTCCGTTGCTCTCTTGGAATTTGCCCCTTTTCAAGAGCGCTGCTTTACGCGTTGGTTTTCGCCGTCCCCTCCGCGCTACCAAATTCTGCAATAAGAGAGTTGCTATACCTGAGGCGGATTCAACCGGTAGATTATTCCATACTGTATGCAGACTTGGCGTCTTTGAACCTAGACGGTTGATCCAATATTAACAATAGTAGCAATCGCGGGGCAAGGGGAGGAAGCAGGAAGGGGGAAAGTTGGACGGTGTAAGCTTAGAGGTCGGAATATGTAATAGTAATAACTGGATCAGAGCCACCTTCTGCGAGTTTTCGAGAGAACAGACCGCCGAGTAATCGGCGATTTTGGTAGAGCGTGGTGCAGAATGCCACCGCTTCACCCTTCTCCTCAGGTTCGGACTCATCGGCATGTCCAAAGACCATGAACCAGGAAAGGATCCAATCCCGGAAGCGACGCTGTCGACTGGGTTCCTCTGGCATTCTAGGAAATAAATCTACGTTAGCCAACTGCCAAATGTCGTCAGAAGGGTAGTGAGACCCACTTGTTCAAGTTCATCAACTGGACGAGGTCCTTGTAAGTCATCCTTGGGAGGCGATCAGAACCCGCCAGGGAGCCCAGAACCCGCAAGAGTTTGTTGGTGAACAGTCCCCTCTCGTACTCGTCCGAAGATGCTGCACCCAGAACGATGTGAGATGGGTGCCCTCTGGCTTCATAACCTCATATGTAAGCACTCGGGCATTCAGATGAGCTAAATCGGCGCACCGGGTGCTTTGAACTTTTTATTTGGGGCCATGTCCTGGGCGTGTTGGCATTCGAGTATGAGAGTCTGAGAACCAACCCCTTTGATTCAGCATCTAGCATAAGCCCTGATGAAGCAGGTGGATATGACGTACAATATTTTCTGTGCGTTCCTCGGCGATGTTTTGAAGAATATCAACGATGCTGCGATATGAAATGCAAATATTCTTCAATCCATCGGCGTCGAGCTTCTCGTGTTCGTTGCTGTTCGAATATGGCAAGAGATATGCTTCATTTGTGGTGCCGTCAACGCGACTATCCGTCGAAAAGTAAACGAGGATGGGTGCGTCATCTTCCGCCGATGGGACAGATCGTTCAGTGCGTCGACTACCTTCGCCTTGGTGGCATCGGCGTTCGTCAGCGTAACGATCTGGTGGCGCGGCACAAAGAGAGTGTCGTGAAGGTAGTTGGCAACGTCCTGCGCGTCGCTTTCCCCCTCCTGTTTCGGATGCCCCTGCTGGTCGATACCAACAATTAACGCATGTACGTCATTTGTTGTTAAGGACTCAAGCATCCACCCTACCCCGTACGTCCTCCCTTTTTGCTGGGGTCCCTGAGCATCCGGACCCGAGCCCAAAGTTGGATCGATTTTCTCCAAGGCGATCGGAGACGGCGCGTCGTCGTGTGGCGGATTCCACGCCCAGAAGAGGGTTCGAATGATGCCCAACGCTGCTTCGCACACAAGCCAGACCAAGGATCCTTTCGAGTCGTTCTTAGGGCTGGATTGGACGATGCTAAAGCATCCAGTGTATCCGACCACAGACATCCCAAGGCCGAGCAACAAGAAGATTCGTGCAGTCCATAAGGCAAGGGCAATAATCAAGTGGTGATGTGCCGGCTGGCTTAGAAACAGGCTGGCGGGTTTGACTTCCCCCATACCTGCTTTTTCGGCAACGTCTTCATTTGCCGAGAGAGATTTTTCGTCTTGAAGGGGTAGCGTTGAAGCTCGGGGTCGGAAGAGGAAGGATGCGAGTTTGCGTGTTGGTTCAAAGAGAAGAGGAGGGGCTTTGGGGTCAAGAGAGTGGTGACTATTTTGCCGTTGGCCAAAGACGAATTTGGAACGCTCGTCTGAGTCCCAAACCTCCGGAACGGGTTCCTTATTATCCCTCAGGTAGCCGTCTGTGGCTTGAAAGCAAAGCCTATGGTACACCTCTTCTAAGGTCCGTATTTGGAAGATGCACTGGATGGTAATGGCCACCAAGTCACAGCCTAGGACCCTCATGGTCGGGTAAAGCCAGGTCGTTCGGAAAGGGGAGTCGGAAAGGAACCTCCTGATGATGTAGACGTAGGGCAGGAGACCAAGGCTACTGAGGAGGATGGTAATCCCGACCAAACGCAGGTTCCACAGCCAGCAGTCTCCCGAAAGGAGGTTGACTTCGACGGACTTGATCTTGACCTTGGATATGTGGCGGCGCAATTTCTCTTCGACAACATAAAGCCGACGATCGTCTTTCGTGACAGGGACGAGTTGGTTGCCTACGCCGGAGGTTGTGAACCCTGCGTTGCGGAGAAGCGTGGGCCCACGAAAGAAGCGATTGTCGATGGTGCCCCATAGTACGACGAACCCAGCCTTCACAATTCCAAGGCTCCCGAAGATGGACATCGGTGTCGCTGCTGCGTATAGTAGCCCATGCTGTAGAGCTGAGGTGACCAGCCGCTCGCATTGATCTGTTCCAAGGAGGGGGAGTAGCGCAGATACGTCCTGAATGCCACTGGTAGCAACGCCTACGACACTCGGGCTGTCATCTCCCGCCGTATTCATCTAGTGGGGTAGATTAGCAAACATGCCAGTCGTGCACCATTTGGCCTCCTTACCTCGATGAATGCTCGGGATGGGGTGAGGCCCCTTGGGGTCTGGGTAGGTTGAAGATAGTGTACCGTAGACTGCTCGCCTGGGGGATTATATCACTGTGCCGTACTTACCCTTTCGTATATGTATGACCGCTGGACGTCCGGCTGTGGTGGGCGATCCTCGCGGCTCCGCAAAAATGGAATCAACCCAAGATTGCTTGAGACTCCAGGTCTCGATCTTTCTGAAGCGCTGACAGCGTGTAACGTATTCGCGCTCCGGGCGCTAACTTGGAGGTCGAAGACATTCAACAGCATCGAGCCCCTTTTTGACAATACATGTGCTGTCCAGCCAATGGGGAGGTAGAGGGACCCAGCTAGCCATTGGTCGAGAGGCCGTCATGGGGGTTGAATGGGAAGGGGTGAGAGGCAGGCACTGTACACCCCGAACTTTGATTCACTCTCCGATTTTGATTTGCGCGACTCGTCGGATCTTCGCTTCCAACGACATCCCATTAGTGCTTTAGCGCCCAGCGCCCAACGTCCAAGCAGTGTCCAACGTACGTCCAGACTCCAAACGCCTCTTTCCGGAGGAATAATGTAAACAAAAACGACATTTGCCCATGGGAAAATTGATCAGAATTGCGATGACTTACCCGGACTCTCGAACCAGGGTGTCGCGGTGCTCATCCACGAACGAAAGAAGTATATACACGGTGGCCATATTTAACGACAGACAAGGTGGGCAGGTTGAGAACTACAGGGGATTTAGGTCTATCATCCGATGACAGTCACCGCACGTCCAGCCTCCGGGGCCTAGGGAGAACTCTCCGTTGTCCTGGTCGTTGAGAACGCATGGGTCGACTTGTCAGCCCCGCTTTGGATAGATTACAATGCTTCAAAAAAAGCAATTACGGAAGAACGCGCTGTGATCGTATCGCAAGTGCCTGATAATAATTTTAAGTTTAGCGCCCGTCGCGGTGGGTGAAGTAAATTGGATTACTTACCGTGAGATGGATTGGGTAGCTTCAAGGAAAGCCACTCCCTAAACGCCCGCGTAAGTACCACTCGAGCTCAACAATCCCACTCAGCTTTCAAGCGAACAGGGCCTGACGATTTGATCCCTTACCATTCGTGTACTGTACTTACACTCGTCCACCCCGTGGCTATCCTTTGTAGTCAACGGTTGTAGCCAAACAGGGACAGGTGCTCTCCCTCCATTTACTGCCTACCGAGTAAGCTGAACCGAAGAAGACTCGTCTTTCCTGTTCACTAATGATCGACAAAACGGCACAGTGGTCAGACCACCGGCGGCTAATGATGATATGGTCTCATTGAAGTATTCCTAACTAACTAACTAGTATAACAAACATCGGGAGCTTCAGCTTCATGCATCGTTCGGTACAGGCACCCAAGTACAAAAGACAGTCAAGCTCGTCAGGCCCCCGTCACGACGTAGAGGCGACTCAAAGGAGCGAGGAGAGAGAATGAGAGAAGAGAGTGAAGGAGAGTATCGACTCGTAGCTGATCTAGTAGAACAACCAACGGAAGTCTGAACGAAACAATAAGGAACTAGTAAACGTAGACGTAGACGTAAAGACGTGAAACCCAGGATGAAAGAGAGGAACAGAGGAAAACGAGAAGGGTACAATTACAGCAGAGTGAATCTGGACTTTAGACTAGTAGTGGGAAGAATAGAAGGTTGTTAGTATGTAAATGAACTAAACGGAACAGTTCAGGGAACGAATATCGGTACGTATGTAGAAGGGAATGAACGAAGGCCTGACGCGAGGCCGCGAGGCGGCAAAGGAAGGACGATAGAGCTTCGCCAGAATAGAGGGACTACTAATACAACAACACACATAGGAGGACAACAACGAAAGGAAGGAGGTGAAAAGAGGAGAGTACAAGCCCGTAATGAGTAATAGAGATAAATAGCTAATAATAAAAGAAACGAGGGGACAGTGGGTAAGAAGACCGAACGAAATTTCGGCATCACGGAGTAAGGATTGTCGGATGTCACGGCTCAGGGAACGGGACGAGGAGGGAAGGACGAGCGAGGAAAGGAGTGGAGATGATATCGCAGTAGAAATGAACCAGGATCACATTTAGATTTCGAAGGCCGCGAACGGAAGAACGAGGTCGACGGCAAGTCGCGTAAGCGAGACACCAAGAACAAGGCCTACAAGGGACGGTGAGCCGATCGCCACCAGACAGCAACAAAAAATAGACATACCACGACCGTCTTCTACTTCCCGCCCTCACTCGCAGCCCACAGCTTCTCATCCAGCTTCTGCAACAATTGCTGCGCAATCAACGCCTCCTCATACCCAAACCCATCCTCAAACCCCTCCATCCTCATCCCCTCCTCACCCCCACCCGGGGGCGGGTCACTCTCCGAACTCCTCCTACTCCCTGCTTTACTACTCTTCGTACTCCCTTTACTCCTCCCTTTCTTCTTGCTCCTCGGCGTCGGAGTCTGCTGACCATACTGCAAGTATCTCGGAACATGGGGGGTGGTGGCGGGCGATGACGAACCCGACTGGGGTGACATCGGCAGCCGTCCCCAAGCACTCATCCGCATACCCTTGGAGGCCTTGCTATACGACGCAGACCTAGAGGTCTGGGCACCTTCCAGCTCGAAGATGTCGTCGTCCCGATAACCCGCCCGACTTTCCCTCCCTGTCCTAATGCTCAGCTCCGCCGACGACATGATCCTCACCGACCCTCCCTTCAGCGCAGTCGGGCACGCGAACGGATCGCGCAAGTCCATAAAATCGCCCTCCTCCTCCACCTGCAACCGCTGCTCCCCCCTCGATTCGCTTCTGAGCGGCGACACCGACTCAGGCTCCTTCGACACCACCGCCGCTTCTCTATTCGCCTCCGCCAAGTTCGAACTCGACGTATGTCCCTTCTCCTTCCCCAACTCCGACGGTCTCCTCGTCAAATGCGGGAATTTGAACCCGCTCGTCATCCCCAACCCCAATCCAAGACTATGATTCGACGTCGATGACCTCAACGGGTACTTTGTCTTCCCATTACTCCCTCCAAGTCCATTCCGAATCCCTTCAAAACTCTGAGCCAAACTCTCCCCGATCGAGTCGTGCTTCGACGTAATCTTCTTCGCCTTCTCCTTGAACTTGAGGAAGGGAGACGGAGGGGAGGGTGGGGTAGTACGCACGCGAAGGCTGGCCGAATCGCGTTTGCGTACGTGTGAGCCAAGGAAGGGAGTGAACATGAGGCCGGGGGTGGGGGCACGAGTTGGGGTAGGAGTGGGCGAGGACGTTCGAGGTGGTGGTGGTATATGAGTACCAGAAGAAGAGCAATAAGACGTCCGAGATGCACTAGCAATCGGCCTTTCCGAAGGCGAAGGGTAATGGTCTTCCGAAGAAGAATAAGTCGTAACAGACTTGGCCATCTTGCTACTCGCGGTCGAGGCCCGAGATAATTGTGGTCGTACCATGGAACCAGAGGGTGGGCTTGGGGGATCGTCCGACGAGGATGCATGATCAGCGAAGCCAGTAGCGGTGGGGGTTGAGCGTGGAGTAGGGTAAGGGTTCGCGAGTTTGGAGGAGGTGGGGATATCGATCGGGGCTTGAGGTGGTGAAGGGAGCGGGGAGGACGGAATGATGTGCGCCAAGGCGTCCTCGACGCCATGATTTGTGAAGATCGAGTCCGAACGGGAACGATGAAGAGAGACAGACTTCGAAGAAGAGGAAGGGGCTGGGCACGAAGGTCTCCGGGACTGAGCTGAGGGGTAGTGCCGAGGCCGGAATGGTGCAGGCTCGCCAACGTTCAATGGGTCGGTCAGAGAACACCTCTTCTGTTGGTCTTCTGACGATTGACCATCAGTATAGATGTAGGCGTAGCCGGGCTCCCCGTCTTCATCATCGTCGAGTTTGGAATCGCGTGGCGACAGTCGAGGTGCTGGCTTGTCGATTATCGGCTCGGAGCACAGCAGCATGGAGTGATGCGGGATGCTCTTGGCCGTGGGGCAGGCGAACGAAGATGAGTAAGAGGCCGATGAACTGTGATGATTCGGGGCGCCTTTACGTCCAAACACACTCTTCGACGCATAGACACCGTTCGTGACGGCAGCCGAGAACACAACTGGGGTGTTGACGGTCCGCATCTTAGTCGCGGATAGTGGAGGAGCGGCAGCAGTGGAAATTGAGACGGTGATGGCGTTCATTCTCGACAGGTCAACAGCCGGTGGGAGGATGGGGTGGTCGGTTATATCTTGTCGGCCAGCGGGTGCAGCGCGCATATAAGCATTATATGCGTGAACTAGTATTCATTCATAAGCAATTCTCAAACCGAGATAAATTGAAATGGACGCACGAAGGAAGGCAGACATGATCCCAGTGATGCATAATACCATAAGCGCGACGCGGAATATTTGGAGAACGACGTATGGATACGCGCTTGTGTCCACTGCTGTTGAAGGTTCCGAATTGAGCGACACGACGGACAGTCCGACCTTGACGGCTGCTATCTCGACCGCAAACGCCACGAAAGCGGCAGTTTGAGAGGCTATCAGGATGACTAGCAAGCTCGTGGACCGGCTGGAGGCTATTCGTCGGCCCACCGTCTCATCCCCAGCGCCTGAGCGAGCTGTTCCCGATTCCAGCGTGTTCGCGTCGACATGGGGACTTCGAGGACCACAAGCGAGTTGGAAGTGGTTGGCAGCGGTAAGTTCTGACGTTGAGGATTTCGGACTGGAGACCTTCTCGACATGATGCGAGGACGTCGAAGGGAGCGAATCGCTGGCGGAGGAGTGGTTGGTTCCAGCGAATGAGGGCGTGCGAATTTCCTGGAGGGGACATATTTGCGTGTTATTTGGCCGCTGTTTGGTCAGGTGGTCGCGCAGAGCGAGAACGACGATGGGGAGAACCGTCGCTTGGAACAGCAGAGACAGAATCGGCGCGAGGAAGGGGGCGACGGTGCCACTGGAAGTAGGCGAAAAGGCGATGGAAACGATAACAGCTAAATGAAAGTTAGAACTCAAGGTTTTGGGGTATATGCCATTCAAACTCACCACACAGGAGTTCAATTACGAGTACGGCGACCCAATACGACTTGAAATTGTGGATTATATGCTCGTGGGCGAGGTAAAGTACAGATATTCCGACTTTCTGCGGGGTCAGCACGCCAAATAGCGCCTATATGCGTCGGGTGGGGCTTACGTTCCAAGAAAATCAACGCTTCGACACAGGCTTCCCCCCTTCCCCTCATTCCCATGCCGGAACTCCTAGCAGTAGGTCCCAACGTCGACTTGAGTCCCATCGCTCCGGACAGCGTGCTAAATATCGCCAGACTCCATATGGCGAGGTAGGCACAGAGCGTGCGTCTGCTGGAGTTCCGTCTTTGCGGATCGCTGTGTGACGTGTGCGTCGGGGGATGAGACAGTGTCAAGGCCAGAAGTACGAGGGCGAACAAGGGAACCAAGAAAGGGAGCGACGAGGGTACTGCGTATAGCGCTGGAGGGACTGTGGAGGGCGCCATCATCGGCAACGACGAGCGTCGCGACGGCAACGAGGGGAGAATGAAATGAGAGGTGCGGGCGATGGCGAGGTGGAATTGATATAAGGCTGTCATCGACGGTCTTCGCTCCGAGGAAATTAAAGTCCCACTGTCGCCCCTTGCCTCAAGTCCAAATTAGGAAGGAGCGCATCCAGATCGGGAGATCGGGCGTGGCGAGATCTGGTGACGTCCAGGGCACCGCAGATCACGCGCTTGCGAGACTCGTTTCTACCCATCTGTGTCTCTCTGCGACGAAGAAGATGGCGGCGCTGGCTAACCCGGCTCTTCCAGGTACTATCCCGTCGACGTCTGGAAGAGAAGTTTGGAAGGATTTGACATAGGAAATCCATAGAACAGATATCTAGAGGTAAAATCTGTTTTCAATGATCCTCAGGGAGAATACGGGCTCTTCGCTAATACACTATGAGCCTCGAGGACCTTTTTGACACTCTTCGAGCTGCCGGTCCCCATTTGACAGTCCAAGCTCAGAAGCATTACGAGAGTATGATGGCGCGCCGGTACCAGGATACAATGATCAGCATCACCCTCTCAAAACGGTATCTAGAGGCGCATCCATAGTGCAGGTCCTAGGTCCGCATCAATATCGCTCAGCGCCTAGCTCATTGCATCTACCCTTGAATGGGGTAGAGCATCGCGCGCAGCCGCTCGGTCAATCACATTGATGATGATCCTCCAGTTGAATCCCGAGGGCGATGCGAGGAAGGGTGCCTACTGCACTAGGTCGCCTTGGGTTAGGCGCCAGTCCCAGCCACCGGATTTGTGTGGAGGGAAATGAAACAACCGGGATCTTCACCCAGAGGTTCCATCCGCGATGGTTGCTTGAACAACTTGCATCATACGTCCAATGACCCTATGGTCCCGACTCCCAAGCCAACCGCCTAACGTCGTAGGGAGCGACCACTAGCTGCTTAGAAGTGCAGCGTCCCCGCCACAAAGCCTATACGACTCGTTCTTCCGTGGGATTCCCAGAGAGAGAGATTTCACCTGGTACCTAAAGACCGCCTCAAGCGCCGGGGTATTTCCCTTGGACGCCTCCCTCTCACTAAAACCCGTGGTGCTTGACTACTAGCTAGGTGTGACGCTCGCAAGCTTCGGCAGAGAGGTGGAGAAGCACAATCCTCGGAGAAGCAAAAGTGACCCTGAGCAGGATAGCACTAATTTCTTCGAAGACTACCCGAAGCCGGCCTGCGTCCCAATGCTTGGTACAACCAGCTCGTTCCCGCGTGCAAAGGGCCTTAGCAAGGGTCTATGAGCTCAAACCCCCGAACACCCCCTAAAATCCGGAGTTTAAGCGTAATTGGATCCTAGGATGTAGAGTACTCGAGGGTCATTTCCATTAGGGACGCCCCAGCCTCCCAGCAAGCGAAGTGAACCCTCGCGTTGGACTATATTCGCGAGGTACGATTTGAAAGAGGGGCATTGTCAAATAAGCTCAGTCTTCCCCCGAAATAGAACGGGAGTGAACAAACGAGGCTCGTACACCCAATTTGGCGCGAACGTGCCCAGAGGTGTCAGATAGGCTCTTATATGTTCTCCGAGGATGCGTTCTGAGGATGAGAAGACAAGCAGAGTCCATGGACGGTCCCCAATGAACTGCGTGGCTGCTCGGACCCCACCGTTCTGTCCGAGCTGTTTCGCGGACAGCAGAACCACGAGTCGGCGACAAAGAATGGACCCCGTTCTCTGCCATAAACGCTCAAATTCGATCGAGCATTGGGGACACAACGCTTGACCGGAAATGCGCTCGCGCACTGAGAACAGTACTATCGCCCACGCTAAAGCCTGAGGGACCTGGCGGACTCATCCAAAGCTCCTACAGGTTCGTTTCGGTACTTCGGTACACTTGCGCAAGACCACAGGCATCGAAGAACCCCCTCCCTTCAGTTCCTGATCACATGCCGCATGGAGCGTTCCGTCGATCGACAGAAACACCGAACCCGTACCCTGCGAACGGACGCCTTCGAAAACTGACAAGCTCTTCGAAGTCGCATCACCCCCAAGGGCCCCCAGGCACCCCCTGGCCACTTTGCCCCACATTGAGGAGCTGGAGCGCTAGCCAAAGGGTCGGTTCAAGGTACACAGGACGCCGAGGAGCGCATCGTAAGTGCTATGGCAGCAACATTGAGCGCCATCAACGTGTAGATCCCTACACGCGTCCTAAAAGTCCTAGTATCCAAGCGTTAGGCGTCGGAAGCGAATCTGGGTGGGCTTCGCACGAGAAGGGCCAGAATAGGGCGCTTCGGCGCTTCTTGATGTCATTCGTTTTGGGCACTCCCGCGAGCGTTCTCCTCAACCAAAGTCTCTGCGTTACTCTCTTTGATAAGCATAGCCTTGCGTGCTCTCTCACCCGACTCGCTCAGCGGTGAGGAAGCCTCGCTGGCAGGAAACATCCACATAGGTAGCAGGATTATCGCGGCCCCAGCAACCGTTTAGTAGACGCCTGCCAGAAACGGGAAGCAGCGCACCACGTAAAGCCAGATCTCCGCCGAGGATGTAGAGCGAAGGGTCCTAATGTATGCAGCAGCGATCATCCGTCGTTAGGATCAATCAGTCTCAACGACCAAGTATCGATATCAACGAGCGACAGCACCCAACCACCACCACCAATTGGGCAGGCGACAGGCCTGAGCTCGAAATGCCTCTGTTCTCCCCAGAAAAGGCCTCTCAACCGGTTTCTTTGAACAAGTCAGCGCCAGAGGATCGGTAAGACGCCGATAGCGAGGGCATACGAGTTACTTTTCCAGATGGGTGCGGAGTATGATGAATGGGGTCTAGCATGTGGGTGGCACGATAGTAGATCCAAGGGACACAGAGCGAAGATTGTTGGTTGGTTGGTTGGTTGTTCAACAACCAGCTTGAATGCTACTTTGCCAGCGGCGGGTCGAGAGCGCTTTCAGGGTACTAAGTTGGAATGCCAAAGGACTCGGGGAGGGTGATATAGGAGGAAGTGCGCGGGACAGAGGCGGAGGCAGCATAGCAACGAGTGACAGGCCGAGGTTGAGCATGTCCATGGTCGACGGGGGAAGCTGGCGAGCCAAGTAGAGGAAGAGACATGTCCCCCTTACAAGCGTGCTGCGGTCCCGCCTCAGAAACGAGAGAGACCCCCTGGAGGCTGTTGGACCGAACAAGGGCTTTGAGGGTCTCGCCAAGGAAGCTTAACGTCGACCAGATAGCCTGGCCATATCCAGGGACAGAACGATATAGAAGACCTCCCAGCCACCATCACTCAAGAGGCGCGTCCATACTGCATCAGAAGGCATGAGCGCTTGCAGCCTGAAAAGAAGAAGGGATGTTAATTTCGGATGCCACCAAGTCAGTGAAACTCAATCATTCATTACAAACATACGCAGCGGCAGTGGTAATCTATCTGTCAGGATCATTCATCCACACCTTCATTAAGACTCGGGATCACTCACCCGGTCACTTGTCATGACGAGGAAGTCTCGAGGGAATCTGAGGATGGTGGGAGGATGGTGGCGATAAGCGCCCGTCTGGTTGGCTTAATGACGCACACAGCGGTAGCTTTGGAGGGTGGACTCGGTTGACGCTCTGGGGAATGCGAGGGAAGAGCGGTTTTAAGTGGTCGTACATGTGGATTTCGGGATAATAATGTTGAACGTTTGGGGCCGATGGACATGGGTTGCCAGTGGGAGAAAAACTCTTCGATTCTAGAGGGTGATAGTGGGGTTATGTGGCGCGAAGAAAGGGGCGAGACGAGATATTGGACCAGGGTTCAGACATCGAACTCTTCTTCGCTTGAATTTACCAAGTGCACCGAAAATCCGAACAAAACAATTAAGATCGGTACCCCATTTCCTGACGCGCTGCGCTCTATGCAAGCCAAAGTGAAAAGCGCGGTCAAATATGCTTACCTACCCGTAGACGTGTTGGCCCTCGGCGAAGCCCGCGTCCAGCGGCGACCTCAGCGAGAAATGGTCGGGCCCGCGTTAACAGGGAATTGGGCGAATTCGGAGGCAGGGGTTCCGGTGCTACCGTCGGGGCCTAAGGCGACTAGAAGACCAGGCGTTAGTCAGTGCTTGTGGGTGGGGGTGTATAAAGAAAGGCAGTACGGTGTACTTCCCAGGGGTATCAGGAGGACTGCGAATTCTAGTGCGCAAGTCAGCGAAGTGAACACCACGGAGGTTCCCCAATATGTTTTGGGTGGTGAATTGTTCCACCAGAAGAGGGTCCATGGCCCAGGACAACCTAGGTCAACAGTCTGCCACAACTCTAGCTCATGGGATGAAGACGTAAAAGAAGGACCTTCGTTCCCGAAGCCTGTGAGAAAGGGGAGCGAGAAGCAGAAACGTCTTCAAGCGCCCTGGGTAAGCAGAATGCATCACACCTCAATGATCCACGTCCCAAGCGAAGAAGAGAAGGTGAAATGCAGAGGAGAGCAATTAAGTTGTGGCGTTCACGCAGAGCACTGAACCGCAACTGGGATGGGGCGGGCGCATCTGAGTGATGCGCACCCAGCGTCATACCAAAGTCATCCTAACTTCTGCCAGCCAGCTGTAGGCGTCTGAAGCTCGCTACACGTCGATGGTAATGCAAGTTTTATTGGGAGGCTTGATGCAACGTTGCTGTCGATCATGGGGCGTCGGGGAGGGGAATTGAATCGCTCGAACTGAATGCTGGAGGTCCATATGTAGCAAAAGTTCCTGAATCAGTAATCCAGGGAGAAAAGGGAAAGAGGCGTGCAGGCGTACGTCGCGTCACTGGCGGATCTACCCTCCCAGTTGACCAGTTCAGGACGCACAGCGCACAGTTGGCGTTCGGACCACGCCCCGGTAGTTTTGAAAGCTTATCGATTGAACGGCTCCCAGCCCAGCAAAATGCCGTGCTCACGAGCACTGGATAATGATAGCAGCGACAGACAGAATGACCCTAAGAACTCAGAGTTAGCTTCGGAGTAAAGGGCAGCAAATATTGGGACTCACAACGGCAGTCCATGCGACAGAACATCCAACCTATCGCCCAGTGCCCCTGAACCTTGGTTCCCGGCCCCCCCAGTCTCCGTCGAATTGTTGTCTCCTCCCCCTCCTTGTGCTCCAGGGTCCGGGAACGCATCCTCTGTGGCATTCCAAGCTTCGAGCGTCGTCAGCAGATATCCTGCAGAAATAGGGTACCCTTCCTGGATTGACTTCGTGACATCGTCAAAGGAACCATTGAGCAGGGCGGAGTCGTATTCAAGGAGGCGGGGAGAATCTAGCTGGCCGAATTGGTACTCGATGAGATTTGCCGCGGACACGGATAGAGGGATGAAAATGTCGATGCCGTTTGAGGATGCAAAGTGAGACGCTTCGAACCCTGGGTCCAGAAGACAAGTTTCCGAATCCAAGGAGTAAAGAATCTGTGAGAGGGTGAGCAAGGGTATTCGAGAAACTGGGTGGGAATGGTTCCCGTACGGCAGAAACGGCACCCTTGCTCTGCGCCAAGGTGAAGATATCCGACTCGGTTGGGGGTCCTGAATTCGAATTGGAGTCACACGATATGAACGCGATCCAAGGGGTGTTGGCTACGTGATGAAATTCGTTGAGCATTGTGCGTTAGTTAGAGGATTCCAGTACCCACTGCCTTCAGTCGTAGGCGTGATCTTATCGGAGGATAGATGGACGAAGACACCCTTTCGAAGAGTGAGCTTGGTTAGTGGCCGTAGCTGTCCGTCTTGCAGAGACGTGCACCTTGCTGATTCCCGTACTACTCTGTCGCCTGGATCCCGTCATAATGTGGTTGGCGTACGACCTGTCAAGCATTAAGCGCACGTTTAGTCCATGAGAGAACGAGAGCTTACCCATGAGAGTACCATTGCATCGTTATCTGGGAGGTCTCCGTCAAGTTCAGCTGACCAACTGCGGTGACATTCGACGAGGAGGCCGGGATGTACGCGTTGCCAGCAACGAACCCATGCCAATAAGCGAGTAAGAGTGGGAAGAATGCCGACTTCATGGCATTAGGGAATACAAGTCAGCTGCTCGTTGTAGTCGACGAGAAAGCACGTTTCGAAACGCCAATAGTGCGTCGCCCTCCGACGGCCATCGATTCTCATGATCCCACGAGGCCTCGAACATGGCGAGGCTATTCAACAACGGCAGAATTGTCTGATATCTTCCTCGGTGGCTTGGATGAATTGCAAGTGCTCTATGATTGGGTTGTGGTCGTCGTAGAAAGGAGGAGGTCGCAGAGAAAACAGTGGAGAAGTTCGGCAAGGCCCACCCCTTGTCTCCACTTTCGGAAGGTTGTTCTCACATTCCGATTGGACAAGCGTGCTCCGACTGGCGCTCAAGCGAGTTTTCAGGGCTTATTCCCTCTCCACCATCACGCCTACGGTTTATCTACACCAAATACCTCCAGAACTATGTCTAGAGATCCTATAAAAGGTTATGTGCCGCCGGCGCTGTGTGGTTAGAGATCCTAGACAAGGGTGGGCTGCACGACCTCAGGGTTTGTTCTTCAGCACGGGCGCTAAAACATTCATAACGACACTCGTGTTGTCTTCTCCCGCCCCACGCCCGCACGCGCTCTCAAGAACCCCCAAAGCGTCAAGGCGCGACAATGCCTCTTGTTTTCCAAGTCTACTTGCTTTTGTAGGATGCGGCATGTACTTAACGCATGATCCCCTGTTGCTCTGAACCCGCCCGCCAGGCTCATCTGCATTTCTGGACGCCCTATCTACCCTTCGTCAACTTCCCAATGCCCTCTTCCGGCTCTCCCCCAAATCCCTCCCACCAGCGCAGGAAGCCCCCGAGGCGGATGGACTCCTCCGTCACCATCGTCCACGAGTCTGCGTCCTCTGTCACCCCGTCTGAAAGGACGAAGGTCGGGACCCCGGGAGGCGAACCGAGAACGTTGGTGCTCTGCTTCGATGGGACGTCGAATGAGTATGACGAGGATGTACGTGGTTCTCAGTCCATCTTGGGGACGATGTTGACTGTCAGCTACCCCCAGAACACGAACGTCGTCAAACTCTTTGCTCTGCTAAAGAAGAATGACTTCGACCAGCAGCTCTGCTACTATCAACCGGGCGTTGGGACATGGTTCGAGCCGGGCGTCGTATCTCCTGTCTTCCACTGGGGAGCGAAGTGGCTAGACCTCGCCCTAGCGTGGTACCTCGACCACCACGTCATGGAAGGCTACCGCTTCCTCGTGGACAATTACCACCAGGGGGACAAGGTCTGCATCTTTGGGTTCTCCAGAGGTGCCTATACTGCTCGGTACGCCCGCCACTCTCCTTCGTTGTCCGATTCGCTTATCCTTCCCCCCAGTGCTCTCGCAGGTTTTTTATACAAAGCCGGCCTCCTCCCCAGAGGTAACCAAGCTCAAGTCCCCTTCGCCTACAAGCTCTACAAGCGTGAAGACAAAGAAGGCATCGAGCTCTGCAAAGGGTTCAAGCAGACGTACTCACAGGACGTCAAGGTCGAGTTTATGGGCGTCTGGGACACCGTAGCGAGCGTCGGGATCATCACCAAGCGCACGCTTCCCTTCACCAATTCGAACAAGTCGATCAAGACCTTCCGGCATGCGTTGGCGCTGGACGAACGTCGAGTCAAGTTCCAGCCTAACTACTACCACCGACCGGCGCCAAACGAGCAAGCCGCAGCGCTCGATCCTGAGCACGGGAGTTACGTTAAGAAGAGGAGTGGGTCGGAGTCGACAACTTCAACTCTTCCTGTGGAAGGCGATGAGCCCGACGTACCCAAGTGCCAGTTCTTTGGAAGGATCCCGTTGAAGAGTAAAAAGACAAGAGCGATACTCGAGGCGAGGAAGGAGGCTGTCAACGGGATGAAGGAGAGGTATATTCCTGAGAAGACTCCCGTACGGGGACCGTCAGATAAGGGCGAGGTTGACGACGTACTCGAGGTTTGGTTCGCGGGTTGCCACAGCGGTGAGTACCCCCTGATGTCTCTCCTGACCTTGAACTGAGTAGTTCCAGATGTTGGTGGTGGCTCCGTGCCCAACACCGAAACCCGAAACCTAGCCAATATCAGCTTGCGCTGGATGGTCCGCGAAATTGTTGCATCCAACTGCGGCATACGGTGGGACCCCGATGCTCTCGCCCGTGCCGGTATTGAGCTCAGCGTCGAGCCCACCTTCAGCCAGATCATCCTGAACGACCTGGACGCACTGGAGCCCGCCCATGACGAGCTCGGGAGGAGGAAGGCGTGGTGGTTGTTAGAAGTATTGCCACTCCATAGGGCGTGGCAGGATAAACAGGGAGTATGGAGGAAGAGACATGGGTAAGACTGCTCAGTTAAATGGCGGTTCCGTTACTGAATGTACGGACACACAGGATGAACCTAGGGAAGGGGAGGAAGATACCCGACGCGCAGCCGTTGCTACATGTTAGCGTCAAGAAGAGAATGAGGTCACCTCTGGATTACCAGCCGAAGGCTCGCTGGACGCGGGGGTCAGAAGTTTACGTGTACTAGGTTATCATACGTCCACAGCTGCACGCCGCCGCTTCTCATGTCGGCCACTACACTCGTTTTTCCTATATATCCTTATTCGAATTGAGAGGCATATCATTCCTTGCCATTCTTTCGAACAACGTAAACTTACGAAGTGCTAGTGGTGTTTGCTACAGTTCTCCAGGCCTTCAAGAAAGATGATTAAGCCCAATAGCGGACATCGGGAGATAATAAGTAATGAGGGGTCTAGACTAGCGTTCAGAAGGGGTCAGTTGCAGAGTCCAGCAACACCGGTGCTTCCAGTTCAAGGAGGAAGATGGGGTCCAAGCGCGTCAAAGAATCGATGACTGGGACGGTCACGTTCGCGGCGTCTATTGCGGTGACGGTCATTGGCCAGACGTGTTCATAACTTTCACCTTCCCGCCAAATGCTCCCCCGCGCAGTGCTGCTCAGGCAGCTCCGAGCGCCCAATTCCTCTGTACACCTCGTTTCATCATTACGGCCGCAGCGGGTAGCCGTCGGGACCATCAGATACAGTTCTAGCGGTCCCACGTCGAACGAGACCAAGTCAACGGTGGCGCAATCCTCGAACACTCCGAAGAGCGTTGCTGAGCCTGAACAGCGGGCGAGCTGGTTAACGAGGCAGGTCGAATCCTCGCCAGCTGCGAAGAAAGCTTTCCTGGGTCTGGCGAAGGCGCTTGGGTACGGAAGCCCGAAGCAGTTGGCAGCGCGCCGTGCTTTCGTGTTGTACGAAAAGGTTGCTGCGACGCGGCCCGAACAGGACGCCGCCTTTTGGCAAAATGGTGCGCTCTCATATCCGAAAGCTGGAGTTGAGACCATATCCTGATAAGCTTTGCTGGAAAGACTGTTATCTCCCCCCAACCTTCCAATCTTGGTTCACTGTAACGAACCTGCACATCTGGATGCTTACCGTACGGTTACGCGCCCTCCCATCTGAGCATGGCAAGCACTACATCCAAGCTCTTATTGACCACTTCTTTATCGACATCGAGGACCGCATTCGCGCAGTCCTCCAACCCCGAGACCCCGCCCCCGAACCCTACACCTTCGAATCCTCCTTCTACATCAACCCGAACAAACCTTCCGAGGAAGAAAAGGCCAGTGGAAAGCGAAGGAAACTCAGCAGAGCTCCGGACCGTATCGTGACGAGGCAGATGAAGATTTTCAAGGAGCAGTGGGCCGGCCTTGGGTTGAGCTGTGATTTAGCGTTGGTACAAGGTGACCAAGAGATGGCAGCAGCCATTTGGCGAAACTTGCTTGGAGCCAGGGGTGCGCAGGGTATCGAGTACCACGCCGCTGGCTCCCCGGAGGAGAAGCAGATCCGCTTTAGGCGGGCGGTGAACTTGGTTGGAGGAGAGGTAGTCAACGTGAGCAAGATTGATCTGGAGAAGGAGGCGTCTACGGACGACGAGTCGGGTGTGTATGATTTCCCTCCCAGTGAGGTCGACAAATACCTCACGTACCCTCAAGTCATGTTGGACTTGACGACGTATGTGAGGAGGGAGCTTGCGAGGTTGGATAAGGTGTCGGACCATGATATCATGGAGGGCGATTGGGAGAAGTTGAAGTTTGGGGAAGTATTGGGAATGGGTGGAGCAAAGAAGCTTTGAAGAAGGGAGGGACTTGGGAAGACTTTAGACGTGCTCTGGGGATGGCATTGTGACAACGACCACCCAGCTGACAAAAGTATGTATGGACACGTATTCTACTCCCTTAAATAATTCCTGCCCAGGGATCGTATACACCCACTTGTAGACTCGCCACAATTTACAAAGGTTTGGCGCTTGTGCCAACGAGGTGACGGAAATTGCCGGCTATACGGGCTGGCGTCTCTGACTCTTAGGTCGTACATTGGCTCAGAATATGACTTGAACCAATGAAGATGCGGAGTCGAGGTAAACGTAGGTGTAAGACAGCAATGGGTGCCAGTGTAAATCGAGAAGCCTTCGAGAGATCGTAAGGCGAAGAAAAGTAATGAGAACGTAACCAGTCAAATTTCAAATGTTAGAGCATAAACTAATGATCTTCATACCGAACGGTGATTACCGGAGACGAACTGCGGCTGTCGATCTTTCTAGCAAACAACCCGTCGAGAAGCAAGCGGTTGGTGAAGCTTTTCGTCCAGATTGGATACTGTAGATTTGCCCATTTAAAGTCTCGGGCCGCAACGTGCTTCGTCCCTCCTTCCCCGCTTGCCCGCTGGACGGTTGGGTGCATTTTTTCCTGCACGCTCGCCATAAGTCCGCCATAGGTCATTGTCTGAAGCGCCGAGTGCTTCAATACATCCAGGAGTGTTGCGGTAAGTCGTGCCACGCTACCGGCCTCTGGAACACCGCTTAAACGCGCCCTGGATGTTGTGATGAGGAAGTACGAAGGGGATGCAGCCTGCCCGGGAACTAGGACCCCGCTATTAGCGCCACAAGATGTGTTTGAACGGTCGACATACCGATCTCAACCATGGCGAACCCATCCTCTTCTACACCCGCGTCAATTTTAGTCTCCAATGTCGACCTGTCGACTACTCGCCGGTGGGTGACAACGCCGCGTTCCACCCAAATGCCTGAAAAGAGACTGTCCTGCACATGGGCATCCGGTACTTCAAACCGCACTTCCTCAGATTCACCCTCGGGTCGCCTCACCCGTCCAGCGAAGCAACAGTCCAGGATGACAGTCTGCAGTGAGTTGGAGGAAGGTCAGCCATAGTTCGATGGAAGGAGACATCAGGAAACGCACAATGTTATCTGTTTTTTCACGGGAAATCTTTTCCAGGAGCTCGATGAAACTTTTGTAGCGAAGTGAGCAGTGACCATAGTCAACCAGCGGTTGATCGGGGAGGTAGGTGAGTATGCGGCCGCTGAATTCGAGATCCAGGAACAAGTACGCTCCAAGGTAAATCACCACAGGAGCGTTATGCCCGACGGGTATCCTATTCACCAACCTCCCGATTTCGTCGAGGACACGGTCATTTGTCGCATCAGCGTTGAACAAGGTCACTACTTGGTCATGCGGGACCCGCAGATAGGTTTTCAAATACGCGCCGAAAGACTGAGCTGCTTTCACGCATCCCGGTATGTCCTCCAGATCGCCGGAACCGCGCCTATATTCGCCTATACCGATGACGACGGCGTGTACGTCGTCCGTCGTCGCCGAATCAAGGTCCCATTTGACACCAGAGGGGTTGCCCGCCTCTGCGGGATCGAGATGAGCCGCGGCGACCTTGTGCAAAGCGATTGGCGGTTTCGCATCGTCCGAGGCGGGGTTCCACCCCCATAGTGCGGTTCTGAGCAATGCGAGGAACGCCTCTAGGGCGAGCCAGACGGCAGGTCCCGTCGAATCGGACCTCGGGCTTGATTGAACTACGGTGAAGCAACCAATGTACCCGATGATGGCGGCACAGATACTTGCAAAGAGAGCAACTTGTGCAAACACCAGGACGGTAGTGACAGCGGATATGTTTGGTCGTTTATGACCGAACAAGTCTCCTGGTCGAAGCACCCGCAGGATGCGACTCCAAGTGCCTTGTGGCTCAGCTGTGGAGTGCCCCCGGGGAGTAGCGTGTCTAGGTCGATTGTAATGATGGTGCGACCCACCCGAGACCCTCTTGCTATACAGGCCGTTGTCGAAGAGTTCGCGGTTCTTTCTAGGTGAAAATGCAAAAGAAGTCACCGTACCGAGATCTTTCAAGGCTTCCGCGAGTTTCCTGGGTAAGGTAGAAGGGGTACCAGAGGAGGGTGACTGACTGAGTGGTATGGATCCGTCGGCGCGTGTTAATCCCTGCCAACCGACATGGCGTTGGAAATGATCGAGGACGTCCTTTGAGCGCTGGTTTGAGTCCCATGACTGTGGGAACTCTTTGTAGCCCTCGCGCTTCAGATAGCTGTCCGTTGCGAGGAATCGAATTCTCCAGTACCCTTCTTCCAGAATGCGGAGCTGAAGGATTATTTGGACGCAGATGGCCACCAGGTCGCAACCGAGAATCCTGATCATGGGGTATAGCCAGGTCTGCTGGAATGACTTTCCAGGGAGGCGATAGATGAGGAGTGCATAAGGAAGGAGGCCTAGTCCGCTGAGGAGGAACGTCGCTGCGATGAGGCGGATATTCCACGCCCATAGGTCCCAGGACCTCAAATTGACGTCCACGGCCATTACCGTCTTCCCGCCCAGCACGCGATTAATCTTCTCCTCGATCACGCTCACCCCACGGTTTTCGTCGGCGCGTAATAGGAGCCCACAGGCACCCAGAGGATTAAATCCCGCGTTTTTCAGAGCGGCAGGCCCAGAAAACCACGAGAATTCGCTACTGGCCCAGAGCACGACAAAGCCTGCCTTCACCAGACCAAGGGAACCGAAAATGGACATGGGCGTTGCAGCTGCGTATAGGTAACCACGTTGGAGGGCTGAGGTAACGTGGGCCTCGCATTGCTCGGTTCCAAGGAGTGGAAGGAGGGCTGAGACGTCTTGGATGCCGGCTGTCGCGACCCCCACGACATTGGAGGTTTTGTCGTCAGACATCTAGATGCTACTACGATGTGAGAAAGGTGCATGCGGCGAGAAGAGTCAGCTCGAACTTGCAAAGCCTTATACACAAGTTCGATTCAGAAGGGTTGTCAAAGTGGAGATTCAATGGCACGCTGGAAGGCAGGTCAACGGCCGTTTGGGTTCTGGTGGAGACAAACGACAGGCCGACGTACGTGAATGTAAAAGGCAAGAGAGTGAAGACACGGGATGACCTGGGTCGCCAAGGTCGGAGACGACACTATGCACTTATTGCGACCTTTAGAGGAGGTTGGGTGCTGGGGGATGGGGTGGTTGGGTTTCGCCTGTCGCTGGGGAAGCGCGTTCAGGCTGCAGGACGTCCTAGAGGGTTCGAAGATTCGATAAGATCTGAGCGCGATGGACTGGCTCAGAGTACGGGTAGGCTGAACAGTAAGAGAAATGAGAGATGCGGGATGCGAGACTATGCTCAGGTGGCCGTGGAGGGTATAAAGAGAATGCCGTTGGACTTGGACCGGGTCGACAAGGTCCATTGTTTTCACTGTCAATCCCCGGGTTCCTTGCACGATGAACTGCCAGATGTTTGATGATCGAAAGGCAGAATCGCAGAGAAGAGCACTTTCGACCTGCCAACCCACACCCACATAGGTAAACAGCTGCAAGCTCTTAATTAGGGTGGCCTTTTGTCTGTGGCTTCCACTGGACCCACAGCGATTCAGGTGGTGCGCTTCTTCGAGCAGAATAAATGCGCTTAACGTCTTCTGGAACAGTGAAAACGTATTCGTGGGCGGCAATGTACACAACACGTCAGAAGGACTGTGTCACTCACCTCAACCATTCAACGAACAAGTCGATGGGACAGTGGGCACGGCTGCAAGGTCGAAATGCTCTAACGGGAGGCCGAACTTATTGCGGTAAGCAAAGCGGAACGACGAAACCGACAACGGCTGTCCTGCGCGGCATTTCATGTTCTAGACCCCTGGGCATTGACATCGAACGTCGATGCTCCTCCGATGGCCATGGTGTCGCCTCACGAGGGGCGTTGGGCGCTGAACGAATGACCAGATGTTCCTGTACGTAGAGACGCCGGGAGAGGGGCAAGAATAATGGTTTCGCCTCACACGGCGATGAGATAGACCTGGGGTTCTTCGCGCTAGGAGCCTTGGCTACGTCTCGTCGGCCTTCTCATGAAATCGCAGACGACCCTGGATTTGGAGGGGCGTTCAGGCTACCCCATGAAGTCCGGAATAGGAGAGTTGCTGTACTTGGGGTGAGTGCGCGTTTAGACCTGGTCAAGATAATCCCAAGGTATCCCCGCCGCAGGAACGAGCAAGATCCTCCCCCGTAGGCGCGCTGTGCCCAGTGCTGAAAGGACTCGTCGAAGGCAGTTATTGGAAACCAGTCTTCATGTATCAGGGCTGTGATCGCGCCCATAAATGTCTCCTCTCGACGGACGGGCGTCCAGCTTCACAGCAAGCCAGCTGTGCGGAAAAGGGGTTGAGATTGCTGTATTTGGACTCCCTGCACGTCGAAATTCAACTCACATCCTCCCGCTTGCCGATTGGGGCTTCAAGCTTCAAGCGCTAGCTTATAACGCGCTCTGTTCGTCTGGGTTGAACGTTTGCTCGCTGTAGCGCGTCGCGGGGGGAATTTGGTGGAATTTGGTTCACATCCGTTACGCGTGATGTCACGCGAAGCGCCCTCATCCTCGTCCTTCCCAGTACCCTTCGAAAAAAAATCCTCTGCAACTCTCTCAAGATTCTAGAGTGAGGTCTACGCGAATCAGCTCCTATTTGAGGTTGAATTATCATGTCTACCTACAACAGGTACTCCAAGGAACCGATGAAGGCAAGTTGAGGGCCCAAGTACCAGGGAGGCAGAATGCACAGAAGATAATACGAAGCAAGGCCTGTCCAGAGGGTTCGAAATCGAATGGTCAAGGGTCGCATGTGCAGGACGCCGCTAGCGTTTGGCGAGATAGACGGGTATTGAGGCCTGAGGAGTAACGAACAAGGCTTCCCAGTTTCGCGGCCCACCCGCCCCTCTTCCTATTGACGGAGGCATAAGAGGCAGAACGGGTTCAAGCCCAAACGGTCACAAGAGCGGAACGTGGCGCCTGTCTCGAAACAGCTGGAGTTGGCCGCGATGGGAGCACCAGAGCGACTCGTGTCAATGGCGTCGACGTCGTCAACCCAGAGAGCTTGATAAGTGCGAGGCCCCCCCACTAACCGGTTGGATCCTCGCTCAGCCCTTCAACGATCCTTTCTATCTCATTTAGGACGTGGTCCAACCCCTTCCCGCCGACACCCCAATATGCCTTCTCTTCATCACTGAGAGGACCCAATACCCAATGCGCAGCGTCCACCGTCTTGTCTATCGACCTTTTCGAGGACACTGGCGCGTCGATAGCGGAATGTCCGCGTCCAACACCGACTCGGAACTGCCAGAACGGCTTGCTCGTCGCGCTGGCCCCCAAGCTCTGCATGACGGATTTAACCCCGTTGTGTCCCTGGGCACTTCCTCCAAGTCGTACGGAAATTTTACAGGGCGCGTGGGAGATGGAGTCGTAGATGAGGATAAGGCGGCTTGGCGGAATGCCCTTGGAGCGCATTGCGGTTGTGACAGAAGGCCCGGAGACGTTCATCAGGTGCTTGGACTTGAAAAGGGAGATGTTTCCGGAAGAGTTGGAGCCTATCTGGCCACCGCGGGTGGAGGAAAGCGGGATGGAGAGGTGGGTGGAGAGGCCGGAGATAATGTATTGGCCGATGCTGTGCCGGGTGGAGGGATACGGTGCGTTCCCGAGACCTGCAATGAGGATGCGTGGCTGGGAGGAGGACGTCGAGAGAGTTTGGCTACGGGCCATTGGAGGCGAGAAGAGGATGTATTTGCGAAGAAGAGACAGCATCCTGAGGGGTTTTGAGGTGCTATTGCGAGTCAGAGGGTGTCATGGTACGAGGACGAGGCTATTCGGTGCTGATTCAGCAGTTCCGTTCCGAGCGATCAGCCATCAACAAAAGTTGGAACGCCGAGAGCGCTGGAAAAGGACCAGGGTGCTGGCCAAAACAGCGCGGGGCACGGGTAGCAGGAGAGAACAAGACTCTTGGAGCGCTTGGACACAAGTTACAGCGATCCTGAGGCGAGTGCAGCGACATCTAATCGCGGAAATGACCTGATTTTGGCGGGAGCAATGGTATGATCGTTGGCAACATGGCATATGATTCTGATCGCAATACCTTTCTTCCAGCTCCCCCCATGTCGACGTCCCTTTCGCCTTCGCCAGTGCCCGAAGCTCGCCTTCGCAGGCGTCGAAGGCTCTCCGCTCCTCCAGCTCCATCCACCATCTCCGCGAGTTGCTCAATTACCCCTCTCGAATTTCCCTCGACGTCGCCCACACAAACCCTAGCTTCGCTCCGTCTCCTCGTTCTCACCTACCTCGAAACTCTCGACCGAACACTCTCTGCACAAGCCTCCAAGTCCTCGTCAGAATGGAACGCTGCAGCCTCACACATGCTAGCCCAGTTTAGGGCCTCTGTCGTCTCCCACCTCCCACACCTCTGGATATCCGACCTCTCAGCAATAGAGACCTACTTCCGCACACAGTCTCAGCCTGCCCAACTCGTTTTGGATGATGCAAGAGAACGTTTCCACGACCTCGACCTCGAGTTTCATCCAAGCTACTACACGGCAGCTATCCAAACGCTTTCTGAACACCTGAAAACGTTACATGAACACCTGGAGCAACATGTCCTCCGGCCAGGCGCTGCGCTCTTCCCCTTTGCCCCTGTTGCCGATGCCTTGGAGGGATTGATGAAGCAGGCTTCTGGAGACTATAAACCTGCATCTGGAGAGCAACCACTAACATTCACTTCCATCTTCAACGACCTCCGAGAAGGCCTTGAAGCGAACATGGAAGCCATCACAACCGAATCCTCCGAAATCCTCCTCTCCGCCCTCCAAGACGTTAGCGTGTCAATGCACACCTCCCTCGCAAACATGAAGGAGAGCATCGCGCACGCCAAGCACGAGCTCAACGCCGAACTCTCGATAATCACAGACGAAATGTCTGCACTGAAGAACGAAATGATGGACGAGTTGGAGGAGATGATGGATGAGGTGAAGAGAGCGATGATGCGCAGTGTGGAAGGCGTACAGTTGATCAGGTACTATGATCTCCCACACGAATGGCGAAACAACCCTTTCGTCGTTCACGGGTATCGGTTTATCCCTGTCGAACGATGGGGGCTCATCCTCCGGAGTGTCTTCGAGGCGCACAACGAGACCCTCAACATCCACACCCATCTCATCCCCTTCCTCCTATGGTTCGCCAACCTCATGTTACTGCTAACCGGCACGCAGTGGACGGCTCCCTCCTGGTTAATAGGAGGTACAGACTATCTGAAACAAGCGATTATACCGGAATGGCTGGAACACGCATACCACACGGTAGGCACGTGGGTCGACGCAGTCCCTACGCCTCCCTTCCCGCTTTCTATCACTCCACTTATCCAACAACGTCTCGCCTCGCCTTCCGCATCAGTAGCCGATCATCTTATCATCCCTGCCTCTTCGAATACCCCTAAAGACCCTATCGAGCTCGCCTTCCTCGCGTTCTCACTCCTCTGCCTCGGTTCGTCGGCAACATGGCATACCATGTCGGGCTGTGCCGATTTGCGGTCAATGGAGTTCTGCGCGAGGGTGGACTACATTGGCATTGGGTGGTTGATTAGCGCCTCTGTGGCCACAGTTGCTTGGTACGGCTTCTCGGGATGCGAAGAGCATATGATCTATGCCAAAGTATTCTTGGGTGTGTGCACGGCGATGGGTATCATGGGTAACGTGTTTCCCTTCATGAAATGGTTCAATATGCACCAGTACCGAGTGAGTAAATCTCCTCCTTTCTGCGCTGGTTCCAAGGCTGACGCGAAATCTCTACTTCTAGCTCTACCGAATCGCATTCTTCGTCGCAATGGCCTTTGGCGGACTCGCACCCATGATCACTCTCTGCTGCACCCACAGTGTGCGCGAAGCCTACGATTTCGTTTCGCCTGTCTTCCCCTCCCTCCTCTCCTACGTCTTTGGCCTCGTGTTCTACGCGACCCATTGTCCGGAAAGGTTCCTGCCGGAGAGTGTTGGGCGGAAGTTGGATGCGGTCGGGGGTCATAGTCATGCGATTTGGCATTGCTTCATTGTATTGGCAGTGAGCCAGCATAGGAGTGCGATTGTGTTGTTGAAGGAGGGTGTGAGGTGTAAGGCCGAGCTGTAGAGGTATGATAGAAGTTTTCGATGTTTTCACTTCCCCCCCTTCTTTGGCTAGCTATTCAAGGGACTCGGTTACGCTCCAATCTTTGCTATACCCTTCATCCATCGATATTTCTTTAGAACGGAGCTTTGCTCCCAGCGACGATATTTGTTTTGCTAGCATTTTCGCACTGACACGACCCCCCACGACAATCTAGCACTCATGTCTGTAATCTATGTATTTATTAACCACTAGTATAGCTCACAGCTAACCGGTAGACCTGGATGTAACTAGACCTATCTTCGATGTTTTTGTTTGCTTGGAGCCGCCCTCAACTGTTCGGTTGACAGTTTGTGGGCGCGTATTTCGCCCGTCACATCACATTCAAATGTCCCGCCCGCCAGTTCCTGTGACAGGGATGACTGTGACTCTGGCACCCTCCAACTTTGTTCAGCGCGCCAGCACACCGGGGGAGCGATACATAGGTGCGTCCTGCGTTGCGTATCATTCTCTCGAATCCCGGCAAGTTTACTTATCAGGTTGACTTGTAGGCACTCCATCGTTTGCGAAATGAGTTTTCTATGGGGCAGAAACAAGCTTGCCTTGCCCCCTTCGCCAGTGCCGACGTTGTTAGAAGGAAACCAGGTGCCCAGCGCGGAAGAGGCCCAAGTTATCAGGGATTTTGTACACAAACTTTTCCAAGACCTTGTTAATGCCGCAGCACTCGCATCCATCCCCATCGACACTCTCCCCCGGGCGCAATGGCCTTCGGAATATCGCAAGGTCGAGGAGCTCGCATTCCAGCACCTTCGCGTCTCCTACCGGTTCATACACAAATGCCCCGACGAAACTCTGGAGCAGATCTTCTTCTGGACGATTTTGTTGGGCCCAGACGACCTGCCGAAGCGTGCAGCCCAGAGGCGCATCTCCCACGTCAGTCGGCGGTGGCGAGCAGTGGTCAACTCTTCACCACGACTATGGGGGGAAATTGGGGAAATAATTATCTCGGATAAACACACCCTATCACGGAAACGGGAGGCACATCGGTTGGACCAAATTCAGACCCACCTCCTTCGCTCCCAATCACAACCCATTTCGTTCTACTTCGTGGGCGCGAAGCCTGCCTCAGAGAGGCATCGCCAGACCATGGCATCCATGTTGGACCTCCTCGTCAAGTACTCCGAAAAATGGGAAGTCGTTGGTCTGAAAGTACCCTCGGAGCTCATATCCCGTCTAGAACCCATTCGCAAACGCCTCCCCATCCTATACATCCTGTCACTGGACCTGCCAGTGCGCACCCTGGGGAGTCCCCCCATTTATATCGACTATTTCTTGGACTCACCGTCGCTGCGAGTTGTCGAGACCAAGAGAGCCGACGAACACACCTTATACTCATTCCCGCTCCCTCGCTTAGAGGAGCTGCACCACCTACTGCCGTCGTCGACCGCCACACCTTGGCTCGCCGACATTCTTCTCAACTCTCCAAATCTCCTGTCCCTCGTGGGATACGTGAAATCAGCATTTACCTTGGAGTCTCCACTGATCCACCAGTCGCTGCGGAGGCTTCACATCGACGTAGACGGCCAGGCCTCTCACCTCCTCACGCAACTCAACCTTCCGTCATTGCGGGACCTGTCGGTTCATTGTGGTGGAAATCGGCACCCAAACTTCAGTCGCGACGTTATCCAGCTGGTTGTAAACTCCAGATGCAGCTTGGTCGCCTTGGACATTTTCTCCGGCGAACCCTGGCCTAAAGGCATCCTTCCTGCAATATTCGTATATTGCCCGCGCCTTCGCCACTTAACTCTGGATTCATTGATTGCGCCCACGGACCTGAACCCCGTCATCTTTTTTCGAGAGATGGCTAGCGTCTTCAAGTATTCAACACCCTCACCCTCTTTAGTCTCCCACCTTCGACAGCTCGTGATTCGATGGGAACCCAACATGTTCTTCCCCGCGGAGGATCTTGTTCTCTTCTTGCTTATGCGAAATTTCTTGTTCCGCTTGGTAGCACCCAAGCTGGAAGTCCTGATCAAACCGGCCCATTCGCCTGATCCCAAAAGCCCGCGACGATGGCAGCAGACCTGGATGGCACTCCTCGCTGCTCTGAATAACTACCCTCGACTTCCCGACTCGGATCGACCCGCCATGGCGGCTCTTACTACCTGGCGCAATACCATGCTCACACACCAAGGGAAGCCGTCGGCGAACAACATTATCGTCTTCCACCGAATGTTGAAAGAGATGGAGGCTTTCGACTTTGAAGAGCGTCACGGATGGTTGTTCTACGTGAGCTTCCAGCCTGTTGACTTCGGTTGGCCCACCCGCTGACAACCCATGTCCACACTCAGCACACCGATATCCCACATTTGCTCGTCAAGACAAGCGCTTCATTTTCTCTGGCGAGAGATAAGAAGAGGGCAAGCGCCTTGCTTGACAAATGGAAACCGACGCTGCGTAAGGCTCGTAGGGAGTGGATCTTCCGAGACGATGACACTCTCGAATATGTGGACTGTTTCAACAGTCGGTCATTCTCTTTCTTTTCTAGAACCACGAAGGCTGATATAAGCCTATGTTTTAGAACGGCAGAAGAAGGTTTCTTGGTTTCTTTTGTGAGGAGGTTTGGGACCCACTCACCATCAATCCGAAGTCCTCTATCCTGCCACAGGATTTCGTTTCTTTCCCTGTCACAACGATGTACTCCCTTGGCGTGTATATATCCGTCATCTTTGGCTTCCTCACCGTCTGCATGCCACCCAGCATAGAAAGTCGGGGCTCAGAGCCGCAGACTGGAGGTTGGCGCCTATTGAGCCCTTCGATTGGTTGAGTCGGTCACGGTGTGACGTGACACAGGTCACAACCTCTCCTCTTCCCAAACCTCCACCACGATTTGCGCAGCTTTGAGGCTCTATGGAAAGTCAGAGGGGTGTCCCTGACGGAGTGAAGGCCCCGGTGCCGCATGTCACTGTCTTGCAAGGTCGTTGACAATCTCGGGAATAGCGACCCGATTGAATTTCGTTCGGGCTCCAAGGTCAACGCAACGGCGTTCAATTGCGTGAATATACTTAGACTCTGTTCAAACCAATTCAACGTTTGACGTACCCGAACTCCGCCAAGGGAGAAGTCGCGTGCGGCAAGCACATAACAACTCAATTCAACGAGCCGACTCCTCCACTGAGCTGTGTGTCGCCTGCAGAATCATCCCTCCCTCCAGAGCCTCCCTCCAGAGCCTCCCCTTCGCAGCAGCAGCAATAAGACCAAGGGTATGCATGCTGACACTTGTCATTCTCTTTCTGATTGAACTCAGTTCTTAGGGCTCGTCAGCGGCCATAGGGCATTATGCCGTTTCTGCGTGGCGCACCCAGACCGAAGTTGCCTCCTTCCCCGACCCCAGCTCTGATAGGCGCGAATATTCCCCCCAGTCCAGAGGAATTCCAGCTCATACGCGAGCTCGTGGATGGGCTCTATTCCGACTTCAAAGGCCTGGTACCTTCCCCACTTGACCCCGAGCTCTCGGACTCAGACCTACCGCCCGAATCTCGCAATATACGCCAGCTCATATGCCAGCACACCAGGCTTCTATCCTGTGTCCACACATTACCAGACGAAATATTGGAAAGGATCTTCTTCACTTTCTTATCAGCTCACGAATGTATCGGAGAACAACGACCTCGCTACGCCATCGCCCATGTCAGCAAACGTTGGCGTGAAGTGCTGCATGCGTCGCCGCGCCTTTGGGGATTTCTTGGATGGGTAGAGGGATGGACCTGGCCGCTCTCCGAAGCGCGTCGCAAGGAGGAGCTAGAATACACCACGGTTCACCTCCGGCGTTCCCAACCCCATCCAATCACCTTCGTATTCGCAACCCAGCCTCCAGTCTCCGCAGAACACCAAGAATCGATGACGATGTTCTTATCCCTGCTCGTCCAACACTCCGATCGGTGGCACGTCGCCAGTTTTATGCTGCCTGGACAGCTGCTATCCACGTTGGGCCCCATTCGGAACCGACTCCCTATGCTGTCTGTGGGGGTGGGCAACGCCTGCCAGGCCGACAGCCGATGACTAACAGCACTGCCACTGGATTTCCTGTCCGCACTCCCGTCCTGGGCCTCTGGACTCGTTCATGATGAGATGGGAGAAAGGAGGGTGTGTACCACCATACAGAAGGCTTCGTGAGCATAAGACAGCGGTTTTACATCCCGCCATGAGGGTGTTTGGAGGGTGTAGGTTAGTCGTACGAAGCGGGGTCCAGACGGCAGCTATAGGCACCGGGGACTCGCATATCCAACACCACCTGTACAGCGTCTCCAGTCTAGTGTGATAAAATATACATCACGAACCCCTTTCTACGAAACATAACGGGGGCTAGGAAACGAACTGGGGCCTTTCGACAGTCAAGAACGCGTCGGAATCCGCGTTCGGTGTGATTATATAATCCAATTTGCCGCGTTAAAGGGGCTCCTCCGTAAGGTACAGATTTTGCAGGCAGTAACGCGTTTTACGCCAAGTTCGCGTCAGCTATCTGGTAGACTCGACATTTGCAACAAAATAATCGAGGGCGATTTCCCCATTTCGACCGGGAAGGACGACTTTTGGAGGACTACCCCTCTTGAAAATCACAAAAGTTTAGATGTCTCTCGATCATTCTCCTCTAAATGTTACAAAATCCACTTTTGTATACTCAGAATTGTCGAAAAGGCGTTGTGCAGCCCACAAAGTGTACCGGACCTCTTTCGCTGAAGAGTTGGCGGGGGGCAAATAGAGCCAAACATCACCAGCCTTTTGCGGGCGTTGCCCACCCCCACTGTCTGACTTGGTTTTCAGGCGGACACGTGAGAAAAGTGTACGATTAGGTTCGAACCGCTAACTGGTGGCTTTTCCCCACAGGGGTTTTTGACGCACCCAGCTCTGGCGCCTTTGCGGAGTGTTTTTTTTATATTTATTTATACGTTTGTAGACCCCATCGAGGACTGCTGTTCAGCTGTGCCTTAGCCATTTTTTTGGCGTAGATGGGTGTATTATTGTAACTATTGTAACAAGGTCCCGGAGACCCACCCTCTGCCATCAACCACTTTTCAAATGCGCCAGCACTGCGCAAGCTCCGACTTCACTGTGTCGACCGAGAAGACGTTTACTCCTTTCCCCTGCAGCAGATAGTGGATTTGTCCGCGACCCAGGGAGCCATGCTGGACAACCCTTACCAATTCGTCGACCTACTCTACAATTCCCCACACCTCCAAGGTCTTCAATGTACCTTCGCCTCTCGCGCAATCTCTATGGACCATCGCCGCATTTTCCACCCTCGATTAACGAAGCTTCACCTTAATTTGTACAAGCACCACTCGTTCTTGCTTCAGCAGCTAGTTCTACCTGCTTTAGCTGAGTTATACGTAGCCTGCCCCGATCATCGCCTCCTGGCATTCGACATTGAGCGCCTCTTCCTCAATTCCGCGTGCGACGAGACCTTGACAAGCTTAGGTATCTTCTCTGCGAACTGCCCATGGGAAGCTGGGTCGCTTTCCGCAATCCTGAAGATGTCTCCACTCCTCAAATCACTCGAGGTCGACTGTGGGGTACCGGCTACCGATATCGAGGAATGGGGGGCTTTCGCCATGAAGGTCCATATCATCCCTAATGCTGTGCCCGTCCTCCAGAAGGTGGTGATACATTGCAATGATCCATCCAAGTTCCCCAACCCTGCTGCATGGTCTGAGATGGCAAGAGTCCGTGACCTCCTTCGCGGGTGCATCGGAGTGAAACTCGATATATTCATCCTGTTCACCAAGAACCAACAAGGGGAATGGCCAACTAGAACCTCTCCCACTTCGAATGCACTTTTGCACTCTCTCAACGAATACCCACAGTTTTTCGATACGAAGGATGCACACCCCAACGTTCAGTGCTGGCTAAAGGTGATGCGAAAGCAGGACCGCAAAACGACACTTTTGAATGCTCCGGGATTCCATCAGATGCTCAGGCAAATGGAGTCTCACGAGCTGACGCTGTCTGACGCTCGTTTATTCTTGGTGAGTCTTCACCCCCGAATTTGATGCTTTATCCTTACCTACCCCGTCTGCGCAGCACACAGACATGGCTGAGTTGCTCCGTAAGACTGCTACCTCCTTCTCTCTTTGGGGAACCAAAATCTATGCAATCCGCGCCATGAAGCTACTCGAGCAGTGGCAGCCAGCTTTAATGGCTGCCCGCGGGAACTACCCGAGCTGGGTCTTCCAAGGCGAGAACACCATTCGATATTTACACATTGCGAACCGTGAGTCCACCAATACCTCCAGTCACTGTCACGCCTCCGATGGAATGACTCGCTGAACAGAAGTCAACAGGGGTCGAACTTTTTATGGAAATCCTGCACGCTTTCTTGCGGAGGGGAAGAAGACACCGATGCAACATGAAGGCGGCCAAAAACTCCGTGTGCGTGACCCGGGGTCAAGGGGCGACAAGCCCATTGCTGAAATGCGAGCTAGATTCCAAGGTAGGGTTGGGAACAGGCCCCTGCAGGTTGGAATCCACAAGAGGCGGACACGCTCTCGCTAAATCCATCGTCTGAGGGTTTTCAAATTGGTTGCCTTGCATGCATACCTTTTTATTTATTAATCGTACAGCGTTCCACGTATATATCCCTGCGATGTGTCATTTGTTTAGATATTCACCCACTGTACATGCGTATATTGTCACTCCCGATGCCCTTCGAATTCGGGCGCTTGTTTGAGCGCTCCAATCACCGGCCGGAGCAGTCCGCAAGTTCAACTTCCTGCTCTTCGCCTCCACCCGCTCGGTATTCCAATGTCAATATATGCAACGGTGAGCGCACCTGGATGACAACGGAAGTAGCATAGATTAGATTAGATCGTCACCGCATCGCTCGGATGTGGACAGAGCCACGGAATCAATACCACATCTTGCCCTCGACACTATACCGAGGTGCTCGACAGCCAGCTCACCAGCCTCACAACCCGCCCGAGTAGGCCTACTCTGGACTACCTCAACGGCTGCCACTACAATCCCTGGGGTAAGACCTAACGACCTTCCGTGGAGCCTGGTCTCTGGAGCACGGCGGTCTTCGGGATTCTATACAATCCATGATTCCATTTCGCCGCCCATCTTTGCATGTCTTGTCTCGTCAACATCGACGTCTTCTGTTCTGTGACTAGGCGATTCTCCCGTTTCCTACTCTGGGATTTCTGACCATGGGTGCTGCGCGGGGGCCGCTGAGTCGTCATGAGGTCTTCCTCTCTGCCGTAACCGCATTTCTTCCTTGCAGCACGACAGCGAATCGAGCTGCGCGAATTGCATACCTCCCAGTGGCTCCCAGTCAACCTCTATCTGAACCCCAAGTTTAGTGCTTCATCCGTTGTGCCCGCTCCTTCAGCAGCTAGACACGATACCGCTCTCTGACATTGCATGTGCGCGGAGATGATGCCTTATGTACCTGGGGCTGCGCCGATATACCTGGGTGATGCCCGATGTAGGACCAGGTTCGCAGTAACTCTGCCCCTTGTTTTCGAAGACAGGACCAGGACTCCGTTTCGATATATTTAGGTCTTTCTCAAGGTGCAAGGGCGATAAAATGGGTGTTCCCATTCTGTCTGCAATTCAACGTCACCGATATGATTTCGAAGACGTCTTCTCCTTCGGCACCCCGCTGGACCTGGAGAGAGATGCTCGGAGTTCTGGCTGCTGACTGAGGTTGTGGGAGTTGACATTCAATGCGATAGTATAGCTTCAGCCATTCCCCTCCTTCTTTCTCACACCCATACTACCTTCCCTTTTGCTATTCTTCAGACGAGTGCTCAGAATGATATCCTCGTTAGCGCGGGCAGCACTCACCGTCGGCATTGCATGGGCGATTTTCAGGTCACTGAAGAGGCTCTTGGGTAGGAGCCCGCTTGATAACTTGCCAGGCCCGCCAGGCGGTTCCTTTCTCGCAGGTGACTTCGTGCAAGTTCAACGAGCACCTCCTGCATGCTTACGGCTATCGTCAGGGCATTTGGACAAGTTATTCAACGAGGATGCATGGGACTATCACAAGCGTATATCAGCAATGTGTACGACCTCCTAAATGTGTTCGTGCTGCCAGTTCAATTGTTGACACCGTTTCCACAGATGGAGGCATCATCAAGCTCCGAGGAGCCTTCGGTGCAAGGGCACTGTTTGTTTACGATCCGAAGGCTCTGCACCACATCATCGTCAAGGATCAACCCGTTTTTGAAGAGACGGTGGGGTTTTTCATGTCAGCTGTATCTTCTTACTACCGTGGATACCTATGGCTTACGCTTGTCTTCCCCTAAAGCGCTACAGGCCTGATTTTCGGGAAGGGTCTCTTCGCAACTGCAGGCGATCAGCATCGTAAGCAGAGGAAGATGCTGAACCCAGTGTTTTCAATGGCACATATGCGTGATATGAGTGGGTTTAGTATATTCTCAACATCCGTTGCTATTGCTGATTTGCTTTGTACGTAGTCCCTATTTTTTACGACGTCACTCACAAGGTATGCTCACTCATGTTACGCCCATTGAATGCTCATTATTTTGAATGAGCTTTGCTTAGCTCCGGGATACGTTCCTGAGGAAGATGTCGAAAGGCTCTCAAGAGGTCCGTACACATCCTGGACCCTTTTCCTTCTACACTCACGATATGTCGGAACTCCCTTCCAGATCGACGTACTGCACTGGATGTCGCGAACCGCACTTGAGCTCATTGGGCAAAGCGGCCTGGGATACACCTTCGACTCATTAACCGAAGGTTCGCAGGAGAATACCTACACTCGTGGAGTCAGGAAATTTAAGTAAGCGGCCTCTACCTATTTAGTCAAGGCCAAAGAGTCGACTGACTGGACTCCAGTGCCACCTTCGACCGCCTTAACTTTGCGCAGCAATACATTTTGCCCTGGTGTACAACATTGGCACCCCAAAGTTCAGGCGCTGGGTCGTCGATGCTCTACAATGGGAACCGTTGAGAGAGATGAGAGATATTTCGGACGTCATGCGGAGTACCTCAGAGGAGATAGTTGCCTCAAAACGGAGGGCGATGAAGGTAGGCGACGAAACAGTTGCGAGGCAAGTGGGAAGGGGGAAAGACATCATCAGCATCCTTTGTAAGGTTTCTGCTCCCCACTGGCGGCAACGCAACGGACTGACGGCTGGTTGGATCACCGGTTTCGCACTGCAGTGACGGAGAACATGAAAGCGTCAGAAGAAGATAGGCTAACGGATGAGGAACTCCTTGGCCAAGTTTCGTGAGTGTTGGCGATCAAGCCCAGTTGGTAGTGCGACCACGCTCATTCGAATTCAGGACACTTACCTTTGCGGCCATGGATACGACGTCGAATGCGCTATCCCGTACCCTCTGGCTCTTGAGCCGTGATACCGACGTCCAGGACAAATTGCGGAAGGAAATCAGGGAGGCACATCAAAGGTGTGGTGGGGACAGGCTTGGATACGACGAGCTGGTCTCCCTCCCCTTCCTCGATGCAGTGTGTAGGGAGACACTCAGCCTGTACGCCATATTATCTTTCGTCCGTCAGCCTACTGATTCGCCGAGTCGCTCTACACAGCTATGCCCCTGTGCACACTACCGCCCGAGAGTAAGCCGCCCTTCCGATATCTTCATCTACTAGGCTGAAAGGCCCATGCCTGATTAACGTGGTCACTCCAGGACTCGCGAGGACATCGTTCTCCCATTTTCGAAACCCGTGCGTGGAAAGGATGGTTCGGAGATGCACGAAGTCCTGGTCCCGAAAGGCACCATGGTGTTCCCATCTCTCCTTTCGTCGAATTGCAACCCCGATATCTGGGGACCTGACTCGTTCGAGTGGAAGCCGGAGAGGTGGATCGAGGGACTTCCGAGTTCCGTCGCAGACGCAAAGATACCTGGGGTATATTCGCATCTGTGAGTCTTTTCGCTCCCCTGCGGGTAATTCTCTGACGCACATGACCCTGCCTAGGACGACCTTCATTGGAGGAGGAAGGGCATGCATCGGATTCAAGTTTTCCCAACTTGAAATGAGTAAGCTTGTCGTCCGTTTACCCGCGTTCCATGCACTGCTGACTTTGGTCCACACGAAATGTCGCCATCAAGAGGTCGTCCTTTGCATGCTATTGGACAAGTTCAAATTCGCTCCAGTGAAGGGAAAGGAGGTCGAGTGGAAGATGACGGGAATCGTCACACCAGGCGTTGTTGGGGAGTCCGGCCCACCGCAGCTCCCTCTTGTCGTCAGCCTCGCCGACTGAGCTCGTGGATTGTTTCTATGCCATGTGTTCATTGTCTGTGACGTCGAAATGAGTATTTGGAATGACAACGCGACTCAATGGGACACACCGTTTTACTATAAGTGTGCGGTGCCAGGAAAACGGAAGGGCATCAGGCACTTGTTTCAATCGTCCTCTTCTGTCCCACCGTCTGCGTCCTTTTGACACCTGCGAAGAACAATGAGCGGGGGACTTGACTCCGCAAACAGTCCCGACTTACCTGAGGTCAAGGGGTGACGAGTCCTTTGCAGAGACCCGAGCTAAATTGAAAGGTAGGGTTGGGGATAGGCCTGTGTAGCCTGGAATCCGCCAAAAGCGGGCAGGGTCTCGCTGAGCGCTGAATCCACTCTCCGAGGTTTTTCAAATTGGTTGCCGTACGTAGCATACCTTTTTACTCGTTAATCGTACAGCATTTCATTAGTAGATATTCATCCTATGCGTGTATCGTCGCTCGCGATGCTTTGCAGTTCGTTAGGTGGCCCTTCGAATTCAGGCGCTTGTTTGAGTGCTCCGATCACTGGCCGCACACATGAGGCGCGATGATGGGACGGTGTACGATGTCACTACTTTTAAACCATAAATTCATATGGGATCTGGGTCACGACTCATGAACGCGATGGCGGCCGAGATTGACCTCTCTTTGAATGGCTCGCGAGGTTTCAAATATCCTGGGACCGTGGACCTGGAGCCCATGCTCCAACACCGCACGCCGAACTTCTCTCCCCAAAGATCACGAGGAGATTGTCTTGTAAGCCCAGACGCGTACAAAATGGCGCACGGGGGGGGAGGGACCATTCGTCTTGTGTGAAAGAGGCGATAAAACTAGACAATATTCATGGCGAGGCAGCCACGATACAAGTATTCTATGACATTATCCATGTGTCCAAAGTATGTTATGGTATGAGAGTCGGACATTCTCCATGTAGGAAAGTCGTACACTGCCTCCGAAACTTCGCAATATTGGTCTCGTCTCATTCGTGAATCGTGGAGGCAGGGAATAAATAGATGCTATGGGTCAAAGAGTGAAACGAACGCTAGGAGGGTGTTTGGTTATCTGACAGAAGAAGGGCCATAGGGAAGTGCATACGGGGACGGTCTTTCATCGCACACACATTACAGTGGAAATCCTCTACACCACATCGAGAGCCCCGAAGCTACCTGGGGGTTGTGGGTCAATTATTAGCGACGGCGTAACCCGTGCTACGAAGGAACTTCTCACCCGTTCATGCAATGGTGCACCACAGTACTTGGCTGGTGCCCCTGCGTTCCTCGTCGGCGGGGACATCGGAGACGGGGGCTTCATTGCCGAATGCAGGAAGAGCGACAAAAGAATCCATGGCGCCGGTAGGAAGTCGAAGGGGTTTAAATATTGGCGGGGTATAGAGAAACCGGTGTATGGCTGGGGGCTCGCCGGTCGCTTGCCCTTGCTTTTATACGTTTCGCCCGTCTCTCTCGCCCCACCTGGTGACGATATGACAATGAGAGCTATGCTGAGCCCACAGAGTCACACATGCGGGCAGCCGAATTTCAATATACAGACAAAAGAGGTCCCCAGGCGTAGTATGGCGTACTGTCCGGGCGATAGTTGGCCGTCGTAATTGCACAGGAATGGAAATGTCCCTGCCCCCTATTGTCCTCGCTGATAGCTGGTGCCCACTGCCATTGCTGCAACTGGGTCCCGACCTAACCACTTTGCGCCGGGTGTCGACAGACACCTACACGGACCCACTTCCAACAACACCCAAACGCACGCTCGAAGCACCGAAGAATTAAATTGTGCGTAAAGAAGGTCGAATGGTAGAATAGTAGCACGCTTCTACATTACTGGAATGGTATTACATCCTTTAAGGTGCGGTAAAGTAACAAAGGTCCGTCCAAGGTCCGTGGTGTCATTTAGAGAAGTCGTTCACCACCTGCCAGAGGCAATGGTCGTATCGTTGGTAAGGATCGTGGTTAAGACGCAGGGGTTCAAAGAGTGATCTGAAGCTGTGGGGCAGGAGGGTTAGATGACCGAACCAAGAGACAAGCCAAGGGGTACATACACGAACAATAGTTCGCAGTGGTGCACAGATCCGGGCCGACTGATTGGGATCCTTCCACTGGTACACGACGCCGTTGTGTGCGTCAACGCCGTCTGGACAGTGTGTGTGAGGCGCTTATCATGATACTATAGGTCTACGCTGGGGCATACCTAAGACCTATGCGATGGTGCACCACAGCAGGCCGCTGGTCCGATTGCGCTCTTCGTCGACGGGAACCTCCGGGGTTTCGTGGGCTGGTAGTGAAAGAGTGACGAAAGCGTCCATTGTGTCGGGGAAGGGAGTTGGTGAGGGAGTCGTGTCAAGAGAATGTGGGCTCGGAAGAGTTTGCATATGTGGGGTGCTTCGTTTTGTCTTCCATTATATAGTCTTCGTGGGGTCCCATCCAGTCCGAGTCATCCTGCCGTCGTATTTGGCGTTCTCCACTCACAGAATATCATCCACCCGGGCGACCAGATAACTAGACAAAAGCGAGAAAGGTGCCGCCTCCCCGACGGTTGGCTAGTGCATAGGACCAGTCACAATAAGGAAGCCGGGGTCCCTTATTGTTCTCGCGGACATGAGCCGTCGACGTGACCTCATCGATACCCAGAGTTTTCTGGAGGACGGCTATACGTGGTCCCATTGAGGAGCTTCCGCAATCCTTCCGGTTGGTCGCCCATTGATATCGCAGTTCCATGTAGCATGCCTACGAAGGGCCAGGACGGACGCAAACCGCAATCCACGTGGCGATGTCGGTCCTGGTGGGTCCAATCCTAACGTAGAGGGAGGCTATGGTATTCGGAGATGAAGATATGATAGTTCCATAGTTCCTCAGGGTTGGCGCTGGAATGTTGCCCAAAGGTCACGTCGACCGAGGCAAGAGGCGAGGAGTGAACTGGGCAGTGTCGGTGATTATGGAAGTTGCCGACGACTTATGTAACCCTGTGTCAAAGCAAACCACCGCCATCAAACACGACGTGTGCCACGCGGTCAGAAATCACCATGTCTGTCGCTCATTCTTGAATTCCTTGAGTTGCAACGATCAACTATTCGGCCATTCAGTGGGCTGCTACATGGCGTCCTGGGATTTCCCGGTCACCACAGCGTGACTGGGAACCACTCGCCTTGATCATGCGTTGACACACCTCGAAGCAAACGTTACAATAACCTCGTCCGAGGGGTGTGTCATGGGGAACGGCGTAGCGACTATACCAAAGCGAGCTCATACACTTCTTACCGTTATCTCCGGTGCTCAATATTCTTCACACAAGAAGCGATCCGGGATATGTTCGGGGTAGCCTATCGACTTCAAGAAGCGCTAGGTCTCGCAAATGGTACACTCAAGAGCGGCTCGGTGGACTTCTCCCATCATACCCCATGCCACAGCTCTTACCATTACTAGCAGGGTACCTCTACGCGCTCTCTGTATACTTGATATGATTTCTTCTCACCAGATTCAGAAGGCTCCCTGTGAGTTTCACCGGGTGGAGTTGTCATTGACTCTCCATTACTCCAGCGAAATCCACGAAATATTTCCACTGTGCCATTATTCGGCGTGGAGGTCACGGCGACCCCCAGTTCCCCCTGCCGCTTGCTTTTGCAGCATCCAGCAAAACCTGGCGCGGAAGTTGCTTCCTACTGCTTCGTAATTCCTTGTACCGAGGCGCTATGATTCCTTTTTTCCGCTTTCAGACCCAAGTAGTCTTGAGCCTTCTCTCAGAGATTAGCCCTCTCCTTCTTTACTTCAAAGGTATCTCAAAGGCCACGGACTGGCGGCTTCTTCTTTGCCGCGCACAGATGGCATCACGAAACTGTGGTCTTCCACTCAACTTCCACTAACGCTTCAGCCTTGTCTTGCCACCGCAACGGGCGTAACAGCATGGTCATCCGACGACTTTCCTGGGGAAACTGCGTTCTTCTCGAAGCGCCGGGCGATGTAGCCTTGCCGAGGACCAAAAATACGTCGCCCAGCGCATTAAAGTGAAGGTACCTTGCTTTCTACCGCTTCCCTTCCCTCGTTCTCCCTCGTCGACGTCGGTGGCCTGACTATTCGCCGCCGGAATCGCGACGATGATTAATCTCATCGTCCCCCTCGTTCTCCTGCTGCTTCCAGTGTGGACTAGTGCACAACCATCCCCGGAAATCTATAAGCGGATCGAGGCCGCTATCAAGGCTACAGCGAACCAATCCGCAAGCGAGATCGACTACACCCAGTTTGTAAACCCTTTCATCGGGACTTGTGAGTGTCTTTGCCCTGGCTTCTTCGCCCCCCATTGAACTATTCCTCTTAGCAAACTGGGGCAATGTTTGGTGGGTAGTCTTTATTTGCATTCGATCCCCCGTTCACGAAACAATCCGTTCGCAGTCCCGGTGCTTCGCTACCCTTCGGGATGGTCAAGTTTTCTACCGACATGACTGGATACGCACCAGCGGGCTACGTGGCAGATGCCAACGAGTGGATTAGAGGTTTCAGTCCTCTTCACGATAGTGGAACAGGGTCGTCTCTAGGTACAGAGGCTCGTCCCGCTACGCGCGGCGTAAACTAACCTTGTTGAAGGAACCTACGGGAACTTCGAGATCATGCCACTTTTGTGTCCCTACGGCTTCAGCACTTGCGCGACTACCCTCCAAGCCCGCATTAGGAGGAGGAAGAACCACACAGATGGTAGGATTTGTGAATCACTAATTTCGGGGTCTTGACTCACTCTATCTTCCCCAGATGCTGCGCCTGGGTACTTCTCGTTGACCCTAAACAACAATATCACCATGGAGGCCACGCCAACTCGTCGTGCAGGCTTGGAGAGGTTTACCTTCCCTGCGTATTCCCGGCCCTACTTTGTTTTGGACCTCTCCAACGACTTGCCTGGCTCTTTCGCAGGCGGCGAGTTGAACATCGACCCAGAACGTGGTCGTATCACCATCGGAGGGCGATATGGGTCTAGGCGAGTCAGCGCCTTCCTAACTGACATTATATCCCATTGAAATTGTTATGAACTAGCTTTGGCCCTGGGCGATATAATTACGACGCCTACGCGTGTTATGACGTCCTCGATGGCGGAAAGCAGAAGATAGAAGAATACGGAGTTTGGACTGGTGACACGTAGGCGTTCAGCCTTCGTCCTGCGTTCGCCTGCCTGACCAACTTGCCGCAGGGTTGGCCTGGATGCCAAGGGTCCCAATCTCCGACGAGTCAACTTGACTCTCAACCTCATCGGTGGCATATACCAGTCGGGTGCACTGTTCTCTTTGACTCCACCAGACAGAGAGAAACCAGTCCTCAACATTCGGGTTGGAGTGTCCTTCCGGTCTGTCGAGCAGGCGTGTGCCAATGCTGAAGAGGAGGTTGGCAGCGCCTCGTTTGAAGAGGTCAGAGAACGGGCGAGGGCTCTGTGGCAGGACAAGTTAAAGAGGCTCGAAATCGATATTCCGAACACACACCCCAACGTCACGCAGATGGCGTACTCGTCGATGTATAGGTCGTTCTTGACACCGGTAAGTCCGAATTTCAAATTACCTCTTGCAAACGGCATGCTTAAAATCTCACAGAATAACGCTACGGGAGAGACCCAGGGCGAGTTCCGCGACACTACATCGCCGTACTTCGACTCTCTTTATTGCAGCTGGGATACTGTACGTCCATCTTTCCACCCTCTTCCTCGTCACAGCCCTTACAACCCACCAGTTCCGAACCGCATTCCCATGGATGAGTCTCCACTCCGCGGAAGACTACGCTCAAATCGTTGACACCTACATCGACGGCTGGCGCAAGCACGGCTGGATGCCCGAATGTCGCGCTAACAATCTTCCAGGTTGGACACAGGGAGGTACGTCGCCAGATCTTCGGTGTCGCCGGTGACCCCCCGCCTTCGCCTTGGTCGTCGAACCCTTTACTGACTCAGCCTTCTCGGTTCTCTTGTTCCTCTGAACAGGCTCAAGTGCGGACAATATCGTCGGACACTTCGCGGTTTCTTATGCGAACGAGGCGGAGGCGCTTGGCATTAACTTGGAAGAGCTGTACGCGGCGATGGTCGCGGACGCCGAGATCAATCCGCCTGAATGGAATACCATGGGGAGGCAGGTTAATGTGTACAAGTGAGTCTGGAAGGTATACATTGTTGAGGGCAGGTATTGACGCTTCCAACTTGCAGGCAATACGGATTTGTTCCATTCAGTGTTCTCGACACCTCGAGCACGGGGAGGCAGACAAGAGAGGGGAGTCGTACGCTTGAGGTAACGACGGGCTTTTCGATCTCTTGAAGAGGATTCCTGACGGCTGGGCAGTACGCATTCGAGGACTTCTCTCTCAGGCAAGTAGCACAATTGCTCGGCAAGACTGAGGATGTCGAGAGGTACACCAACGCGTCCTTGGTACGTGGCTTCTGGTCGGCTTCTCACGTAGCGCGGCTGACTGTTGTGTAGTCCTACCGGAATATCTGGGACAGATTCGTCGTCAGCGACGGCTTCCGAGGTACGGGCAGCAATATTCCTCCTCCCCACATCACATCCTAACGACGCCCCAGGTTTCTTCCAAAAGAAGTACCCTAATGGCACCTTCGCCTTCACCGACCCTATCAACTGCTCACCCAATGATACCCAATACGAAACTCGTCCTTGCTCACTACAAGGTAGCAACGTTAATGGATTCTACGAGTCGTCTTCATGGGAGTACAGCTGGTTTGTGCCTCACGATACAGCTCATCTCGTGACTTTAATGGGTGGCAATGTATGTATCCTACCGCTGCTATCGACGCTGCAGCTGACGATCTATATCGCCTCCAGAATACCTTCCTGAAACGTTTGGATCACTTCTTCGATGCAGGGTACTATCAAGCTGGAAATGAGCCCTCCTTCCAGGTCAGTTACACTTGCCCGAAGTCCGATCCTGTTGACTGACTCTGACAACCCTACAGACCCCTATCGGATATCACTACGCCGACCGGCCTGCTCAGTCAGTAGACCGAGTTCGGGAAGTTGTGTACCAAAACTTCAACTACAGTAAGCCGCTCTTGAAAGGGGACTTGAACCTCGTACTCACACCCGAGACCTTCAGCCGACTCCGGATTGCCCGGTAACGATGATCAAGCGGCAATGGCTACTCTGTTGCTCTTCCATCTCCTCGGTTTCTACCCCGGTAAGGCCCATCGGAATCTCTCAAGCGCTCTGTTTAACATGTCCTCCCCCTTTAGTTCCTGGTTCTACCCAGTACCTCCAGCTCTCGCCCCTCACCCCGAAATACACCATCCACAACCCCTACCTGAATGTCAGCACTACCGTCAGAGTTGAGAACTTCGATGAAACATCCCTCGCAGAAGTCATCCCTGAAGGAGCCTCCGCCTACGTTGATACGGTCACGGTTAACGGCGAACCCTCCCCTCGCTGCCACTTCGATTTATACGACACCTTTAGAAAGGGCGGGGAAATTGTGATCACTCTCACAGCGGATAAGGAGAGGGTGGACAATTGTGAGGGCAGCCTACCCGACAGCCTATCAACGGGAGGGTTCTCTACCGTTCGTCGGTAAACACTCCAGGGAACGTGAGGATGAGAGGGAAATGGATTGGATATAGGTGGTATATCAGTCATGAGGAAAAGGGGTAGTTACATGAAGCGGACGCCACTCTATGTGCTAGCAAAAGACGTGGATGTGAACAAACTAAATTTACACGTACAACTACAAAGAGACATGGCATGAATCGATCAACGAGAGGGTGAACAGGAAGCACGGAAGGGAAGAGACCCCAATGGAAAACGCGGAGGTATGGCATGGGTAGTAGGGTAGCGCAGAGGGTAGCACGGGAACTCGTTCATGGGGAAAGAAGAGAGAACAAAAATCGTAAAGGATCGTAATAAATTGTCCAATATTCGTCATGATCAGTCGTCGGTTTGGGCACTTCGTTGACGGAAGTCGATGGCCCATTCTTCAAACTCGGTGGGTGTGATTTCAATCGTCAAGATTTTGCCGTTATTGGGATCGGGGATTGGCTCAATGTTCAAGTCGCTACAAGGCGTTCGACATGTCAGTTTCACGTAGCACACAACCGATGGTTGTGAATGTACTCACTCGCGTAACATGGTCAATACGGACTCCTTCACCCGCTGAACGGCCTTCCCTTTGCCAACAGGGAGTGTGAGCATGAACTTGAAAGACTTGGCATCGGGGGTGAGATGCCACAGTATCGCTTCGCGGGTACGGTCCAGGGCTTCAGGGATGGGCATGACCCTGAGGGTATAGCTATCTTCAGTACGATGCCAATACGAGGCCATCTCCGTGCCTGATAGAAATGTCAGCTAACATAAACGACCCATAACCGAGGAACCGAACTCACTGTCGTCGTAAAGCTTCTGAATCTTCTTCTGATACTTGCCCAACACCTTATCCGTCCTCGCGAGTACAGCAGGGTCCGTCTCAGGGTTGGCCTTCAAGGCGTTCATTTGATCCTGGAGCTCGATTTTCTGTGCCCTCCTTAGTATCGACTTCAGGAGTCGCTTCTCGATGTCGACCCCGACCTCAGTGTATGCAGTTGCGACGGTCATGACAGAGCCAATGGCGCTTCCACCATCATCGAACTCGCCGCCATCCTCGTCTCCTGCAGCGTCTGCATCACCTTGTTCGGGATCGAGAGCAGCGTTCTGGGCGGTGGGGGTAGCAATTTGGACGGTGATGGGTGTAGGAGTGCCTGGTTCGGCCGCAGGGGTAGGAGCCTCGTCGTTTGGTGGCTCTGGGGCAGCGGCAGCCAACGCTTCGGCTTCGCGAGCAGCGGCTTCTTGCTGTTGCTTGAGCTCCTCGACTTTCGCACGCTGAGCCTCCTCTGCAGCAGCAGCGGCCGCTAGCTCGGCTGCTAGCTCGGCTTCGGCCTGTTGACGCTGGCGTTCAGCCTCCTCTTCTTGCTCCTTGATACGAGCGGCTTCCGCCTCCCCTTCAGCTGCCTCTTGGGCGAGTCGCTTTTGCTCGGCTTCCTCAGCAAGTTTCCGCTGTTCAGCCTCCTCAGCAAGTCGTTGCTCCGCAGCTTCGTCGGACAGTCGCTGTTGTTCGGCAACGGCAGCAGCCTCGTCGGCTAGGCGTTGCTGCTCAGCGAGAGCAACAGCTTCCGCCTCCTCAGCCTCCAATTTCGCAGCAGCCTCCGCCTCATCCGCCTTCCGCTTCTTCTCCTCCCTCTTAGCCTTCTTAGCCTTCCTTTCCTCTTTCTTTCGCTTCTTCTCCTCCTCAGCGTCCGCGAGAGCCTTCAAAGCCTCAGCCTCAGCAAGCTGCCTCGCTTCCTCTTCTTGAGCCAGTCGCATTCTCTCTGCTTCTTCTTCAGCAAGGCGAATTCTTTCAGCTTCTGCCTCCTCTTCGGCGATGCGAGCCTTTTCTGCCTTCTCCTCGGCCAAGCGAATTCGCTCAGCTTCCTCCGCCGCAAGTCGTTGAGCTTCCTCCTCAGCCAAACGCGTTCGTTCAGCTTCCTCTGCTGCTAGTTGTCGAGCCTCAGCCTCAGCCTCTTCAGCGAGGCGCTTAGCTTCCTCCGCCGCAAGTCGTTGAACCTCGGCCTCGGCCTCAGCTTCTGCAAGGCGCTTAGCTTCCTCCTCCTCAGCCAGTCGCAACCTCTCCGCCTCCTCAGCAGCAAGCCTCTGAGCCTCGGCCTCTTCAGCGATGCGTTTTGCTTCTTCCTCTGCCGCCAAGCGCTGCCTCTCGGCCTCCTCTGCGAGACGTGCTGCTTCCAGCTCAGCGACGCGGATGCGTTCAGCCTCCTCTTCGACTAGACGAGCCTCCTCCTTCGCGAGTCTCTTGGCCTCGGCTTCCTCCGCTGCGAGACGTGCTGCCTCCTCCTCAGCAAGACGTGTCCTCTCCGCTTCCTCCTCATCTAGACGGGTACGCTCAGCCTCCTCTTGAACAAGGCGAGCTCGTTCAGCCTCCTCTTCAGCCAGCCTCTTGGCCTCAGCCTCTTCAGCAAGGCGTTTGGCTTCCTGCTCTGCTGCGAGACGGGCTGCCTCTTCAGCCAGACGTTGCGCTTCGGCCTCCTCAAAGAGGCGTTTGGCTTCCTCAGCTGCAAGACGAGCGGCCTCTTCTTCAGCCTTAAGACGGGCTTCCTCAAATGCAAGACGGGCTGCCGCTTCCTGTTCAGCTTGTAGACGTGCTGCCTCTTCTTCAGCCTTCAGACGCGCCGCCGCCTCCAAGGCTGCTTCCTCAGCCAACCTCCTCGCCTCGGCCTCCTCCTCAGCCCACTTGGCCTCTTGCTCTGCAGCGATCCGTATGAGCTCGGCTTCTTCAGCTAGACGCTTGGCTTCCTCTTCTTCAGCAGCACGGCGGGCGGCTTCTTCGGCTAGGCGCTTAGATTCCACTTCTTCAGCTGCAAGGCGGGCACCTTCTTCAGCAGCGAGTCGGGCAGCCTCTGCTTCGGCGGCGACGCGCCGGGCCTCTTCCTCGGCGGCCTCCCTCGCGACAGCCTGCGCAAGCCTCTCTGCCTCCTCCGCAATCATCCTCTCCTCCTCCTCCAACCTCCGCATTTCCTCTTCCTCCTTCAAAGCTCTAACCCTCGCCTCCTCTTCCTGTACTAACCTCCTCCGCTCCTCTTCAAGCCTCACCCTCTCCGCCTCGTGCATTCTCCTCTCCGCCTCCAACCGTCCCCTCTCCTCCTCCTGCCTCCTCCTCTCTTCCTCCAACCTCACCCTCTCCTCATCCTGCTTCCGCCTCTCCTCCTCCATCCTCTCCTTCTCTTCACCCTGTCTCTTCACCTCAGCAGCCAACCGCGCTTGCTCAGCTTCGTACCGCTGCCTCTCTTCCTCAAGCGCGCGTCGGTCCTCTTCGATTCGTGAACGCTCGACCTCTTCGGCCTTGTGCCGTTCCTCGAGGAGCTTCGCATAGTCCAGCGCGGCCTGCTCCTTCTGTGCCGCCATATCCCGCTCGAACTGCTCTCTAAGCGTGTTGGACGTGGCTTCGTCGAGGTACATGTCGTCATCGTCAGTAGAGGGTGCGGGGGAGATCGCTGTAGCGTAGCCGTTGGCGTTGGGGGTGGCGGTGACAGTAGAAGAAGGTGAAGGGGTCGAGGTGTCGAGAATGAGATTAGAGAGGTTGGCGGTGAAGGCGGGGGGTTGGGGGATAGCAGAGGAGGGACCGGCAGGGACGGCTTCGACGGACTTGAATACGCTCCGAGGTGTGCTTGCCCAATCCTTTTGCAGGCCCCCGGCACGGGCAGCAGCGACGTTCGCCGCCGACGGCCCTCGTTCGACCATAGGCGTCTCTTCGGGGGTCTCCAAGCCCAACGAGTTGGTGCTCATCGGCGTCCGGCTGCTCTTCCTATAGTGTTCGGGCAAGTTGAGCTCGGTCTTCGGTGGCGGGCTAGGCGCCTTCAACCCCGTCTCCTCCGTCACCTTACTGAGCACTGACCCCGCCGCAGGCACAACATGATCGTAGTCCTGATTATCGTCCGGAATCTGCTGCAGGAACGCAGTCGGGGGAGGGACGAGAACGTCCTTATCGACAATGGACAAGTCCCACCTGGCGGCAGAATCGGAGGGCGTGGGAGGGAGGTACATGGGTCGGGCACGGGGTGTTGATTCTTCGCCCTCGTCCTTCTTAGCCTGCTCGACTTGGGCAGCGGCAGTCGCGAGCTCCTCGACGTCGATCTCGGGCGCGGACTCGATGCTGGACTCGAGGTCCCAGTCTTCGCGGCGGGGAGTGGCTTGGGTACTGCCTGGGAGCGAAGTGGACGAGGATGAGCCACTGGAGGAGAGGTTATCTCGGTCAACGTCCCTGGAGACGTAGCTGCGGGAGTCGTCGGTGTCGGAGGCGGGTTCGTGGTAGACCACGGCGCGTCTGGTGCGCAGGATAGGGGTGGGGGCGGCGGTGGAGCCCGTGCGGCGGGAGATGGGTGTTGCTGAACCCGCTTCGGAGACTGTGGCACTGGTTGAGTAGCCACTGCTCTTTGCCACCCGTCTGCGAGAGGTGGAGGGGCGTTCGATGCGGGGGGATTCGGGGGGATTCGTGTCGGAAATAACAGTTGTTCGTTCTGAGATGTCAATTTCGGGGAATGTCATGGGTGTGTCGATAATGGAGTGTCGTGAACTTGAAAAGCGTACAACGCGCGTCCGTGGCAGGACTTTGGGCGTCATCTTGTAGATAGTATACATGTCCCTCCTCACGCGTCTCCACGGGCGGTGCAATCCGACGTCGAACCAAATGGAGGGCGCGACGTCTGCTAGAGCCATGCCGAGGCACGTCCAGATGATGACCAGCACCATTCGGGAGACGCTCTCTGTGATGAGGTAGTCGATGAGCATGCGCACGCCCCAGGAGACGTAGGGGTCGAAGGAGGAGGGCATCATCTTCATGAAGTGGAGGGTAATGACGCCCTCCCAGAGCCCGACGATGGGTGCGGAGACTTTCCAGTCCTGCCTGCTTGCGAGGCCGACGATGGAGCGCAGGGCGAGGCCGAAGACGATGGAGTAGATGCTGTCCATGGACGAGTACTGGCGCCGCCGCCGAGAGGACGACGATGACGACGACGAGGGCGTCGAGGACGACATTGAGCGACCTGTGAGGGCGGAGAGAATGACGCTCATCGCCTTCACTGCGGTTCGATCACAAGTCGCAAAAGGGAAAGGGGGATGAGAGTCTGGGATCAAGGCTGGGGGAAAGGTTGGAAAGAATTTCAGAGTCCGCCAATTCTTCACAGCAACGGCAGGCCAAAGCCGGGCAAACACCCCCCGATTAGGGCATAGGGCATCTTCGGAGCTTGTAAATAGGGTGATGCCGGAGCTCATGCCGGCTACTCCCAGACCCCTTCAGTGCCTTCACACAAGCGCGAGTCGTCAGTGAACAGCTCAAGCGATTCTAAACTGCGGTTGTGCATTTTCGGAACCTTCAGTCCCCAAAGACCCAAGCATGAGTCACCCCGAAGGCTCTCATCCCAACACCCTTTGTCACGGTTGAACGGTTATCCTTGGACCCGCCTCGTGTTTGCCTCAAGGCTCCAGAGTTCATTTCGGCAAGGCGTTTGGGCGGCTATCTCGACCTCTATCAGTGCCCCACCGGCTATCATATAGAGTCCCTGAGGCAGCGAATGCAACGATGTACCGGCAGAACAAGGTCCAGGAAACCAAAGAATAATACGCACGCCCCGGATATTATCCAAAGAGGAAATGAACCATACAGTCGTGAAGACATTGTGCGAAGGCGAAGGTACAAACTCGGTCATAACATTAGAACGAGGCTTGACCACACATCTCCTTCACTTCCTCGACTACATCCCGGAACTTCTTTGCGCCTTCTTCCTCCAGGATGTCGAAGGCCCACCATCCACGAGGAGCTGTGTCCGTTACTGTGTCCAGATCTGGGATGATACCCCCAGGCTCTAGGCGGTTAGCGTCACGACTATACTTGTAGAAGGCGATCTTGGTGCCGAACGCGGACACGCCATGTAATACAGTGATCTTCAGATCGGGGACGAGGTCGATGAGCAGCCGGCGGAGCTGCTCGTTCGCCTCCTGGCGCTTCGAGGGGAGGCGTAGCTCGGCAGGTGGCTTGATCTCGATTATGAAGACAGGTGTCGCTTCGACGTATATGAGGAGGCCGACAAAGTCAACCGCCTCGCGTGATGTGACAGGAGGGAATTGAGGGACGACTTCGAACATTGTATCAACGGGGAACATGGTGTTGAGCAGACGGTTCCAAGACCCGTAGAACGGCTTCTCGGATGTTGCACTGGTTGCTCCAGCGATGAAGAAGGAGCGCATGATGATTTCGGGCCAGGGGCCTGTGGCTGTCGTAGACTGCATGGCAATGGGGCTGTAACAACTCCGTCAACGCAAGCAAGTTATTACCTTCTTCGAGGGGGAAAGTAAACGGCAATAGGGTGGTGGTGGTGGTGGTAAGAGAAGAAAGACGTGCAGGAGGCCCCACTCATTGGTGATCTCATGTTCGGCAATCGGCGATTGGCGGTGAAGTCGGGTGGGGATTTGGTGGGGATGCAGAATGTGACCGGAAGCCAACGAACCCCCCACTTCCCTTCGACCCTCCCTACGCTTGGTCTCCCTCCAAGCGATGCCTCTCTGCAACCTCTCCGAGTCGCAGGATGGGACCTGAAACAGGCTGCCTCAGGGTCTCGCCTTTGAGGGGATATAGGCCAGCCCATTTCGAAGGTGGGCAAGGTCCGTATCGATTAGGGGTTAAATCACTTCGTTGTGGCCGAAGAGCCGCTGGTTCGATTCCAGCTACGGACATCGTTTTGCCTCCTACGCCATTCCTCAGGCGTTATTCTATCCTTTTTATCCCCAGCGTCGACGCTGGGTTTCAGCCCGACACCATCCGATACCCCCGATGCTATGGTATCACCCCCTCTCTCATTCCCTACCCCTATTCCCCCCGTTGAGAGAAAGCGTTGGTCCAGACTCGAGTGTCAACACCTTGCCACTTGTCATTCATTTAATATCGCACCAGCCCTTCCTACAAGGGAACTGGGTCCTAGGTAGGGCTTCCGGTACTGTATATAGGAGAAGGATGAGCTGGTGTCCACGGGCCGACGATATCTGAGCTTTGTCTTCTCGAATTCTCCATTGAAACTTGGGCGCTTAGATTGACATACAAAATGTTGGATGCCTTGGCACTCGCACAGCACAAGGGCTATCGAGCCGAAAGCATGATCAGGCTTTCTTTTGACGTAATTCAGTACTCAATGTGCCACCGTGTCGATACCCCAGAAGACATACGAAACTGAAGCCGAAAGGACGATGTGCTCAGGTCGTATTACGGGGAGGCCGGAGTGGCTCGACCACGAACGAAGACCTGTGAAGCCTCGTGGCACGTTCCACATCCCGAAAGAAAGGAGACTAGCGGGTGCATGAATACATTGGGAGCATGAATACATTCGCAACATGAACGGGTGACGGACTCGGAAAGCGACAGACAGGATGACTTGAATAAATACAGCAAGTGTGGTATTGGTGATTATGGAGCGCGTCCATCTACTAACGAGCTCCTCAAAGAGAAAGAGCAGGGAGGGGTCTATAAAGTGAATAGCATATCTGAGAGCGAGGGTGAGAGGGGGTGAGAGAGTAGGGGTTGCATATTATCTGGGTTACCGTGCCGGTAAATTTGCAGGGAGGCGGATTCACAGGCGCACCGGTCAAGGGAGTGAAATGAGTCGGTGTATCACCGCGAAGGTCGTAAGTGGTCGTTGGTTGTCGTAAGTCTTCGTGTCGAAAGTACTGGATTCCCAAGGCATCCATCGGCTCTCCGCATTCCGCAAAAGGGCCTCCTTCTTTCGCCAGAGAACCGAGGTAGCCTCGAGGCCTCCGATTCCCGGCGTCCCCGGTCCTTCCCCACCTCGCTCAATAACTCATCCCATGATGATGTTCATCCATGGGAAACATATCCGCCTTGCTCAGCCTCCTCCTCCCCTGGTCAAACCTCCTCAGATACTCTCTCGCCCTCCCCTCAAATGTCTCGCACATCCCATTGAAGTGGTCCGCAGGCAGCTTATCTTTCCGCTGCTCCCATGGCTTCACATCTATACTCTCGCACCGGTCCAAGCACACCAGGATCATCCCAAACGAATACGCATCTGCCAATAGCGGGTCCTGGCACTCTCCCCTGAGGATCTCGGGCGCAGAGAACGGCCGAGTCCCAGGATGGATTTGCTCGACCTTGACTGAAGGCATCCTCGGTGTGTTGCTGCTCCCGCCCCCCTGCTGCTGCGTTTGCCGAAGATACGGGAAAGGATCGACCGGCTCCTCGTCCGGGCTCTTGAGCGACGAGTCCGCGGATACGCTCCGCCCAAAGTCCAACAGCTTCACCGTGTTATTCCCCGTTGTCACCTGCACATTCAACAGGCTCAGATCACCGTGGCTGAGGCGGTACGAATGCAGGTGCGTGAGCCCGTCCAGCAGCTGGTTGTGATAGTCCTTCTTTTGGTCTAGGTCCAGCGCTGGCCGCACCGTAATCACATCGTACAGCGTCCGGCAGTCGAGGAACTCGAGGACCATGCCGACGTTCTCCAAGCACCCAAAGAAAGCGCAGATGTTGCGGTGCCGTCCGAGGGTGGTGTAGACGCGCAGCTCGGCGAGGAATTGGACGGTCACGTCGGACGAGTTGGACTGCATCTCCCCGTTGATCTCGAGCTGGATAATATCTGGTTTCTTCACTACGCACTTGAAGAGCTCGGAGGCCGAGCCATGTGCGAATGGTGTGAGACTGGCGGTTGCGTTTGGGGGTGCTGCGTAGGCGGTGGGGGTAGGGAAGGAGAAAATCGAGTTGGGGTGGCGTGGGGGTAGGTAGAGAGGAGATGGAGGTGGGGATTCTTGTTGGAACTTGGCGTCGGTACGCCGGTCCTGCGGGAGATTGCTCGAGTCGACCCCATGGTTATAATTGTTAAACGACACCACGGCAGTGTCGTTCACCGCCGTCTCTTCCGAAGAGGAGAACGAGTTCACCGAGGTGTTGATCCCTGGAGGGTGTGGGTGGTGATGGTAGTTCTGGAGATGATGTTGCTGCTCCTCCTCCTCGTCCATCTCCACTGCGATAGATTAGCCATCGCACAAAGATAACGATACAGCACAGACCAGCGAGACTAGACTAACCCATCCACCAGTTCTTCTTTGAAGTCAGGGTAACCCTCTTTACATGCATTGCTTTCGGTACAGGCGTCGGCGCCGCCGATGGCGGGCCTGGCACCACGGATGCCTCCTGCCCCTGCGGTTGTACCTGCACAGTGATCGTCCGTGTAAATCCTGGTCGTTGTGTTGTGGCCATGGGCGACGATTGCCTGGGGATTGAGGACGCAAGGGGGTCGGGAAGCAAGAAGACAATCGAGATGGTGGTCAGAAACAAGAAGCGCACGTTCAATAATTCGTGCCGCGCCAAGTCTTGGCGCTGCATCATCGACAACCTTAGTCCGTTTTGGAACCGTCGCCCCGCATAAAGAACGCCTGATGCTGCTTCCCCAGATTACATGGCTCTATTTGGAGTTTCGCGACGTTTTGCGGACAACACCAGATAGCACCCACACAGGGCCTGGGCATCGTCCGTTGAGTTGATCGAATGTGTCAAAGCGCGTCAGAGTTAACCCCGAACAATTACGAGTCTCGCAAATCTAAGCGCCCAAAATCCCCATCGAATAATCTAGCCGATGTAAACCCTTGGAATCGTCGAGCTCCAAGGTTCTCTTCCCCTCTCCCCCAACTTCCCAGACCACGGACTTCTAGACTTTTAGAAAGGTCTCGTGGAATACGAATGTCAAGCAAAGTGTGGAGTGGGTAGGGATCAATCGAGCCTAGTGCCCGCGGGATTATCGAACGAAGCGGTTTCAATAAGGTTCATAGTGACGGGAAGTATGGTAACTGTACTGTTGCAGGGCGTGCACCATGTCTCTAGCTCAAAGCGTATCGCAGCTGGTTCCCGATAACAAGGATCAGAAACGAAATTGGCGCTTGGAAAGATACAAATAGCGCTCACCAAGGAGGGTGAGTGACCAAACCGGTGGCCGCCCTCTGCAATTTGCGATTCCTCAAGGCCAGTAGTCGCTACCATCCTGCGGCAATCCGAAGTTCGGATTGTGCAGTTCTGCCAGTCTCGCCCTCCCAAGAGGTTTGAGGATCCCAGCACTGCGGTTACCACCACGCAGTTCCTCTCTCTTGTAGGATGTGTCGGATGTGTCAAACACAGTCTTGATACCAAACCGCTCGCAATCTTCTATGAGTGTACAGCGAGAAGGGTTATCTTTGCAGCGAAGAGAGCGGCCGTTTACGATGGGATGGTATAGATTTCTTGGGTAAACGCCAAAGTCACAAATGCCTCGGGAATAGAACCGCCGGGGGACGGCGATAAGAGACTCTGGGTTGGGCTTGAGGGCCGAGGTCGAACAGGCGAACTCCTGCGAGAGGCGTGCCAGGGCTACCCTGACTTCCAAAAACGCATGTATCCCCTCCATTGAGAAATCGGACACGTCGAAGCGAAGACTGTGAAGACGCGGGCAAAGAATCTGAGAAGACAAAGTTGAGACATTGAGACGTTTCCGATCTCTAGGTCGGACAAATTCTTGCAACGGATCGTCATCTGGAATAAGGTTGAACGGGTAAGTGGGACCGTCTCTCTTCGATTCAGCTCTGACCCATAGTTCTTCTAGTTTGGGCATGAGCCTGAGGCATGTCAGAAACGCTTCGTCGCATATGGATGAAGAATCCACCGTCCAGTGAGTGATGTTTATTGGCTGGAGCTGGGCGCGCAGGAAGAGGACGAGGGGATGCATATTGGCGACAGGTAGAGGTTTAGTGCCTTCGCCGTATGAATCGCACGATCTGAGGGTGTAGGTCATGGACGTGAGAGCTGGGAGATGCAGGCCCTGCAGAAATGGAGTGATCACTTCGCCTTCGGAGGTGTTGGCCCAAACATCGACCAATTCCAGCGTCGTCAGCCTTTCGAGAATCACCGGTGCGCCGAAAAGTTCCAACGGTGAGGCCAGGTCTCCGATGGGACGGAAAAGGGCATGCGTTGCAAGAAGCTCTCCTGGAGTTTCGTGGTCGTCTTCGTCGCTAACGGCAATTCTGAGCTTGACAAGGTTTGGAGTTCCCCGTAGCATTGTACGCAGCACACCAGATTGAAATCCAGAGTGAGAAATGAACTGCGGGTGAGGGCTCGACATCAAGATTTCTTCCATCTGCTTCCATTGTGAAGGCTTACGGACGTGGTAGAACACGCTGTCAACAGACCTCCATTCGACACTCTTGAGATTAGGCGCATTCCACAGTGTTACGTCGGAGAAGGTGAGCACATCCTCAGAGGGGTCGTACTCAGAGATGGCGTCCGCGTCTACCACAACCCTTTCGAGGAACGGCCAGTCACACTTGAGGCGGGCGATGGGTCCAAGCACCTCGTCGGAGGTAGAGAGTTTCAGAACTCGCGCGCGGGGCGCAAATTCCAGGAGGGTGTCGACAAGATGCAACTGCCCGTAAAAACGCGGGTCGTAGTCCAAACTCGAGGAGAGGGAAAGAGAGAGAGGAAGGTTCCCTGCCGCATTGAGCCACCGGCGAACACGCTCGGTGTACAGCATGACTAGTCTTGAGTTTGGTGTCGTAGTGCTAGTAGGGATCGGTACGATGTGTAGGCATGACCAGAGTTCCGCCGTGCTGAATGCGACCTTCCTCCACTTCTGACAGACTTGAGTGAGCGAGATCGGCGCATCCTTGACGCATATAGCTGGAAAGTGTTTGGTTGGAAGTGTATGCCAGAATATCTCCTGCAGCAGCTCATTTGGAAAGTTTCGAATAGGGTGCATGAGGGCCATGTGCTCCTCTATGCCTCTCTTGAGCCTGTCACGCCGGGCAACGAGGACCTCAATCTTGTTGTCGAGTGCCGTGAGCTCCTGCACCGGTTCTTGAAGAAACCCTTGAAGTCGACTGGGCCCATAATCAGAGAGGCCACGGTTCGTTCCTAGCCATGGTCCGAACGGGGAGCTGAAGAGGTAGTCGCATTGGTCCATGGAGATGATGGTAGCAGAGAGAGCCTTAAGCGGCTTGGACGGTGGATTGGGCTGGATTTTGGCTACATTCACCGGCAAATGCCGGGAAGTTTTGGATCCCAAGAGATCTCAGTGAAAGGAGGTTGAACGCGTCGGTAGCAACGTCCACCTTTCGAATATAGTCGTCACCCTCAATGTCACTGCGCCTCCGCTACTATAGTAGTCCACTCCTTTTGTTGCAGACAGCTCCAGGTTCCAAAAGCCCTTCCTTTAGTCCGAGTCGACTCCCGCGAGGGTTGAGTCAATTTGGCCTGGCGCTTCGATTCCGTGCTCCATGGGATATCGACGTCAGTGGTTACGGAAAACGTCAAAGAGAGCCTGATTGCGTTTCCGCCCCGGTAACCCCTATTGTTGCTGTGCCAGCGCCAAGGCCATCTCGTCCATCTAAGCGCCCAAGATCCCCACGGAGAAATCCAACAGACCCAAGTCATGAGCATCGATCGCAAGCTTATCCCTCCGCTGTCTTCGCGATGGAAGAATCCACCCGCGTCCAAGTACACGTACCCTTGGAAGAAGGTTTGTTAGAACATGAACGCCAAGCAAGACGTTGACGCTTGGATCAAGCCACCTCAACCCCACTCAAGGTTAACAAACGGCAAATGAATTCAACGGTGCGGGGTAATGACAGGATAATACAGCATGTGTATCAGACACAGTAATTGAATGTTTTTGGGGGTATCGACGAATCGATCGAATGTCACTGTGCAGGCAAACCGAGAAGGATGTAGCTAGTAAGTATGTATGCAGATGCAGTCCGTCCAAATAACAAGTCATAGGCAACGCCAAGCCACACCACAGACCAAGCGAGGAAACGCTGGGCCCGCAACGCGCTGGACGCGGCTGTCAGTCGTAAATACAAGTAGCAAGTAAATTCTCCACAGGGTCGGAGAGGATAGATAAGGTAGCGAGCGCTACTCGTCAAAGGTGTGAAGCGTCAGATCCAGGTGGTACCAGAAGCATCAACGTCTCGAACAAGTCATGAAGAGCGCGATGTGCGGTAAGTAGAGAATGTCAAGGGGGTAAGCGAAGACGAAAGCGAGGTAGATCATGGTCCATCGTAATACAAAGCAGAAGTCCATTGAGTCAGACTGTCGATCATGACCCGAAAACAAACAACACAGAAACGAGCAAGGAGACTAGGGCGACCAACGAGCCCGAAATCTGAACACCAGCGGCAGCAGCGTTCTTCCCTCCGTTCGATGACCCACCTGAAGCTGCGGTCTTGGGGACGATCTCGGCCGGCGTGAGGTCCTCGACAGGGAGGATGGGCTGCTCCTCAATCTGGCCTGAACCCACCATGACCATCTTTCCAACGCTGGGGATGCCGTTGACGGAGACGAAGACGAGGGCAGGGCCAGGAGCAAGCAGGGCGGGGTTAGGAGGGAGCTGGCTCACATGCACAACCGCAGTGTTGTTATCTGCGTATGCCGTGTACGTGGAATCGAGCTGGACGAAACGCTGTCCCATGTTCTGTAGCAACAAAGATGAATAGAAGGAAGGGGAGGAGAATGGCCGATCAGTAAGAGAACGACAAAGATGTTATCTAACAGAAAAACACACCATATTGTGGGTCGAAAATCCCGGTCGAATGATGGAGACGACAACCTTCTTGACATTCTCAACATCACCGGCCAAATCGTCCGAGTCCAAAACGATGTCGAACTTGGGACCACCATACGAGTACTGGGAAGGCAAACCCTTGGGTTGGGGTCGGCGCTCCTTGTACCAGGAGGGATACCAGATCTCTGTACGGTATTCCGTGGGGTAGGTAACATCAAGACCAACGGTGTAGTCAGGGTTGGGGTTTGATCCAGAAACAAGGACCGATCCGTCGGGAAGCAGCACAGCGGACGAGTGGTACATGCGGGGAACCTGGCTCGAAGCGAGACCGTCAGTCGACCACTTGCTCCCAGTGGGCGCAGCAGGATCGTATATGACAGGCTTGAGGACGGGTCGGTCGCCGTACGAGTGACCGATGGCCCATGTAGTGTTGCCATATCCAGCAGTGCCAAGTCCACCTCCGTTGAGGGCAAGGACCTTTCCGTCGGGAAGCTGGATCAGACTGACCATTACACGAGCGTCAGGGAGAGGATCCTCATTCTGGTAGCTTCCCGAGACATCGGGCGTCAGCTTGACACACGAGGCAGACGCAGGGTAGGTCGGAGGATGGAAATCTGGTGCAAGCCACCTGTCAAAGATAACAAAAAGTATAATCAGAACCGATTGCACGGGGTGGGGAGCTGGGCGAATCCAGATGCACTTACTGGTCGGTCTTGATGTTCGAGCCTCCACAGAAAAGTACAGTGGCGGTATAGTTGTTTGCGGGGGTGAGAGGAAGCATCAGGGTACCGGCGCTCGCGGGGTACACGCGGACAGCATCGGGAATGTTATCGAGAGCCCTTTCCGTATTGGTCGCCAGATCGAGGACGACCGTGGCCCAGTTGGACTGAATCAGCAGGCCTCCGGACGGAAGCAGCCAGGTCAAGGGGTATAGATTGGCTGGTAGGGTGCTCTGGAGGATAGGCGACGGGATGGACTCGCCGTTTCCTCGTGGTGGGAAGAACTGGTACGATGGGTTATCTTGGAATCGATCGTTAACATATCCACCGTTCCGACAGCCGCCAAGCTGCCAATATAACCTTAGTATATGTCGTTTAGGAAAGGGCACTAAAGGAGACTTACGATGATGATGGAGCCGTCCTGAAGGGTTTCGCTATGGCCATATGTGTTAGTGCAATGGAGGGTGAGCGCGCGAATGACTTACAGAGTTGGGTACCACCTCTGTTCAGAGGGCACAGGCGAGAGGTACCATTCGCAGTCACCTTCGTCGCAGTGGTCCAGCATTCTGATGAAACGCATTAATTTCCCCCGCACAATCCGAATTGAACGCCGCTACATACCGAATCCTGCGAACACGAGGTCAATACAACAGCCTGAATTCAGTCAAAACAACAGAACGTACGATGTTCGGCCATCTGCGTTGAAGTAAGGTCCAACCGATCCATCCTGCGCGCTCGCTGCCTCTCCTCCCCATTGCACAGCTTGGTTGCCTCCAACGTTCAGCCATGTCCCGTTTCCGAGAACGTTACCGCCCTAACAGCGTTCAGAACCTGTATTAGTTTCCAGTGATCTTGTGATGCTACCTGCATCACATACCGCACAGAACGAGTTCGTAAGGGCTTCCATGCCTCTTTGCTTGTTGGAAGCGAGCGCCCATTCTGCGTAGCAACGTTAGAATGACAGGGTCTTGACATTCGTAAAAGGCGGGCGCACCAGAAGCCCAGACGGGGTGGCCATTGATCTGGGTGGGGTTGGCCTCGACTTTGTCGACAAAGTAGACCTTGTCTTCGGTGCCTAGGAATAGCTAAGAACAGCCTGATTAGCGCTCATTCCCGCACATGAGATCGATGATAGACGTACCTGTTGGGCGCTGACCAGACTCTCGCCGATGATCTCGAAACCACCGGGAACACCAGTCCTCTGGGGTTGACCAGGAGCCGCCAGGGTTGGCACGGTCGACACCGTTTGCCCCTGGGCGACGCTGGCGAGGACCAGAGCGAGGGAAGCGGAGATGAGTCGCCGGTTCATGGGGGAGGGAAAGGGATTAGAGCCCATTAGATGTGGCGAGGTCTAGAGGAATATAAAAGAGGGTATATATTCGGGATGACGAGAGAAACGCGGTGTCCTGAAGGCAGGCTGCCAAGGAGCCGACCAGGAAAAGGGAGAGTCTAGAGTGACGGCGGACAGAAAGTTGAAAGGAACCTGCCTCATCTCGGCTCTTCACTTTTAAGTTCATGAACGGCAGTTGACGATCTAAGATGGGTGCGTCCTTGTTTGGGTATGGTTGACGTGCCGTATTCTCGCCGCCCTGAAAACAACTAAATTCTGACAAAAACACCCGCCTGTTTGGGGTGTTCCTCCATCCGAGATTCCAATCACGCTTGGACCATTGCAATGTGCGGGCGGTCCCTGGCCGCTGTAGCAGCACAGAGGAACCGGGGGGCCATATCAGCGAGAATTGAGCATATCTGTTTCATTGAAGGTTTGTGAGCTGGGAACCGTTTCGCGGGACTGTATTTGACTCAACAATGTTGGTTGCGGCTTGTACGAGACGGTGGACAGCAGGCTTGATGGTGGGCCCAGGAAAACAAAGGGGCCGACCAACTGTGCCCAAAAGGGACCTTTACGGTTAGACAGGGGCCCGGATACCCTTTTCCGGAGCTTGCCTGCAGCGCCGCATCGATGAGCACTGAACAGCCTTTCTCCAGGTCATTGCCACTTTAGCTTCGAGCCAAAGGTATCTTGAGCGGAACATCTGGGCTAGAACAAACCTCCTAACCCGGCCACCTGCCACGCCACGAGGAGCGGGAGGCTATGGGACTGTAAGCGCCCACCAATGATCTTGTGCCGCGAAAGTCGGGGCCTTGCCTCCTGTTTTCATTTCACCTCGAGGCATTTTTTGGGGATCTAGGGAGGTCCCGGCTGTGCTCCTCCAACCGCTATGACTTTGGGCGCTCTTTCAATTTGGTACTTTTTTGCAGAATCTTCGCCTGCCCGAAACAGCGTTCGTGAAGGGGCCGAACTCTCACACCGTGCCACCGACGTCTTGCATTTTCGGCCAAGCGCCAATTTACGTGAGCGGGTGCAGATACGCCACCGTCGGTGACCACGGCTTCCGGAGGCACAGAACAGCATGGACATGGCACAAGCCGGGCTCAGGAGGGATGGTATGTCGGTGGCCTCCAAGGTCTCGAGAAGATGCATTGGGTACTGGGCTTCAGAAGAGGTGACTCCTTGTGTCGTTATTCCCAAGCGGGACCGCACAATCCCTCCGCCGACCAAATGTCACCGCCAGCCGGCTACTTGAAGAGCTATTAATAGACTCCCGTTGTTTCAAGTTCACCTCCTGGTACCGTCCTGTTATCCAAGCATCCCTTTGGTCCGGTTTACATACCAAGCTTCTTTGAACCCTCTGAGCCTGGGCAGTGCGATATCTCCCCGTCTTTTGTGTATTCAAAAGGGTTCGAGACTGACTTTACTTAGTAGTACAGCTTGATAAAGATCGGACTAGACTCCCCGTAAACACAGGGTCGGAAGGCCAGGAGACACCGTCCTGGAGAGCGTATGACACCGTGTGCGCCCGTACATAAGTGCATAACTACAGATCCGGTTAGAGTGGAAGCGTGTAACCTGAGAAATACAAACCGACCTTCAGGCTTCAGTAACGACTAGAGGAGGAACGGGGCATAGTTCACCGAGAAATAAGGAGATTACGAGGGGGTGACATACTCGCGGACTGGAGTACCCAGCATACCGGACATCCTACGCCTGTCCCAGAGGCTCCGTCACGCTCACTTTAACCCTCTTTGGCAGAGACTCCAGTCCATCGACGATCCTCTTCCGCATCTTCCCCATTTCATCCCTCGTAACCGAATAAACGGAGTGCAGTTGCACATCAACTTCCTTTAACCTCTTTGCCTTCATCTCCTCCGTCACAGGATGTATGAGAGCGTCTTGAAGGCCCCACAACTCCGGGTCGAAGTTCGTAGAAGGGCTTTCTTGGGCGACGTGACACCGGACTCGGACTCGTTCAAGGTTGGCGATGGAGCGCGATGAGGCGACATTTGAAAAGCTGGTTTTGAACCACAAAGAAGAGGAGGGGCTATGAGGCGAGAGCTCGAAGCCCAGGGTGAGGGATTCGAGATTGGGATAGCCCAGGGACGGAATCGACAAGGCAGGGATAGCCGCTGTGCTGGTACCTGCGTCGCCAAAAGGCACCCACGTCAGACGTTCAGTGCCAAGGGAACGGGCTGAGAACTTGGCTCACCATCCAACGACGGGACAACCTCTAGTGTTCTTATCGACCCAGCTGCAGGCTCCAAAATCTTCAGCATTTCCACCATATCGTCGCCCTTGGGGAGATAGGACCCATAGGTATTCCAAGTCAACGCCTCCAGAATCGACAGATCGGCATTATCCACCACCCATCTCGTCAAAGTGGACATCAAGTGTCGACTAGGATCAACAATCGAGAGGGACCTCAGCGGGAGTGGCCTATCTTCCGTTTCTTCGTCGAGTAAGTCGCAGGAAACTGCGTTTGTTGGAAGCTCCCTCTCGACAAAATGCGTTACCGAAAGCGAAAGATGCCGCAAGTTCTTCATCGTCTTGATCACAGGCAAAGGCAGGTTGACCATCGCCGTGACTTCGAACCGTTCGAGAGGCCACTGCGAGAAGGCCTCCTGGAGAGTCCGGCGGGTCGTGGGCGGCAAAGCGTACCAATTCAGCCCGCACATGCCACTGTGCCAAACCAGGCTTTTCACGGAGGGTAGCAAGGGAAGGATAAGGGCAAAGGAGACATCTTGTGCGAGCCAATGGGTGTTGACACCTTGGGCGTTGGTCGTTACTACCCCTACGTTCTCGAGCTGGAGGTGGTGGATGTACTTCGATATGTGTGGAGATCGCACGAGGAGGTCATGCAGCTTTGTTGTCGGCGATGTATGAGAGGCTTTCGTGGTCTGGTTGCAGGGTGGAGGAGAGATGACAACGGTGTCGAACAGGCGGCGTTGGCTGGTCTCCAAGAAGATCGAGGAAACCGAGGCGCAAGCCTTTAAGGACGGTGCATCGTCGGAAAGGTGCTCGACGATGGTCTCGACGAGCTCGAATGGTAATTGCACCGCAGTTGGGGTCATGTAGAGGGAGGAGAGCTTGGGAGGGTGAACAAGGACGAGATCGATAAGAGGTGGCTGCGGCGGAGTCCGTGAAGGGAGGAGTGCGGAGAGCACACTGTGACACTGGGGGAGTACTGTCGACTTGAGAGAAGGCAACTGCGGTGACTGGGTGCTTCGGTCTTGACATGTCCACGGGCCTCAAGGCTTCCCATTATATATCGAGAATGCAAGGCGCTTGACACGGGAAGCAGAAGAACCCAACACAATGGACGGGAGTATCAATCGAAAGTCAGAAGAGATATGTACACGGGCTTCGTGGATGAGTTTTTGCTTTTCTGACACCCTCAGGGAGGGCGCTTGGACGCAAGTACACCGGCGAAATGTTTCATCTTGAGCGCATCATCGTATAACGTGAATCCAGCTGCACACAAAGGCTCTTTCTGCGAAACCAAGGAACTTGGAGGCGTTTGAAAAAAGCCGCTGCCCGACTCAAGGGGGTCCATGTCAAGGAAATCAGGATAATCGTTGCCAGAGAGCAAGACCGCAAGTCAGACTTGAGGAGATAGAAGCACCGTCGCGAGATCGAGAGTGACATGCCTCTCGATCGTTGGGATCGATATCAGCCACAGCGCAGCGCCTGAGCACCAGAAATGGCAGGAGTGGGCCTCGAGAAGGAGAAGAAGCCAGATTCATATCCAGAGGCACACACTTGCCAAACCAAACTGAACCTTTCGAGTAGGTCCACAGTTCTAGTGTAGGGCTTCGGTGACCAAGCCAACGTTAGCCGCTCGCACATCGGAGTTGGAGTGGGTGTACTTGGAACACCGGTGGCCTGCAACGACCGGGGACTCGTGGGTCTCTTTGCTGGAGAAGCTAGTCAGTGTTTAGGACGCCCAGGAGGTACTCTGCACTCACCCTTGTCTTCGACCTGCTAACAGATGATGGAAGTGGTGAGAAACGCCGGATTGCATCCGAGTCCGAGGTGAGGAATTGACGCTGGTCAGCCGCTCACCAACCGCTGACACCCTCCCTTGCCAACTTCTTATCTTCGGGTGCTTGCTCTCCTCCCCTCTGGGCGGAGGCCAAACACCCAGACGTAAAAAATCCAAAGCATTCCCCACTTCTAAGTACAAATAATAACGATAAGAATAACATCTCCCATGCGAGAGACGACAGAGCATGGAAAAGATGGGTGTACAACAGCAACAAATTGTCCTGTAAGTAATGTAAGCGATGTGTAACGTAGTAGTCAATGCATGCGTTATAATAATAATAGTACAAATGCTTTAAATGCGATATGGGAGTGGTTGTGGTCGTTCGTGGTGGCGTGATGGAGGAGGCGGATGGTTGCGGTCGGATGGGGTGGGACGGGGACGTGGAGAGGGAGGCTTGAGAGTCGGTTTGATTGAGGCGGAGGGGTGAGGGATGTGAATCGGTGTGTGGGTTGAGTGGGTAGAAAAGGCGGTGATGGCGAAGGGAGGTGATAGATACAATCATGATGAAGAGGTCCAGGAATTCGTCGATGTGGGAGCAGTGGGTGGGGGCATTGGAACGGCGAACGTGAATTGCGAGCTTGGTACTGTTGACGAAGAGGGGGTCGGGGGAGGCGGCATGGAAGGTCGAGGAGATATTCGATTCTGAGCGTCCTTCTGCGGGGAACCATTGGGCAGCGGTGTCGACAACCGACTAGAACTTATTGAGTCAGGGACGTGTCTAGATAAGGAGAGTTGGAGGAACATACCTTGCATCCGCCGTCTGAGACCCTCCAGCAGCGACAATATCCGAATTGATCTTCAGATATCCTGCCTGAACGAGGAAATCCCAGACACGACTCGTCTTATTGACGTCGATCTTAACCAAATCTCGTGCTTCGCGTCGTCGTAGCTTGCCACCACGACGGGCATATTCACGCACAAGGATCTCTTTGACGACGAGATATGGCTTGGGGTAAATACGGAGTGAAGAGCAAAGTGCTTGCTCGGGCGCGGTAAGGAGGTGAAGGCATGGGCTGTTGGCGAGATTGAGGGGGGCGGCTAGAGAATTGAAATCAATACTTGGAACGACGGCTTTAAGGCGTGGGGTGCTTACGCTGTTTGCGACCCGAGGATACAGCACCAGAAGCTGAGGCGGGTATTCGTGGTGTTGGCTCGCGCGACTTTGTGCGATCATCGAGATGTGGGCGCCTGTCTGGAACGAATTCTCGAGATGCCTGTGTGTACGATATTAGTAGACTGGAGCAGATAAGACAGGAGGGGTGAGCTCACCCGTCTAGCGAGGTCTGCGTCATATTTCTCGATGTCCGCAGGTGTACACAGGCCGAGGCGTCGATAGTGTTGCAGCTCTTGAATCCGTTTCCGTAGGATTGCTTCGTCTAACATTAATTTCAGTCGTACGCCCTGCATTTCAGCATGGCGATATCCTTACAGAGCACATCAGTCGTGAACGCCTCGTAGTCAGCCGCTGTCTGCAGTTTGGCGAACGGGCGGAGGCGGTGCAGGAACTCTCGCTCTTCTTTCGGTCGTTTCTTCTCGTTGGCTTGTATCTACACCGACGATATTAGTACCGCGCCCGTGCTCGTGCGCCAACGTTGAATGACGTTACCTTCTTGTACTCGAGTAGACTTCGGTCAAACATGACGGCTTTTGCTTCCAGTCGCTTTTCAAGGCGTTGGAAATACATCTCCAGAAGAGTGAGCTTGAAATCGAGGGATTCTTGAGTTTCGAAAGGGATAGGCTGTGATGGTTCCTCCTCTTCCTCCTCCTCGCCATTGGCCATGGTAACGTCTTCAGATGATGCTTTCCTGGCCTCCTTTTTTACGATCCCGTTCATGTGGTGCCCGTTCATGGATCCATTGGGTGCAGGTGTTGAAGAATCGTGAAGGCCGAGCAACTTTTCCTCCTCCCACTTTGCGTGTGCTTTGACGTCCGGGTCGTTTTCGTCTTCGGGTATTTTGTCACCGCCGTACTGTAGCACAACACCAAACTCCAAGTCCTTCACCAGATTCTCGGCTTCGTTGTCCACCTCTTGCTCAAATTCGAGTCGTCCAGGCATAAACCCAGCGATCTCATGCACCGTCGGTGCTGATGTGGGTGCTGGACCTGGTAGTGGCCGCTGAAGATCGTTCATGACGGTGATTCTCCGGCGTTTGCGTTCTTGAAACTCTTCGGGGTCAACCTCGAAGTGCATGTCCATCCGCTATCTAAATGTTAGTGGGTATCAAATAAATGTATAGCATATACTCACTGGAAGTGGCCAGTTGGGAGACTGCACGTAGACCTTGTTGTAGTGGTCTGCAATCTCCTCCTTCGTCCGCGTCCCAACGTGCTCCGCAATCTTCTTCCAGTTTCCTACACCGTAGGTCTGGATCCCAGTTATCAGGAGCAGTTCCCTACATATTTCTTAGACGCGTTTCCGGGCCACAGAAGAAAGAGCAGTACTCATCGGCGCCCCAGTCTTCGGAGAAGATTGGGTACGAATTCATTTCCTGAGACGACGGGATGAGACGCGGTTCGGTTTGGGGTAGCATACACGTACAATAACGCGATACGCGTGCCATCTCTTGTGTTTACCGAACTCCTTCCCTGCACAAAAGCAGCCCGGACAGATGTCGACGGGCTCGTCGGTCTGACAACATACTGGGTCGGCGCACTTGATGCGGACGGTATGGGTGAGGTTGCGCTTGCATGAATCGCAGGTGATGTTGATTTCGGGTTCGTTCAGGACTGCGAGGAGACCGACCATGTTCAGGATATAACTCAATTAGGAGAGCATATATGACGCACTTTGAACTTCTTCCGGCAACTGTTGGGGTTTCCGTTGCGTGACGGTCATTGCAACAACTCCCAATACCTTGCTCGAGACTCTTCAAGAGGCCAGAGGCAAGAATGGCGGGGGCCCGACGGTGAGGGGGGATGCGTTGGCGTCGTCACCGAGTGTGGCGGGGTCGTGGGGAACGGTGTCGATGACGCGGTGTTCGTCCACGAAAGCTGGTGAGTCGTCGCGAGAGAGGTACGTCTCTGCTCTGACGAGAGCCTTGGTTCGCTGGGCCCGCGGGTTCTTCAGTCTTCGACACTGCCAGCGACGGTCGCCGCCTGTCGATTGAGTCCAACGATGAGCAGAATGTTTGTTTCTGTTTGCCAAGAGCCTCATTTCTGGCCCTAACCCTACTCCCTGACCTTGTTCTGCCACACACGGAGTCAGTATGAGCGCCTAAGGTCTCCACCTCTGCCACCATTTGTATCCTGTAAAGGATAGCGTTGCCACTATCTCTGGCAGGATGTGTCCATGGCAATTACCTCCCTCGACGTCTTGTCTTCTCTGGCGGCGGCCCTCTCCTCTCCAACTTCTGGGACGGGCAATACAACGCTCTGGCGACCTCCTCATTGCACGCCTGGCAACCTTTGTACTAGCGACGCGACGACAGACACCTCGAGCACAGCAAAGAGCTAGGTATAAGACTGGATGTGCAGTCGTCTGGAAATTCTTTGAAATTTCGCTCCCAACCTTGCTCGAGCTCTCAACGAAATCTCTGAATCTCTGAACAATGCTCTCCTTCCTCGCATCGACGCTCCTCTGCCTACTGATCTTCGGCTGGGTCATACTGCCGCTGTTCGGTGCCCTTATACGACTCATGGAAGCAACCAAAGACCTCCTCATTAGAGGAGAGGAAGCGGTTCGCCTCTTCCTCCATCCTCGGATCGAACGCATGGCTCCTGGTCAAATCAAAGTCCACAGGATCGATGTCGCTCCCTAGGAGAAATGACCCATCCCCATCCCCCCACCAACGACCAACCCTTTCTCCAGAACTAAATACACTACCGTCTCTCCGCGAGGCCCAAAGGTCACGAATAATCAACATCTCCACACCACATCGCTATACGACCCACACTCGTTTAACTTATCTCTATCTAAACGACTAACATCTACAAGGACACTGAACGCCTCCATCAGTTCGCGCACGTCACTATCAAGACACACACACACACACTCGTTGCATCGTCTCGCTCTCACTCGAAGGCCTGTGCGACCACATTGGAACCCGTTCAATAGGACCTAGATCTCCAAGCGTGTCTCAACCATGGACATTCTCGAGTTGTATTACCATCCTCGCATCGCTATCGTCGCTTTCCACTTGCTTTTATTGTTGTCAAACTGCTCTTCTTGCTTTCCGTTGTTTTGCTATCCTCGTTAACACCACCTTTAGGTCGTTTCTTGAACACCAGTATGCTCTCCCACCGTCCTTACTCGCCAACCTATCTGGATAGCTCCAGATATCCACCACGTTCTTTATGCATCTTCTCGTTATACTCCACTTCTTTTTATATTCATGAACCTGACATAGCGCTAGGGTCCATGAAACCCCTATGTACTCTTTCCTTGTACGAACCCATATGACTTTTTGCCCCTCTCTCGTACCGGTACGCCCGAGTTAAATGTCAACGGCTCCACCGAAACGCCCCCGCCCCAGTCCGTCTTGAGTTCGCGATAAAGGTATTCCCCAGGAACTGATTGCCATCCCCAAGCGCCGCCTGCCCTAAACGCAAGCGGCCTCTTTCCTCCTTTAAGAATCCCGCCGTTCTTCCTCCCACATCTATCCTCCTCTCCTGGACCCACAGCGAGTCCTATGGCTTCTGGCACCCACTCTTCTCCTTTACCCCACCACGACCCCGCCCTAGAACTCGCAGCCTTGAGAGCGAAATGCACCAGACTGCAAACGGAGCGTGACAAATTCAAGGAGGCGTTATGGACGCTCCGCGGCAACTTCTCGGCGCTTCAGACTCATGCGGAGACCCTAGAGTTAGAGAATGGGGATTTGAAGGATGTGTTGTCGATGAGAGGGGAGCCTTGGGGTGGAAATGTGAGTACGCTATGGCGATCTTCTTTGTGAGAGGAAGAAAGGCTGAATACGAGATGTACAGGGCGCTATCACTTTACCGCCTGCTCAGGGGCGCCTCCGCTCTCCCAGCGCCGCGATCCCGGACAATGCGGCCTCCTCGAGCACGACTCTAACCCTGGCACCTCCACCTGAGCCTACCGAGCAACCCCTACCAGCTCTTCCAAAACCCATAATGCGAATGCAACAATTCGTTGAAGGCTCTTCGTCCTCAGCTCCATCTAATACCCCCTCTCCTGCTGCCCTGACAGTAGGATCGATGGGGCCCCCTCCGACCCCGGGCCCGCATTCAATCCTCCAATTCCAGCAAGGGCACTTCGTTGAGGGGAGTCATAGCGCAAACCTTCCACGGAGCCGAACCTTGGCACCTGTCGGTTCGCCTTCTTCGTACAAGGTGGGTCTGGACGTTTTCATTTATATAATTTCCTTTGATCTTTGATTCGATGGTCGACTTGATTTTACTGACCTCTGGCGTGTCCAGAAGAGTGGTGGTGCCAGTGGAAAGAGGAAGACGACTGCGAAGCCTAAGAGCACGAGTGTCGGTTCGTCGGTAAGTGGCCCTCCTGATATGTATGCGTGTGCGAGAGATATCGAATCAGGATTCGTAGGGTTTGAGGCAAACGAGATCAACGAAGCGGGTTTTTGAAGAGGAAGAAGAAGAGGAAGCTCCCTCACCCAGCGTTGAACGTACTTCCCCCAAGAAACCCCGGACCGAGAGTGCTCCTCAAGGATTCCGCTCCGTGGCCGGGCTACCGGAAGATACGGATGTATGTCCGACCCTTCTTCCCGTCTAACATACCAGAGAGCTAACTGAGCGCCCAGTTGACCCTCCGAGCACACTTCGACTCTGTGCTGACTCCCTCAATCTCGTCGATATCGGGACAACCCCAAGAATCCATTTCTACTGATGCAGGGCAATCATCGTCTAGACAATTACCCGTCGGGGGACTGGGTCCTATGGAAGCAAACCTCACCCATCCGGCTCGATACACTCCAGAACCCCAGTTCCTCTCACCTGTCCAGCAGGCAAGTCCTCCCCTGACACAGGAAGAGGATCCGGCTCCCCGAGGCCACGAGCAGGAGAGTGCGATGCAGATAGACCCTGAGCCCCATCAGCCCGCTGCAGAATGGGTCGAACTTGGGGCAAAAGGGTCTCAACTATTGCCTGAACAAAGACCGAACCCAACCCAGGAAATTGCACCCGTTGTGATACCTGCCGCAGATGAAAACGACGAGGATGTCGAACCTGAACCTGCCCTTGATACCCCCGCCATCCCGACCTCCCTCGCTGGCCCCGTCTCCGATACCGACACTCGCTCCGAAATCACAGTCAAACCTCGCGCCCCAGCCACAGTACAAACCAGCACCCGTCCCTCTTTGGCCGCCTCCCCTGCACCAAGCACCACCAGCACCCGCGTTACCCGCTCCTCCCGCCCTCGAGGCGAAGACCTCTCGAATGGCAAGCCCCGTCGCGTTAAAACGTCCTGGGACCCTACCACCGGACAGAGAATCCAGGTAGGGCCCCCAAGAGGGAAGCCCAAGTCGATCCAGGCTGCACCCGCTGCTGTCAAGAAGGAGCCCAAGGGGTCGAGAAGGCTCGTCATATCCATCCGCCCGAGGGCCGCCAGGACGAGCAGTGCGATGGGGAAGTGAGGCGCCTTTCAACGTATTTATATTATCACGTCGTTCTCAGCGTTTCGCCGAAACCTGGCCGTCTGCTGTCGATCTGTATTATTAGTCTACGCTTTGTCGTTCCGCTGCTTTCACCCCCGCTCTCGAGATACCTTTCAAAACCGCACTGGTCACTTCATAGATGCCCGTACCCGTACCACCGTACCACTGGAGACTAATCCACCAACCCCCACTCAGTTCCCTGGGCATTGGAATGCATGTTGCTGGAGCCTTCACATTGAGGACTGAGGGTGATCATCCGAAGAGGGGTTGTAGTCTCGTAAGAACCATGAATTGGTCAAACCCAGTACCTATGTACATACAATTGGAGCTAGCTGGTAACGAAGGACAGAGCGCGAATAAAAACAGTGTACAGCAATCAACAGGCCCGTGAATCTGTGTATGAAAACGCAAACGAAATGAGGAGGTAGGTATCGCAAGGGTGACAGAGGGATAAATCGATAAAGAGCGAGTAGAATAAGAACGAAAACAGACCCCAATTCCAGAGCCAGAAAAGTAGAAACAAACAACTCTAACCAAAATGCAAGAACCAAAACTCTAATCCCAACCAGCAGGCGCCCTTCCCGTCGCAGGGGCCACACTCAACTTGCCCATCAACTTCCTCTGCTTCAAGTTCTTGACCTCGGTGTTGATCAAGTCCCTCAACCTCTCCAGATCCAAACTTCTCTCCGCCCTCGAGCCCATCAAGATGTTCCTCCAGATACCCGCAGCCGAGACGCTGTTATCGATAGGAAGCTGCAGGGGCCTGTGGAGACGGACCATCTTCTGTCTGATCTGGTCGGGCTTGGGGTATTGAGCATGCGGCCAGGCGATGCGGAAGGCGAACCACCATCCAAGTGGGCGACCGTCAGGTAGGGCACGTTCGGGACACGAGTCATATGTCGAGATGGTACCCTCTTGCAAGGAGAACTTGTGCACGACCCAGTGATTAGGGTCTGACCTATGCTTCGCAAGGACCACAATCAACCTAGGCATCTCTTCGAACCCAAACGGCGTCCAGAGATCCTTCAACATCCCGCATGCCTCCCCATGCCGTCCGTTGAAGACCGCATTATTGATCGCCTCCGCCATATTAGGCGGAACGAACAGCCTATCCACGCCGCCCTGTTTCTCCGTCAACCTCGCACGCACATACCGCTTGTAGGTCTGCGTGCTCCAGATGGTTAGGGCCACCTCGTCGACTTGGTGTCCACGCGTGGTGCTGTTCAACGCCTGCTCGAGCTCGCTGGTCGGCCAAACGATAGCCCAGTGCAAGAGACGGGCGTGGATCTTCTGCCACGGCATGAGGTCGTTGGACCCATTGCCTCCGCTCCACGACTGGTCCCAAGGCTGCTGGTGAACCTCTAACTGCTTGCTGTTGTCGACATGCTCATCATCTTCATCCTGAACGGGCAGCTCAGGCAGGGGCGGACTTTCCTCTCTTGTATAATCACCATTGGTATCCGGGATAGTGGGCAGTCCAGACGGTGCGCCCATGCCTCTATCCTCGTCTTCCTCATCTTCCCACGTCCCGTCCTCCCTCGCGATCTCCCATGTCCTGTGTGACTGACCAGACTGGCTCCCAGCCCTTCTGGGTCGTTGCTGCAGCTTGTAAAGTTCCTCCTCGAGGTATTGCTGCCCGGGAGAGTCGTCACGCCCCATCTCAGACTGGCCGAGTGCACCTCTTTGAGGGGTACGCGTGATGTCGATGGTCTGGTCAGGGTGCACACGATGAGGGTTGTGAGCCTCGGTCATATCGTCGTATTGACCTTCGTGGTCCTCTTCGTCATCGTCGAGGTCGTCTTGGCCATGATACATGGAGTCTGCCAAAGTGCCGGTGGGGTGCGTGTCGATGTTGACAGTCCGGGTCTGAGGCGTCCGAGTGAAGTCCTCGGTTTGTTCCTCGTATTGGAACCTCGAGCCTCCACCTTGATCGAACGAGCCGTCGTGACGGAGGTTCTCAATCTTGGGTCCAAGGCTTTCGATGCGCTGTTGCATGAGTACTAGCTCGCGCTTGATGTCAGCGGCCCACTTTGGCGGCTCCTATAAGTTTGGCTTGGGTTAGCACGCGAAGAAGCATGTAAGTTGTGAGGCTCACGTCGTCGCCTTCGCCACCAAGAGCTCCGAGCTCAGCATCGTGGTCATGATCACGGTACGACCGTTTGTACTGCTTGATAGCCTGTCGAGAATCCCCCGTTCGACGCTTTTCCCTTTCAAAGAAGACAACGAACGCACCTCAGTGTCATACTTGATCCCCAGCCTCTTCACCCTCTGCCTAATCGCCTTCCTCAGAGCCTTTCTGATGACCTCCGGCTGTGCTCCATCGCTCTCGTGCCTCAACAGCTGGCAGAGTTCGTCATCGTGGAAGTGTCCCGTCAACTCCTGGTTCACGCTCTGGTCATAGTAGGAGGTCCTCGGGGTCTGGTTCTGAGCCAGCAACGCAGAGTGCACCATCCTTCTTTGCTCGGTGTCCAAGCCATCGGGGCTTTGTACTCGAGGGGAGAAGTTGGACCTCTGGTCAGCGCGTGAGAGCTGGGATTGTTGCTTCGAACTGGCCATGGACTGCTTCGTGACCTGAGAAGCGGTCTTGGATGGGGACCCGCCGTTCTGTGATGCCAGCTGGGAGGGAACCTTGCCTCTGGGGCTCATGAGTTGCGACGGCATCTTGGGGGATTGGACGATTGAGGGGACGGAGGGTGCTCGGCTACGCTGAGGGGAAGTCGGGATGTCGGGTGGAGGAGGGGTGGGTGCTTGCGAGGGTGGCTTCTGGACGGACGAACCTGTTTCCGTTTCTTCTGGAATCACCAACGCACGTCCCCTTACCGCAGCATGCAGCAGATCTTCCTGAGTGGGCCCAGTTCGATAAGGGGAAAAGGTCCGCGCTTGCTGGCTTGGGGAGAGCGGCGAAGGGGAAGTTGGTTGTGGAGACCGAGCTAGCAGTTAAAGGGACGCATCGTCAGTTATTGAACGCGATTATGGTTGCTGTGACACCCGGCACGACCACGAAAGGATGTCCTAAACGGGTCGGATGAGGCTGATCAGTGCGGACGGGGAAACCCCCCGCTGCGAATCATCTGGATGATCCTGATTTGGCAGCGAACACGAGGCATCGCGAATGACGACACGAAGAAAAACACAATCCGAAAGTAGATTGACACTCACTTCCATTTAACAGAGAACCGGTCCTGACTGGGCGCACTTTGGGCATCTGAGAAGGAGAATCGGAGGGCGAAATGGAAGGGGCCTTGGAATAGGCACGCGACTTGGGGGATAGGGGCATTTCGAAGTCTCCATAGGCGCTTTCGGGGAGAGGAGGGTAGGCCATGGAGCCGGCTTTCGATCGAGCAGATGGAGAGAATAGGCGGTCGCCACTAGCTTGGCTTTGAAGGCGCGAGCCTGCTTTGGACAGTGGCTATGAGGAGAGACGCCCGATCAGGTTAGACGCCATAACGACAAGTTGCTTCGGCACTCACACTGCGAGGACTACCAGCACGCCCAATCCCAAACTCCTCCGTCGGCAGACCGTTCTGCGGTGCTTGGGGCGTCGTGTCGCCTGTGTTCTCCGTATTCTGGTTCCAAGGGATGTCAGACGGGTGCCTGTTTTGAATCTGATTCCAGTCAGGCTATATAGATAGCCTTCAATTCAGCTGTCCAGATGAGGGTGGGAGATCACGCACATTCCATGAATTAGAATTAGTGAATGGGGGGTCGATAGAAGCCCGAATGTCTGGAGGCAGGGGACCAAAGTTCCCGAACGAAGGGCCAGAGTCATAGGACTCGTACTTGGGACCGGGAGGGTCATTGGGCCCAGGCTCGTGCAATGGAATGTCCCCGCCGTCTGACAAGATCTCCATCTGCGAGCGCTCGCCAACCTGCTCGAGCGAGTCTGCATCGTCGTCTCCTCTACCCTGTCCTCCATTGTGTGCACTTTCGCCGTCGTCGTCGCCGAGATACCTTTGTCGCATGCTAGGAGACAAAAGATCGCCTTGGGAGACTTGGGATTTGGCGTATTCGGAGCCGCCGACGAGGGAACGAGGAGGGGTATTGGTGGGGGTATGACCTGATCTCGCCATGCCATCTAAATATCGCATAACTAGAGAGTGACCTGTCAATGTCCGCCTGGAGGATTCTGCGATAAGTGGATACCTTTCTCGTTGGCAGCTAGCACACACGACCAGACGTCAGTTGGAGCTGTTGGGGTTAGAACGTCGTTGAGCTCACCTGGAGTCTGCGACCGCAAGACAGCCATGCCCAGCTGCATCGAGGCATCAGGGTCGGGCGACAGAGCAGAAGGCATAATTAGGTATGTCGCTTGATTCTAGGAAGAAGGCAGTTGGAATAGAAGTTCGATGGGGGTGGCGCTGAGGGTAATCTTGGTGGTTGTGTGGTATAGTAATTTGGCTTTTGGGTTATAGGGGTCGTAATGTCGTTGAAGCTGGATTTCGTGAGCGGGAGTAGGTTGTTCTGAGGAGGGAGGAGGGGTATGTAGGGCGCTGGGGGATATCGCAGGTCGGGAACAACTCCTGGGCTAAGTTGCGGGGTGGTGACGGATTGGGATTCGGAGCTTTCCAACAGTGCACAAACACACTCAAATAGCGCGTCCGCATGGACAGGCATGGACCCACATCTCCCATCTTCATCTCAGCACAGATGTTGCGATGTTGCAAAAAATGTTATTGTACAGTCGAATAATATGCAGGTCATCCGAGTCGTGATAAAAGGTTACAAATAAATTTACAAGCCAGAAGTCAGCTGGCCAGGTCGTGAGACGTCGTTCAAATACAGAGGAGAGGGTTCAGGGCCACCACTATTTCAGACTATCAGACTCTAGTCCATTGAAACAGAACTATTAAACTTACCTTGGCCAAAGTAGAGGAGGTGGGCTGGGTTGATGAAGGTCGAAGGGATAGAGTTGCTGCAGGAAGCGTCCTCTCCACCGCTACATTGTTTGGTGTTCTTTGCACTGGCAGGCTCTTGGAAGTTCCAGTACTCGTTGGCACTGAACAGCAGTTTAACAATATGACCACCGGACGAGGAAGAAGAGCACATACAAGTGACGATAACCGATCGACCCGAGAAGGAAGGTGGGTACGCCATCGTAGGTATGAACAGCACGGAAGATGTTCGAAACGCCCAGACGGCTCTCAGCCAAGCTCGCGAAGGCGGCGTCGCCAACACGGGGTTGGCCATAGGTGTAGAGCTTCAAGTTGGCGGAAGGCACAGCGGCCTTGAGAGAGACTGCGGCCAAGGAAGCGAGGGCACCGCCGAGGGAGTGGCCTGTTACGACGACAGAGTAGGTAGGCCGGGAGGCAAGCTGACCCTTGACAGCTGCGATGACATCGCTGGCCACGAGATTGTAAGCTTCGAGGAAGCCAAAGTGGACCTTGGCGGAACCGACGTCAGTGATTCCAACCGACTTGAGGGGGGTCAGTAAGATCTTGAGGTCTGCAGGGGGACGGTCCGTTGAGCTTATAAAATGTGGAAAGGGTACGGATACGAGACTGACCTGTGATGGCGTCGGGGATGCTGAAGGTTCCCCGGAGTGAGACGACAATTTCCTTGCGGTCATCGTCCCGAGCAACGAAGCCCTCGGTGTTCCCCTTGTTCAGCTGCATTGCAGAAAACTGGTTAGCAAGGGCGGTACGTGCACAGAAAAGTACGACCCACCGACTTGACCAGAGTATTCCCGAGAGGCCGCGGGCAAAGGAGCTGGTACGCCGCCGACGCAAACTTGGTATAGCGAACCAAGTTGTCATACGTTGACTGAGAGATCCCGTCCGCACGAGACTCGAGTTCAACGGGGACTACGGGGAGTGCGACCGATCCATAGACATAGAGGGACAGAAGCGCAAGGAGGGAGTATCCTAGATTGAACAACATCTCGTCGTGAAGAACGTGTAGAAGGGAAGTCGTTCAAAGCTAGGGAGGGAGGGGGAAGGGAATGAGGTCGGCAAAGGCCTAAGGAAGGTGAACTCAACGAAACGACAGTGGTATAAGTAGGGATCGTGTAAAGCTCCCTGTGAGAAGGGTCCTAAATCGCGATGGTGCCTCGGTGAGAGTAGCGATCCTACCAAGCCGAGGGGACGAGGAGGACGGGCTGCGCCTGGGAGGTATAGGGATTCAAAAAGAGTGACGATCAACGAAACACGCGTGGTCCAAAAGTGCTGAAAGCCATCCAAGGCCGACGGGTCTTGTTAAGTACGAGGTCAGGCGAGCACGGCGCATGTGGGAGCTCAAGTCCCTATTGTGCCGCCATGACCCTGCCACCCGCCTGTCCGAGGTGTCAGGTTACCCAAAATATGAATTGGGCGCCAGGAACGTTGAAGGATTAGTATAGAGAATGCCTTGTGGACGGAAGCGGGGCGACGCGTATCGGATGAGATGCGGTAACGCGACTTGCGTTCCATGTGCACCGCTACCCTAAGCGCTGAATCATGGTGGAAGAAGCTGCTCCCATGACCGCTTCCGTGGGAGGAGAATGCGGGGTAAGGTATATAAATGTGGGGTAAGAGGAAGGAGGAATGTGCAGTTGATTGTGTCAATGCAACATCCTGCGACATCGATCTTCACCCACGGAGAAGGGCAAGCGCCTGCAATGGCTTGGAAGGGGATATCTTAGAAATCTTTGGTACCTCCTGGTCCGTCCAATCGCTCTTCAATCGGAGAAACTCGAACCGTGATTGGCTCATTGTTTTTTGAGGGTATTACGATGTCGCGTGCTTCTAAGGGTTATGGTGGTACGAGGATGTGAGTGCTGAGCAATGGTTCGATGGACATAACACAGTGGGAGTCGGGAGGAGAATCATCGGCGATGGCGTCCAGATACATGGCGTTTCTTGACCATGAGGCTGAACTTGCAAAAATGGAGAGCTGGAGATAGGAAAACTCGGGTCTTGGGCGAGGGAGGGAAAGGATGGCTCCCCCGGGTTGCATCCCAGAGTGTCGCACTGGGGGTCGACAACTTCCAAAGCTAGCTTGCTGTTAGGCTTGAACCCTCCTTCACAGGTAAAACCAACCCACCTCCTGCGCCATGGCCACCGGGTCCTGCAAGGTTATATGTGGCGTGCCGTCGTCTGGAACTTTTGCGGCATGCATCCTGAGCAGCCTACACCTTCGAGTCCTGCATGATGCTAGTCAAGTCGACCACCCCGTTTTGAGTCTGGGTGCCCTGGTACAGGGAAGAGAAATCCGGTTGAGTAGGCTTTGTAGACTATACGAGATTCAGTAAATGTGGAAATAGCTCATACAAACGGAGACATGCCTGTGTAGCATCCTGGATCGTAGTCAGAGCATTTTGATTCAAGAGATCCAAAAGCTGCTCATTTTGCGCCTTCCTGTTCGCCTTCCTGCTGCACTTCTTGAGAGCCTGTTTGGCTGAGGCCTGCTTCTTGGTGACGCTCGCCTTGCCCGATTTTTTTGACGACGAGCCCATGGTCCGAGTTGAGCGCAGTAAACGGCGATGGCAGGAAGAAACCTGATTATGTAACCCTCGCCTTCATTGCTCTCAACGACCACCACGATATTCCCTCCATCGCGTCCTGGCTTCGACACCGCGTATCCTACGACACGAAGCACCCTCACGACGACGAAGACGATAGTTCAAAATGTCTGACCAGGCGACCTTGAGCGTGACGATGCTGGGCGCTGGGCAGGAGGTTGGCCGGTCCTGTTGCGTGCTCCAGTACCGAGGGAGAACTATCGTCTGCGACACCGGTGTGCACCCTGCATACAGCGGGATGGCGTCGTTACCGTTCATCGACGATCTTGACTGGAGTACGGTAGATTGTATTCTTGTTACACAGTACGTTCATCGAAACTGTCTGCTACCTGGATGAACTCAATAGCCCATCTCCTTTAGTTTTCATTTGGACCATGCTGCCGCCTTGACGTATATCACTGAGAAGGTGAGCACTTTTCAACGCCTATAGTAGACTGGTGCTGACGGGACTTCAGACAAACTTCAAAGATGGAAAAGGAAAAGTCTACATGACCCATCCAACAAAAGCGGTTCACAAATTCATGATGCAGGACTTTGCCCGTATGAGGTGCGTAACTCACATTATCCTCCTCCAGCAACTACAATGATACCCCCCACAGCTCCTCAACGTCCGACGCGCTTTTCTCTCCGATAGACATGGAAATGTCCCTCCTTTCCATTATCCCCGTCTCCGTCCATCAGCTCATTCAAGTCTGCCCTGGAGTCAGCTTCACCCCATACCACGCCGGCCACGTTCTCGGAGCTTGCATGTACCTCATCGACATCGCCGGCCTCAAAATTCTCTACACCGGCGACTACTCTCGCGAAGAAGATCGTCACTTGGTCAAAGCCGAATTGCCTCCCATCCGCCCTGATGTTCTCATCGTCGAGAGTACCTACGGTGTGCACTCACTGGAAGACAGGGACACGAAGGAGAGCCGGTTTACTAGTCTTGTGCACTCGATCATCCGGAGAGGTGGACATGTCTTGCTACCGGTGTTTGCTCTTGGTCGCGCTCAGGAACTGCTACTGATCTTGGACGAGTACTGGAAGAAACACCCTGAACTGCACAACGTCCCCATCTACTATGCGTCGAGTCTGGCAAAGAAGTGTATGGCTGTATACCAAACCTACATCCACACGATGAACTCGAATATCCGAACGCGGTTCGCCAAGCGAGACAACCCCTTTGTCTTCAAGTGCGTCCCGATTCCGTTTCATTTCCATTCCTACTTACAGTCGAATCTAGGCACATCTCCAACGTCCCAGCAACTCGAGGTTGGGAAAAGAAGATCGCCGAAGGCCCACCATGTGTTGTCCTCGCAAGTCCCGGTTTCATGCAAGTCGGTCATAGTCGAGAGCTCTTCGAACTCTGGGCACCGGACGCTCGCAATGGCCTCGTCATCACTGGTTACTCGATCGAAGGAACACTGGCTAGGGTGAGTGTGGTCTTGTCGGTCGGGGTATCTTCATCTACCTACCACAGCAACATCTCCCAGACCTCCTGTATTTATCGTGATGATGAAATGGATATGTTTTTGCCCCCTCACCCTCATACCCCGTCTGAACTTCTCCTTTCACTGTGGGTCTGTGAGCTCAACCATCCTTTCCTTTTTTGCCGATTAGGACATCATGACGGAACCTGAAGAGTTCCAAGGTCTCAAAGGCAACACCATCCCAAGAAAGATCTCCGTCGACTACATCTCGTTCAGCGCCCATGTCGACTACGCCCAAAACTCCGAGTTCATCCAAGCCGTCAAGGCACAGCACGTCGTCAGTTCCATTCCATTCTATCGTCTCCCCGTATCCCCACTTCCCGGCCTAACGTCGCTGACCGACCGATTGGCATCACAACTTCATATGCAATGTTACTATAGGTACTCGTCCACGGAGAACAGAACACCATGGGACGGCTACGCGCAGCGATGCAATCCAAGTACAAAGAGCGTGATGAGGACGTGAAGATCCATACCCCACGTAACCTAGAAACCCTCAACCTCTCCTTCCGCGGGGAACGAGTTGCCAAGGTACATACCCGCATCCCTTCATTCATACCCTCCCAACGTCCTTCCCACCCCTCTCATCTTCTATGCCCAAAACTGACTAATTTCTTACCTTTCTGGGATCTCCCGACGACAACCCCTTCATTCGTTCAACGAAATAGGCTATCGGCACCTTGGCAGACAAAGCCCCGCAGCCTAACGACATCCTATCAGGCCTCCTCGTCGCGAAGGACTACTCGTACACCCTCCTTGATCCCCGGGACCTGCGCGACTTTGCTGGGCTCTCAACATGCATCGTCACGCAGCGGCAACGACTGATAATCGGGGTCGGCTGGGAGCTTGTGAGGTGGCATTTGGAGGGCATGTATGGGAAGGTTGAAGAGGGGTTGCATGAGGGTGTTCCGACGATGCGGGTAAGTCCGTTTCCTTCTTGGGTTGATGGATTGTCGAGTTGACGAGGGTTATGACGTAGGTTATGGGTGTATTGGATGTCAAGCAGACGGCGGAGCATCAGTTGACGCTTGAGTGGGAGAGTAATGCGAGTAATGATATGATTGCTGACTCGACGTTGGCGCTTATTACTGGTATTGACAAGAGCCCTGCTTCCGTTAAACGTACGCCTTGCTTTCCCTCCCTCTCGTCTTCTACCTAGCCCTCTGATTGCACTCTTTTCTAGTGACAACAACGCCTCACTCCCATGACCACTCCGACGACACTCACCCCCCTGATCACCATCACCCACACGCCGAACCCGAGGCCGACGACTCCTCTGTCACACGTATCTCGCGACTGGCGATGTTCCTCGAAGCGCACTTCGGTGACGTCGAGTTCCACATGCCCGACGTGGACAAGGAGAAGGAGGTCGAAAAGGAGAAGGGTGAAGATGAGGAAGAGGCGGAGAGCGCGAACGAGCCGTCGTTGCTCGTGGAGTTGGACGAAGCCGTGGCAAAGATTAACCTGAAGACTCTGGTGAGTTCCCAAACCTTTTTCACTGTCGCTTTTTCAAACATGATATTAATTTAAACACTCTATGTTTTCTAGACCGTCACAAGCAGCCACGAGCCGCTTAGAAGGCGGGTGGAAGCAGTACTCGACATGGCTATCACCACCGTCAGCTCGCTCACTGAATCTTTCACGTCTGGGAAGCGCCTTGGCGGCCCGGAAGACGCCCACACAGAGAAGGAGATGTCTCTGTCTGCCGACGCATCTATGGGTATGGAGGGCATACAATCCGAAGCCGGACCGTCTTCGTCACCTGACGGGAAGGAAGACAAGGACCAGAGCGTGAACGAGAGCCAGGAAGAAGGAACCAGCGGGGGTGAAGCGGAGGTTGTTGCAATGGACACAAACCCACCCGCAAACGATTCAGGCTCGAGTGCTGGTCCCCACCCTGTGGAGCCCACCTCTTCTTCAAGTACAACAGCAACATCAGGTTCTTCGACGCCCATAACAGCGCCCGCACAAGAGACCCCAGTTTCGCAAGACGAGAATGGTCAAGCTTCATCACAGTCCAATGATGAGGCTGCTGTTGCCGCCGCAGTTGTTGCGGCGCCTAGCAGCGGCGATGATGAGGATAACGAGGAGCTCGAAGTTCACGATTGACGCTAGAACTCTCCAGGCTTGACCTTACTCTCCCGTCTGTTTCTGATGTTTGGACGAAATTACTGTACATTTCTGGCGATGCTTCGTATCTCTTTTGTTCTATTAGCGCTGGCCTCTTGGCCATAATCGATATCATGATATCTGTTGAAATGTACATTGCGGGATGTGAATCGAAGTATACAATGAAGGGATAGCGTTGCGAAGGAGAGTGAAAGAGGAAACTAGTATACAACAGTAGTAAGCAGAGCTTGGACTACATCCAGGAACGAGAATTGTAGTAGGTCAGTAGGCTAGTCCAATATGAGTTCGGCCTCGGTGTGCGATAAGTGTAAATGAAAGGGAATGCTAGCTAAATCCGAAGAAGAGATCCGACCTGGAAAGGAAGACAGACAGAACGAAGTGGCGACGGCGAAAACGGAACGGGGAATGTGCGGAGGGAAGGTGGGGTAGATGGCTAATAGTCACGTCCGACGCTAATTCAGGATAGATTGTTAGTGTCCGTCGTGAAGCTTGATGATAACGAAGCACCCGTCGTGAGACCAGGCTACTCACCTCCAGTTCGATGTATTGATTTGTTGCTTCCACTTCCACTTCTCCCTGTACTGCTCCTGTTTCCGCTCCTTGTGCAATATCACCCCAATTGCTCCAAGAACGAATGGATGCACAAGACAGAACGCGCTCATGGTGATGAGTATAGGGTTGATTTTGGGGTATGTTTTGGGCGCTTCAAACTTCCCCAGTGCCAAGGAGATTGTGAAGGTGAGGGAGATAGTGAGGACGCCGACCCAGATGGCGGAGAGGAGGTAGGCTCCCATAAATCTGAACATCGAGTAGGTCTGCCGCGTGCGTTCGTTGCCCGAGTTTGAAAGGAGGACGGAGGTGACATGGTATGCGGCTGTGATGACGAAAGCGCCTGGAATGGTCCACAAAGCAGGCGTTATTGGAAGGACCAGAGCTCCCAATATGAGAATGCCGGTTGAAACGAGTAGCGACACACAGGTTAACAAAAAGAAAGGATGGGGCAGCGTCTGCATGGCATCCGGCTTGCGAAAGGGCGGTGTTGAAGAAAGGAATGGAAAGAGAAAATGAAGAGGCGCCAGGATATGAAGGTAGATATAGGAACTGGCCCTGTGGGTCGCCACAAACGTAATGATCAGAGCTTTGGTATCAGAAGGAAGATTACAACGATCCTTTCAAGGCATTCGCACCGTAGCATCGCACAGTCCACCGTCACAAACCTGTTTCGGGCTTGTAAACGCCTCATTGTTGGCGTGATATCCATATTGAATGAGAAGATCCCGAGTTCCCCCCTTCGCCCGTGACCCGTTGCCAAGATGTCGAGAATAGCTTGGAGTATACGGTACACCCACTGAGGTTTGAAATAGGCTGTAGAACCAAGTTTCCCCGATCATGAGGGTGCTCGAACCCAGGACTAGATTGCGACTGAGCCAGGTATACCAGTAGCATTTCCAAGTCCAGGGGGATGCAACCAAGAGACTTTGGAACCACCCGGGCATTAAAAGGCAAAGGACGTTTTCTCGCAGCATGAGAAAGCGATTTGCACGGGCGAGTGCATTTGACATGGGGAAGGAAGATGGATGCGGCTGCTGTGGGAACAGGGGCAGTTTGCTTGGCTAGCGTGACGCGTGACCTCCTCACGTGGACTAATGCACGTGGTAGTGACAGTCGCGAGGTGTGACAACGCGGTGCCAGCGTGTCGAACGCGCTTCGTCGTTTCTTCCACACACGTCATGCCCACCGAAAACCAAGTCCTCACTGTTCGACCCCACGGAGACGGTTTAGCAAGGGTAGCGTTCTCGAAGGATGGCTCGTGAGTCTACATTGCCTGAACTCCTCATAACGGGGCCTGAACAAGTAACAGAAAGGTCTTCACGGGCGGTCAGGACTGCCTTGTAAGGGTATGGGACATCGAGGAGGGTCCAGACAAGGAGCCAAGTACTGCAGCTGAGGCGGACGAACCGATTACATGGATTGCGGCCGCGGTGAGTTCGTTCTACCTGAAACCGCATTCCCACTGACTATTGGGCTAGGAGGACTGCTGGTTATCAGCAAGTGAGGATGGCGAAGTCAGGCGCTACGAGAAAGACTCGACATCATTCGATTCACCCATTGCCTCTGCTATTGGAGTCGCCGCTCGGTGTGTTGCCATTGACCCACAAGCTCGCAAGGTCGCCGTTGCAACAGAGTGCGTCGTTTTGCGACCGCCTGGGATTGTGAGCGCTACTGACATTTCGCAGTGAACTCTTCGTACGGGTGGTGGACATGGAGAACGTAATGAACCAGCAGAAGCTCGAAGGGTACACTTCGGCAGTTCGAGCAGTGTCATGGGATCCTTCTGGCAACATCCTGGTGAGTGCTGCATCGACCGTGTGGGAGATCGATACCCTGACTCAATCTAGACGACATGTACACAAGACGGCAAGATCGTAATTTGGGATATGGCTCAGTCACCACCAAAGAAGGAGAAGGTCATCGACGGGATCATCCCGGTTGCAAAAGACGAATCGTCCCCCGAGTTCTCCTACGACTGTTCAGTAGTCTGGCACACTTCGGGACAGTACTTCTTCGTGGCCTCCAAAGCTCACGGTAGGTGAGGCCCACCTCCACGCCATTCTCCCTCCTAATTCCTCTTCAGAAATTGTCGTCATCTCTCGCTCCGACTGGAGTCGCATTCCAGGCGGATACAGCGACAAGACCGTTGTTGGTGCGATCACCGCCCTGGCCCTCTCCCCTAACGGCGCATACCTCCTCTCCGCATGCAAATCCACCGTATTCGTTTGGTCAACTCAAACGAAGCGACCAGTATCACAACACACAGCGAACCAAGGCACTACCATCACTCAACTTGCCTTCAATCCTCGCCGAAATCTTCTCGCGTGGGCGGACAAGGAGGGTGGCTTTACGAGATGGGTCAAACCCGTTCCAGGAGAATTCCCCGACCCCATCCGACCCTCTATTGGTACTAAGGCCGGAGCATCGACGACGATCACCCGGAAACCTGACACCGACCTGTTTGGTGAAGATGACTTGGGGAAGGACGCTGGTATGGATGGCGACATTGACCTTGCGACTCTGGATGAGGATGAGGATATGCTGGATCCCGACAAGGACTGGATTATCGACGATATAGGTGGAGGGATTAACGATGAACCAGCACGAGACGTACCCCGGTCGAATGGCTATGTCAAGGAGATGGTGAGCATCACAAAGGCCCAGCCGCCTTTCCAACCCAGTTCGACGCCGTTCCAGAACAAAAAGCGGTACCTTGGTAAGGTTACCCCTCGCTTGTTTGCCCACGAAATCCTAACTTCTCTGTAGCATACAATGTTCTCGGTGTGATCGAAGCTATCGACCAGGACATTCACCAAGTCATCAACGTTGTCTTCTTCAACCAATCGAGCCGGTCAAGTTTCCATTTCACCGACCTCTTCAAAAACGACATGGCGTATCTCGGTGACTGTGGTGCAGTCTTCGCTTGTCCACCTGAGGAGAACCATCCCGCTCGTGTTCTTTTCAAACCGTATAGCCCCACAGCGCAGGAATGGACGTACTCTCTGCGTCCTTCAACGCGAGTCCTTGGCGTCGCCGCTGGTGGCCTTGCCCCATCGACATTCCAGGGAAACAGCAGTGTGGATTTGCAAGGTTTCGGAAATGTGATTGTTGCTACGAGCGAGCACGACCTCACCTTCCTTAGTGGGACGGGCAGGGAGCGCCGTATCATAGCTCTTCCTGGTGATTTTGTTACCATGATTGCCGCTCCCGAATGGGTATTGGTGGTCTACCGACCAGGGTCGACAACCATTGATGGTGAGGTTGCCTCCATCCAGACTTGCGTAGTATGTTCTAATCCCCCACACAGGCTCACAGAACCTGTATTTCGTGGTGATCAACTTTGAAGACTTCAGCGTGCGGCAGCGCGACGTCCTCCCTGTCCCGAAGGGTCACACCCTGAAATGGCTCGGACTCACCGAGGAAGGTTTGCCCGCCATCTACGACAGCAATGGCTACCTCTCCGTCCTATCGAAAGTTCGGATACCCCACCATGCCGCCTGGGTTAGGATCATGGACACCAACCTGCTTGAGCGGCGGCAAGGCAAGGACGAGTCGTACTGGCCCGTCGGCATCAACGACGACAACTTCATGTGCCTCATCCTCAAGGGTAACCAAGAACACCCCGGCTTCCCTCGTCCTCTCATCCAAGAACTCGAAATCCGCCTTCCATTCCGGCAAGCCGACGCCCGCGAGGAACAGATCGAGCGGAACCTTCTCTACGTGCAAACCGTGCTCGACTCCCTCGACGACGACCTCACAACCGATCCCATCCAGTCCCGCGAACAGGCCATCGACAAGGAATTCATTCTCCTCATCCAAGGGGCATGTAAAGCCGGCAACCTCCCTCGCGCCATTGAGCTCGTCAAGCTCCTGCATAACCTCCCCTCCTTCGATGCCGCCATTGCTATCGCGGACTTCTACAACCTCCGCGGCCTCCGCGAGAAGTTTGAGTTTGTGAAGCAGAAGAAGGAAGAGGACGAGGATAGGTTGGTCGTGGCAAGGAATAAGAGGCGGAGGTGGCTGAAGCCCGACCCGATGATGAGGCAGGTCGCAAATGGGGGTGGGAGTGGGATGTTTGGCGGTGGAGCGAAGTATGACCCGTTGGGAGATACACGTCCACCACCTCAGGTTGAGAGGCCGGGAATGAGTAGGGTGACGGCACCCGTGATTGAGAAGACGCAGTATGAGAGGCCTAGGTTTGGGGCCCCTTCGCAGAGTAGGCAGGCGCCAGCACCTGCGCCATGGGAGGACGAGCAGACTATCCAAGTGGACAGCCCGACTCAGGCGGAGAAGAGGAAGAGGGACGTTCTGGAGGAGTTCCCCATGTCAGATGCATCCTCCATGCCACCACCTAAGACCAGTAAGCATTGGATCCCAACCTTACAAAGCCAGGCGGGGTATTGACCATTTGCAGAGGGAAACCCCTTCGCTAGGAAAACTGGTCAAGAGACTAACCGCAACCCATTCGCCCGTTCAGTCGAAAAACAAGGCTCGCTCCACAAGAGCGAGAGCTTCTTTGACAAAGTCGACATTGCAGAAAGCGGGGGCTCAGTGCCACCAAAGAAACGTAAGCCGCCTCGCTCTCTTCTTTCCCGTCGGGTCGACGCTCACCTTCGATTCCCAGGTGGTGCGAACGGTTTGAAAGGCAAAGATAAAGCCTCAGAAAACCTCAAGAAACAAGCCACACTCTCATTCGGCATGCTCCCAAAGAAAACGAAGCCTAAACTAGCCACAGACGACTCGCAGATGGAAACACAAATCGAGACCCAAATCGAGACCCTGCTCGAAACGCAGGACGATACTCAGAAGACATTCGAGGATGTGCCGATGGCGGATAGTCCAGTGGATTCAGAAGAAACGCAGCCGGTCGATGAGGTGAGCAGGGATGATGCCATTTCGCAATTGCTGAGCTGACCCCCAGGGTCTTCTAGGAGTTGTTGGCTGCCTGAACCCGACGTTGAGCTTGATGTGTATCATTACCCTACTCGCTAGATCTTTGTGGTATTTATTTTTTCGTGTATATTACTCCACTAGACCATGCCCTAGGTTGACTTTCTATGAGGAAGCGGGACAAGAAGTTCCCAACGTGAAGTTTGTGGCCGATATCGTCTTCCAGGAACCACAATACCTTAGGATCGCGCGTCTTCCATGAACATGTGCCCAATGGAGAGGTTCTATCGCCAACCAAGTCAGCACTTCACGCAATTGCACCACGACAAGAGAACGGTCTTTCACATACCTGTGGTCTAAACGGCCAGTCGTTGAACGCCGTCACGACGCTCTTCCACTCCTGCACCGTGAGTTCCCGAGGAGCCTTCGTGACGTCCACACGTTGGTCTGCGGGTACTGAAGGATCGTCTAATTTCTTCAGGAGGGCTTGTGCACCGGGGCCAAGACCGCTGGATGAGCGAAAGACAATTCAAACTGAAGCTCAGAGAATGGAGGGCTGGGACACGCACGTAATACTCTTAACCAAGGGAGTTGCTTTGATGATGAAGAGGTTGCGAGTGACGAAATCCCAGGCATCCAGTAGCCCAGGTTCAATCAACTATCCATTGAGATGGGTATCATGAGTGAGAGGCGTTCGAGGCGTAGTGGGGACGTCACTAACCTGGTCCTCCAGGGGCGTAATCCGTACGGGTTGTACGGGAGCGTCAACAGATGACACCATGCGGACTGCGGCAGCCCGTGTCGTGGGGTGGTAAAAGTGGTCGATGGTCGGTAGTAAGTCTTCGCAAGGGTATGTTTTGGTCATTTCAGCGGCGCCTTGCGCCATAACACTGACTTTACACCGAATCTTAAAATCGGTTGGCGTTGCTGCGAGTCGCTGAGGGCAGAATCGAAGCTTGAGGGGGTGATAGTACTGAAAAGACAAGAGAACAGTCTGACCTCATACATTGATCTTGAAGTTATGATGTCGAGCGGAACGCGACCGAATCGGAAGAGCCACTTCTTGTCGGGTATTGCACGTGCAAGCTGCGCGATGAGCTGCTCCCCGTGGACGTTGCTAGGGACCTGGGCAATGAACTGGAGCTGTGGGTGTACTGGTGGGGTATCAGACCGAATTTCAACTTTCATGCCGTGTATGAACCAGACGCACGTACCTCCGGAGTTCCAATCCACGGTATCGACATCGTCGAACAGCCCAGCGTTCTCTATTTCCTTGTAAGCATTCCAGTGGAAAGCGTCGTATTCGATGAAATGGACACGGTCATCGACCTCTGTTAGGGGCTGCGACAGGGTGAGTGCCAGGGAAGCGGAGGACACGGAAACGCTGGCTACCTTTATCCACTCGAAGAACTTGGCTTCTTCCTCGAGAACAATAATTTTGCTGATACGTTCTCTCGGAAGAGCCAGTAGCGCTCTTGTCAGCTGTCCAGGTCCTGTACGCAATACCTCGTTCGACAACCAAACCACTCGGGTTTACCAGAACTAAACGCACCTGCCCAAGCTTCCACGATGACCTTCCCCTTCGACCCTTCCGGCACAAACTTCTCTGCAAGCTCCTTGGCAGTGTCTGGGTTGGATATCGTCTTCCGTTTTCTCTTCTCCGGGAACCTATAAATCTTCCACCACTCTTCTGGCGGAGGCAACTCAACGCCAGGCGTCTGCCATTTGGGGTCCAAGACTATCTTTCCGCCTCTGGGGCTGGCCTTGGCCGGCCCAGTTTCGTATGACCGGGGCCAGCTGGAAAGTTGGAGTAGTACTTGGCGTCGCCTGCAGAGCAAGGTCGTTGAGCGCAGCGCCGACGCGAAGGAGAGGGAGGACATGACAGCTCAGGGAAACCGGCGCGCCTGCCATTTTCGCGGCTCTGTTCTGTGTTTGGAAGTAGGTTCTCACAATCCTGGGCGTCTATTACCAGGTTCTCAGGACCAACCATCATGGGTCCATCATCACAGCCCTCATCTTGTCCTGAACGCCCACCATGGCTCGAATAACACTCAACTTTCGAGCCATAGGATTGCTGGCCCTAACAATCGTAGCCATTGCTGGCTTCATCTACTACACATATCGACCACCATTTGACCTGTACGACCAGCTGTTCCGCAGCGAAGTCAAGGAGTCTCAAGATTCGATCCGGAATACGGTTTCAGATAAGAAGTACGTCAAATTCAAGCAACTGCAGGGTGCTGGGTTCAATAACCAGGTGTGTTGTTTCTAAACTGCAAGCGTTGGGATTGGAGTTGACCGGCGCTTAATAGGCACAAGAGATCCTGCTCTTCCATCACCTTGCCCTCCAAACAGGGCGGACCTATGTCTATCAACCCTTCATCTGGAGGCCAAGGGGAGAGAAGGCAGAAGTGCCGTTATCTGCATTCCTTCGAGGCCCAACACGAGGTTCGATAAGCGCAGCGACCTTTGACGAGGTATGCCCCGAATCGGAGGTGAAGCACGTCAAGACACGCATGAACTATGATAAACAATGGGGCCATGCAAAGACTGTGCTGGGTGGGGGCGAGCGGTGCATCGTGGTAGACGACTGGTTGTTCAGTTGGAAGTGAGTACTCGCCGCTTCCCTGGGCAAAGAATTCCGCTAATCATGAACAGCTACCTTGCCTCTCCAGGCATTCATGACATATGGCCAAGCTACCGCAAGTACCTGGGGACCCACTTTGAGTGGTCTTCTCAGGTCCTCGACCTCGTCGAACGGACGCAGTCAGACCTCGGTATGCAATCGAACCGGACAAACAAGCACGACGGGTCGTATATGGCCGTACACCTTCGCCGCGGCGACTTTGAACACCACTGCGACTGGCTACGGCACCAGCGTACCGGATTCACAACCTGGGCCACCCTCCCTCTGCTTTCACACTCTACTCTACCCCCTTCCCTCGATATCGAATCCCCTGATTCCGTCTACACGCATTGCTATCCTTCCCTCCTGCGTATCCTCTCTGCCATCTCATCTCAAGCGCGTGACAAACCCCACATGCGGCGAATCCACATCCTCCACGACGGCGCCATCGACCACCCACTCGTATACCTGCATTACCACAAACTCAAGGCGGCTTTATTGGACAAGAAATGGGCGGAGAGGAATGGGTGGAAGGGAGGGCCGATGGTGCAAGTGACGCAAAGCAGTGACTTGAGTGTGGGGCGGGGGGAGCGAGATTGGAAGGTGTGCGTGGATATGGAGTTGGCGGTGAGGGCCCAGGCGTTTGTCGGGAATGGGTATTCAAGCCTGAGTTCGCAGATTATTGCGCTGAGGCTGGCGCAGGATGGGGGCAGTGTGGATGATATCACGCTGGTATGAAAAAATGAACACCTTTTCACTGGATCGCCACCACTTGGAGGGAAACTCCACGGGGGAAGAGCGCCCCCGCTCTCCAACATTCGTGGATCTACGTGGATCCTGGTCAATCCTCAAGTGCTTGCCGACCTCAATCCGAGTCGGTCCCGAATTCTTTGTGGAGGCAGTGTCCGCCCCCGCCGCGGTGCCTTTTCAGTGTCTACAGCATTTCCTGCTCACTCACACTATCGGCGCTGCGCACGCTAACAATAACTTACTAAGTTCCTTCAATGTGGCCCAAGCAGAGCAAATCGAAATTTCCGATAGGGATGGATTCGTGCTGCGGAAACGTGTGCAGCTTGCTGTGTATCCAAGCATACCGTTGAGGGACTTGCCAAGGCATCGAATCGCAGCCTTTCGCAGGGATCACGGCCAACACCATGCCGATGGTGGTTGCCACTTCGCGATCCTGGTGTTACAGCTTGTTGCATCGTTTTCGCTCGGGCTTTCCACAATTTCGCATCCTGACCCCGATCTCCACTTCGCACGACAAAGAGCTGTAAATGCAATGATGCGCATTGGGTACCTCAGGGTGGGTGGTAAGCATCTCTACACCCCGTTGTGAGAGCCACAGGGCCGTGTTTCTGGGCGCCGTTTCAACTCAACATTGCACTAATAGATCTTCGATGGGGGTTAAATATATAAAGCCCAGCTGGAGCCTTCGTACTTCCTTACTAACTTCCGCTAAAAGCGCGCACCCCCTCCTGCCACGGGCCTAGATTTGCACTTTCACTAGTCGCAGGTTCCCCGATCTCTAGAAGCCCATACCTAAAGAGCCATGTTCCCTACTCCCGTGGGAGGCTTCATCCTACCCTCCGAGTTCGCTGCCTGTGTCGTTTTCGCCATCCTATATGGCCTCCTGCTCCCGCTGGTCGCCTACCGGATATTCGACAGGCGTTCGCGGACGTTCCTCCTCCTCGGCACCATCCTATTTGCAGTAGAGAGGTCAGTTCTATCTCACTAACCTTTCAACCCCCAGAACGCGCATGTTGACGCTAGAGTTTCCGTGGTCTCCAGGATCGTCGTATTCTCCCTTCGCGCCGTTGCGACCCGCCGTGAGGGCTACCAAACCTCCGACAGCCTCAACAAGTACCAACAAGCCACTTTCGGTCTTGGCTACATCGGCATCGCCAACGACCTCGTCAACCTCCTCCGCTGCGCTATCGTCAACCCCACCTTCGGACACGAACGATGGGAGGAGGCCCCCGCATCCGCATCCAAAGACACTCACTTTCGCACACCCGAAGAAGGCGAAGAAGACCACCCCATCCAGCGCCGCAACATGCGCACGATCGCGGGGTGGGTGAGCCTCGCGTTTTTGGCGAGCAACGTGCCCGGTATCATTGCGGGTACTATGTTCCACAAGGATAGCTTTGGCGATGCGGACAAGGGGAGGAGGGTCGCGAGTTTGCGGTACGCGAGCTCGGGCGTTGCGCTGTTCTTGATCGGCATTATCGTCGTTTGCGCTGCCTGGTCCCAGAGGAACCAGCGCCGTACATGTCTCAAGGCACTGTACACCACATACGCTCTTGCCGGATTGACTGTGAGTCTATGACCGCCCCACTGTACTTCCCCACAACAAACTGACCTTACTGATTGAATAGGGCATGGTCGCTGTATACCGCCTCATCGTGATGTGGAACGACGTCCCCTACCTCGAATACACAGGCCCAGGGTCTCTCACCAGCGGCCCCGCCAAAGTAACCTTCTACATGTTCCACGTCCTCCCCGAATGGGTCGCCATCGCTGGCCTCCTTGGTCTACCCATCCGCAAGATCTACGGAACCGGTTTCTGGGGCGACTGGCGGGCGAAGGACGATACTGAGAAGCAGATCGCGAAGAGGCTCGCAAAGAAGGAGAGGAAGGACGCGGAGAAGGATGCACAGAAGGCGGCGGAAGCTGGAAATAAGGACGGTGTGGAGTTGCAGCCCATGTCGTCGACGAACGGGTTGATCAGATAGCATGAGATAGAGAGGGAGAGGGGTCCGATGATGATAATTTATGTATGCACACTACCATATACGCTTTACCATAGTATACCTGGTCAGCTCTTCTAATCGTAACCGTCTTTTCTTGTTAGTATCCCCTGGCTTGTTCTCTCCAATCTCTGCAGTCCGAAGGGCATTGTCTCTGTTATCGTCCAGGATCGACTTGAGCTCTTTGTTGTACTTCTGCAAGAGGTCGTCAAGAAGGGTGCTAGAGAAACGCCGATGGACACGCACCCGTTCCTCCTTTCCTTCTCCAATGGGATCCCGCCCGAAGTCGTTCACTACATCCGCTGCCTCGCGTTCCTCCATACTCGCGCGTCTCCGAGTCGCATAACTGATCAAGTTAATCCCAATAATCACCTTGATCACGACGAAGCTGCGAAGAGGATACTTTTAAATTTCTTTTTTTGTCATCCGAGTTGAGCACAACCACATACCATAGCCACGACAACAGCGCCACGATCGTCCAAGTCGCATAATACACCACCTCAGCCTGCGAAAGCGACCGGATCGTCCACGTCCACGGGTAGGTGAAATCTGAGTTCAAAGAGAAGACCAAATTGATCGACTGTGCCCCAACAAGGATGGCCAGTACCGCGAGAGGGATGGCCGCGAACCCCAGCCGACGCGCAACTAACGGTGATTGGTCAACATATGAGTGTTTGCGCGCTGTCCGGAGGCGCCCGACCGCACTCCCACTGGAGAGGTCCAGACAGAGTACGTCGGTGTACCGCTCGTATACAGACGGTCGGATGTGGTTGAACTTGGTGATGAAGGCGTGTTTGAGCCAGTCTACAAGCATTTCACAGCCCATGACGATTATGACGGGCTAGACATCCGTCCTCAGTATCCTGGTCTGGGGGGCGATGAGCGAAGATAGGACTCACATATGAAATGGTCCAGAGGACGTTGTTCCCTCGGAACCACCCAAAACTCTTCGGTAGGACGAACCCTTCTGCGAAGTCGAACTCAGTCCCGCTTAGTTCTATGAGGTTGCGGAAGGCGATGATCACAAGCATGAGGGCGAGTGTAAACCGCTCGACGATGTCTACGAGAAGGATCAGAACCGAACTGTGGCTGTATAGAGTAGCGAACCCACCAGCGCAGGTTATCTGGAAGAGATTGTCTTTTTCGAACTTCTTGAACACGCTACCTTTGATCTCAACGAACTGGTTGGACACGAGCAACGTGAGGAGGGAGTTGTCGAACGAGTTGATCGCAACGTTCATGGCGAGCACTTGCCAAACCATAACAAGAGCATGTACAACTGCAACGTGCCTAATGAGCTCCGGTTATGCGCCAGAAACCCATTCAACTTACCATTGTAAGCGAGAGCCAAAGCAAAAAAGAAAAACGGTCGTATCGTCTGGCTGCTGACTGGTCTCCGGTTCGTCAAGGGTTCCAGCGTCGATCGGGAGAACAAGCAGTCGAGGATATCCTGGCCAATCGACGCGCACAACCTATCCGCAATCTGCATCTATGAGTACACGGCTCACGGAAGTATTATCACCACCCACCTCGAGAGCATTGAAAATAACATAAAGCTTGATGGTATCTTGTCCTCTAATGGTGTGGTATATTTTGCTCGCGTCGGTGAGGGGATTCAGGATGAGCAAGGATGCAATGAGGAGGAGCCCACGCAGGAGGTCGGCTTTCTGGGATGGGGGAAGTGGCGGAGGCGAGCGTCGGACCATGTTCCACATGAAGCTGAAGCATGCGAGGAAGAAGCGGATGGGGAGGATGGTGAAGGTGTAGAGGAAGGAGTCGAAGCAGACAATGAACCCAAATCCGATTATCTATGCGGCGTAAGGTAAGGATTCCGTAGACGCGAAGCTCAGGCCTTACCTTTTCCATCGCCACGGGCATACTCAAGAAGTTGCTGACTCTCTCCCACTTCTGCTCCTGATGCGAGTCGAAGTCTGTCGCGAGCAGCTCCTCCCGTAGGTAGTCCCACAGTGAGAAAGGTCCATGGCGTGCAACCACCTTTGGCGGCTCGGGTGTCTCGAATCCTGGGGATATAGGCGATAATGGGGTGGTTGGCGTGTACGCTTCCGGAACGATAGGTGTTGGAGGCAACGACGAATATGCGGTTGGCCGACTCTGCCGGCTGAACAGCAGAGATTTGGGAGACCTCGAGCGGCTCGTCGGTCGAAAGTCAAACGGATTCACATTCTCCTGCTCGTCCTCATACTCTGACCCGTCAGTGTAATGGCTCCGACCGCTGCGCCGAAGGTCGTGTCGTGTTGGTTCCGCAGTGTTTGGTGGACTGAGGGACACTCTTCGGGGAAGTTGTTTTCTGAAAAGGGGTGCGGTCTTCGGAGAGCCTGGAGACCTGTTCGCATTCAGAGCTGCTGAAGAAAACCTCCTCCTGGGTGTTCGAGAGGGCATGCGGGACGACGTATGTGTGATCGTCATATTGGACAGAGTTCAACGAGCGTACCGCTCAGCAAAGCATCGTCTGTGGCTGAAATATCAGTTCCAAAGCACCTCCAGTGTCCCAGATACGCACAAAGCCGGAAAAAGGAGCGACCCGAGAGATGATGAACGTTCAAGACAACGTCAAGCACTATCATTCGGTCGTGTCGTTTACCGGTGATCATTTATTTAGCCGACCCCTAACCTCAGGCTCTGGCAGTACCTCCTTCAACTCGCGTCACGGTGCCTCGCCCGGCGTCTCCTCCTCTAGTTCGTGACGGCCACCTTCCTCTCCCCCTCCGAAACCGCTCCATCTCATGTCCCAACCCTTTGAAGGGCCTCCCCTTCAGAGTGGCAACGCAATGACGATCGATAACGATCAGGCAGCGGCGAGGCGTTCACTCGAAGTGTTGCAGCACCGAATATCCCAACTCGAAATCCAGCTGGAGGAGCTCCAGAAGCAAGTCCATGTCCAGAGAAATATCATACTTCCAATTCAGTCGCTCCCCACAGAGATATTAGGCGCAATATTTCTGTTTGTCGTCCCCGACAGTGCTCTCGATAGCCGAGATAGAGACGAACTGCTGCAGCTCAACCTGGTTTGTGGAGGCTGGCGTACTGCGTGTTTCCTGACACATAGGCTATGGAGCGGCGTGCGGATAGGGCCCATGGATACAGAGTACGACAGGATCGTTACATGGCTTGGGCGGTCTGGCACGGCCCCAAAGGCGGTCGAGTTCGACTTTTCTAGGGTCAATAAACCGCCCTTGAAGAAGTGCGAATGTACCGATGGCAAGCCATGTTACTCGACCAATGTAGTTTTGCGACGGCTACTCACCGAAGGCCCCGCCCTGCACCGTTTCAAGCTTGAGTGCTCCGGCCCTCAATGCTATCTGAACTGGATCGCCACTCTCTCATCCGTTCCTAGACAACCATCGATAGCTCGCCCATGGGACCACCTCACTGCTTTCGATCTCACCTTCACTTTCGATGCACGCTGGATTGAGCCGGAGGGTCCATCTCAGTCCATTTTCTTCCACCTCCCCCCGACCCCGACGCTGCTTTTAAAGCTCCCGCCCTCATTTCCTGCATTCGAAGACCCCGCCGACTCCGCCCATGCCGTCCTCTACATCCCCCCTCACGCCTTCGCCACTCTTACAGCATTGGATATCCAATGGAACTGGTACGGAACCCACATCATCGACCTTCTCGAGCAGTGCCCCCAACTCGAGTCCGCCACGATCAATACCAACAGCACGTCCCCAGACGACGAGCCCACCTCACACCATCTCGAAACCCTCGCGGAGTCCCCTATCCTCCTTCCAAAGCTTCAGACACTCCACCTTGAATGGATATCCAAACTCGACCTCCTAAAGTATATCCGCGCCCCCCTTCTCCGTCATATGCGCCTTCGGTGGCCCACCGGTCCCAGCGATTCACTCCCCGATTGCTCCTTCTCGAAAATTCTCACCGACTTCATTCACGAAAGTGGGCTCGAAGACACGCTAGAATCTCTCCACCTATCCAACCTGTGCACCCTCACGGACCATTTCGCGTTCGTCCTCTCGAACCTCTGGGGCCTCAAGCACCTTACACTCGAGCGCGTGATAGTCCCTGGCGTTTGGGTAGTTTGGCAGCTCTTTCACCAAAGGGCGAAATCTGCGTCCTTTGACCAAGACGAAGTGTTTCAACTTCCCTTTAAGGGACGTCAGTACCTCCCCTCCATGAGGAAGCTAGAATTGCTCCACGTCTCGGATGAATACCGCCTCGAGTGGGTCGGTATTTACCTGACAGCAAGGAAGGAAGGGATACCTTGCGATATAACGGTGTCTTACGAGCAGAGGAACGTACGACGGAAACGCCAGGACGAATTTTTCAAGATGCTCGTTGAATCAACGAACAAAGGGGGAGGCAGATCCGTTGTTACTATATTGTAGCTATGATCACAAAATTCCAGGGTAGATTGACAGCTCGCGTTCAGTAGATCGTAACCTTAGCGTGACTTCGAATTTCCTGAGCAGAGACCCCCGCCAGACCGTCAATCAACGCAGGAAGGAAGGTTCCCGGGCCTTTCACCTCGGCCCTCTTCACAACGATCTCGCTCGCAACGGTCAACACCAACACCCTACAGTGAAACATCTTCAGCATCTTTGCACTCGACCAGGACACGAAACAGAAGAAGTACGCACCCGGCAATTGCTGCAACAAACAGCCTCTCGAGATCAACGATCCTCGTCCGCTCGTTATCCTGGACCTCGACTTCGTGCATGGCCGTGGCGCAGAAGGACGCGATGATGCTGCCGAGGATGCACCCGGAGCCAGTGATCTTCCCGAGCAGACCGTCTCCGTTCTCCAGTACAGCGACATTGGTACCATCGGAAATGTAATCAGTGGGACCAGTCAGGACTATCACGCATCCTAATCAAGCCAATGTCAGAAGGGAATGAGGTGTTGACGCGAATATGCAACTTACGTTCACGTTTGGCGAAGTCCCTCACAAAGGAGACGGGATCCTTGAATCCGGAACCGACGCTGTCGACCCCCCTGGACAGTACCTCAGAAGTTCCGGCCAAAGCCGCCATCTCTCCAGCATTGCCTTTGATCACTCCGACTTGGAAAAGGTCAAGCAGCTCTAATACCCTTGTGTAAGATTCTATTCGGATTGCGAAGTCGAAACGGCGCACCCTTAACGCTCTCTTTTCTGAATGAAGTCGCTCCAACTCCAACAGGGTCGAAGACGATAGGCTTCCTGTACTTGTTCGCGAAACGCCCAGCAAGGCGTGGGCCATCGAGCCCATCTGCCCTAAGGGTGCCAATATTGAGTAGGAGGGAACCACAAATCTTCGCCAAGTCCTCCATCTCCTCCGGTTCAGTGGCCATGATTGGGCTTGCACCAATGGCCAGGGTGACGTTCGCGGATTGTGTAGCAACAACGTTGTTGGTGATTTGATGAACCAACGGGCTAACCGTTCGAATTTTGTTGACAAGCTCAGAGATTTTGTCGATAACATCGTTCTTCGTAGAAAGGGTTCGAACTTGGGACTGCTCGTTCTTGAAGGCTTTGATGATGTTGCTGAGAGCAGTAGCAGCACCTTTAGGGTCTTTTGAAGCCACAATCTCGGAAACGACGGCGACGCCATCCAGTGCATGTCCCGATACCGAGGCACTTCCGTGGAGGGTTCTCCACAGGTTGCTCGACTTAATACCACCTATACAAACACAAGTTGGTCAATGAAATCCAGCGCCAGCTCTTGGATAGTACACACCGATAGCAACAGCCTTGATACCGGTACCATCCAACTCCTTCAATCTCTCCCCCATTCCTCTCACTCCAATGATCGGGTTCGTAAGGTTCTTCGTCTTCGTTCCCCACACAGCTCCGATCCCCACATAATCTACTCCCAGCTTCACCGCTTCGGCTACGTGTTCGGCTGTGTTGCAGCTCAGACCAAGGACAGTTCCTGGGGGAAGGAGCTTCCGGGCGAGGGTAATGTCCATATCATCCTGGCCAACATGGACACCGTCTGCACCGACTGCGAGGGCAACGTCGACGCGGTCATTGACGATTAGAGGGACATTGTACTTGTCGCATATTTTCTTGCTTTCAGCTGCGATTTTGATAAACTGGAGCCCGTTAGCGTGTAAAGCTGGGAATATGGGAAGGTAGCCTCACTTCGCCCGTGTCTGTATCCTTCTCGCGTACTTGGACGACGGTGACGCCTCCTTGAATGGACTTTTACGATAGAGGAATGTGGGGAGCACGTTAAGCTTAGAGTGTGACGATGGGAGAGGCTTGGTGTACTTCTTCAAGTGATTCGAGGTAGTCCTGACTCGATTTCCGTCAACTCCCATGCGACGAGCAAAGAACCTTGAATTGTTGGGGCTTACCTTGCCCGGCGGGAGCAAGTCGCGTCCAGTCACAAGGTAGACTGAGTAGTCAATCTCCTTCACCATTGTTTACTGAGTGTCGATGACGATGGTTGAAAGCAGGAGCACGAAAGCGTTGGCCCCTGACGGGTGCGCCCAATTGATCTCACGGGTGCTGATAAGATAAGATCATTAGCCGGGGATTATGTAGATGCCGGAGGATGCCTCCTCATCGTTCCGTTCGGACTCGGATGGATGAGAAATCTTTGACACTATCGTTACAGTATTGAACAGTACATCAATAGGTTGTGTGGAGAATTTTTTATAGGTACAGACCTGCCGATTCGGAAGGGTAGTAACCTGAACAAGCATCCACCCCTCACACAGTTCGCAATGGTGGCATGCGCATCATCCCGAGCCTATACACCACAGCAAGGATGCAGACCACCACCCCGCACCCCAAAATTACTCGGTATGCTCTTTCTTCCTTAAAAGGAGGGTCGCTGTGCTGGCTTTCCCCGGCCGGCTCGCCAAAAATACCGACGTTCCCCAACCGGACCTCAATGTCGTGGATCGTGGCCTCCGTGACCTTCTCTGAGCCGATGTCATATTGAGGGAATGCTTCGAGTAGCGCAAGCAGCGTTTGTTGGAGGAGTAGACCATCTGTGTTATCTTTGACGACCAACCAGCTTGTCTCTGCAGCAGCGAAGGTTCATTCGAGGTTCAAAAGGGCCGCAGTTCGGTCAGCTCGCCGGTGAAGTGGGCAGACAATGACTGTGGTTGGGTACTTACCCTCAACAATACCAAGCTTCACGGAGTTGGTGAATGCGGGGAACGACCTCTTGTTGTTCGTTTTGTTCACAGCAAAACTGAGCTCTCGGTGAGTATCCGTGGTCGCAGAATCATTTTCATGTCTCGTCGCCGAATTTTACTCACGCGACTTCCTCAATCAGTCCCTCGTACTGTTGGTAGTTGAACTTCGAGTCCAGCCTCAAGGTGTACTGAGGAAGGTTGAAAGTTAGTTATCGCATGGACTGTGTCGCAAAATCCTTATACCTTATCGGCGATCAACGTGTTAGGGTCTGGCGAGATTACAAGGTGCCATGGTTTATGGGTAGGAGAATGGAGCGCTGAGAAAACCTCTCGAAGGGTGCTGCAGCTCATCGCAGAGGCCAAGATACTGGGAGCGGAGGGAGTGGATCTTGAGCCCCACCCCTTGAAAAAAAGTGTAACTTTAAATAATCTTCGGTTGCCAGTGTGACGTGACGGTTCGTGTGCGGAACGAGTTCAATTAAGCTCGTGCAATGTACGTACATTGGGGAAGGCGGCGTGGCGCGGGCGTGACTCGAGCGAGACCCAGAAACGGTGACTCATAAACCCAATTCCTAGGCTCAGTGGTATGCCTCTTCTCCCTCGCCACTCCTTCGCTCGTTCAGTGGATTCTCGTGCGAGACTCGTTTACCCGTGCGGATTTGTCCAGAGACACAGATCGCCTCTTCTGGTCGGTCGGGAGTATGCATTCCCGACTATTTCCTAGAACAAGAGTGAGCCAATACTTTTTGTGGTCCTTGTTTCATTGTAACGCTGCGGGACAACTCGTGGTCAAACTCAATAACAAAGTCGCATTTTCCCCCTGCGCTTCCTGCTGGGCTATCTCGCAGATTAGTGTACCCGGAGGTAAGTAGCCTACCTCCCACAAGGTTTAAACGGAGCAGGTCGAGTATAGAAGTTGTCCTGGATCCGCATTCGGGAATTTAGCGCCCGTGAACCAACATACCGCGTGGTCCATCCGTGGGAAAATATACAGCACAGCAAATCGCCGCCCATGTTCGCCCTCGGCATGACTACGACTGCTATACAATTGGCGACAATGGGGGGCATGGAGGTAACGCCCCTTGTCCACTACCAACACACACATGGCTCCCGGTTCCGTGAGGTCCCTCCGCAGCATCTTGAGCGGCCACAATTCTGCTTCTTCTACATCTTTGGTAAGTCGACTCGCTCGTTGGAGGAGTATGCCCAGATGCTAATGCTCTGGTCAGGCCTCTTACCAACCGAGTATATCTCGCGTTCTTGACGATGCAGCACCTTGTTCCTCGACACCCTGGCAACCAGTGCAAAGCCTGGAAGATCTCCCAGAAGAACTCATCATATGCATCCTCTCGCACATGGAAGATAAAGAGCTACTTCTCTCCTCGGGCATCTCGCGATCCATGAACCGATTAGCCGTTCAGCAGTTGCTCGGCTACCTGCGCATTGGAGACCCCACAGCGGGGAATTGCAAGGTTGTGCTAAGCGCCCTAGCCCCCACCGGCCACGCGGATGCCTTGACAGCTCTTCTCCACTCCATCCATATCAAGGATATCAAGAAGCTCGACATTCGCCACCTCTCATACACTAGCGCCCACTCCCTGGTGCACCCACTCCGGCGGACACTTCGTCTCCTCCGTAATCTCAATTCTGTGTCCGAAATGACGTTGAACTTTCCGTCGTATTTTGGGGGAGATGTAACCGCCATGCAGGAGAAATACCTCAAAGAAACCGTCGGGGTCTTCGAGGAGGTGTTGAACGAAATTGTCCTGAAATCGTGCAAGAGGTTGTATTTGCGTGGGGCCCGACGCCTCCTGGCAGACGCCTACCAGCCTCGTGGACAAGACTCTGGTCCTTCACAACTCGTTCCCACAGCTCCCGGAAGCAGGACACTATTCAAGCGTTTCATTGGTGCCAAAGACTACCTCGACAGACAGAAGGAGAAGAAAATCGACGACACCATCGTCCAAGACGATCTACGCTATTCTCGCACCACAATTGCGGGATCTAGAATCTTCGCTCGATGTACCCCGGCCGCCTTGTCGCGAACACAACTAACCCACATCAACATGAACACTGTCGACTTCCTCCGCCCTCCCCTATCGCAATGGCTCTTCCCCATGCTCCGCGGGTCCCCCGTCAAGTCGATGTCCTTCGACTTCCACAGCCTATCAACGACATGGCCAGACCCCCAAGAGTACGACTTCATGCTCGGGCGCCTAGCCGCCGTCCTCCCCGACCTCCAATCTATCCACATAAACGGGCTAAAAGAACCCGCACTCCAAATCTTCACGAAATTCATGAACAAGTTCTCCAACCTCACGAGCATCATCATCGAGACCCCCAAACGCGAAACGACAATCGCTGCCATCCCTAGACTTCATGCCCCCGTAAACAACGTGAATTCCAACTTCAACTCCACTCCACATGTCTTCGCGCCCACCCTTCGCCAGATAGATGGTCCAGTCCAGTACCTGACGTGGTTCTTCAATACTGCATGCCAAAGCACTATCGAGGAGCCCACGTTCCCCAGCCTTGTGCCAAAGGCAGTTACGCTCGCCGACCTCGTACCAAGGTTCCCTTCCCTCGCCAAAGTCCACATCGACTACTACTGCGTACGCGGCGTCACCTTCGAACTCTCCGTCCTCGCCGAGGCCATCAGCTCAGTCCAAGAAGCCATCAAAAGCACAACGGGCCTCATGCCCACCCGGACGAGGAAGGTGACGATTGAAGTGCACCTCAAGTTCGACCAGGAGTTCCGCGGTCTGCTGCCGTCGTGGTCGGAGGGCGACACAGGGGTCGCGAGGCTCCCACTGCTTACGTCCGTACTGCGGAACGTCCTCACTGACCTGGAAGGGCCCAGCGCGGTACTGGATCGCTGGATAGAAGGTCTTGTCCCAGCTGGGAACGCAGCACCACCAGAATCACCCTCCACCCAACAGCCTGCCCCAACGGATGCGGAGGAGCCCTCAATCGAGGATGAAGACAACGAACCTGAGGAAGACGCAGATCGTGACGGGACGAGTCTCGGGGTCCTCGCCACAGTCCAAAAAGTCTTCCTCGCGCTTCCCGGGTCTCGAAAGGACATCATCGAGGGAAAGTTCAACGCGAGGATTTTGGCCGCGGTGACGATCTTCTGGGGGCTGAGGAATTTGAAGTTGATGTCGACTGGAGCTTCGGCCACGCGCGTCGGGGAAGAGGCGGCTCAGTTGTCCAGCATAGAATTCGAGTTGTTCAGAGCTAGAAATCCTAGGTTGAAGAAGATTGAAGTTCTGTAGTTATTGGACTGCATTCACGCTGCGTTGTAACGAGACGTCCATGCATAATCGAGACAATACCTGGTGTGTTGGGTCCCATGCGAAGGTTTCAGCTTCAACAAGCGCCCAAGTCAACCAACCCCAACCCTAAGCCAAGCCAAGCCGCCATTGGGACAAAAGCAAAATCATTCCCGTGGAGCCCCCGGGTGGGTACACTTTTCGTACAAAATATCAACAAAAAACACACAAGACAGTACGTACATACACAAATTAGCAATAGTAATCACAAAGGTATGAGCGCTGAGCAAACCGAAAGAAAAAGACCCAAAGCCCATACTATCGATAGACGTTACAGTAAGCTACTTTCAGGGTGGAGTGGTGTGGTGTGGTGTGGTACGGAGAGGGGAAAGAAACAAAAACGGAAAATATACAGTGAAGCGAGTCCGTCAAGTCCGTCGTCAAGAAATGGATATAGTTGAGGGCATTAGCCGGCTCTGCGCATCCCCACCCTCCCCTGCGCCTCTTCTCACCATCTTCCCAGCCTCCCTCAGCCTCACCTCAGCCTCGCTCTTCGCCCCTCCTCTCACCCCATCCCAAATTCCCCTTCACCTACGGTCCTACGCACTCAAGCCACCGCCGCCGTCCCCCCCACCTGACTAACCGGCGTCCCAGGCGTCCCCGGCCTCGGCCCCTGTCCCTGTCCCCCTCCATGATGGAACCCCCGCCCCCTATGATGCCCCCCACCCCTCCCCCCACCCCTCCTCTCCCCCGCTCCCGCGCCATCCCTCCAATTCGCGTTCGCCTCCCCGCCCTCACGCGGCGGCCCCCCATGACCTCCCCGCCCGCCTCGGAACCCACCCCGGAACCCTCCCTCGGGGCGGTCGCCTCTCGGTTCCCTGGGGTACGGGGGTCGGCCCTGGCCTTCACCGTTCTCACCTCCGCGGGGTTCGCGCGGTTCCCTGGGCTCACGGGGCTCTCGAGGTTCACGGTCACCCCTTGGTTCCCTAGGTTCACGGTCACCTCTGGGCTCCCTAGGCTCACGATCACCCCTTGGCTCTCTAGGCTCACGATCACCTCTCGGCTCCCTCGGCTCCCTAGGCTGTCCGTCCCCCCTGAAGCCCCCGCGGAACCCACCCCGCTCTCCACCCCTAAACCCACCCCTCTCTCCCCGGAAGTGCCCATGTCCCCGCCCCCTTCGTCCTCCCTCGCCCTCACCTCCGGGTCCTCCAAAACCTCCACGGTGTCCATGGTGATGATGCCTCCCTCCGCGTCCGTGTCGTCCGCCGCGGTGGCCGCCCTCGGCTTCACCGTTCACACCCTCAACAGCTGGCGTAGCAGGCTCTCCTGGGGTCCCCGAGCCGGATGGCTGGAGCGACTCGATGGGAGGTAAGGAGTCTTCGCCCTCGGTATTCGCCCAATCAAGCGTCGACCCGCCGCCTCCAACAACACTCTTCCCTCCACTCGGCACCCCTTGGGCGGCCCCGTTCACATGCTCGAGCCCCGGGGGCGCACCATGCGCAATATCCTCTCCCACCTCCAACTCCACAGGCTTCTCCACCCACTCCGCGCTCTCCTCAAAGTTCGGCTCGAGTTCGTCCTGCGCATCCGCGTGTTCGGGCTCCTCGATCTCGGACTCTTGCATGAAGTGGAAGGAGCCTGTGAGGCTTTGGCTTTGTGCGAGGCCGGGGCCATGGCCAGTGGTGGGATCGCCATGGTCTTCGCCTGAGATGGAGGGTGCGGAGACGGATTGCTGGCGGTCGTCGATGGGGCTCTCGGGGGTTGGCGTAGGTGGGTTCAACAAGGCCTTGACGATCTCGTCGATCCTCGCGAAACTCACACCCTCATACTCTCCATCTAGGCTCAAGAACCCACTCAACGCCGTATCCTTGACCTGGGGGTCACCGCTTAGGGCCGAGGCGAGCGAGTACACGACGGTGCGCTCGAGGTCGTCGGAGAAGACGGCGGAGGATTCGAAGGGCTGGGTGTTGAAGGCGGGGGAGAGGTGGAGGAGGGAGAGGAGGGTGGATGTGCGGGCGATGAGGGTGGTTTGGGCGGTGGAGACGGCGGATTGGATGCGTTCTTTTTCGGCGCGCTCGGATTCGAGGCGTTTGGCGGTGAGACCCTGGGCGAGGTCGGCTTCGTAGTTCTATGTTGGGGTTTTTACGTCAGTTGTTGGTTTAGATGGTGAAATGCAGGGAGGAGATGGAAGTGAGTGTACTAGGGAATGCGTACCTCGATGACTTTCTTGACTTCGCCCAACTCTTTCTGAACAGCTTCGAGGCCAGGGAGCGACTTGATGCCCCGCTTCTGGTCACCATCGAGCTTCTCCGGATCCATACCCGCATATCCCACAAAGCGCGTCTATCATTGTGTGTCGTCAGTACCCCGCACGCGAGCATGACGCGCCCAGATGCAAGCGCGATGAGGACAAGGGGAACGGACGTACAATCTTCTTCGACGTCGCCTTCAGCCTCTTACTCACAAGCTCCGCGATCGGGCTGAGGAGGGGGCCTCCATCGTCATCGGGGAGGGGGCTGTTGACGACCTGCGCTGACCCCGGGGCGGCGCTGCCCTCGCGCGTAATGGCCGATGGCGGGGGAGCGAGATCTGGCTTGAGGTCGATGGGGGGTGGGGCTGCCGGTGTGAGTGCTGCGCTCTCGACGGTCGGGGTGGCTGGTGCGTCGTCGTTGGGCCCTCCGCCTCCCGCGTCGCCTTTGGCCTTGGTCTTTCGCCTGCGCTTTGCTGCGGCCTTTGAGGGAACGTCCTTTGGGGGTGCGCCAGGGACGATGCGGGGCTGGGCTGGTTCGGTGGCTGGGGCTGGTTCTGGCATTATTATTGGGTGGTGGGTGTTTGGGTGCAAGTGGGATGCGGATTCTTCTCACGCGCACTTGAACTTGGAGTAGACTCTGTTTGGCTCTGTGGCGCAGGCTTCTTCTTCTTTCTTCACAATCAACACGCCATGGACGATGACTTTGCCCTTGGTTCCATGTTCTCAGTCAGTCGGCACAGCACACACACACACGGGGCGATGGAGTCTGATTGGGTGACCAGGAACCACCACGGCCGCCTTCACCGGAGCCCACGATCTCGACGTACGAACGCGACCCGGCGTTCGTCAAGGGCCCGGGGGACTGGAGTGCGATAGATATCCGGTTGGTGGGGGACCATCCTCTATGGGGGCACCACTTGTGCGTTTTGCATCTCATCCCCAGGAAAGGTTAATTTTAAATATTGTCGGTAGATGGAACGCAGCGAGGTCCTTCGCATCCTACCTCGACACCCACACCCCCCTCTACAAAAACCTCAACGTCCTCGAGCTAGGCGCAGGCGGCGCCCTCCCCTCCCTCGTCGCCGCGAAGAACGACGCGGGGCTCGTCGTTATCACGGACTACCCCGACGAGTCCCTCATTGACAACATCCAATGGAACGTCTCAGGGAACTTGAACCCCGGGGAACGCGATCGTACTGTGGCTAAAGGATACATCTGGGGCCGATCCACAGACGAGCTTCTAAGTCTGGCGGAAGTGAAGACGGGGAGAGGAAGCTATGACTTGATTATCCTCTCGGACCTCGTATTCAACCACTCGCAGCACGATGCGATGCTTACGACCTGCGAAAATGCTCTCACCCCTTCCTCGTCCTCGTCATCTACACCCTCGGTCCTAGTATTCTACACCCACCACCGCCCGCACCTCGCCCACCGGGACATGGAGTTCTTCAGCAAAGCCAAAACGCGGGGCTGGGTCGTCGAGAAAGTCGTCGAAGAGCGGTTTCCCGTACGTTCTTCATCCCTCTACGATTCCAACCCAAGCTAAGAGATCGTACCTTCCTTTTTTCATACAGCCGATGTTCCCCGACGACCCAGGAGACGAAGAAGTCCGTTCCACCGTGCATGGATGGAAGCTCACTCGATCTCGATCATAACCCTCTCTCTCCCCCTCTCCCTCTCCTCTCTCCCCAAAAAGTCTCATCCTAAAAGCGACACATAGACCTGCGATCCAACCCAGGTAGAATTGCACGGTACACAAGATAAAACACACACAAAAATGTACCCAAGCGAATGTGGATTATAATATTTTTTATCCGAGAGAGAAACTCCCCACAGCCCAAGGAGGCGCCGGCGCCCTTCCCGCCTCGGAAAACTAACGCGTGTGCCAGTCACCCTCCTACCCCCCCGAACAGAAAAACGAACGAAGACGTCCCTGTCGTCTCGATCTCATCTACCAACCCCCCTCACAAGCACCCTCATTGAATCTCTAACTTTCCCGAATGCCATCTAACCAAAAGAGCTTCCGCTTCCTCCTCCACGCGCTAACACCTCTCATACTCACCGCCATACCCTTTCTCATCAACCCGTCCTCACTCTTCCTCTCTAACACACTCCTACCCACGTTCACGTTCGCGGTTATCACAAGCGCAACCTACGGGATGTACGGTGGGTAAGGGTAAGGGTAAGGGAGGACGAAGGGTAAGGGAGGAGGAGGGAGGGAGGAAGGGTAAGGGAGGAAGGGTAAGGAAGGAAGGAGGAAAGAGACGCACGATTAAGTCGACCAAATCTGGTTCGCGTTCCAGTTCGTACACGACCAGATCTGCATGACGTTCCCGTTGCAGGTGTCCCCGTTCGTCAGGTCCAAGCAGAAGCCTACATTCCCCGCGTGTGTTAGCTTTGGGTTACTGACCGACGGACTCTCGGTGCGCCGAGAGGGCGAGGAAGAGGGAGAGGGAGGTGAGGAGAAACGCACCTTTATCCTTCAACGCAATCCGCTTATCATCCGTATAGAACCAGCTCTGCGCCGCCAGCCCGTCGTAGCAGTTCCAGATCTTCATCTTACTGCCGTTGTTGGGCCCTGCGACCGTCCCGAGTTGTTGGTTAGCATGGTTCGTTCTTGTCTCGATCCTTGTCGTCACGAATTGGACGACGAGAACGTCGGTGGATATAATAGGGAGGAAGGGGACTCACAGTCACCCGCGTCCAAGCAGAAGTTCTGCCCCGCGACTTGCACCCGCGTGTTCCCCGGGTTGATCTGCCAGTTTTGCCCCGCGCCGCCGTTACAGTCGTATCTGCGGGTTATTTCACTCGTTAGCCCAAATTTCTTCTTTCTTCCACGAGAGCAAGGGTGATACGAATGGGACGGCTATGATAGGAATACCGCCGCGGAGGGAACGCGAATACGAAAACGAAAACGAAGAGGAAAGGAGAGGAAAGACGCACATATCGACCGGAGCCCCATTATAAAAGTTCCCGTCCTTGACGTCGAGACACTTCTTCCAATTGTAGTTGGGGTGGAGCTGGACGGTCTGGCCCTTGGGGGGAGGGGGGTACCACCCGTTGTTCGGAGGGGGAGGGGTGGGTTGCCAGGCTGTTTGGGACGGGTGGGTGCGTCAGCGACATGTTCTTGGGTGAGAGAGAGACAAGAAGTGGAGAAGAGGATGGATGGATAAAAAGGCTTACTTCCAGGGGGAGGCGGAGGGTTATTGCCTGGGGGAGGTGGGGGCGGGGGGTTCCCGTTAGGAGGCGGAGGAGGCGGGTTACCGCCAGGAGGGGGATTCCAACCATTGTTACCGCCCTGGTTGTCGTCGTTCTTGGGTCCGTTTCCGCCGCTCCACCCGCCGGCGAGCGCCCCGGTGGAGAGCGAGGCGAGGGTGATGAGGGAGATGTAGGTGTTTAGTTTGAAGAGCATGGTTGACTGGGACTGGTGTTGGTGATAAAGTGTGGAGGGGGGGACGAGGAGAGGAATAGGTATGAGGGAGGAAAGGTTGGTTGGGTGGGTGAGGTGGGTTGAGCGTTTGGTTGGTTAAGACGATAGCTGGGTGGAGAGCGCTAGGCTTCTACGACACACAGGCAGAACGGAAAAGTCGAAAGATCAAAGACCTCGAAGATGCTTCAAGCAAGAGTCGAGGGGGTAGCTGTCGAAGTTACGGAGGTGATGTTGAAGACCAGACGATTGAAGAGACTAGCTCGTTCAGTTTGAAGAGGTGAGGGGGTCTGGCTAGCAGAGGAAAGTTCTCAAAGGGGGGAATGTTGGTTGGGGGGAGTTTCTGGGGTTTCGTCGCCTCGGGGGAGGGGTTTTTTTATACGTAGAGGGGAAAGGAGGTGGGATGTGAGTCGGGGGTTGGGTGGGGGAGACATGACGCGTTGACTGGAACGCGTTGATAATACGATTTGGTGTTGGGCTGCTAGGCTGGGTTGGGTGGAGGTTGGAGGGGCTGCCACGTGAAGGAGGAGGATCGATGCGGGCTGTATGGTGGAGGGAACGGTCAGCCTCCTAGAGGGCTGCATCTTATTGAACTGCCTAACGGGCTAGCCGGCGATGAGTGACCTCTCCTCTTCCAACCTACTCCTAGTGCCCCCCATGGTCGCCTCAGACGACTTTAGCACCAACCAAAGTCTCAGTGTCGCCCAGCCCACTTCCGACACCACTGACGGCACCCCCCATGCTTCCCCTTCATCGACAAACAAGCAACCTCCCGTCCCCGTCTACCACCGACACCACCTAAGCTTCGAAGACGGAAATCTTGCCCTCCTCGCAGAAGACAGGTACTTTATCATCCACCAGGGGCTCCTGTGCCGACACTCTCAGGTCCTGCAAGGGATGTTGATGGAGTCGAAGGATACGAGGAGGTTGATTGAGAGGCCGGTGTTGGAGGTGGACGAGAAGTGGACGGATTTGGGGTGTTTCTTGGCGGCGTTGTATGATGGAGTGTAAGGACCCCTCTCTGCCGTTCGGGGGCACCGTAGGCTGACGGCGCCTACAACAAGTACCCAGCTTACTTCCTCGATTGAGGACTGGGCTGTAGTGTCTGCCATCCTTCGCCTCGCGACCAAATACGGCGTTGAACACCTCCGAATCGAGCTACTCCGCAAACTCGCTGTAACGTGGCCGAGGAACCTCCTAGCCTGGGACATGCGCGAGTCGAACGCCACGAACGTGGGTCTCTACAAGCCACGCGCCGTATACCCACACCCCATGTACGCTTGGGTTTTTTTTCCGCCTCTCCGACTCTCCATGTGCTTCGGGCGCTTAAATACTAATACTCCCGTTACAGAATGATGATACCCCTATTCCGCGAGATCAAAGCGTACGAATTCCTCCCGGCCGCGTTTTACGACCTCAGCCGCTGCGTCGCGAGCGATATCGTTCAAGGTTGGTCGTACCCCGCCGACCCTACGTCCTCTTGGCACCTGTCTTCCGACGAAATCATGACCTGCCTCAAAGGCAAGGAGCAAGCCTCGCGGTTCCTATCGACGTTCATCGTTAACGAACTGGAGGGCCGCGAACCCTCCACGTCGTGTGTATACCTCACCGATACCAACAACGACGATACGGACGGGCTGATGAAGAGGCGTATATGCCCCGCCGCGTTCGAAGCGGTGACCTTTGAGATCGTACGGGACTGCAACGGGGTCGTGTGTCACAGAATTACGGACCCTTTGTTTGCGATCCTGGACGCATACTTGATGCAGAAGCGGGACAACCCGATTGGGAGAGGGAGAATTACGTTTAGGGCGTGTGATTTCTGTAGGGAGGAGTTTGCGCAGGCGGTGGAGACGGCGAGGAATACGTTGTGGCAGAAGTTGCCGGGTTGGTTTGGGTTGAAGTTGGAGGAGTGGCCGCAGATGGGGATGCCTTGACTTTTTGGGTTCACTCGGGTGTGTCGGTTGATGTATATTTTGCTTTTGTATACCCCCTTTCCTTCGTGTTCATTAGATTTATGTGGCTCATCCCCGCGTTCCCTGTGTTTGTCGTTGATTGATCATGGTGATCCACGTGAGTCCACCTACAGTAGCTCCTCAAGCGCGTCCGTTCCCTCTCTTCTCTTCACCCAATTCCCCCACATTCGTCCCATTATGAACTCTATATCCTCTGAGGGAGAGGACATGGACATAGGGTTCACCCCCAATTTCGAGCTAGACGGTTCTTCTCGTCTCTACGACCACGACCCTCCAATGGACGACCTATATGCTGCTCTGGACTACTCGGACTCCGAGTTCGAATTCGAGCAGCCGTCGCTAGAGGGTAAGATGCAGAGTAGCGAGGCGACGTACGTTGGGTCCTCGGATGAGGACATGTGTGCGGTCGAAAATGGCGAAAGCGAGGGCTCGGGTTCTGGCGAAGAGACGGAGGATGAGGAGATAGATCTCGAGTAAGCTTTTCCAGCCCATAACATCCGCATATACTCACTAAAATGGTTACTTCAGAGACCCAGAGGCTGTTGGGTTCATCGAGGATATGGTTTTGGACTACCTGACGCAACTCAACGAAGCAGCATTCGGCAACGGGTCTCATTCCGGGTCTGAGAGCGCGGACGACGAGGATTCCCAACCGGCGCCGTTGAAGAAATCAAAGGTTGCTCGACCCAAGATTGAGGTGAGGATCGCGAACCGGAGGAAGGGCGTGAACGAGGATGGGTAAGGTCTGAGGCTCAACGAGTTGTGCATCCTCACCGACATCTTATAACCTCCAGCAACGTCGAGACTAGGAAGATTAAATTTCCGAAAGCCACCCCGTCTGGGAGTGCGAAGCCTCTCGGTGGGTTCGCTTCGCGCATATACTCGCCTCTCGTCGCGTCGAGCAGGGCTAACCTGTTGTTGGCTTCTCAGCGCAACTCTTCAACGTTCTAGACGTTACTCACGAGGCCCTGCTCACTGGTATCCCCGCGACGAAGCGAGACGTGTTCTACAAGGACGTAGGACAATTCGGTTCTCAGGGGGTCATCGATCAGCTAGTGGACGACATCGCAGCGACCTGGGACCTCCAGCGTTCCGACCTCAATATCGTGAGTTTCCTGGTTCTCAGCCGGAAGAAACTTTGGTGACAAGGGGAATAGAGGGCCGCGTCGAAAGGGCTTGTAGCCGGGTCTGGTATTACGATTCATTTGGTCTCTGGAGAAAGTGTGACCGGAAACGATACCGAGGTGAGTGTTCAGAGTTGTTGAAGTATTCCGAGAACTCACTCGGTATCAGGGCATGAACATCCCTGTTGGAGAGGACATAGAGTCCTTCAGCCTGCTAACGGACGTCAAATGGATCATCGTGGTCGAGAAAGAGGCCGTGTTCCAGACGCTTTGCCGACTCGGTATAACGAACCACGCTATGATGCCCGGCCGGGGACTGGCAGTAACAGTGAGTGTCCTCTCCCTTCACCTGTAGATACTACACGAACTGGGTATATGCGTAGGGCAAAGGCTACCCGGATGTTGCGACTCGGCACCTTGTCAAATCGCTCGCCGACGGCCTTGATGGGAGCATTCCCATCGTCGCGCTTGTAGACTGCGACCCCTTTGGCCTCGACATCCTCTCGGTTTATCGTTACGGAAGCAAGGGCATGCAGCACGAGAACGACCACTTGGCCACGCGCAGGATGAAGTGGCTCGGGCTGCGGACGAGCGAGCTGTCTGGGTAGGCTTTTAAATTCGGTCGCTCGCCCTTCGACCGAAAGGCTAACGGGAGGGCCTTTGTGCAGCCTCGGGATAGACTACGACAGCATGTTGCCTATCTCGAAACAGGACGAGAAGAAGGTGAGTTCCTGTTCAATCTCCTCGTTCTCCTCCCGAGTACTAATGGGATGCTGCCCAAGATCCTCGCCATGATTCAGAGGCCGAACCTCCCAAAGAAATGGAAGTGAGTGAAAGGGTCTTGGATTCGCGAGAATGTCACAGTGACTTACTCGCTACCCAACCAGGATGGAGCTCATGCGGAGCCTGCATCTGCGACGCAAGGCCGAAATAGAGATCGTCTCCGCTTCGAGCATCGGTGAGGAGGCAGGCGTTCACCCCCTCTTGGCATATCTTAGCGCGAAAATGGCTGCCATAGTATGATTCCATGCACGGTGTCGTAGATGCCCGCTACCCGGTAGGGCTGGCGTGAACGCCCCATTTCGGTGAAGAATGCCCTTTCCGAGACTGGCATCGTGCCCGATGGCAAAATGTCGTCAGGTGTCTGGAGTAGCTCCGTGCACCCCAGGGTTCTCGGAGTTTGGGTTGTAGCATAAGACGTAATAGCGCTTCAATCCGAAATTTACCGTCGTACCGCGGTCGTCGCTCCGTTTCTGCAAGATAATCGGATCCCAGATAAGTAACTAGTCGTACAAATGGGGAAACATCAGTGCCATCCGAGGTAGAATATAATCGTGCCCAAGCTCCAACATTTTCCCCCCACTCCGTGAGGCTCTTTCAGAATGCCACCCCATAGGAAGGTGGTGGATCACGGTGTGAATCCGGCTTCTGGGCATCCTCATCGTAGTACTCATCATACTCGCGTTGCTGGAAGGCCGTTGAGGTCCGATACGGATGGTTGTAGGAAGTGTAGGAAGTTGGCATCCCGGTCTGTACGCTCGACATCACCGGGCTCGGAGCCGATTCAGAGTTGATGTCAGGACCGCCTCGAGCACCTGTCGCGGGAGGTGGCGGCGGAGGTACTGCCAGGTACAGCGGGTCCTGTTCTGGATACATCCGCTCCTCGGGGTGAGAGGAAAGTGTCGAGATCGGCTTGGTTGTGTGATAGGAAGACGAGGACGTCTGTTGCGACGACCGGCGATGGGCGAGACCAGAGAGGCCAGGGGGCGGAGGAGGATTTGAAGGCGGAGGCGAGGGCGAACCGATGCGAAGAGCGGCAAAAGGAGATAGGCTCAACCTAACTCTGCTAGACGAGGTGAGGCTAGAGCCTGTCGTGGTGGTCGGCGGAGCGACTGGAAGTTCTGTCACCGACCCCCGAAATGACTGGCTGTCGACGAGGATGGTTGAGGGGATGAAGCCTCGAGGCAGCTTGCGTGCGCGTCGCCTCCGTTTGACCATTTTCAAGATTAACATCCAAATGAGGGCTCCCAAGAAAACTACGAAAGATGAGAACGGGCGAACAATTAGGGCGAAGCCCCGTACCTATTCCCAAGGTCATACCAATAATTGCTCCATTGCTGATGCGAACGTTCGAGCCCGGAGAGGTGCTGCTGGTTCCAGGGGGGACAAAGGCACTGCCCGAAGCAGTGGAAGTGGACAGAGAAGACGGGTCAGGTAGAGAGAGGAAGGATTGAGTAGGGCTGGGAGTCGTCGTGATGGTGGAAGGAGTTGTGGACGTGGAGTGGTTTCCAAAGGCTATTGTGGTGCCAGTTTGGCCTGGACTGTTCGTCTGTGAAGTTGACATGATACTGCTAGTGCGAGTCTGAGAGGCGGAATGGGAGGTTGTGGGAGGGAAGGGTCTGCGAGATCCTTCCTCCGAATCTGAATCTGTATCCGAACCCGAATCACGGTCACCATCCGACGAGTCTTCGTCGTCCCCCCGACTTCGGGCACTAGATGCAAGATTGCAAGCTTTAGCACAGATCAGAGGAACTAAGGAGAGGAGATCACTCACAAGAGTAGGGCAGCGTCACGGTGCCTGGGATTTGGACGCACGAGCGCGTTCAACGAGATGACCAGGAAGGAGGTGGCTACAGTCACAGGCATGATCGTCGAACAGTGCTAGTGTTATGAACCTAGAGGAAGAGGAAATAGACTTGGGCATGGAACCATTCGAGAACCCGAGATGGACGACTGCCAGGATTAAATAAAAGTGGCTCTGTGTCTGCACAAATGAAAAAGGAAGACCTTCTGCTGCTTTTGCTTTTATATGCAGAGCCGCCCCAGAAGCGCCTTACTTGGTTGTGAAGGCGACAAAGTTGGACTTGTAAGCTTGATTCGGCGTAATGAAGGCTGGCATCGATTGCGTCGTTGTCGGGGGTAGGGTGGAATTGAGAGCCTGTTTCTGCACCGACCAGTCACAGGCCCGCTCAGGCTCTAACTCGCCTCAATGCTGCCTTCTGTGCCATTTAGCTTCGAGCATAATGGTCAACGAACACCCAGGCATACTCAACCATGAGTTCTGCGTCGAGAGGCACTGCTTCTTCTTCACGTAAGGACTTCTCGTGGATCCAAAGTACCCAACCCAGAGTACACTAGCTCATTTCGTGCCCATATATTATCATCCTGGTCACAGGAGTGTGAGTAGAACATCGAGTGCGGTATGAATGGGCCACTATACGCACGGTAAACGAGCGTGGAGGTTCGAGACAAGAGGCAACCGATTACAAATGCCGGTCACTTGTTCCCCTTCCATTCGGTTTCCTCCCACCTAGCGTCACACAAGCTCAACGTTTGCTACCCGCAATGGACGAAAATTCTGAGGGGCAAGGCCCATCGTAAATGGGGCGCCGGGGGCGTCAAGTTCACATGGCGATGACGAATCCACAACTTGAACAAACCTTGAAGACAATCGCATATGGACGAGTCAATTGGGATGCTGTTCAACTTGTCGGTGACGTTTGTCTCGATTGTATTGAATATCAAGTTAGGGTGTGGCTTCATATAAAGACGACTGGACAGAGCTCTACTGACATATTGCATTCCCAGATTCAAGGCCCAAAGACGTCATGGCAAACGCGGAAATCCCCACAGGCGAGCGGCGCTCATGGATGCCCTACGACGACTACCCGGACCTCATATGGGAGTACACTCACCTCAACGAGCCCGAATTGACAGCCAAGTTTGAGGAGCTGGCGCATTGGGGCCGTGACAAAGACACGGATTACGCGACACTGCAACCCTGTGTGAACCCTCATGAGGGGAGTCAAGATAGGCATATCATCCAGAGCTGGGATATCGACGGAAGGGAATGGCGGTTTCGTGCGGTATTTGACGGTGAGTACGCAGACCCTCTTCACAGGAGGGATGCTGACAGAGTACAGGCCACGGAGGACACGAAACGGTAGATTTCACCCTGCAACACCTCCCCATGTTCCTCCTTGAGCGCCTTGCCGACGCAGTCCGAGCCAAGCCGCAATGGACCGGCCACGACATCTCGAAAGTATTGCAGGAAGGCATTGTCGCGTTCGACGACGGAATTGGCAAAGCGTTCCTAGACCTTTTCCCTGGCGATTCGATACGCGACCTGCCCGACGACCAGGTCAAGGCCATCGTAAACGCGCCGGAGAACGTACAAAAGGCCCTGAGATGCATGCGGGGGACCACGGTCCTCATATCTCTCGTAGATCCCAACAGCGCGAACCTATGGGTGGCAAGCTTGGGAGATTGTACTGCGAGTACGTACCCCTGTGCAACCCCTATCACTAATTAGTGTGAGAGTTAAAAGCCTGCGCTTTCCATTAGTCCTCGGAACGAAAACACCCAGCGGGGCCTGGTCCGCCCAGACTCTCAGCTATAACCACAACGGGCAGAATCAAGCAGAGTCGAGCCGAGTGACTCTCGAGCATGCTGGGGAAGAAGGTTGCATGCAGGACGATAGAGTGCTAGGAGCCATCGCCGTCACCCGAGGTAAGCATTGAGTCAATTCCTCACAGGACATTCCCTGACAACCATTCATGAACTCTTTTCTCTACCTCAGCCATTGGCGACTTCGTGTTCAAGCAACCCCCAGTCTATACTCAGCGGGGACTTCTCAACGTCGAGGTTGGCTTCCGCACACAACGTAAAGTCGAGGACCTCCTTCCCCGGGTCCTGACTCCCCCCTACGTATCGAACATACCTCAAATCAGCCATATCCCGCTGTCCGACCCATCTTCCAATTCGTCGGCATTGCTGATGTACTCCGACGGGCTGGGAGACTTGTATGAGGACGAATTCCGGGAGGTGATGAAGGCACCGGGATTCTGGCCTGCTCTCATGGGCAAGATCCTAGACAGCCCAAGTTCGGACTCGACGGGGAGTGAGAATAATGCTGCAATGCGCTTCATTAGACTCGGCCTTGGAGCTGACGATGCTGTGGGTGTGTCAAGGTCGCTGACCACCGAATACTTGGGAAGGTGGATGGACGACACAACGGTTCTGGTGGTGCGACTCTGAACACGGAAGTTCTCTATACAATGTAGCTAGATGATGACCAGACCCTCACGACATGAACGCAGGTACTATACGATCGGACAATGTAATCAATAGGGAAACTACCGCCCTTCAATATCCTTGGGCTACGGTCATTAGTTCTTGGTTGTATACAGTCGCGGACTTCGATAGGTAGAATAGTTAACTTAGAGGTGGGTGGGTCAGCGGTCTTTGTGTTGGTATGTCGGTCTGTATAGGGGTACGAACGTAACCCATTGCCAGTGGGGTGGCGGATTCCGGGTCAAGGCAGCTTCCGTCGCAATTTGGTGGTCGGATTTGTGTACCCTACTCTGTTTTACCCGTTTCATATATGGATTATCTGCTTAGGGTGACTACAGTTATCAGTCGCCCGGTGTTTGCTGCGCCAATTAAACCCCCACCAGGGAAGGTCGTAGACGGGCGCTTATTTGGAGCCGATGGGCGTAAAGCTGCACCACTCACTAGTGTTACTCACTGCGCATGGTTTTGGAATACTATATTGCTGCTACGTATCTACCAACTATGGCTATAGGTCCTTCAAAAGTCCAAGGCTGATTGTCAAAGGGATCTTCCAGCGTGTGGGGTCAGAGTGCTCGAGTGTGCGGGGGTCTTGGGGCGTAAGTAAAATGACGGTCCGTAGATGTGCAAATAGTCTGTAAAGGAAGTGTTCATAGTGTTCACTGATAATTCTTTTTGGCTGCAACAATCACTGCACTTCAATCCTCTTCAACCCGGGGTTTCTGGCTGTGAACAGCCCGAGATGTGAGCCGGACAAGGTTATAGGAACCTCGATTCGCGAGCCTGCGGACATGAGTTTGAGGTACCTCACCCCGGCGAAAATGGCGAGCACCCCAAATACCTTCGCATTGAATCTCCCCTCGAGGATGTCGTCTCGAGAACCAGGAAGCAGGAGAAAGACCTTGCCGATTGTGCCGAGTGCGGCAAGATCCTCGTTGAGCGCAACAACGCCTGGTGAGAGGGTAGTTTCGTTGTTTGAAGCTGGGGGAGTTGGCGTTGGGCTAACGCGAGTATGCAACAGCTTCGGGATTCCCACGACACCTCTTGACCAAGAAAGTCGCAACCCCCTGAATTTCTGGTCGAATTTGAGATGTGCTTCAACGGTGGCGCTTGGCCTCCCCGACTGTGTGCGCGAATGAGATGGGGTTTCCAAGGCCCGATGGATGGCACGAATAGCGTCTGCGAGAATAGATAGATCGAACCTGACTCCACGTACACAGTAGAAGTCGATACGAACGGCCAGGAGAGATGGAAATCTGGGCGGTAAAGCGTTGTGAGCACTATTTAGCAGGTCGGCGTTTCTAACGCAAGGCTGTCGGCACGCGGCTCTGAAGAACCACGTCAACAAATGAACTGGGCCGTCGATCTGGCGAAGGACTGGGGCGAAGGCGAATGGGGTTGAGTTAAAATTCAGATCTGCCCCGATGGCAGGAGGTGTGACCGAGGCAAAGGCTGTAAATGCCATCTCGTGTTTGGGAGACTCGACGATAATGTTGGTGAGGTGAGGAAACTTGTTAATGAACTTTGCGAAAGGATGGAGGGAGGACTCTGTCAAGCCTTTGATGTGGACTGAGTGGAGGTGAGGGAGGACGGCGGCAAGGCGCGTCAGCATGAAATCGTATTCTTGCGACTGCGAACGTAGCCTCGGGGAGGTGTGGAAGTCGAAAGACATTGAACTGACAGGGGATGCCCGGAGCATAGTGAATAGCCACTGGGAAAATGGGGGACGCAGGAAGTCGACCGTGTTCATGTTGATATGTGCAAGCTGAGTTCGTGTCAGGGCCGACTGGGAGCAGCGGGCGAGGACTCGAGATCCTGTAATGGTCGTTCGCGCGTAACGCAGGTCGTCTTGGACAATCGGATCTTGTATTTTCTTCTCTTTCCGCCGATCGAAGTAGTCCTTCGCCCCGATGAGGTGTCGAAGGAGTGTCTTGCGAGTGGGAGTGAATGAGGTAGTGCCATCCGGACGAAACCGATACATATTCTCCAAAAGATTTCGCGAACCGTGGAGGTATAGTCTCTTGCAAGACTTGAGGATGGTTTCATTGAGCACCTCTTCGAAGAGAAGCACCGTTTTCCTGAGATATTTCTCAGTGGTCGACCCGTCTTCTCCTCCAAAATGCGCAGGAAAGTGCAGAGTGACTGATGCCACACTATCGAGGCGGTTGAGGAGGCGGTGCGTTCGGCGGAGAGGTTTAACAAGGCTATGGGAGCTGAAATACGACATGTAGCGGATTTCGAGGTATCGAATTTCCTTGACATGAACGGAGTGCAGGAGGGCTGTCAGAGCATCCGGACACTCCCTGGAGGCTCCTTCGGTCAGGACAACCCTGCAACCACCTGTGGCCGCGTTTGAGATGCCATGGCCAGCTAGCAGGCACTCAATCGCCAAACGATTGATTGTCCGTGAAGTGCATGCACATGACAGCAGAGATATGCCCTTGAGTTGCGAGAGGATGCATAATATAAGCTCCTCGGGGAGCTCTTCTAAGGTATTCGGTTTCCAAGGTGCTTGCCGAGGTAACCTTGCCTCGTCGAAAATGTGGAAAATGCTTGGGGGATAGGACGCCTATATCGTAGGTCAATGGGTTATCAAACTATTGGAGGGAGATCTTGTTCACCAAAGACCAAGAAGATACGGAGCGATGGCCACTGAATATACTGTTGGAGGATTGGATAGACCTGGGGGCCATGAGAGGGGGAACAAGGGAGGGAAAGTGGGCTAGGTGGACCCGGGAAATCACCGAACGAATGAGGGATGAGAATCAGAGTCTTGGCAGATCCCTACACCACCGGGAATTACAGTGCAAATGCCAATGTGACCACCGCTAAGGATAGTGAAAGGGTTGTGGTGAGCGGGCGCTAAATTTCCGAATGCGAAACGCTGGCGTCCCGTGCCACTCCTAGGACCACTAACCATTCTGCGGTAGAGCCTGCAGTTCCAGAGCCATTTTTTCATGGGTATGTGACGGAGGATTGGCAGGATGAATGGTTGAGAGACTGGGGGTTATTCTGAGGTGTCGACCAGGGGCTAATCAAGCAAACGTCGCTCGGTGACCCAGTGGTGGTCGGTGTGCTGATATAATTTATACGTTAGGTGGTGCGTCTATGAAGGGCTAGGTGGAGAGGTTGGCCCACTAGGCTGGCTGCGGCACCAGCGGCGTCGATGTGAAGGAACGAATAGCCCATGGTCCCAGTTCGGTTTCTAGCGGAATGCTCGTGGGTTGGGAGCCCCTAAATACCCGAGGCGGAGCGATTAAATTTTTTACTAAGCCAGCTCCGCATATGGGCGAATGGCTTCTTGACCCTACCTTTACAACAGAGAATTCGTTGGCCAGGATTCCTGGTGATTATGAGGATCATGGGCTCCGGTTCGCCGTTCTCCTTGGTGGCGACAGCGTCCTTTTCCGGTGTCCCTGTAGCTGGAGGAGTTGAGCAGAGGCTTCATGGTTGTCGCAGAACAAGGCGAGATACCACCACCCAGGGGGCTGCCATCGCCGCAATCCCTGACATGATCATCCCCCATCTTTCGTCACTGGTTTCCGGGGTCCGTCATGGGTCCCCTGCCTAAAATGGCTACATTCCCAGGGATCTCCTGCCCAAAAGGGTTACACCCCTATTGTCCGTTGGCCGAGCGACCTTCACTGTCAGCCGTCGCGCCTCAGGATGCACAATGAAGCTTTGCACCACGTCACGTTGGACAGGTTTTATCACCCATATCCCCCTCTTTTCAGGTATCTAGGGCTACCACCGGTAGGAAAAGGATAGCGAAAGGTATTTCTGGGTTCTCATTTGCAGTAGCCACAGAGCCCTTCACCATCGAGGGTGAAATTGTACTTATATTTACCCATACGTGCTTTACAGAGTATTAGTAGCCATATTGTATTCAATTGAGGTGCTATTGGAACGAGAGGGACATGGCGCAACCAAGGCACGATGCTTCGCGAACTCGCGCTCGGCGAACGAGTAATAGGGGTGTAACCCTTTTTGGCAGGAGATCCCTGGGAATGTAGCCATTTTAGGCAGGGGACCCATGATGGACCCCGGAAACCAGTGACGAAAGATGGGGGATGATCATGTCAGGGATTGCGGCGATGGCAGTCGGGAATGGCCGGGATCGTGGGAAAAGAGCACCGATAGATCAGCCCAGTCAAAGCACACCATCTCGCTCTCTCTATCATCAAACCTAGCGCCTCTCCCGATGCCCACTGCCCAATCGACGCCCACTCCCCACTGGTAACCTGTGCACATCTCGAAGCGCCTTCGAACATCGGAGAGCGCCTCGACGGATCTATAAGCGGCTGATGAACCGCCAACATCTCGTAAAGGCATCATAGTACCCTCCGCCCTATGGGTTGTGGGCCCGACGAGCAGAGTACAGCGAGTCCCATATAAGCTCCCAGAAAGCTTGTTATAAAATTTGGCCTTAGAAACGCAGCCATTCCCAACTCCCCTGCCTCAATATGGCGGATTCTCCAAGACCCAACTTGACGACTAAGCGTCGCTCTTACCTCCTTTACGAAGGCTGCCCAGAGCCTACCTGGTACACCTGCCTCGAGGAGAACGAGTTGACGTCTAGGCTCAACGAGCTGGCGCAGTTGGGGACCATCGGAGACACCGACTACGCCACGCTCCAGCCCCAGTTCTACACGAATCCCGAGGACGCAAGCCAAGATAGGTATGCCGTGCAGGACTGGGATATCCACGGAAGGCTATGGCGCTTCCGCGCAGTATTCGACGGTAGACCTGAAGCCTCGTCTCCTCGGCATTGGAGCTGACTCTTTCTTCTATGTTTTCCGTAGGTCATGCAGGCCACGAGACAGTGGACTATACTCATGAGCACCTCCCTCCGCTCTTACGTGAACGCCTGACCATGCTCGTGGAGAGCAAGGCAGATTGGGCACACTCCGACGTCTCTCATGTCTTAGGGCAGGGGCTTTCTACCTTTGATGATGAGATTGGGAGAGCCTTCCTCAATCTCTTCCCCGGTAATGCCATCTACGACCTCGGAGATGAGGAGCTTACGGCCATCGTCAACGACCCTGCGAATCTTCCGGTAGACCTGAGGTACATGCGTGGTACGACAGCCCTCGTGTCACTTATCGACCCTGAAGCCATGAACCTATGGGTGGTCAGTTTGGGGGACTGTTCCACCAGTAAGTACTACGTGATCACATATAGAGGCGACGTCAGTACCACTAAGATCCCCTCCCTTTCTTTAGTTCTTGGAGTCAAAGATGCGAATGGAGTGTGGACAACCCAGACGCTCAGCTTCGACCACAATGGCCTCAACGAAGGCGAGGCGAAGCGCATCGCCTCTGAGCACCCAGGAGAGGAAGGTTGCGTCACGGACGGTAGAGTCCTAGGAGCAATCGCCGTTACTCGAGGTAGGCCTGTCTGCGAGCCTTTCCGTGCCCCATAGCATAGCTCACACTCGGTTACCTAGCGCTTGGCGACTTCCAGTTCAAGCTCTCCGCCCCTTATATTGAACGCGGACTTCTCAATGTGGCGACTGGGTTCCGCGTTATGCGTAGAGTTCAGGATTACTTGCCCAAGGTCCTGACTCCGCCGTATGTGTCGAACATACCTCAAGCCTCTCATATCTCCTTGTCCACTAGCTGTGGCTCAGATGCGATACTCCTCATGTGCTCGGACGGCCTGATTGACCTTTACAACAATGTCGACGACTCGAGGCAGGCGGTGACGATCCCGGGATTCTGGGATGGCGTTATTGACAAAGCTATGGCTGCTAAACCGGAGGTTATTGGGAACGGATCGAACGTTGCGATGCGACTTCTAAGGCAAGGCCTTGGAGGGGATGACTTGGAAGCTGTATCGAAGGCATTGACCACCGAGTTCCAAGGAAAGTGGATGGATGATACGACCGTCCTCGTTGTACGGCTTTAGAAAGGCTCGTATTGAAGTATGTGAAGGAGTTCTAACTTGATGATTATAACGTATCGATGCCTTCTACTTAGTGCGTGCATGTGGCTACTTGGGCTTGGGCGACTCGGGACGTGAAGCTTCGAAGTGTAGATGAGGCGGTGTCTCATGTTGTTTCGCACTCGCAAGGTACGCTTGTTCTGAACATCGGCGCCATGATCGTTGGGATGAGACAGTGCCCACCCTCTTCCACCCTGCAGTTGCGCTCTCAGGCTGAGCCTAGGGGTCCACACGAACGAGGGCCAACATCTAGGAGACGCCATGGCAATGGCATTGCGAACCTGATTCAGACTTGGCGTACAACTTATGGATGCACTTCCCTCAGCTACACTCTCACAGGTGTTACAACGCTCACTTTTGAGCCCTGAACTACGCAAGAACTACGGGTCTCTCGGATGACGAGTGATCTATATCAGTCGCATTTCCCCCTTAAACGGCGTGTTCTCCAGTGAGTGCACCCTTACGAGCGACCTAGCAGAATTTTCCCTCTCAGCAAGCAGCAAGAGTACCACCATGACAACATATCCCCGTGCACTCACCCAGTCGAAAACCCGGCCCATTTCTACAGACGACATTCGCTTCGTCGACAATCCAGGCTTGCTGATGAATTCTTCCTGGATCTGGACGAACGACACAATCAACCTCATCACGACCCTCACCGAACAACGCGCTTTTCGCATTACCCACCCCTACCCTGTGTTCCAAAATGGCACACCGATACAGCCGCACTTGGCCACCATCTTCGCTGCAGCCGACGATTACTTCGCCATGTACGTCAACGGCGCATTGGTACACCCAGCGGACCCCAGGCACAACTCCTCCAAACTTGTGGGATTCGACGTCCCTTTACCTATTGTATCAGGTAGCGAGGGCCCGGAGCTACAAGAGAAGGGCCTTACGCTCGGGTTCCGTGTCGTGAACCGGGAACAGTTTGCAGGGCTGTTGGTTTGGGCCGTTGTTCAATGGAAGGAAGGGTTCATAGGCAAAACTGAGGAGCCGACTTTCTACACTGGGTCGGATCAGGATCCAAACGTGGTGGGCACATGGTTTGGGGAGAGGCTATTCGACGAGGGATGGGAGCAGCCAGATGGGTTGAAGAGGTTGGACGATGTAAAGTGGGATTCTGCGATGGTGTATCCAGAGCGATTTCGTGCGAAGAAGGAGAGCCTCTGGAGTCTCGATATCCTGGATAGCTCCGTCAAAGTCTTCGAGAGACTAGATTTGCCTTCGACTATCACCAACGCATTTGGGAAGCCGACTCCAACAACTTCCCAATCGCAGTGCCGGTCCTCAAGCCAGGTGAACCTTTCGTCAGGGCAGTTCGCAGGACTACTAGTAGGTTCACTGATTGCCGTAGCGATAGTAGCCTCTCTCCTGACGTGGCTCGTAACTCGGAGGAAGATTTCTGCAAAGGGGCATTAGATCTCGCCGTTACCCAGACAAGGCATCTTGCCGCTTCAGTACCAATTTTATGACGAGGTCGACCCCTTGGCTTATTCAAGGCGGTGATAAACTGTGCTGAGAATAAGTCAAACAGCGCTAGGCACCGCCTTACCTATCGACGATTGTTGGAAAGTGAGTCAAAGCACTGAGAAACGGCGCCTTGGTTTGGTGCCCAAGGGACGACTGCCCTGGCTGACCGCGGTACCGCTCTGCCTCCGCCCACCGCTGACATACCCCCCAAGCTTCAGAGTCATGCGCAAGTCATACAACATATTGATCCTGGTTACAGTTCGAAGGTGGGGTATGTAGTGTAGAAACGATCTCCATATCTTGGGGCTAGGGGCTCAAGTCGCCTGTGCAATCATCGTCCCCATTCAAAAGGGCTAACCTGGGCACCTTGTTCTCTCGCGATTTGCTCGAAGTCATCAGCCCTTCGGTTGGCGGGGTCGAGGTGATGTCCGCCTCCTCCAATTCGTTCTCCACAATCAGGACACCGAGAGGCTTCCATCGCTCCTCCGCACTACCAAAGCTGTCAGCACGAGCCACATAAGAGATGGGCGGTAAGGAAGAGTCACCTCTGTAATCACGAATGTATGTCCGTTAGGGCAACTGTACCAGTGGCCCGTGTACCCTGAAAAAGGAGGCGTTACTGAGGTGATCAAGGCGATCAGGTAGACTCGTTACCGTCCCTCGCGAGACAGAACCTCTATTGAGAGTTTCCCCTCATAGAGGGCCAGTTACAGGCCTAGTAATCAGGAGAGCTGGACGCATTGCTCACCGAAGTTCATTGCCTGGACGACCTTGATTTTCTCGTCCAACGACAGAGGTTCGTAAAATGTCTCCTGGCGGATGCTTCTCACGATACTGGTCCATTCTTCCAGAATCAAGGTGGTTGGGTCCGCAAAATTCTCCACCAGCCATGACGAAGAGTCCTCAGGCAATTTGGTGTGATACACGCGGATGGTCTCTGTGACCGTGTTGGTGGCGGCAGCCAGATGTTCTTGTGCGAGCAGGAGCAGGTGCTCCCGCTGTTCGTGAAACCTACCTGTGCAGTGTGCCATTGCCATTCTGAAGCGACACTCTTCCAAGCTCGAGCGGAGCATGAAGACACGAGATTTAGTCATCTGGCGATGCGCGTTGGACTCCTCCGCGATGTCGAAGCTCAGAAGAGAGTCTCTGACGCAAGACCGAACTACGAAGGATCCGTACTGACCCCACATCGCGCATTCATCTTGATTGAAAACCTCAGGGCGGGAAGAAATGGTCTCAAGGACCTGACAGACCAACTTGAGGAGTGCGAACCTCAGCAGCACGGCGGTCCAGATAGCTTCGACGAGGAATCGTTTATCGGACCTTGGGTGAGGTTGCCCCACCTTCATTTTAGCCATCCTCATTGCGTGTTCCTGTGGGTTCCGTGGAGCGTGATGCGGGTCCGCGACTGCGGCCTCGATCTCCTTGTCGTAGAGGTACGTGAACGCCGATTCCCATGCGTGAACGTGTGCAGGTCGTACTCGAGTGACCTTGGAGATATCGATCAGGAGCTTGAAGATGGGCCTGGCGTGGGCTTTCCAAATGCGTGACGTCTCTGGAGAAATAGGGAACAACTTGTCGTCCTTGAAGTAGTCGGCGTGAATGGGCTCCATGCGTGGTGACTTAGCAAAGACGGCCATCCGATCTCTGTTCAGCGTGCGCATCGTCTGCTGGTTCATTGACTTGGGGGTTATGGAAGTGGCCTGCTTGAAGGCTACAGCGACAGCATTTCCGATTGCTGAGCTATCGATGGCGTCGAGATCCGTCTGAATGCCCCTCAATCCTTGTGTCATCTTGGTCACCACGTTTCTCTCCAGGATGTCCAGGTCGGCGGCTTTGAAAGCACGGCCATATCGCGGGGACGTGACGGGAGCTCGACATGTTGGGCATACAGGGACTTGTAATGGGGTGGAGGGGACGTTCAGTCCTATCCACCTTTGCCCGGCTTCATCGTACGAGTACCAGTCCTTGAGCCCGCAAACACCGTCTAGGGTCTCCACCGTGAAGACATGCTTGCACTTCGGTAGTGTGATAACACGGTCGAAGGGGTCATCTAGGTCCATCTCCTCCAATCTGCGAACCATGACAAGGTCGACGACCTGCCCTTTGGTATGCTCGCTCGCACATGTGAGGCAGACCTGGACGGAGCAGTCCTCGCCGCAGACTAGACAGTACCAATCAATGACGTCATTCGTGGGAAACACTCAAGGACTTACTCGATGGACAAGAGTGACCACAGGGGAGAGACTTGTCGCACTTTTCGTCACACGGTAACCGAACACAAATCTATGGGGTGTCAGTCAATCGCTCGATGCATGTGGAGGCTTGAGAACACGGAGAGTGTGCCTTACCGAACCGCAAGGGACTGGACATTGTGCGTGAGGACATCGCCTGAGAGGTGAATGTAAGTTTAAAGTTGTCTTTGTCTTCGTCTTGTCGGTCTGTCGGGGAAAGAAAACATACCAAGTACAGGGTTGTTTGCAAGGAGAACAAAGGGAAGAGCAATGTTGCCGGCACTTCGAATGGGTGCACTCCTGCCGGCATTCCTTTCTGCAGACTTTCGTGCATTCATGTTGTCCAGAGCACATTTCCTCGCAGGAATGGGCGCAGTAGAGGGTCTTCTGGCACTTGTGTTGCTGATGCTGAACTCGTTGGATAGCAGCTTCACCAATGCGAGAATTGAGGTGTTGACACTGGGAGCAATTGGAGTTGCAGTTGCGCCCACAGCAGGCCATGGCCAGGTTGCAACGCTCGTGACAAACGAACTCTCCAGGGTCCTCAGAGCAGGCCATCTCTGCAGAGTGTTCGCACAGCACAAGCTCCTTTCTGACACGCACGTTGCAGGTGACATCGTCGAGCGTATCCATCTGGTGACTGTACCCCGGCGAGTCAGAACCGGTTCAATGCTACGTCGTATAGAACGCACCAATAGACATCGGCTACATGACCACACGGAAGAGGAACGCCCGGTACGATGTGCCTACATAGCCCACAGTCTTGGGCGCACTCGCGCAGGCAGGGATGCTGACGAGGGCACATTCGGCTACACCTTTGCGAACACTGGACACCGACATGGTTCGGGTCATCCGGGTGGCACTGAACACACCTCGGTGTCAGATACTTACAGGAGAGGGGGTATAGACACAAACCTTGTATGGGCAAACGTGGCCACACTTGAGCCTTGCATCGCACGCTTGGAGACAGCCGCCTGGGTGGGGCCGTTCGTTGAGCACGTAGACACAGCGAGCGAGGTAGTATCACTCACCGTCAGGAGATAGCGAGGGTAGAACTCCGGGTTTCGAGATGTATTGGACCGATTCCGGATGGCGATGGCAAGCTACCGGGAAAGCGTCCCCGACACACCCTTTCTCTTCCAGCTCATCGATGACGCCTTTCCACATCGGGCTTCTGGCAGAGAACTGGTTTTTGTTCCCGAGAATGTACAGGCCTTCTTTCGCTCTGGATAGAGCAACTAAAAAAGTATTAGTTCTTCTGAGCAACTTCTGAGACGAGGCATCGATCAGATGGACACACCATTCGTCCTGTTTTCCGACTTGAGAGAAAGGTTAGCGAGCGCAAGGTTCAACATGCGGATTAACGACGTACCCTGAGGAAGCCAATTGTCTTTCGGAGCCCGCCTTCGATCCCGGCCTGGTTATTCGGCCCTGCATTCCTCACCAGCGAGAGGATGACAACCTAATAATCGCAGTTAGGGGTGTCCTTCAGTTTCCAGAGTCTCCTTAGGTATAGGTAACGGCTCACCCGTCCTTCTTCTCCTTGGTAATTATCGACGGTGCGAAGCCGGACCTGAGGCGTGTTACTCAAGGCCATCTGTCAGTTACAATGAGGTGGACATACCCGCGAAGCGATTTTGACATGAGTGACCAGCGTTTCCTGCCTCAGTTCGTTGACATCCTCTTCCCGATCGGCTAGCTCGGTCTGGTCGCGTTCGTCGATGAGAATTGCAACTTGATCTTGCAATGCATCCCTAACCCTCGCCAGCTGACCCAGGTAGGCGCAGAGAACAACAATGTCACCCTCTTGGGAATAACAGCCTTGCCTTTGGGGTCGTATTGAAGTCGTCAGTACCTACACTCATTCGTGGAATAAGTATGGCTGACCTCAGCAGATAGAGCACAAGATCACGAATCATTTCAACCTACTTCCATTCAGCCCTCGTCCATTGACCAAGGGTGGAACCAAGTGAAGACGCACCTCGTAAACGTTGAACTTGCTCGAGGTATCCTCCGCACTACCATCGTTCTCCGGGTGACTATGATCCAAGAAGTACACGTTCGTCGTGAAACCTCTCACATCTGGGTAGGACTTGACGATGTCGTTGTCGATGAGGTTGGGGTAGAGGGTTTTCCTGGAGAGGGTACATCAGAACCGGTTTGGCCCGAGAACACGCGCCGTACCTAATAAGGTTGGAGATCTCGGGCCTCATTCTCCTCTGGACATTGATCTGTGACATTGGGAAGCCGGACGACGACAGACGCTCCATCAAGGACATGTCAAATCGGTAGAGCTTGCTGCCTCTGGGGCTGTCCATGGATAGGGCTGGCGAAACATTAGCACAAGGCCAATACACATAGTCTAAGTCGGAGGAGACAGCGCTTACCGTAGTTATTGAGAGTTGGACGGAGTTGCTTCGGGTCCCCAATCAAGATTAGGTGCTCGATAGACGGGACGAGGCTGCCTAGAATATGGGCCTCGAGAACCTGGCCAGCCTCCTCGACGAGGAGTATACGCGGCGAAAGACCCTGAAATTAACAATCAGACCATAGTCGCGTTATTGCACATGACGTTGACATACTTTGAGGAGAGAAGATAGCTTTGCAGCACCTGTTGTAGTACAGCCGACGATGTCAGTGTTCTTCAGTAGCTGTCGCTTAATCTATGGGACAAGTGGTAAGAGGACGGAACGAATGGCCGAGTGATGAGGCGACTGAATCTGGCTCACCTCATCACGCCCTTCGTTGTAGGTCTTCTGAGCCTCCTCATGCTTTCGGCGCAACCCCTCGAAGTCTTCTTCATGCGTTACAGACCTTCGGGTGATGACATCCTTGTTCCAGTATTCATGAAGTTTCTGCCTCTCAGCAAAAGACATATCCCATATACTGCCGTCTGCCAACAACTCATCCACATCTCGGTTACCAATTGGGACGTCTGGTACCGGCCCTAGCCAAGCTTCGGAGAAGAATTGCTCAACATTTGAGCGCACTGCAGTTCTCAGATTCGCTTCGACGAGCGTCTCCCTGTCGAGGGTGGTAGCGGACGCCCCCACTTCTGGTGCGGCAGGCTCATCTGCAGGTTGGGCATCCTCTTGAGGTTTCTCCCCAGCTGGTGTTGTGGTTCCGAGCCAGGCGTCGGGTGACTCCCAGAACTCCGTGAATATGGGCTCATCATCATTCAAAGGGTCTTCGTCTTCCTCAGCTGGAGTAGCTTCAACTGGGAGTGCTTCAAAGCGGTTGGATTGCCGCGGAGGTGCGTTATCTACCTTTGCCGGGGGGTCAGGTGGAGGTGCTGGTGTGGGGAATAAAGGGTGGGACAAGAAGCCGATGTCTTTCCCTTCACACCAGAAGGAGTAAATGGAGGCGTCTTCTTCTTGCTGCTGGCCACGGCGTCCGGCTCGGGTCCACCCTTCCTGGTCGTCGACGGCTTGCTGGTGAAGAAGGGAGGCCCAGTTTGGGGGGGAGAGGAGGTACGTGAAGTGTTCTGGGTACTGCGTAATCAGGTAACGTGTGATATCGTCCGATGAGGCGTCCTTGCGCATGTATTCCTTCATGAAATTCTCGATCTCCTTCTCTGTTTCCTTGACGTCTCTGTAGTGGCGGCCGAAGCTCCTGTCGAGAATCGACTTGCCTGCGACCATCTCTAGGTTTTCGATCGAGTACTCGGATATGCGCTCGTCTGCGGATCGGCCGCCCAGTCGAACGATCTTGTCGGTTATTTTGGCGTCGAGCACCCCGCAGAGCATGTGGTCGAGAGCATGGTTAGTGAATGCGATCATGAGTACCGGTTTGGCGGACTGCAGCAGCACACGCAACAGCTCGATGCCCACGAAGGACTAGGGATGATCTCGTAAGTAATGCACAAATGAAAATGGCGATGGTATATTACCTTCCCGGTACCGGGCGGTCTGAGGGGTGAGGTATGTAATTAGTTTGTGAAGGGGAAGCCGAGGGGACAGGCGCACCCTTGAATAAGCGCCACCTCTCGGGTCAGCGTATCGACGACCGCGTCTGCCTGGCTCGGATCGAGACGACTCTCTTTTAACGCTTCTCTGACATGGGCGATAGAATCAGGATCGTTGGCGGCGAGCTTGAGATCGGTAATGCCACTCTCCGGGGGGAATAGCGGTGCAAGTTGATACTGGAAGCCAGGCCGGCGAGCGTAACTGGGCGGCAAAACGGAGATTCCGTTGACGCGATTTGGATCGAAGGATCCGAAGGGGCGATGGACTAGGTAGGGCTTGAAGGGCAAGGACTCTGGCTCCACGCGAAGGGCCTCTAGGAAAGGCCTGATGGCTTCGAACATGACGGGAGATTCAACCAGGAGTTTCTTGCCAGTTAAGTGGCGTCGATCCCCTTTGAGCACCTGGAGGATGCGGAGTTGAACCGAGGCATCGAAGAAGACGATGCGTGCGATGACCCTGTCTGGATTGGCCTTGACGAAGTCCGTGATTTCCTTGATAGATGTCGAGAGGATACCGAGGTGAATGTCAATCTCGCCATACTCCTCCCAGACCAGTGCAATCAGGCCACCTTGGATCAGGCGCTTGCCGCTCATCCCTTCCCAGAAGGCAGCACGGTCCTTTGCTTTGGGGGCTCGGGCTCGTCCTGGGGGTGCGTCAAATGAGACTTGGACCGAAATGCCTCGTCGGTCTGGGGCCAGCCCACGGAATTCGGCGTTCGTGTAAACATTGAACATCACATTCTCCTCGTTCGAGACGAAGCCTTTGTACTTGCCACCCATCTTCTGTATGAGCGTAGCCAGTTGCGTCTTCCTTTCCTTGCTCAGCAAGTCGTTGCGAATGAGCTGAGTGCTGGTTCTGAGAGGTGCTCTGTGGGCGTGTATAAAGCTCAGTGAAAATACCTCTGTTAGATGATCAGATGCTCACGTCAACTCCTCGCGTAAGAGCCTGAACTGGATATCAAGGAGGCGCTCCATGCTGTCTTGGGGAAGGTGGTGTGGGGCTTCGTAGAAATTCGCGGGCAGGTAAGGCGCAATTTTACAGAAGAGCTCCTGCTCAGTCGGCGCGATACGTATGTCGCCGATGTCGTCGGAGTCGTTATCGTGTCGAGGGCCATCAGGCCTGAGGATCCCTGGCCCTTGGTCTTCATGGAGGATGTGCAAGGCAGAAACAATGCCCTCATTCGACGACCTATACATTGGCTTCTGCTGTTCTCTCCTTCGAGCGGAGCGTTCCGCCTTGTTCTTCTCTCGATCCGTGATCGTGATGAGCCTTTGCACCTTGTCTCGCAGGTAGGAGATGAAGAAGTTACGTGACTCTTCCGGAGAGGACAAAAATTGGGGGTCGAGGAAAGTGGGCGGATTTGAGGACACGCCAGAGGCCCATGTTTCTATCCACTCGGCTAAGCGCTCGACGATTGGAGTTATCCTGGGGTATGTCGAGGTCGCATTCTTGAACCGCGTAAGGATTCTGAGATATGTTAGCGTAATGCCTCGGTGAGCATAAGGGGCGCCTCACTCGAAGAAGACCGTAGTCAGAGCAGAAAAGAGTTGGGACCCTGATAGCTTGTCGAGATCGGATCGGCTCGACGGAGGGTTGAACGAGCAGGCTCTCATGGCGTCAACGATACAACTTTCCAAGTGGTCTGCAAACTGATCAAAATTGTCGAGGATTCGTAGGTAGAGCGCGCTAATCACGGCATCAGAGATATAGACGAAAATGCTTTGGCTCCACCCACTGTACTAGATTGCTGCGCGTGCTCCTGAGGACAAAATCGGCGGACAAGAGCTGCAAAATGTGAGAACTTACAGTGGCGGCGGGAGTATACAAAACTTACAGAGAGCAACGGGAAGTAACCGCGCTGGAAAGAAAGGATGGATGGGTTGGTACCAGCATCGTATGCAACTTGGTGCCAGAGCACAATGTCATTGATACGGAGGATGCCGTTACCAGAAGCGACGGTGTCGAGGAGAAGCTGGCCCTCCTCGTCGGACTAAGGACATGGTTAGAGCCATCTCGGGGTTGAGCCGAAGAGCGAGCATACCCAATGCTTGTTAGAGCGATGGGCACTCTGGAATGGCACCCAAAACGCGTAGATATTGAAAGTTTTCGCGAATCGGAAGTCGTCAAAGAGGAAGCCTCTCAAGACGGCCTTGATTTCTGAGGATGAGAGTGGCTTATCGGAGAGCGATCGGAAGAGATCGTGGTTGGTTAGATCGACGTTGGAGACTCCGTCTGTCCCAAGCAGTGGTGGCGCCAGCTGGGTCCTCGAGGACCCCCGTTCCGAAACCTCTGCATCGCGTTGATGCCGGTAAGTGCATTGGTCTCCTTTGTTGCAGCGCCCGTTGATCAACCAGAATCGGCAGGTCAATGAGCCAGGTCGCTGATGATCGCGATTGCGATTAGGGGAGGTTGGTGGGGAAAATGGTCCGCTAGAATTGGATCCCACATCGTGGCTGAAGGGACATGTATCGCCGTTCCTACAGCCGCGAGGTGTCCGAAAGAAAGAGCAGGGTCTCCTCTTAGTTTGACTCATGGTGGAGTGAAACTGGGAAGGATGGGGATGCCTCGTGCCCGAGTAATTCATTTATGTATACAACAGCGCTCGAGCCACCTCCAGATTTGGACGAATGCTTGAGGGCAGGGGGCGCTTGTTACTCTTATCAGGGCTTCGCGTGACAAATGCGCAGTCCATGTTGACACAGAGCCGCGCGAGTGGGGCTTTGGAAGCAGTGTCGCGTTCGCGGTCCAGAGTCTCGTCGTGCCGCGTACAAGTGTCAACGACTCGAACCGGAGTCTCCTCTCGAAGTTCGTGGGGAGTTTTTCCTTGGTGGGAGCAGGATTTTGCGGTGGGGGGCCACATGGGCGCAGTGTTCGTGTCTTCAGAGCTGGGGCATTGAATCAAGATTCCAGTCCGTGAAGGTGGAAGGGAAGGAAGAGGGTCATCGTGTAGTCATCGCGCCCGCTCCAAACCGTGAGAAAGACGCGCCAAGCGGCATATGACGCGACCGATCTCTCACGTGAAATCATGTCCTGCAAGCAAGTTGGACCCCGAACCTATCTCCTTCACCAAGCCCTCTCTAATCTTCGGGACACCGTGAGTCTATACACAGACCTTCCAGATCGATTCTGACGCGACAAAAATGGGGTTTAGGACGATACACACACGAGACAGGCGCCATGAACATTACTTCCTATGTTTCCGACGTCACATCCAATATCTCCAAAGTACCGCCTAGTGCATACCCCGCCCTCCTCTGGTCGTGGTACATCGACTATTTGTGGAACTATCAGAGCAATTCATGGGTGGGGAGGATAGCCTATTTCTGTCGGGTTCTGTCTTTCGTGCTATGCCTCCCGACGCTTATCCTTGGCATGGTTGTGAGTTCTCCACTTCCCTCTCGTGCTGCTTTCAGGATGAAAACAAGTTAGAATGACTGGCTAACTCTGAAATTATGCAGGACGTGGCATCATACGTTATCGCACGTACCCTCGGAATCGTAGACGACGTCAAAGCCTCAACATCCGACCAAGTATCACAAGTCCAATCCCCTTCCATCCACGTCGAACCCGCAGACTCAGATCTTTCGAATCCCCTGCGGGAAACGCCTGTGTTCACAGCGGAAGCTGCCAATGGCACTCCACAACCCCAGGAGTTCTTCGCCACAGAGAAGAATCTGAAGCTTTCGGGCGTGGATATCCTCAGTCCTGCTGCAACAAGGCCGTCATCACCAGTACTCCTTCGCAAGCACCTTTCCGACGAGCCAAGCCTGAGGCATCGACAGCACCAGGCTGGGGTTGGGGATGATTAGGATGGTTGTGGGCTTGGAGGGGAGCGATTTCTAGACAGCTCATATCCGACTGGCTTTCAAAAAGTAGTCTGTGAAGCAGGTTATGCAGGGAGACCCAACTAATGACATCCATGGAGGACAGGAAGAGGCTTGTATTTTTACACGATGGGAAGATGTTGTACAGGAAGAAACACGAGCAAGGGGCATAAAATAGTGAGTAAAACAACAAGAGTATAAGAGAAGAGGTGTCGCGTAAGTACGAGATAACGAATGCATCTAGAAGCCGAACCGCAGCTGGTCGCGAGTGAAGACAGGGGGTTTCCACCGAAGGGACTCGGGATGAATCCGACTTCGCTTCTTCGCCTTGGTTTTGTTGTACTTGTCCATGACAGTGCTGTTCAGGCAGATAACGTGTGCGCCCTTGTAATGCTTGAAGAGCTGCAGGGTAGTGCACCTAAAGAGTTCCAGTCAGCATTCTCCAACACTGGGATTGAGCAACGAAAGACGCACGTATTCGTAACATCACCATGGGTGATTGAGGTCCTCTGTGCAATTTCGTCGATACTAAGCTCGCCTTCTGGAGTGTTGAGCAGCAAGTCGATGATCGCCTCTGCCCAGTATGCACGATAACCGAGTAATCCCAAGTCAGAAAGAGGCTTCTCAGGACTTCCTAGCTTGCCCTCCTTCTTGCTGAGTTCGTAGGAAAACTCAATAAGGAGCTTTCCATAACCATGCCGTTGGTGTTGAGGGAGGGTGAGGATACAGGCGACGTTATAGTTTTCGGCGGATTCCTTTTCTTTCGAGAAGTAACCGATGATATGGCATCCTACAGCATCGCGCTTTGTCTACACCTCCATAAGGGTAATGGTCGGGGAGAAAGAGTCAGGGTCGGCGCACCATGACATAGTACATGAACGGCGTCACGTCGTAATAGAGGGTTTTACTGGAAAGAGTTGTCAGAGGCAGGTTAGCCAAATAACGCTAAGGAAGACGCACTGATCAAGGAAACACTTGGACAACAAGCTCAGGTTCCTACACCACGTCAACTGCCGCTTTCCGTCGATCTCATAGAAGGATATGTCTTCATGTCGATAAATTTCATTTCCAGGGGGATGTAACATAGTACAGCGCTGCCGGTGACGCGACATCATCATAGGGGAGGGGAAGAACGATAGGCAGAATTCGCAGATGTATAGGACGGGGAGGTGGGCGTATTCTTTCGGGTATGGACTGAAGTACCAAGCTTCCACCTCGTGCTTGCCGATTTGAAGCCGGTTAAGGTTCTTCACTCGGGCAATTTCAGAAATCGACTGGGTCATCGAGCCCGACGTTCGCAGCTTTTCGATCTCCTGTTCCTTGCTGAACGTTCCGGTGGGGGATGGGGCAGCGGAAGGTTCCTGTAGGTTGAGCTCGAATGTCTCGACGTCGCCCTCCCCGTCAACGTCCATCTCGCCGTCAGCGTCGTCGTCCCCGTCAGCATCTGCGTCTTCGCCCTCGGCGTCTTCTTCTTCTTCCTCTTCCTCCTCGTCCGGAGGTAACTTTCGTTTAAGAGATGATGAAGGTGCGGGGGAAGGGGAAGCGGAATAATCGACAGCCATGGGCGTCGACGGACCAGGGGTCGGCGAAGCGCCCTTCGTCGCATTCGACGTCGCCTTCCTCAAAAGGTTGTTCTTCGACTTGGCCTTGGGGAGCTTTCCGGGCTTCTTGCTCGGGGTCGACGCCTTCTTGGGTTGAGCAGGCACCTTCGGCCGTGGCCACTCGAGGTCCTTGCTCAGCACCAGCCGTCCGCCAGCGACCCACTCGTCCAGACGCTTGTTAAAATGCTCCCAGTGGACAAAGAACTCCCGCTGGTCGTCTGGCTTCGGCGGGGCTTCATCATCTTTCCGCACGCGACGCGCATAGGGGTTATTAGGTTTGTCCCGGATGGACAAAATCTCGGCAAGACGCTCCTCCTGCTTGCCGTCCGCTCCTGGGCGTCGGATGTAGATTTTGCAGCCCACAGAGACAGTCTATAAAAGTGTGATGGTCGTTAGCGGGGCGTTTGGCAAAGAAATTTGTCTAAATGGCGCACCTGCAGGTTGTAAGTGCCACCAGGAGTCACGGGCGCTGGCGGGGCATCCGCAGGCACCGCAGGAGTTTGTGGGGCCATGGCGAGGGGCTATCTCGGTTCCTGTGGCCTTGTACAGTCCTCGAAGGGTCGTTTGGTGAGCACAGGGTCGTGGTTGGGGTCAAGAATGAGGAACTGCTGCTCGTCGTTGTCCCCGCTGGCAGTGACTCGACGCCGAGACAAAGGAGATGCCGCTGACGTAAGCGGAATTTTGCTTGGGCGCCTACTCGGACCTCTTGCTCCTGCTTGTACAACAACCACGACCTTCATTCACACATCCAATGGACGATGATATTGTCATCAACTTGGCAACAGATGACTTTGTAACCCCAAGGAAGTCTGCTGGCCAGAAGGGCGGTCGCTGGACCGACAGGTAGATCTTAATTCGTGCTCAACGTTCAGCCCGATGTTGACATTTCTCCGAGCTCCGCAGGTTGAAGGCGAAACGAGTCACTAAACGAAAGGACACGCACGAAACCAGGGCTACGGCGACCCAGGACGTTGTCGAGAGACCAGAGAAACGGGCGAGGGTCGAGAGGCCATCCCAATCGACGTCGAGCAGTAAACCTTCCGCTGCTACTGCACCTGGAAAGCCAACCCAGATCATATCCTCTCTTTTCACCTCCAACCCAAAAATTGAAGCACCAAAACCTGCGCCAATAGCCAAGGCATCGACCTCGAAGCCCAGTAATGCCCCAGTCGACTCGTCGACCTTCGAAGGCCTTGGCCTCAATCCCCTCCTAATCTCCCATCTCTCCTCAAAAATGGGCATCCAAAAGCCCACCGGAATTCAGCGCTCCGCCCTCCCCCTTATGCTCCCCACCCATTCCAACTCTGATATCCGGGACATTTTCCTCCAGTCGCAAACCGGTTCAGGAAAGACGCTGTCCTTCCTCCTCCCTATCATCCAAGACCTCCTCCCACTAAGTTCTCTCTCGTACATCGACCGCTCGATAGGAACCCTCGCGATCATCATCGCCCCGACGCGTGAACTCGCAAAACAGATTTCCGACGTCCTCGAGGCTTTGCTGAAGATGAGGCTGCGGGCGGAGGGAGAGTTAGAGGGCTCGCGTATGACACGGTGGATCGTCTCCGGGTTGCTCATCGGTGGCGAGAATCGTACGCACGAAAAGACCCGACTACGAAAAGGCTTGCCAATCCTCGTCAGTACACCCGGACGACTCCTCGACCACATCCAGAACACCTCTTCATTCAACTGTGCCAAGTGCCGATGGCTCGTTCTCGATGAGGCCGACCAGCTCATGGACCTCGGGTTCGAGGAGACGATTACCGGTATTCTGAAGGGTCTCGATGCGCGGAGGCGACTGGCCATACGTGGGATCGAGGAGGGCAAGAGCACGGAGGTCGGAGGGTGGGACTGGGGCCGACCACGACGAACTGTGCTCTGTTCCGCTACCATCCGCGAATCTGTCCAGAAACTTTCAGGCACGGCCCTTGTCAATCCACTCATGATCAAAGCCACCTCAGCCGACAGGGACGATGAACAACAGCTCGTTTTGAAATCCACGGGTGAGACGGCTGCTTCGTCCACATCCTTAACACCTCCATCACAGTTGACGCAAAAGTACGTCGTTGCACCGTTGAAGCTGAGGCTAGTCGCACTCGTTGCGCTGCTCAGGACGCTTATCGCGCAGAGTACGGGGGGCACAAAGGTCATTGTATTCCTCAGCTGTACGGATTCGGTGGACTTTCACTTCAATCTCCTTGGCAGCGCGCAGATGGGAGCCGGTGACACTGCGCCCGAGAGTGAGGAAGATGATAGTGACGAGAGCGGGGATGATGACGACGAGGAGGGCGAGGACGGAGACAAGCCGAAACGCAAATCTACGAAGCTCGCAGATGATGCCGTGGAAGCCAAGTGCCCTCTCCTACCTGGCGTCTCTATATTCAGGCTGCATGGTTCGCTACCTACACATACCCGAATGCGGGCTCTGAAAGGGTTCGCAGGAGGCAAGGACGGCAAGGACAAGAAGAAGGCTGCCACCGAACCCCAACCGAATCCCACGTCTTCAATATTGTTCTGTACCTCCGTCGCCGCCCGTGGTCTCGATCTCCCCCTAGTCCGCGCAGTAGTCCAATATGATTTGCCAACTGAAGGCGGCGCCACCGAGTACGTCCACCGTATCGGCCGTACAGCGCGTGCAGGAAAGGGAGGCGAGGCATGGAGTATAGTCGGCCCTAGCGAGTCGGAATGGGCAAAGTGGGTTGTGGATAAGATGGTTGGAGAGGGTGTTGGGTTGGAGGATATCAAGGAGAGGGAGAAAGAACGGGAGAATATTGATTTACGGCAGGTGCCGATCGACTCTGTCCTGCAGAGTGGGTTTGGAGGGAGAGGGAAGGAGTTTGAGATGCGTGCGACTGAGGTCCAGTTGGCGTTTGAGAGATGGGTCCTGAGGAACTCAGACGTTCGTTTCGTCCACACAGCCTTTTTCACCGGTTATACTGATTCATTTGTTGGAATTGCAGAATGTTGGTCTTGCTCGCAAAGCCTACCTCTCCCACATGCGCGCCTACGCCACCCACCCCTCGAACGAAAAGCACATGTTCCACATTCGCCACCTCCATCTCGGACATCTTGCCAAGTCCTTCGCATTACGCGAAGCCCCAACAAAAGTCAACGCTGCATCCAACTCCAAATCCAAGTCATCCAAATCTACTGGCCCCTCAAAGTGGGCTGAAGTCAAAGCCCGGAGCGAGGCCAACAAGGCGAACAGGGCTAAGGCTGGCAAGAAGGGAAAGCAGACGAATTACGACTCGGATGAAGATAGTGATGTGGACCTTGCGGAGAATGAGAAGCGGATGAAGGCGGTTGTGAGGGCGCAGGGACGGCTGTCGAGGAAGGGAGGTGTCATGGGACGTACGGATACCAGCGATTTCCAGATTATGGGCACGGACCACTTGGAGAAGCTCGTGTCGGGACGGTGATCGGCATCGGCGGCTACATTCATGTGGTCGCTTCACTTTGCTTGGATCTGGGCTCGTTGAATCGTACTCTCGCATTCCATAGCACATCTATACACTTTTATTCTAGATACTTCACTTCCTCCCTTCCGATACTATACAAACACTTGGGGATATCTGGGTTGCCCGGTTAGTCATACTGTGAGGATGGCGGCGGCGGGTTGGCGCCGCCACCGCGCAAGTTGGGGCTTGTCGGGACGGAGTTGTGCTTCGGCCGACGGAGGATTAGAGGGTGGCGAAAATCTCCTCAACCTCCCAGGCGCCAGCCCAGTACTGGATTTTGGGCTTGAGGCCCTTCGCCGCACCTTCCTTGGCGATGCGGGATGAGAGCCCACGATGGCTCCGGCATAGGACGAGGTCCTGTCTGGATGGTTAGATGGGTAACGTCAACGATCTATACTATCAAGAAATAAGATAGAACGCACTCGCGCATCCGAAGGATGGGGCAGAAATCGTTGCTTCCATCTCCAACGTAGACGATCCTGTCGTACTCCTGTCCGTTCCTGGAGAGGAAAGCCTCCAGCTCCTCGCCCTTGCACATGTTGGGGCTGCAACCAACCACACAAGAGTGTTGTGGGCCAGCAGGGTCAACACGGCGGCGAAGCTTAAGCAGTTCGCCTTCCCAGTCAGCGGGGTTGGTGATGATTTCGGAGAAGATGTGTGTAAGCTTCTTGTCCTACAGAAATTTCGATTGAGTCGCTTGTTGTATGTATAGTGGTGTTTCCAGCGACACCAACCTCGAGGATGGTAGAGATGAAGACGGAATTAGAGTTCGAGAGGCAGAGGAAGTTTGTTCGGTCATCCTGGGTCTTGAGCTTGTCGACACCACGAGCCATGGCAGGGTGCTATCCATACCACTCAACTTTAGTATATTCCACCCCCAGGATAGCAACACTCACGAATGGCATGATTCTCAACGCATTCTGGATCTCCTCACGCTTAATGCCGCGCTCGTTGGCTTCTCTCAACGACTGTGCCCTTCACATGACCCGTCTGAGCTTTTCGTAATATCCGAAGAGGTGGGTTTGGCCTTACACCAAGTCAGTCCACTGGATCTCGTCCTTTAGGGTCTTCATCTTCCTGCGGAGATCAGGAGCGAGGACCTCGAAGATCCATCGGTCGGTATCCTGGTCGGCCATGGACCTATGGTTAACGCCCGTTTAACATAGTTTCTTGTAGAATTGTGACTAAAGCGTACCAGTCAAAATCGAAGACGATGAGCTGCTTTTTAACGGAGGGCATGGTGGTGGTGGTGGTATTGTACAGGAAAGCAGCAGATCAGCGCGTTTATTGAAATTTAGGAGCATGTTCGTTATCTTATCTCCAGCCAAGAGAGATTAGATTAGATCAATCTGCGAACGTTGCGGCAGCAGCTTGGTTTTGAGCCACCATGGCCTCCTCCTCGTACCGGACTCATTTTACTCCCTGAAACACGCCTTTACGATGAGGTTTAACATGAAGACGCTCTCGTGAGGATTGGGGAAATTTTTGAAGTGACTGCCGATAGGGTGTTGTGCTGGGTCCTGGTGAGTCGCATTACACTGCTACGTAGTCCATGGGCATTACCCCTGTGCTGGTATTCTTACCGTACCCTCGCGGCGCTGTGCCTCACCCGTAAGGGATCTCTAATTAGATATACGGCTTTCAAAATCCAAATTGCCAGCATGAATCCTTGATTATGAAACGTAGATGTCCTTGTGCACGGGTTCTCACCACTATCTTCCTTACTAATACTTGCGTACAACCAAGTACCGAAACCATCAATCCGCAAATGCTATCAGCTAGTCCCTCCAGATGCCGCTCTACAGCTCTGCCAGTGACTCGACCGCGGGCAAGCTAACAGGGACTCAAGGAGCTGGAGCCTGGAAGTACCGTGTATGCATGGGGACCTGGAGTCCTGGACGACCTCCGACACTCATCGACACGTACATATCTATGTATCACGCCGGATGCATTTCGGGAAGCAGTCATTGTCAACGGCATTCATTTCACCAAGCCTGCGCAGGCCTACGCGTCAGGGCGGCACGGAAACTCTGCATCCGTGCTTCGAAAAGGATGGCTCGTCTGGGCAATCTCTGGTTCCCTTCGTGAAGGTATATTTGTCAAAGGCTATCTGAGGTCTGATGTTGTCGCTGTCTAGTCGTCAGAGCTGCCAGTGGTTCGCATCGGGGTCGGCCATGGCCACGGGTGCATATAACAGTGGATCGTACTCGGCGAACCTCAACACAAGGCACCTCAAACTCCTCGAACCAATTTCGCGCGGTCTTCACCATGAAGAAAGGCTTCCTCGACTTCACTAGGGACCAATGCACGGACCCCCCTCCTGTTGCTACGGCAGACCTTACTGACCACACCGTCATTATCACTGGGGCGAATGCTGGCTTGGGCTTTGAGGCTGCAAAGCACTTTGCTCGGATGAAGCCTGGAAGGCTCATCCTCGCTTGCCGCAGCGAGGAAAGGGGGAATGCTGCTGTCGAAAGTGAGTCCCTAAGCCCGCCTCATAGTGACCCGCCTTTGACCTTGAACCCTATCAGGGGTTAAGGAAGCCACAGGGTTCGGTGGCGTAGAGCTGTGGCTACTCGATCTTGCCAACTTTTCCTCCGTTATTGCCTTTGCAGATAGGTTCGAAAGGGATGGGGGAAGACTCGATATCCTTGTGGCGAACGCCGCGATCGCTGTCGAGCAATATAGGTTGACGTCCGATGGCTGGGAAGAGTCGTGAGCCCCCGCCATTCCTTTGGGTAGCCTATAGGCTAACGGATATCCGTGCAGCATCCAAGTCAACGACCTATCAACTTCCCTCCTCTGCCTCCTACTCACTCCTCGGCTGATCGAGACTGCAAGCAAGTTTGGTGGCCGACCTCGAATTTCTATAGTCAGTAGCGAGGTCCACTACTGGGCGACGTTTCCCGAGAAGACTTGGGAAGTCCCATCAGCCTTCCATTACCTCAATAGCGCGGAGCATTGCACAGCCAAGTAAGCATTTCGCCCCCTGGAGATGCGCTATGACATCAATTCAACGACAGGCGGATGGGGAATCGATACTTCGAAACCAAGTGCAAGTAGTTTAAGGCCAGTCATGGTGCCACAAGCTTACTTATTGCTTAAATAGTACTCAACATCTTCTTCACTCGCTCCTTCGCCGACCTACTGAGGAACACCCCCGTCGTTGTCAATACCGTAAACCCAGGCTTTTGCGTCTCCGAAATCCGCAGAAATTACACCGGTATGGCGGCGTTCGCGAACTGGGTCCTGGACAAGTCTCTTTCGAGGCCGACGGAGGGTGGTTCTCGGCAGCTCGTCTATGCCGCGGTTGGAAGTCCCGAAGATCCGGAGAGCCTGCATGGGCAGTACCTTAATCTCCATAGGGTGGACGAGCCGAGTGATTATGTCGTCGAGGAGAAAGGCAAGGCGAGGCAGGATAAGCTTTGGGTAAGTCCGACCCCTAGAACGTTTGAAGCGGTCCGAAAGACATGCTCACTTGGCGCATTACTCTTACTTTGCAGGACGACCTCGTTCGAGAGCTTTCCAAAGTGGATGCTCGCATTGGGGACATCGTGCGGCAGCACGAGTAGTTTTGATTCTACCTACCCCATTTCGCCGTACGATTTGTGATTCGTACCATTACTGTATGCCATCGACCGACCTTTCATTACATTTGATCCTGTGTAAATGTGCACGCAGGGTAATCGACGTTGAGGAGGCGCCAATACCGAAGCAGGTCCGAGCGTTCAAATGCCTTGATAGAAGCAACGTGGACACTCTAGCGACCCCGCTTCTCTGGGGGACGCAAAAGGGTAGCCAAGTGTAGGTTCCACTCCAACCCAGCTCCGGAGACTCGACCAAAAGGCGATGCGGAGCTTCGACAGTGGCGGAGTCGGCATATGCCGATTTTCCACGCTTCGTTCAACCGCCAACTCTCGTCCTGGCGTCGGGCACTCGACGCGAAGAGTTTCTATCTCGCATGAGCTATCAAGTGTCAGACACAGGGAGGGTGAACACGCCAGGGCTTTGTGTTTAACATCGGAGTCGAGCGAGGCAACGCAAGGAACGGCGTACTTCTGTATGATCAAATTAAGCGCTCGCATTCGACTTACTGATGCTTGCAATGTCTTGCACTTACCTTGAAAGCAACCCCATAGCCCCTCTAATTCGCGTTAGTCACATTTTTTTGGCCCATTTCAGTGGAACCACACCCGGTGAAGGGGTGTGAAACTCTCTTATAAGAGCTTAAGAGCGAGGCGCGGGGACCATACACACAGACCGGTGGAGTCAAAGGTGAAATTTACAACAGACGGGCATAGACAGTATGGGGAGCTATTTTACACAGGCTACTCCCGAAGTATTGTGAGCCTCTTTGCTGTGACGCCTATCAGCCGGAATTTTAAGCGCCCGTCAACGATCAAAAGCGCTCGATGCGATTACTTGGTACTCGGCGTAAGCGCAGGGCCCCGGTCGGTGCCCCCTCGGAGAACATGCATACGCCCCTTCTCTCCGAATTCCTCCCGTACCTCTTCTGTGCGCAGTTGCCTGTGCTGCTGCGTCAACCCTGGTTTTGTGACACAAGTCGGTCGTAGTAGAGCGTGAGCGAGGGAGACGTCCGTTCCTCAAACGCGGAGAAATCGTGCCAGCACCCCGTTTACACCATGTGGGTCCGATTGGCCTTCCGTCCCTGTAATGGTAGCTCCTCGTACAACCGCCGATTTGTGCCCAAATCCCCGAACTTCCTCACATAACACCGAGCACTCGCTCGATCGATCATTGTGATGGAGGATTTACATTTGCAGAGTTCGCGTATGAATTATGGGATGGTGATAGACCTGGAGGGGTGAAGAAACTGTGTGAAGCGCTGATCAGTGTGAAGGGTATGTCGGGGTAAGCTCGTCATCCCGCAGGAAATAGCCTCACAAACTCACCGACATGATGGCAGCTGTGATACCCTACCACGTTACCGACGACGTACGTTATATGTTGCGGTACATCTAGACCTCTTGGTTTTGTCACAGTTGATATTAAATCCCTCCCAGCAGTGTACACGCGAGGAATCGCTGTGCTCTTCTAGGAAAGGAACCTACGCTGCGCGTTCACTCGCATCGCCGCCTAGCGGACACAGGACCTTGGGAGCAAGGTGATCTTGAAGGACTCTGGTCGGAGTTTTCCAAGAAACCTTTGCGGGGCCAATCCTCGACCTTATCCTGTGGCCGAGCTGAATCTTGATCCACATTCCGGCAGTTACATAGAGCGTGAGTTGGTTACGAGAAGCGGTAAGGTTGACGGTTAGGTGTCGTAAACCTGGTACCGTTTCGTCGGAGGGCAGTGGGTTTTCTAACTGGTTTGTGGCGTCTTATGTACGCCTCCATCAATGTAGAGAGCGCCGAGTCGCGGTGACGTACGACGGAGGTGGGTCTTGAGTGTCAAGGTACCGTCGGTGAGCTCATCCATGCTGCCGTCAGCGGGGGCGAGACTTTGGATCCTGGACGTCTTTCCGCGCAAAAGAGAAGCCGTCGCAGTAAGTGGGAGTTGTCATAGGAGTGTCTCGACCCAGGATGCAGCGGGCAGTTGGGGCGGGCGCTAGCAACGAGTTGCGACCACAAAATTAAAGGTCAGAGATACAGATAAGATCAATGGCAGAATCCGCATGTCAACGACTGCGACGATTGAATAGCAGGAAGTCCGACCTGGAGTACCCATTTGAGCTCGGCCACTACAGTCGTCATGTCAGTCGGCGGAGGGGGTGGCATGCACGGTCCAGTTCCCCGCTCCCATTGCGGAAACTAGCGACCCGACTCAATTCATTCTCAGAGATTCCCATCGCCAAAGTGGACGCGCATCAGCGCGCATCTTGGTGAAGCTCGAACATTTTATCGCCTTCTTGTACACCAGTTACATTGCGCCATCCATCAGAACTTCACCTAAATACAGCTATGCCTCTCCAAAAATCAATAATGTTTCAGCCTGGAGTCTGACCTCACTCGCGACCTATACGATCGAGAGTCTGGTCACTTCACCGTGACCCCGAATCTTGAAGCTTGAAGGGTAGCAACCCCCATCGGGATATTGTCCTGGAAATACCTCGGGGGAGTGCCGTCACACCCTGATCCTCCAGTCGACAAGGCCTTCTCTCGTCTGACCTCAAGACGCTGAGTTACCGAGTATGAAAACCACTCTGCGAGGGGCTTCGAGATGTTCCATGTAGAATGTAGCTGTTCCAAACCCTCGCGGGGGTTGTAGAGAGTTACCAGTAATCGGAACCAAGATTGCCTCTGGACCTTCTTGTCAATGGACTTGGAGTGGGGTAGGCTGGGGTAGAGGTCGTCTGGATCACCACAATTCCATTTCCCGATCCCAACTCGACCTCTAAGTCCGTTGGTCGGTCGAGCAGGCCTAGTAGCGCTCAACCCTTAGAACGTTCCAGCTACATGTATCTCGTCATTCGTCCTTGAACATTAGTTCCAGAATCTGGGAGGGGGCAGAATCGTTGCATTCAGTCTATTATACGAACAGAGGCAGGAGAGATAGGCTTGGGGAAGAGGAAATGAAACACAAATCCGGCTAAAGCTATATAGAGTGTTGTGTAGTCGCTAATCATACAGTGCAGAGGGATAGGGGCTGGGGAAACACCAAGTCACGTCTGGTAATATAACGGATGGGAGTGGTGGTATATCGACGGGCAAGCAAGGATAGAAGAGAGAATAGATAGAAGGCAATGGTATCAGAATGGTAGGCCAAAAATACACTGTGACAAGCTCAAAGGGCAGACAAGCAAAAGGAAAGGGACGATGAGGCGGACAAAGGGGAAAGAATGGAGATCGATGGAGATCGTCTAAGGGTACATGACGTTAGAAGGGAACACCACTCCATCACTCCTCACCAGCACAACCGGCCTCCTCTTATTTTGATGTCCGCTTTCTGGGGGAAGACACCCAAGGACCTCCGTGCACCTAACCTCGACGTACGGCGAGGGCTCCGATCCAAAGAACACATGCACGGGATCGGTCTTGGAGAAGTTCTCTCCATACACCGTAAGCATCTTCGCTGCGTGTGGGTTGGGTTTTGCGAGAACCCCGCGCGATTGAGGGCACGTTGACTTGGGAGCCTCGGCGGCACGGTCGGGTGGGAGGTACTTGACGACACCGGGGAAGGGGGTAACGGGCTTGGATGGCACAGGGAAGCCGCTGGGAAGCATAGGGTGCTGGTTGTCGAAGAGGGCGGGAGGGACGTAGAAGTTGTAACGTATTTGATCTGGGAAAAGAAGGGATTAGTTTACGAACTATGCGACGAGGGAAAGGAAACGGACCTGTGCCAACGATCGTCCAGACACTAGTCTCACCGATGTCCACCTGCCAGAGAGCGCCAGAGCAGGCACCATCACCTCCGGCCCCACGTCGAGAAGACACCGACCCCGCAGAGCTGGGACGACGGCGATTCTTGCCAACGGGCTTGGCGAGACCACCCGCGCTCGAAGTCGACCGCTTCTTCTTGACACGGCCACCATCGTTGGAAGTAAAGTCACCCGACGATGGAGAGGGAGGCTCGCTCTCGCCGTTGCCCTGAGTGAAGTAGTCGGTAGTGCCGGAGCCAGCAGTTGGCGAGAGGGGAGAACCAGGCAAGGCAGGGGAGGCGGCGCCATTGTTGACGCTAGCGTTCCACACGCGGCCGTCGATGGGGCGATACGTGTTGACCTTCTCGCCCATGCATGAAAGGAAGGCACCAGACACACCGGGCGATCCAGGCTCAGCAGGGGCCTTGTTGTGCTCGTAGACCTCAAAGGCAATCTTGTGCAGCTGCGAGACAGGGTCGCCACAGACCTCACCGGGAACGCAGTAGTGATCTGCGATGCCCTTGGCGCCTTCCTGGAGACCGCCACCAACAACGGTGGTCTGGCGATCGACCTTGCGGATGATAAGGACGGGGCTGACGACGCCAGAGGTCAAACATTGGAGAACAACGGTCTGGTTGTAGTAGATGGGGATCTGGGAACCGTTGTTGGTAAAGGGGATTGCGTTAGGAGGTGGAGAGGGATAGTCGGGCTGAGGCGGGGGAGGTGGGGGACCGTCGAGGCCTCCTCCGGGTTTGTTAACGTCAACGATGTACATGACGAAGGGATCCCAGGAGGCGGTACGAGCAATGAAGGAGGGAGTGGTCTGCCTCGATCGCTGGTCGAGACCCATTAGAGGTGCGCCGTCGGATCCCTTGAAGGATGATCCTGAGCCAGAAACGCAAAGATATTTGGTCGAAACGGTCTGGGAGCGAAGACGATGGAAGAGCGAGATCGTCGAGCCGTGGTTGATGCACAACTCAAGGTTCTTCGCGCTCTGCCTCTTCTTGCTGGGCTTGCTGATGACCTTGATGGGCCTACTAGGGAAGACGCCAATGACCCGCTCAGGCTCGTCGTCGGACGCTGGAGCAGTGACCTTGACGAGGGCCTCGACCTTCTTCTTTTTCTCGTCGACATCGGAGATGAAGAGCTGCTTTCCGACGCAACGACCAAGGTAGGTGGTCCCAGTGGGTGGGTCGCTCACGTCAAACGACTTGCCGGACGATCCTGTCCATTCAATCGAGCCTTCTTGGGGAGCTGGTTCTCCCGAAATGGAAACCACGACGCGTGGAGGGCAGAGCTTCGGTTCCTCCCCTCGTCGAATAACGTCAGTCCACCACGAGTTACCGATCATGATGGCGGTGGGCGGCGGACAGAGGAACCTGCCAAATGAATCAGCGACACCTTCTTTCGTTCATCTCACTTCCAATGCTTACCGCTTCTCAGTCCCGTACGACTTCTGCGCCACCTTGCTCGACATGACGATGATGGTCCTCTCACCAAATGCGAGGCGGTTAGGTGTCCGAACGTACTGGTCGAGGTAGGGGCTACATCATCGACGTCAGCTATGAGCGTGATAACAGGATGTGCGGTAGGGCGTACCGAATGAAGGACTGCAGATCACTCGCAGTGCCCATAACCGGTGTCTGCAACTTCATCCGAGCCAGGGTCTCGTCCACGGACATGCGCATCGACATGTCTTGGTGAGGGTTGGGGTCCATGTAGTGCATGCCATTGTCATAGCCATTCCCCTCGCGGTACGAGTGGGTGGCATGAGGTGGAATAGCCGCCGCCTGCGGAGGGACGATGTGGGTCGGGGAAGCTGCAGCGGCGGACTGACCATTGTACCTGTCAGAAGGGAAACGGCCGAGGCGGTCTTGGAAGAGCTGCATGTTGTTGGGGAATGCAAGGCCGTTTCCAATTCCGCCCATGGAGTAGTCCTCGGGGTACTCTGGGTGGTACTCGGTCGGCGAGGTCATGGGCAACCGTCGATCACCGCCGATATCAGGGTACCCTGAGGGGTTTCCGAAGTCCTTGGTATTGATTGAAGGGGGAAAGGGGCCTCCTGCGTGGTGGAGTCCACCAGTGGGGTCTTGGGGAGTGAGTGGTGAAACCTTGCCACTGCTGTATGAAGAGGACATCCCGTTGCTGATTTCATAGGGGTTGCCGTTCGAGCCATTGTACGGGGGTACCGAGGAATCGCCGTATGAACCCTGAGCGTACATGTTGTCCGAGTTCATTCCGTATCCTTGGGTCAGGGACGAGGAGGAGGACGCGTTCGTTCTGTAGCGCTGGGTGCTGAAACCGTTCCCGTTCCCGTTGCTGGGGAAGAGGTCGTAGTTGGAGTGCTCTGGGGCGTCTAGGTGGGAGTCCTGGCGATATAAGGACGGCTTCGAGTCTCCTCCGACTTCTCCTGAAGACGGGGGATAAACTCCAACGTTGTCCGTCGAGCCGTGCAGGGAGTACGAAGTATTAAGGTCGTGCTGTCCATAAAGGCTGTGTTGGGTGGCGCCATTCGTGGGGCCGTAGTCGATCGATGCCATGGTTGCTCTGAAAGACGTGGCCCTTGGTCGACGCTGGGGGTTGTTGGTGGGGGTATCGAAAAAGAGCCAAGAGGGCCAGGGGTAGGGGCTAATGGGTTCTGTCAGTGATATTGCGCGATGTGATGACTCGGCACATGCCGATTATGGTATAGCGTGCCGACATACCTCAAGCTTTTTGGGTATCGACGGAGAGGGGGCTTGGGGGAGAGCGGGAAGGACGAGGATCTGGAGGGGTCGAAATATGTTTTGGGCTTCGAGCTTTTAAAAGGGTCCTTCTCGAGCTCTAAATAGGAACTGCATCTGAAATCACTCCCCGGGTAAGGTCCCCCACTGAGATCAGAGATTTGCCTCCCTGCGGTGAACATGTCTACAACGCAGCAAAGGTGGATTACTCAGCCGCGAAACTCTATTTTCTCCGCCTCTAAGTGCCCTGCAGGCCCTCTATGCACAGAGAGACGAGAGGAGACCCTGCCCCCGATGGGCCCTGCAATACGCCCGATTGGTTATCGCACGCCAGCCTCGTGGAACATGGTGTTGCCTTCGTTCGGCGGATATAGATCGATCTCGATCTGAGCCCAAAGATGTCCGAAATCGGGGTTCGGCATTTGCCGTTTGTTTTGTCTGGCTTTTGCTGTCCTGTTTAGGAAGGCTCCATGTCGGGCAGTTATTTCCCGCCGCCCATTTATTTCCCTCATCCCGCTCATATTCGTCCGGATTGTGCTGTCCCCTTAGGGTGCGGCAGTTCACCCGGCGCCATGGCCATGCTGGTGACCGCTTAGGACTCATCTCCAACTCAGTTTAATGTGACCATTTACCTGCTGGTCACTTGAACCCTCGGTGGTTTTCCCCAAGGTAATAATCCCCACTCGTAGCGTTGTTCGAACGAGTTTCTGGTCAGAATGCCTGGGTTCTATGATTGATCAGAGGACGTAGAGAGCATGTCATTACGAGAGTACCATGAGCAGCTGTTTGTTGGAAGCCCTGAAGCGTCTGTGTTTGGATACGATGCTGTTGAGAAGGCCATTGCTTGCAAAGCCTCCATTGCGTCGCAGAAGACTCGCCTTCGCTCGGCACTATCAGGAGATGCGGAACGAAGCCAAGGGAAACACCGGCGTGCCTTGGCTAGACAATGAACGAGCGGCAAAAGTATCAAAGCACATTCCAGCCCACTATATGTTATCAGCTCTGAAATGGGGAGATTGGGTTCGAGGGATATGCATCATGGATCTGCCTTCTCGGACACGCGGCCCCACCCTCGACAGGGATTAGCAGCTGCCCTAAATAGAGGAAGTGACATTAAGACGCAATGATATCCATATCTAATGGCCGCCCCATTTCCTTCCCCCTACCCAAAAGGCAGCTCCAAAGAGGCGATGGTGAGGTAATTCCAGTTTTCCCGAAGCCAGTTGACCAAAAGAGAAGTGACAGACATTGAAGGAGAACATGCAGATACGTCGTCCGGACACCTGTTCAGGAACATCTTGACATCGTCGTGAAGCCGAGAGATTCAACAGGGACGGCACGAGCCCACAGTTGCCTACGGTTGCGACCTCCACGATCCCGAAGTGTTATGAACACATTCTGTGGCGAGAGGCGCCCATCTGCGATTCGTTCGGCGCCAGCGGACCCAAGCGCGCAGGGGTCTGGCCTGAGGAAGGCGACGGCATAAATACCGTAAGTAGGGCATTTCATATCAGACAAGCTGCTGGATCAGGTGGATAGCGGCCTGAAGGGGCTGCCAGCATGCAGGGTCGAGGCATCCCCAGAAAACAGCTTGGTGGGGAAACTCAGAACGGCGATCGAAGCCAGAGGACGGTGGTCGAACAAGCGGGAGTCGGTTACTCAGGTGCTCCGTCTTTCGGTGGTCGGGTTGCCAGAGGCGCTAAAGGTTGACCTCCAACGGCGATGCAACGCCATTTTAACTGGAGTGAGAATGCAGGGAAAATCTTGGCGGGCTTCAGTTGAAGCGGATGCGGACAGCGATTATGCATCAAGGCTTCGTAAACGTTTCAGGTTCGGGCAAACGCGCCCCGCCAGCAAAGCAGGGTGCAGAGACCCCCTGGAGGTGTTGAGCAGCAGAGGAGGCAGAGAAGGTTCATAAGGTGAAGTGGACAAGCTTCAGGACAGATGTGGCAAGAGGGAAGAGGACAACTCGAACGACTCACCCGCTTCGCGATGCACCAATATCAAATCACGTGAGCCTGCCCCTGCAGCCTTTCGTCGCTGGGCAGGTTTCCCCGCATCCTCCTCCCCCTCCTCCCCCTTCGGTCTGCCGTCCTGGCGGCTCCGCGTCCCCGGCGGCGCTATATATCTTGTCTGCACATCCTGCCCTGACCTGCGACACATACCCGCCACGATCTCCCAAGGCCCAGCGAATCTACTCTATTTGGCGGTTTCAGAGCTTTTGGACTAGGATTGTACAGCACCTCTATCTCGCCAGGTTACTACCATGTCAGGGCCGTCGTATCGCATGCAGAGCTCCAGGACCCGCCCAATACCGCCCCCGCTCGAGTTCGACCAATCGACCTCGTACAAATCGACGACCATTCTCAACCAGCGCAACCAGGATTCGGAAACCCTTCTCTATGACCTTCCTTCACCACCCACCAGCCCACGATCCGTCTCGGGGCGCATTCTTTCGCCTACATCTCCTTCATTTCGGTCCCAGTCCAGGAATGGGCGCCCTACCCCTCCCCCGAGTGCTCGCATAAGGTCGACCACTCCCATTGGCTTCGCCCCGAGCGAACTTGAGCGATTTGCGGAATACTGTCGGGCATGGTGCGCTTGCATTTGATTATTCGGCGCCTCTCTCCTGACATTATCTGCTCTCGCTCTCCCCGATCTCGCAGGTATTTCCATCAGGACGATAAGGCTGGTACCCTTATGACGCAAACGCTTGCAACCCTGCCTCCGTCACAGAAAGCGTCGTTCTCAAGAGTACAAGCATCCATTCGATCTGCGTACCACCGTTCAGTGAATGCGAGAAGGCATGCAGAGTTTCAGGCGCACCTAGCTGCGACTCAACCCGGCGCCTCGCTGCCGGCCCATGCGAGGAGCGATCCTCGTGGTCCCTTTGCTCAGAAAGGTTAGTTGACATCCTGACGAGGCGTCCTCACCTCGCTGATTAGCCTGCGATAGAGCGCCATGAGCGTTTCAAGAAGTTTTTGGGTAACTGGTGTACGTCAGGTTTGCCTGGTACGAAACCCTTCTTCGAAGCGTACGTTATCTCTACTCTCGTCACCGTCGGCTACCCTTGGACCACCCCGTTGACAAGTGGGTTTTTAGTCTATGGGCCATCATGCGATTACAAGTGATACCAGAAGAGTTAGGCGGTGCAGGTCGAAATCGGATAGAATGGGAGTTCGACGATGCTGTATTCAAAGAGGCAGCGTGAGTACCCGTACCAATTCCGAAGCTAGTGGGGGATCTGAACTTTACTTGTGTTTTGGCAGAGGGAAGGACTTTATGCTGGAGGCCATCGACGTTCTGAAAGGGGTGGGTTCTTCTGTGACTGAAACCTTGTTTAGTGCCCCAAAGCTAATCCACTTTTCTTTTAATCCCTTGCTTGTAATTGATAGGTACTCGCCTTCGAAGAAGTGTCGTCATCAAAGGTTCCCTCACCGTATAGCCACAAGAAGGACTCAAGTCTATCCTCCACTATCCACGCCCGCTCCCAATCACAGCCGATCTCACAAATAGCGCCATCGGCCTCGCGAACCCAGACAACGCGGGCGAGGGCACCGTCAGATCCCTTCGTAGATGCTTCCCCATCGCTTTCTCGACCATTTGCGAGCTCGTTGGCAACGGGTTTTGATTCGGAACCGTCAAGTCCGTTCACTGGGTTCGGAGAGGAGTATGCAAGCCGGCTAGGTGGGGGTGGGGATCAGGGCTTCGATGACGGAGACGAAGCTGAGTACATGAGGACATGGACAAGCCCGGACTTGGCCAACCCGGAGATCCTGGAGCTGTTGAAACTATTCCCTGCGTTCGTATCGAGGCGAACACTACCCAGATTCCCGACTCCGCAGCCGGGGAGGGTATCGGATATCGAAGAAGGGGAAGACGATAATATGGAAGGGAAGCAGATTAGGTTCGGCACAGGGAGTATGTGGATTAGTGAAAGACAGAGGTGCGACGGATGGGAAGGCAATTGGTGGGTGAGGTTTGTGCTTTGGTGGAAGAGGGTGTTTAGTTGCTAGTGGGAGGGAGCAGTAACCACTCTCTTTCCACACTTTCTTTGTTGGCTTTCCCCCACTTTATCCCATTTACCCGGGTTATCACCACCAGCGACACGCGCCAACGGCCTTTCGCGGTTTGCCTGCATATGTGTCGAATGGACAACGCATTTACATCATCTCATTTCATCGCTTCTTTCCATTCCATCTGTTCCACCTATACATTGTCCTCCCATCCTCCTCATCTGTCCCTTCTGACCTCGTCTGCTCACACCCATCTCGCAACCCTCCACCTCTTCGCCTCTTCGCCTCCGTCATGGCCCCAATTTATACCATTGATCACGACCCTCACACCATCCCCAACACCTACCCATTCTACCTACCCGCTCACCTGACTCGCCGTGGCTGCATTTAGTCTGATGTTTGTTTGTTTGTTCCAATTACCAATTAGCATTCGACATACTACTAGTACCTACGCAAGGACTAGGGTTCGAGCTGTCTTCCTTGCCTGTCTACGCGCTTTGTTAGACGTCCATGGGCTTGACTGGACTGGACTTGTCAGGACTAGGTACGAGCGTGCCCTAGATCGGTTTGTATTCCCCTTTATCACCTTCCCTCGTCGTACATCGGCGGGTCTGGACTTTCCAGAGACGGCCCACGCCCCACCCACCCCCCCTTTAGGTACGCACACAGCACTGGCAGATGGTTCCAGTAGTTCGTTTCGCGGACTTAGCAGACACTTCTACTGATCACAGTTCAATGTACAGATATCATTCTCTTTACCAAGCAATTTCGAAACGGCGAAGATCGACCCTCTCTGCCATAACTTGGCGACAACTATCTAATCTAGGTCGACGATAGCCATCCCATGTGGGTGAGAAGCAACTCTTGAGCCCGCCTTAGATGCATTACACCTGAAGGTGATACGATATGCCTGTCCGTGGAGCATGCACAGGTCGACCTTGGACTTGTGGCTTAGAAGTCCCACCTTATGTGCACTAGCGGCAGTTGCACCGCCGAGAGATGTCGACGCTCCCTATCACGGTTGCAGATTTTGTATATGAAAGGCGTCTGTTCGATGTTGTTCAGACTTTGTGATTGGTCGTTCCCGTATGCACTTTTCCATGTCCAGGACGCTATATAGCCATATACCAAACGTACTCCCCCTAGACTATGTAGTAAGATCCCATTCGGACTTCACGTCAATTGGCTGCACTGCCAGCGACTACTTGTCTTCTACTTAGATGCTGCCAACATCCAATAGCGACTTCACTGACTGACATCGGCGCCAGTGTCACCAAAAGCTGGAACACAATACACCATCGTGGCATTTACGCTGAAACTTCGCAAGATCTTTCAAATGAACCACGTTTATCTTGTGTGTACGATGTCGTCGTACCGTGTCGGCCCGTACATATTTGACAGATATCGAGAGCTCACGAGGCCCCGCAAGCGTCGCTGGGTGCGAGCGAAGGCGTGGCAGAACGTACTGAGTACATGAGAAGACCCTGACAGGGCACGGCGATAATAGGCGACAATACTCGTTCAATATAACCCTATAATGTGGAAGACATGATCATAAGGTCCCCGATTGTCAGTAACACTCACCAATGTCAGAGAACGCTCGCCAGAACAGGGCGTATTGGGTGAAAGAACCCGCAACTCTCTTCTCGCGATGCTCGAGGTACTCTCGACACAATACATTTCGTGCCTCCCAGATGTCAGCCGACAACGCAAGTAGCTGTGAGCCAGTAAACGGAGGATTTATGCTGACGAGCGAGTCGTAACAATTAACGACGAAGCGCTCTCACAAGAAGGCTCCGTACTAGGGGTTCCGCCATCCTTCCTAGTGCCGATTTGGCGGTCAGAGGCGGCCTATCTGGCTTCGGTAATGAGGACGGCCACTTGTTATGCGGAGTTTAGGTTTCTGGATGTAGAATTGTGTGATTAGATTGGATTTGAAGCAAACAGAAATTGGGCTAACGACGGCGATAGCCACACGCGAGCGCCGGGAAAGGTACAGTGGGTTTAAGTCGACTCCGACGAGGTTCTTCTATATTCCCCTCGGTCGTGTAGTGGGTTGGCATGACGAGGCTCTCGTCGATTGTATCCAAGTGGCCTCGAAGTGCGGCCAGGGCGACCAGGGCTGACTTCTGTCGGGAGCACTCTGCAAACTCTGCCCCGGTAACCCCTTCCCTGGTACTTGGGATACAAAAAAAATTGCGAGACAATTTGGCTCAAGGCCATTAGGTTCCGCACTAGCCATATGTCGACCTCGACTACGAAAGATGTGTAGAATTTCCAGAAACCCCACTCAAAAAGGCTGCGAATAAAACACCCATCATCCGTCTTCCTCGACTGTGACACCTCCACGATCAGTCAATCGAAGGACATTAGGAGGTGACGCGGTGGCCTGTGCACTCCTTCTCGCCACTGAAAGTGTGGGGTAAATGGGCCCTGTATGTTAAGAAGCCAGGGCGTGGTCGTTTGGGTGGCCTTCGATGCGAGGTGAAGCTGTCTGACAAGATTTACACAGTTGGGGCCCCTGTGAGACCGCTATGGGTCGGGCACTGTCTGCCGCCGCTCTTCCCAGTTTGCTAGAATAAAATCAGAAGTTCCATCGGTGAGGTATGGATAGGGGGGAAGGCTTACGGCCGAAGGGCTATGGCCATCCTCCTCCTTCGTACCGGCCGCCGACTGGCTTTTAGTAGCCTGGTCATGGGAGCGGTTCGTATCGATAAAAATTCCCTTCGCACTTGTGCGGTACATTTAGCGGAATTGGATATTGAATAACCGTATTCCCCTTCAGCCGTTTCGATTCTGTAAGTAGTTTAGAGGGACTTGTGAAATCTGAAGAGGAAGTAAATCAAGGTTCCCATGCGGGGTAGGGGAGGAGGGGGAGAGGGTTACGAGATTTTGGACGCCGGCGTTCAATTGAGTCATCTGTAAGCGCTTGAGCAGCCGGCGCTCGCGGACCCTGCGCACTGCGACCCCTGAGAACCGCTGCAAAGCACCCAGTATATTCAGTTACCGCCGACCCTCAGCACAATTCGCGAGCAAGCAGGAAATTAGAAACGACGAGGATATCATCTCCAACGCAAATGCGCCCCATATTGCGGCGCCGGAAGCCCAATACTATGCGCGCGGCACCTGCTGATGATCGACCCCATCATGCGGCGCTGACAGGAGGGGTTTCGTTCGCGTGGCCGAGGCCCATTCGTTCCACAACAACATGTTCCATGATCTATTCCCATGGCACTCTGAATCGCTGGATCTGTGCCAGGAAAAATAACCGTGCCGCGCTACCGCCATTCAATGCACCAGCCATTCGGTCGGCGGAGGATGGCGCCAAAGGCGCCAACTTTCAAAGCGCGAATGTTGTGGGACCTGGGAAGGACAAAGACCATGAGCGAGTGCCCACCCCCTTCTGATGCCCCGCACCCGCACATCCACAGATCGGAAAGGGGAGACCGACCAGGAAGGGTTTAGGCCAGGGCGAAAAGAGCCTCCGTTGCTCGCGTGGCTTTTTGGTCCGTTGGGGAGGCCCAGAGGCCGTTCGGAGATTTGTCCAAATGTTCGTCGTATTAGGACATGAACATCGGGCCTCCATAATTGAAAGAAATAGTACTCTGAACGAGACCAAAAGATTGGGTTCGCGATATCGTCACCCCAGTCGCGATCGCAGGCTTCTTTGTCGTCCTCGTGATCCAGGGGATAGGCTGTCAAATAGCCGAGGCAACGTCTGACGACGGTCACCAGTGACCAAAGATTACTCTTTGCCGGCGTTAAGGCGAGGCGCTCACTGCACCCACCAGCAGACGCCTGACGAAGCGTTACGGGGACATGATCGGTGAGAGGGTGTCAATGCGATAAAACGGTGTTGAAACGACGACGACGTGAACCTGAGCGCTGGGCGATTGCAACGCATTCGAGCGTAACTTGGTGGCGCACCTGACAAAAATACAAGGGTGACCATACTGAGAGGGTGATCCCTTAGGCCTCAGGCGGAACGGGAAGCTCTGATGATCTCACTACAATGATGTCGAGCCTTTTCCGGGGGTGCGACCTGTGTTTAGAAAGCGTCACCAGATTTCAGCTCTCGTTTGTCTGATATGGTAGGGCGGGGAGGTGAACGTACCTTCCCAAGGCTTTGCGTGCTGACATATTCACGTTCCCTTCAATTCAAACCCACTAGCCAAGTAAGAACGTGTTTACGACTCGCCCATTTCATTCGACCTTGACGTCCGGGAGGGCTGATCCCAAAAAATAATTCCGAAGCTGAGCGGATGTTCTGTGTTCACTTCAGAACTTCCAAATCACCAAGGTCGAGATACCCCGCATCGGCGGGTACTGTAGGGTACTGTCTGCGACCATGGCCTCGTTGGGGCTTTCTTAAACCCAGTGTGCGAGCTTGTGCAAGCCCTAGAAGCAACCATAAACCTTATCCTGCCATGTAGCTAATGCAATATGATATCGCACTGCAGACAGGCCACCTTATGTCATCATACCGTGAATAGAACATGAATGGAAGCTTCGAGGCGCACGTACCGTCTCGTACTGTGCAATGTATTGAGAAGGCGTAACAATACCGGAAGCAACCGCCTTTAAGTCATGTTCATTTGAATACCCATCATGGGGTACCATGGGCACACCACACAAAGTGGGACTCTCGCCCAACATACTTCTCCAATACTTCTCAATCGACAACGCGGAGCTCTGCGGGCCAGCGTCCTGGATTGGAGCCTCCTTCAACTTCGAACTCCTCTTGCCCGTCTGATTATCATGAAGATATGTGTACCGTACCTTACTGGCGAATCAGGTATTGGCACCGTAATACCAAGCTAACAATCTAACGTCACGATATTAGCCGCACTCGAATGTTTACAGCAGAAACGAGTACCTTCCATGAGAGCGCCAGAGAGCGCCTCGTTCCCCCAGTGGACCCCCACCGTGCCCACATGGCCTCATTGACGTGCCGGCAACCTTCTGTGACACTCCAACATCCAGACATCAAAGCCACCAGAGCCCATGTGGCATCCATGCGTCCGAAGATTGACAGCGTCAACAGCGTCAGCGGCTGAGTTGGAGGCGCCCGCGGCACTGTCCATACGGACCCACTCTCCGTGGCCCTGCCCGCGTGGCGGGCCAATACAGACCGAGAGCCCTCGAATTTTACCCCGACAGATTCGGCGATTGCCCAAGGCTCTGCATGGATGTCAGTTGAATGAGGAGCGCCGCCGATCCGGAGATTCCATGGAATGAAGCCTGGCCTAAGCGCCCTCGAGACCTGCCTGCCAAGTCATAATTTGGACAATAGCCCGCTGCGAATGAGAAAACCAGATTCAGAGCGGTCACCGCCGGCATTCTACACCCAGGGAACTTACCAACGACCTTCCAAAACCCCGCCCAGGGCAATCGAGGAAGGCCCAAGACCAAGCGACCATAGGCCAGGCATCCTACCTAGGGTACACATTTCGATAAAACCGTTCTTCGACCCAACAGCTTCTCAAAAGGCCCACACCTTCACCGAGATTAAATCCCTCCGAAATCGCAGCTCAACCCGCGCATCGGGATCATGGATGAAATTTTGCATCGTATGTCGCGAGAAGCTGCCAGAAGTTGCCACCTCGTTCAGGTGCACTTCTGTGGATTCTTCATTGCGCCGCGATAACGGCATCTGAATGCCCGGCAATCCAGGTGTTTCAAAGATGGAGGTTGAGGGGGGGACTCGGGAGTAGGATAGAGGAGGCACCTTTGATGCGTTGCGCCCGCCTGATCCCCGCAACATGTCGCCTTAACCTAGGTGTGCGTTGGAAACACCACTCCGGAATAGAAAGACGTCGAAATGAAAAGAGGGCGCACCGGAGAGATGAAGATGGCGAAGCAAGTTCTTCAGACCTAGTAGTGGGGTAGGAGGATGCGGGAGGCAACCGGTAGGCATGATGGTACATTACCAATTTCGAAATTCGAAACGGAAGCTAGGTATACAGATGTAAGATACGAATAAACCAATATAAGTTAGATTAGAATCAGATAATGCAAACCCGGGATAGACAAAAAAAAAAGATAGATAAGAGGCGATAGGCCCCCAAATGCAGGTCGCAGGGCGACGTCATCGCCCTTGGGAGTTCTTCAGCCTGAGGCACGGAATATCAGTTACGGCTCATGTCTTTGAGTGGCCATGAACCCACTGACTTTTCGATCTCTGCCTTCAACTGCAGGATATAGTTCGCTTTGAACTCTGCACTTTTCTCCGTTGCTTTTCGCTTCCGTTCTTGTTTCTCGAGGAACGACTTCAAGCCCTCGAGCTGCTTCGCTTGTACCCTAAGAGAGTTTGCCTGCTCCTCAAGGTCGTTTGCATGTTCGAGGTTGAATTTGATCATCTCGTTTATCTCTTCCAAGGAAAACTCGGAGGGCTGCGTTGATGGAGGACCGCCAGGTTGGGAAGTAGAAGGGAAGCCAGGGCTATCAGCGAGCATAGGAGGTGGGCATCTTCCCCCGTGTGACCTCGATGTGCCAGGGGGGGTCATGGGGAATGGCGAAGGTCCTAGTCCTTGTTGCGCTGCAAAAATTCTCAGACTACGGTTTATCCGGAAGGCAAAGAGGGCTTACAAGGGGGAGGAGACCTTACTGGGTCCCACTCATGGTCATTAAGGGGAGTTCTCTGACCGTTAACGGTTCTCCCCCACCCGTTCGGGGTGGGGGTTGCTTGAGAACTGCTAAGAGCGTGTGTGGGTTGCCTGAAAGTAGCAGTAAGCTCAAGAGTCTTGTGAGGCAGGAGGATACGGGAAAAAGGAATGGCGTTCCGAAACCGGGGTATAAGAGATAGAGGAATTCACCTATAATCGTAACCATATCGATTACCGGGATGAAAAGTATCATCCGACTTGAAGCGCTTTTGAGACCCATATGGGCCATATCCTTCACCGTCGGCCTCAAGCATAGAACTGTCCCTTTTCGCCGGGTAGGAAGAAGAGGAAGCGGGGAAACCAGCATAGGACTGGTATGCAGCTGGTTGTGCTTGCGTGCCCATCCCCTGGCTCGCTGATCCTTGATAATGGGTTTCCGGTAAAGTTGTCCACATGCTTTCTGGGACTTCGTCTTCCCATTCTGTGTCACGATATTTTCAGATAGTGCTCTTTTTAGGAAGGAGGTCTTCGAGCTCACTGAAGAATTTACATTTCTCAGCACGGCAACGATAGAACGGCCTGAAGAGGCGTCGTTGTCAGCCTCCAAACCTCATACTTGTCGAACCCAGAACTGACCTCTCTGGATTCTTTTCCGTATGACTCACCAATCTTTGAGCAGGGACTTTAGGTGAACATCTGCAGAGCAACCCCCTCGAGCTAGAGCCGAGGGGCTGTGAGGAAGGGGGCATTTGCGACATGTCGAGATGCAAGATGGTGGTCGAGGTCAACATAGTCAACCATTTCGGTTGAAACTACCGTTGATTGATCGACGTCATTGCGCGCCAAATTCCGATATTTGGTCCGGCCGGTGTTGACAAATAGCTGACACGCATCCTCGATGGGCGCCTAGTCACAGTAGCTATCCTCGTTATCATAATCGTTGCTTCTAATCTCTATCGCTATGGAACCCCATTCCTCGGGTTCATCTCGACCCAACCGAACCACAGCACTAGAAGTGTTCTCTGGCGCCCATAGCTCCTCCCTAGCCGAACAGAACATCATCAATCTCCAAGTGAATCGCCATGCCATGTCGTCGGGTAAGACTCTCAAGTTTCTCCAACCTTCTGCCAAACCCCCTTTCCAGAGCCGTGCTAAAGCAACCCTTCAGAGGTTCTTAAGCCCTTGGTCAATGCTTCACACATCCGCAACCGGAAAATCCACCCACCAGACTCTGTCTCCTTGGAACCAGGCACGCCCTGATAAACAAGGTCGTTGCCTTTGCAGGAGGTTCCACCACACACGACGTACACCGGATGCTATGGCTCTATGGAAGCGCGGGGAGCGGTAAATCCGCCGTCGCGCAAGCCGTAGCCGAGGCCATGGCGAAGAATAAGCGCCTCGCAGCGAGCTGGTTCTTTTTCAGGGGAGCAGGAGACCGAAGCGTAATGAGCCACTTTCCTATTACGCTGGCGAGCCAAATGAAGAAGGCAATACCCCGGGTGGAGATACATGTCAATGCCGCCATCGCAGCCGAACCAGGCTTGGAGACCGCCGACACCTCGGCGCTCCCCCTTCGACTCGAGCAGCTAGTCTACTTGCCACTGCAAACCGCATGCGAGGGATCCACTGACACCTACCTGATTGTGATCGACGGCTTTGACGAATGTGAGGATACGGAGGGAGCGGTTGAGTATCTACTCGAGTTTCTTCGCGACAATCCGGCCACCCCCATCTGGTTCCTTGTCACCCATCGAGTGGAAGAGCACATCCAAATCCGCCTTCAATCAATCCCTGCTGTCCTCCCATTAGACATAAACACCTGGAAGTCACGCAATGACATGTACTCCTTCTTGGAAGCATTTTTCGCACATGCCTCAAAACACAGTCGCGTCATCAGCTCTGCTCAACCATGGCCACTAGAGTCCGACCTCCAGGCTTTGGTTAACCACGTTCAAGACTTGTATATTCTGGCGTCGACCCTGTGCAAATATATCACCGAATCATCCTTGAAGGATGGCCTGACGCCAATGAAGAGGCTCCCTTCGGCGTTGCAGATGTCAACTGGTCTCATGGTTTATGCATGCAGGTCCTGCAACGGTCCCGACATAGCCCCCATTTCACCAATGTCATCTCCACCATTGCTCTCTTATTCAGCCAACTGCCCGTAGAACTATCGCCCAGCTAATTGGAATTGGGCATGACGATGTATCAGCGTTCTCCTCCCACTCCAGGCGATTGTACGCCTGCCCGGGACCGACGATGAACCAATCACCATGTTCCACACGTCTTTGCATGACTTCCTTACGACTGAAGCCCGATCTGGAGAATACTTCGTCTCTCCACACCATCATCAACGCCTCGCACTCGGGTGTCTCAACGTCCTGAACGGATCGTCTGCCCACGCTGCATTCGATTATGCATACGTCTTCGATGGTCACCATTGGCGACAATCCGTTCACCTACTACACCAAACCGACCTGAAGCCATTACTCCTTCGAATCCTCCCTAACTTTGATCCACACTGGGACTCAATGGACGACGGCCCGGAAGACAAAGACTTTGAATCTCGGTCCGTCTTCGAGCGGGTCGCCGTCCTTTTCCAGGTTCTCGTTCGGACGGGTCACGGGTCCGATTTGACCCAATTTTGCGATTCCGTTGTCGGACCAGCATCGCAGCTTAACAAGGGGTTTATTTTTGCCATCAGCCATCTATACGATAGAGTCCACACGCAAGGCTTCACACAAGCGTTGCTCTCCCTCCTCCAAGATGTCCGCCCTGACCTCCATGTGTCCATTATGTGGGAGTTCTTGCGAGCTAATATGCGCCGGTCGTTTGGCCTATTCGCCGTCCAGTCTGCGTTTACGTACAGGGGTCGGTTTCCAAGGGCGAATTTATGAGTTGGCCAAAGTGGCTTGGTATGGCCGCACACGACCCTCGTTCAGCTTCGGAGGACCGCCATCGCCAGGGGCACATCTCGACTTCGCTGGGGACGAAGCACTCGACAAAGGCTGCACAAACCCACATAAGATGGAGCATAGATACCTTGAACACTCTTCGCGACGATGTATCTAGTGTCTTAAGAATTACTGGAGCAAAGGGTACGGCGGCCGTTACTAGGCCGTTGTTGAAGAAGCACGGAAACTAACAGTCCACTGAGCAGTTCCCAGAAGCTTCCTCCCGTCTCAACTACTACCATACTTGCAAGCCCGAGGACAAAGGGAAGCCATTGACTATGCAGTGCGGCCACCCAGACATAGGCTTGACGAATCCGACGTCGCATACCTGCTCAATCTCGGTGCTCGACTTCTGCTTCGTGAGTCTGACCGTCGCCCGTCATCACAATGTCTTGGAACTGATTTTGGACAACAAAAGCTATACGGCGAGATCGCATGGTCCCTCGACGCGGATGACACCACCCAAAGTACGCAGTGGGATCTCCGCTACGAGTGCCCCCGTAAAGGTCTCCGTTTCTGCGCTCGTATCTCTGATATGGGTCAGACTCGGTGGCAGTCGGTGCGTCGGAGGTCGACAATACGTGTCATTATTTCATGAATGTTGGTACGAGGAACTAGCCACCGATAATCAGGCTCTGTAATTTGCTATGTGTACCCTCCTCACTATCCAGTCTGTGACGACAAATGGCTTCGAACACACCAGATTCAATTCTGCAGCGCAGTCGCTGATCGCGGGCGGGACGGGCGCTTATTTGGATCCTGTAACTCCTTCACTGGCATTATCGCTTAAGGCTTCGGGAGACAGCGAAGCCGGACAAGTCAAATGAACGAGTGTCCATTAGAATCGCTACGCGGGGGCCCCCCAGAGAACAACGCTGGCCGACAGTCCGAAGTTTACAGGTGGAGTGGGTCCAAGAATCGTATGAGTATACAGTTTATTTAGTATTGTATGCGGAGGGTGTGATCGTGAGTCGAAGCCATGAATCGGGGAGAAAGATGTGAGTAAATAGAAGAGGGAAGGTTGCGATTGAAGCCTCGACGAAGCCCAGAGGCGTTGGATGTAGAAGTTACCCTACAGTCATTGAAAGTCACTAAAAGAAGATAGAAGCCGCGAGAACCCGAGAAATCCTGAAGTTGCAAGTAAATCGAATTGAAGATGAGAGGTTTAAGCCGTTTTGTTGTGTGGTCTATCTGTCAGTGAGTGAGCAGTGTGCAACAGACGAAACCGAGGCCCTTCTCACTATCTACACTCCTTCCGATCTTCTAAACCTACTCACCTCCCCTCCCTCCCCTTTCTCAATCTTCACCGCGGTCCCCACCTCATCGTTGGAGCCTCTAGCTCCCTTCATCACAAACACCTTCAACGCCTCCAACTGCCTCCCCTGCTCCTTCAGTCTCCCTGCCACCGCCATCAACTCCGCCGCACGAACCTCCATATCGCCTGCGATGTCTTTTCTGGATTTAATCATCTCGTCTATATCCCCCAGGGTAAATTCCTTGGAGACAGGGGTACCACGAGGAGGGGACACAGAAGGGCTGGGATCGGGCTGTGACTGGGAGGACCGTGGTGCGCTTGAGAGGGCGTGCTGTAAATGAGATGCTGGGGGTGTGTTGGTACTGTGAGGCACGCAGGTGTTGTCCGTAGAACTCTTCGAATGTTTATCAACCATGTCCTCTTGGTACTGAACACGTTTTATCCCAGAAGGGATATGAGCAGTAGGCGGGTGGAGAGCGTCAAAGAAAGGGGAGGAGACGGGTTGCGAAGAGGTACCAGGCAGAATAGGCGCTATTCGATGTGAGGATGCGAAGGAGGAATGCGTGGAGCTAAGTGTACTCACCTGCGCGAAGGCTACGGCCACCGGGGTTAAGGTCGGTCTCCGGTGCCTTGTCCAAGCTACTATCAGAACCAGGCAGACCGTCGTCATCGACGGTTTCTGGGCCCCTCCGCGCCGGCCATCCGCCCGAGCTCGTCGATCCAGGTGAAAGCTCCTGACCAGCAGGCGGGGTACCCGACGGATTCTCGGAGGCAGCCCCGGCCACCTTGACGCGCTTCGGTGGCTTGTCCGGGTCCTCGTTGGCCTCGAGCACCGAGATCCTCCGTTTCATGAGAATCGGGGAAGCTCTGGGAGAGAGAGGGAGCATGGCCGAGTGTGGTGGTGCACCTGTGGGGGTCGTTGCTTCTGCAGCAGTACTTTGGGCTGGACTTGGTAAGGAAGGAAGCTCGTCTTCCCATACTAGCAGCGAAGAGCTCCAATGAGATGGCGTTCAACGTGGGCAATCGTATAGTGCTGATCAACCCACAAAAAAAGTGACACTGTTGCGTCGGGCAATTGTAGAAAGTTCTATAAAACCCTGTCAGTTCGCGATCCAAAATTTGAGAGAAGCGACCAACGAACCTCCCAGGATCGCTCTGGGTTTCGCTTGTGCGACGCTTTGCAGCCAGAGGATGGGTACATTGGCAGTGAAGGACGCTGTAATGCGCCATGGTGGCAGTATAAATGAAAGAAGGGTGACAGACTCATCGTGTCTGGGCCTCCCTGGAGGTAATAAGGTCGTCGGTGAAGACGACGTCATAGCCAGATCATCAGATGACGGCTTGGGCGCCAACCGCGAGTCCAGAATTATTATTTGCCGGGTGTTTGGAGCTGTTTGATTCCAAGGGTGAAGACAACCAACCCCAGGAAGACCTTGGCATGCAAGGCTCCAGTTCGAGGACAAGGTCATTGTCTGCTGAGATTGAGAATAGCAAGGAAGTTACGCAACCCCCAGAGCAGAGGGAATCCACGCTGAGGTGACTCGATGTTTCTCCCCGAACACACCTCGTGACGGAGAGGTCCAGAATTTGCACCAGAAGCGATGCGGCCAATAGTTGACCTTCTTCTCCTCTTTGCATATCGCCGGTCAACCAAAGCAGCATGGCCGAAGCTGGAACAACGGGAGCACCGCCGATAACGATCACCACGAGGTACCTGGCGTCGAAGACGCCTGGCCTTCCCGCTCTTGTGCTGCAGGTGACGAAGCTGGTCGACTCATACATGGTCTGGGTGGGGATCAGTGATGGAGGACCTGAGGCGAAGGAGCGTACGGCTGCACAGGGGCAGCTGTGCAGGGACTGGGCGGTCGCGATGCCTCCAAGGCCTGTAAGTGCGTGCGTGACTCGAGAGATGGAGCCCCGACTTGACCCCGTTGCTGTGGTAGCCCGTCACAGAATCTTCTGCGACTTCTCTGTTCCGACCCCCCAGCTCCGATGTTGCGCTATCGATGGCCCAGAGACTAGGTGAACAGGTTGCATTTGGTCATCATGACAGGCCGATGGCTGAAGCGCGAGATCTAGCGAGACGCTTCAAGAAGCAGATATTTCTGTCCGTGGATATTCCTCCGTCTGCGCTGGGATTTGGACAGGGTCTGGGGCTGGTGCTGGAGGCGGAGCGAGGAGTTGTTGACACCCTTTCTGAACTAGAGAAACAATAGAGTGTACAAAAAATGTAATGAACTGAAATGCGGTGCGGGCAGACGCGCGAAATGCCGTCCAAGATCAAAGTGACTCTTGAAACTCGACCACTCGTTGGGTCGTCGTTCTCCACCCTTGCTCACTGCTCTCTCCATCCTTCTCGTCGTCGTCGGTGCCCCCGATACCACTCACTGCTCGTTGCACGCACGGGCCAGGGCGCAGAGTCGAGCCGACACATTCTGGATCACGTCTTTGAGAAAGCATGTCCGAATCTGAATTATACATGCAAGACCCAAACGAATCCTTCGATCTCCCTCGCTGGCAAACCCAGGTCGACCCCCTTTCCTCGTCGTCCTCAGCACAGGCGGCCCACGGTGCCCAGTCCTCTTATCTCTATTCAGCGCCCCCACCGCCGCCGCCTCATGCCCTAACCCCGTCATCGCCCCAGCGTATCCAGGCCATCCACCAGAATCCCACAGGTCCCACACGACAGCCTCGCATATCCCAGTTGTTGGAGCAGGAACACGCCCTAGCACCACCATCGTCACAGTACTCGTCGGGCCAACAGTCAGGATTAACCCGCAGCACATCCCTGGGCGGTGCACAATCCAATAATATCGCCTCTCGCCTCAGGCGACCGCCCCAGCAAGACGACATTGAAGCATATCCTGCCGATTCCCATTCGATGGCCCCACCAAGACAGCAGCCCCAGTTGTCAGGGAACTCGTTCTACGCTCCAAGTGGAGGATATCAGGGCCAATCGATCCAGCCCGGTGCCTCGGCCGCCTCGCCACCCGACTCGTACACCGACATGTATTACAACGGCTCGTCAGGCCATCCTCCAAAGAGGTTGCAGGATCCCAATCTAGCCGCAAACCGCAATGCGAGATCGCCCCATCGCGGAGCCACCTCCAGCACCCCCAACCTTCTCGATCCATATGCCCAGCAGTCTCAATACTCTCCTACCGGTCCGGCCTATTCTTATGGAAATGCCCCTCCCCTTGATCAGAGGGCCCAGTCGGCCGCTTATCAGACTCACAGTCGCAACAACTCCCAGCTGAAAGCTGAACCTTCGACCCCTCCTATTCCGCCGAATTACGGGTCTCAAAACCAAGCACACCATGTCATTAGCTATTCCTCTCCCTTCTTCGCGGGCACAGCCAGTTCTTACCCCCGTTTACAGGTTAACACCCACCACACAGGAGGACCCAACATCAAGGCGTCCATTTCGCAGCCGTCTACGCCGATGTCATATATCCCAAGCACCACACCTGGATCACATTACTACCCCCAGGATCAGTCCATGATCGTTGACTCTCCCAAACGTCGCCCTGTGGGCTTCCGACGCGTACGCACGGCCCATGACCTTCAGCCTCGACTCGACGTTCTTCCCGGCGCTCGACGAATGGGTCCGGATGGGGCGTATCTTTCGGTAAGCACCCTCGATTTGAATGCTGTTCCTGCCCCTGTATTGATCCTCGTGTAACACAGCCTTTACGGCAACTTACCACCAACATCCTCGACACCTACCGAATCTGCAATCCCCAGTTCCGCTATGAATCAACGCACAACCCCCGACGCGTCCTCACGAAGCCGAGCAAACCGGTCCACAACGATGGGTTCGACAACGAGGACTACGACTATATCCTCTATGTCAATGATTGGCTTGGAACGGAGGAAGGACACAAGTGAGTTTGCGCCTTGGCCGCTGTATGGTTATCCTCATTCCATTCAGGTACCTTATCCTGGATATCCTCGGACAAGGCACATTCGGTCAGGTCGTGAAATGCCAGAATATGAAGACGCACGAGATCGTTGCTGTTAAGGTGGTGAAGAACAAGCCCGCCTATTTCAACCAGAGTATGATGGAGGTCACGATCCTGGAAATGGTATGCGGCCCGTCATTAATTTCCGAAGATGGCCTAACGTAGCTCTAGCTCAACAAAACGTGCGATCCGAACGACGAACACCACATTCTCCGTCTCCGCGACTCGTTCATCCATCGAAGCCATTTGTGCCTGGTCTTTGAGCTTCTGTCGTCGAACCTTTACGAGCTGATCAAGCAGAATCAGTTCCAAGGTCTGAGCACCCAGTTGGTCAAGGTCTTCATGGGTCAACTCCTGGACGCGTTGACGGTGCTGAAGGAAGCACGGCTCATTCACTGCGATCTGAAGCCAGAGAATATCCTGCTGAAGTCGTAAGTTCGCTTCCATTCTTACCCGCTCTACCTTGCGCTCAAGCAGCATACAGGCTCCAATCACCAGGTATCAAGGTGATTGACTTTGGCTCAGCATGTCATGAACGGCAGACGGTCTATACCTACATTCAATCGCGGTTCTATCGGTCCCCTGAAGTGCTTTTGGGGATGTCCTATACCTCTGCTATCGACATGTGGTCATTAGGCTGCATTGCTGTCGAGCTATTCCTTGGCCTTCCTCTATTCCCGGGTACTAGCGAGTACAATCAACTAACCAGGATCATCGACATGCTTGGGTAAGTGGGCTCAATTATGGTCGTGTGGTATCGTCTGACTCGCTCTCAGGTTGCCACCCCAGAGCATGATGAACCTCGGCAAGAACACGCACCAATTCTTCGACTCATACGAGCAGTGGAATCCCCAGGTGAACCAACCTGAGAAGGCGTTCAAGCTGAAATCGATCGACCAATATTCTCGGGAACACGGCACCAATGAGCAACCTGGGAAGCAATACTTCAAGTCGAATTCGTTGGTGGAAATTATCAACTCCGCACCAATGCCATCTTCGTCGAAGGGTTCAAGGTCGGCGCATGAAGTCGAGAAAGGTGAATGATCCCGTTCATTTAACTTGCGGCCCGAAGTGATACTAAAGCGCTGCGGTCCCTGTTTCCTTTGCATTTTTCCAGAGATGAACCATCGTGCGGCCTTTATTGACTTCTGCAAGGGATTGCTCGATTTGAACCCTATCACACGGTGGACGCCCCAGCAAGCACGCTTCCATCCTTTCATCACGGGAGAGAAATTTACCAAACCTTTCACGGTGTGTATTGCATTTGCGAAGCTACCCTTTTTCACGCTGACATGTTTCCTGCAGCCCGACAGCATGGTCATCACATCGCCTGGTGGTGCTGTCACACAACCTACCCCTGCTCATGACCCTAAGCGGCCTTTTGGTGGGTTGGTGCAAACCCAGTCGAAGGGGGCAAGAGCATATCCCGATGCGGCGACATACAATCAGCAGCTTGCGCAGCACCAGGCGTACACAGCCGCACAGGCCTCACAATCCTCAGCACCTGTGCGGAACCCCTACATCAACCCCCAGAACGCAGGGCAACAGCCCTCGCAGTCTCAATCGCAACAGTCTGTAAACAACTCGTACCCCACCACTCCGGCGGACAGCTACCCCTCGGCTCAGGGTCAACAGTATGGCTCCCAATATGGCTCAAGTTTGCCAGGCCAAGGACCCCACACGATGTCTCACCATGCCTCGACTGGACAGCTCGCCGTAGGAAACTCGCAATATTCGTCGGGTGCGAACCTTGGGCCTGGACACCTGACCGGCAACGTGTCGTCGCAGAGCACGTACTACCCTAACCAGCAACGCGCGCGGGCAACCACAGTGAACCAGATGGATAGTGGCATCCCCCCTGCACTCGCGCGGTTGCAACACATGAAGCAGGATATCATTGGTGGACGGAACGCGCTGACACCGGTGCTTAACCGAGACGATGCGATGAGGGAGTGGGAGAGGCGACAATCTGGGAAACCCGCTGCTGCTGCACAGCCGTACCAACCGTTGGAGTACCTGCAACAACAGGCGGAGATGGTCGGGGCCCAGGGAGGGATTGCCAACTGGGGCGCCAGCGCGCACCATTCGGCTCGGTACCAGGCCCAGCCGTCAAAGCTTCAACACTCGTACCAACCGCATACAATCGTGGTCGACGACGAGAACGCCGGCTCGGCGGGAAGCTCAGGTGCTAGGAGGGATGTTGTGATGCAAAACGTGAGGGCAGCTGCGGCAAGAGGCGACGCAGGGGCGCAAGGATTGTACAGCGGGAGTACGGCGCCGGCAACGATGATCTCGAGCCCACCGCAGGCGTATACGGGTGGCGGGGCGCAGGCCGCTTCGTCGACTGGACCGAGGTATGGGGCGTCGAACTACGGGCCGCCAAGTGCGGGTGGTGCGGGATCGAGCTCGGGTGGGTTCGATTACTTGCCGATGCCCGGTGAACAGCAGTACCAGGGCTATCAGGTGAATACTGCGACGGGGGCGGCGAGGATGGCGACTGGCGCAGGGCAGCAGCAGGTGCCAGCATCGTTCTACGGGCCAGCAGTTGTGCCATCTGGGCAGCAGCAGCAACGGAATCCATTCAACCCCATGGCGCCTGACTCACAGCAGAAGGATGCTCGGTGGCAGAGATAGAGCCGACTTGGTTAGGCGTCGCCTCTGCCCCCAGTTCTGCGGCCTAGATTTGCGTGTGTCGGTGGTGACTTTAACTAGCTTCAGACCCGGTATCTGGGCCTTTCTTCTATGTCTATTGCAGTCCGTTTGATCTCTCAGTTCTGACAAGTACGCTATGACACTTGGCCTCCTCACGGTTTCTTTTTAACTGTTCATATATTCTTGTTGTCTGGTCGATCCAACTCTCTTCACTTCTTCATATTCTACTCCACGCCATCTTCCCCGCTTTATCATTGTCCCCACGCAAATGCTCCCCCTCGGCAGGTTTTGACTCTTTCAATTCAGTTCTCCCCTCTTCAATCCTGTCCTCTTTTTCACTGTTCATAGTACCACACAACACGACGGTTGACAGGATATCTGCGGTTCCGCCCCTCAGGTGAAATTGATGAGCAGAGAGGTCTTTTCGACGTGGCATGGGATTTAGCCCTGATTCCCCAATGATCTAATTCGTTGACAGCGTGTTACCAAGGTTTTCAGATCCCGTTCCGACCTTGTGAGCCTCGGAAGCACCGATTTAAGCGCCCAACTCAAGCGAAGTGAAGTGTGTTAGTTACATAATCGTGAGCGTGTCATGTGCGTCGCGTCGGGGCGCCTAAACTTTTTGGCTCTTACCGCGTTGTACTTCTGTTCTGCCCTCACCGCCACATGCCTTCATTCTCCAAGAAGAAGGCCAGCTCATCCAAGCGGGGCGCGCGTCAGACCGCTGAATCCATCGTCGTTGAAGGCTTGGACGAGGAGAACGCTCAACAGGAGATGAAGGTACCAACAGGATTGCCCGATGAACCATGGCATCGGTCACCGTCGCCTTCTGAGTCGTGGTCAGACGAAGAGGATTGGCCGATGACGATCGTGGGCGAGGAGGTGGATGGCTGGGGGAATGTAAGGTGCGTTGATGAGTGGCCCTTCAAGAGTTGAAAATGCTGACATGGGGTGAAGACACGAGGTTCGTTGCAGGGTCCACCGCAAGTGAAACTCTCTGTTGACACTGCAGGTAGACTTACTGGGAGGGATGGGCTCGCGCAGACGGGACGAACACCACATGGAAGGATGAATACATCGACCCAACGAGCCCTCGCGTCAGGCGGGAGAAAACTGACCCATGGGACAACAGGGAAAGGAAAAGAAGGAGGAAACTGGCGAACGAAAGCCGCGACCTCGAGCTCGGAACAGGAGTTGACATTCACAACAACAGCACCAGAGACCGAGCTCAGGCGTACGACGAGAAGAAGGCCATGATTTTAAACCTCAAGGACTCATTTAGCGCTCTTTACGCGAAAGCCAAGCGGAAGGAAGCTTCGCTTCTAGGCGAACACTCGGAAGAGGAGGTCGAGGTACAGGAAGGGGACGCTCGGAGATCCAACAGACAGAGGAAGCGTGCTTCAAAAGCTACTACTCACAATTCCAGAACCTTGTCATCAGCGACTTGGTCGGTCAGTGCGTCACAGTCTCGGACTCGGGCATCGTCTTCGGCTACACCGACAAGGACGCGTGCCACCCCCACTCCCTCGACTCTCACCAGCCTCACCTCGATCAGCGAGCATGGCACTCCTAGCAACCATGGGACATTTACGCCCGCCGCTTCCAGCGTCACTTTGGTTTCGGCATCACCGCCGTCTTCATCTCGGAGATCCTTTTCTCATATACCAGCAGGGCCACCTATGAGTGAGAAAGCAAGAGGGAAGCAGCCGATGCGATCCGAAACCATTTCACCACCACCTTCTCCTCTACCACCCCGACAGAATGGATTTTCTCGGTTAGTTTGAAGTCACCTTTTTTGCCCGTCATGATACGCTGACCTCTTTATGCAGTCGGGTGGCACTGGCGGAAGAATGGTCACTGTGGGGCGTGCCGATATCTATCTGCAACGACGTGGACGATGAAGACATCCCACCACTTCCTCCCAACTTCGAATGGATTGAAAGGGGATATCACTAGTATGTTCATTCAGGCAAGGTGGTCGAGCTGGATCTCACTTCAAGGATAGCGACACTGGCCTCGACCATCTGGAGCCGGACAAAGGATTCCTGATGGGATGCTCCGGACACCAGTCCTGTTCGACCAAGGCCATCGGGCGCTGTGATTGTCAAGACGAATCAATTTGCACGGAACCAAATGGCCGAAAGATTTGTGCATATGATAACAAGGTAGGTCATTCTCTCGATCTTGAGTGCAATCTTTTAACCAATGTATTACAGGGCTTATTCCGGTTCAATGTGCCGCGAGGGTTTGAAGTTCTGGAGTGCACTCCCGTTAGTCATTTTTCGCTGCTTGTCGCGCCTCCCTTGCTAAACGAGCCGCCCCAATAAACCTGACAGAATTGCGAATGCTCAGACGATTGTCCAAATCGAATCTTGCAACGGCAGAGAGATGTAACCCTAGAAGTATTCAAGACCCTTAAACGAGGTTGGGGAGTCCGGGCGATGGAAATGGTGAAAAGGGGGAAAGTGTTGGGTATGTATACAGGGTAGGTTCAACACTCCGCTTTTCCGAGTACTACGTGCATCTGACGAGCTCCCGAACGTTCGTGCTGGTAGGTTGCTGATGTAAGTCCCTCCCTGTGTAAAAGGAGTAGTCCCAAGGCTAATGTCGTGATATCAGTCGACGAGAAGATGCTTCCGACAGAATGGACTATTGTTTCGACCTCGATGGACAAGAAAATTTAGACGACGACGGCTCGGACATGGGGATGGATGACAGATATAGCGTTGATTCCGAGAACAAGGGTGAGCACATATGCAGTTCTTCTCCATTGCAGGGCGGGTTTTCATTGGGAGTATCTAGGTAACTGGACGCGTTTCATCAAGTAAGGTTACCAATTGTTTCACTCACCGCACAAGTCAACTAACGGACGTGCTAAGCCATTCATGCGACCCTAACCTGGCCATTTACGAGGTTGTATATGACCTACCACCTGGGGTGAGTTTGCCCTGGGTCCATAACCGCTATCCCCCGCTTATTGAACTTCCTTCAAATTCGCAATGTCAGCAAGGCACACCCTACCTCGCATACGCTGCATTACGCGACATACCCCCAGGGGAAGAGTTCACTTTCAACTACAACCCCAAAATCGAAGAGATTGTGCAGAGCGCGAAGAAGAGCAAAAAGTTCAAGACGGCCAGTGGGAAGCAGATACCAGCAGGGCGAGAGGAGTGTCATTGTGCAGCGCGAAATTGTCGAGGATATTTCTGACGATATGTACCAGTACTTTGGTTCTTGGGTTCGTTCCTCTTTTTTGTTGCTCACGCCACTTGGCGAATATCGCCCTTGCTTGGGTGTGGCTTTAGTTTCTTGGATTCCCCAGCCATTGCTTGCTCATAATAACAATTCGATATAACCCCCTTGTCTACGTACATCACCACGTTCTATGTACTGGATTCCCCTCCGCCCCCGGTAGCACATCTTTTAATATCTTGCCATTCTTCAAAGTCCCATTATGGCACAATCACGGTACGTGGTTCGGTTCGGTTTGTGAATCCACACGCTCACCACCTTATTCCACTTGCCTGACACCCTCTTCAGGCTCACGTACTCGTGCTGGTGTATCCGGTGTTCACCTCTGCTCATACTCCTCCCGAGTTTCGCCAAACCGAACCTGCTATCGAGGCCACCAACCGCCTCTGCAGGAACCGAAACGAGGGGAATTTGGTATGTTACATGAATTCTTCTCCCCGCCAAGTTGGGCCGCTGTTTCCCTTCGCATTCAAACATCTTGAAGAATTGTGCGATGCCCGTATTCATACGTTCAAGTGACTCGAAAGGAACGTTCAGCATTTCCAATACTTCGAGGCGGGCTTCCGGAGTGAGGGCGAAAAAGTCGCAATACGGAGGGTACTCGAGGTTGTCGAAAGTAGCGTAGGACAGGTTAGGGACGAGGCCAAGCAAGTCCGTCGCGTGGTCCCCTGAGAAAGTTTGTAATTGCGGAGCGTAGGGCGGCGAAGGCTGCGGAAAGGGCGTATCCACCAGAACCATCGCCAGTCGGGCCATTCGTCTTCTGGGCCTTCGGGATCGTATCCCTCGTCCTCCGGATTTGGACTGATGTCGACTTCCAATACCTCGAGTGAGGGCACCTTAAGTGAGTCCAGGACATCAAGGCTGTCTTGATAGAGGTTCTTCAAGCGGAGGGTTCGAAGTTTAGGCAATGAAACGGTAGAAGGAGGGCTTGACGAGTACCATCGGGTATCCTCGAGGTCCAGTATCAACGTCTCCAGATTGGTGCAGGGCTTCAGGACTTTCAAGATTTCGTCGTTGCCCAATTCGCATCTGAGATGAAAAGTGCGAAGGCGGGAAAGGAACTTGTCGGTGCGGATGCCAAGGTCCCAACCGGATGGAAGGTGAAGGTGAAGGGAAGTGGTCGCAGGCAAGGGAGTGAGTTTGAAAGTGTTGTCAGGGAGAGAATCTCTGGTGTTTCCGTTTTCCACGAAATGGAGCTCGAGGGATTTGACATTGCGCCAACTTGAAGGCTGTGCATTTTGCATGAGGCCAACGAGAGGTCGGAAACACCTGGCATAGCACAGGCGGAACGATATCTTCACCAATCCTGGTACCGCGTCCAGGAGCTCCACTAGGACTTCATAACTGCTTCCCGAGTGTACGCAGCCAATGGCCATCTCCTTGGAAATTCCTCCAGCGCGGTGCAACCACCGTAGCACATTCTGCGACCCCTCGCGCGTCAGTTGAGAAGGCACATTGACTCGACTCCAAAGGGAAGGGGTGGACAACGCTGCATCTCGCCAGTGCTTAGAGACGAGGCAGAAGTTGATCAGCTTTCTCCGTGTCTCGTTAGCAGTGGAAGTCTCCAACGCAGAGCAGAGGATCTCCCCAATGATCTCCGGAACGAATGCTCGCACAGGAGAGCAAACCTTGCCATTGGCGGAGGCCAGCATAGATTATAGAGTTGCTGTTCTTGGCACTCGATGATTGTCGCTATTGTGGCGATTTCATGTCGAATCGCGGGAATGTTGGCAGATGGTTGGTGAAGAAGAGGTGGTGGAACGGGCGGGCGAGGTGGAGGCATCAGATGGTGGATGATCGTGGTAAAAAGAAAACCCGGCGATGTGTTTGCGGGGCGCCTTCTGATGGCCGGGTTAGGGGCTTCAATCTGCCCTCACTTCACGTCTCTTCACGTCGAGGCGAAACCGATGTCGACCTGCGCCCCGAGTGATCGTCGAATGGGCGCCCACCAAGCACCCTCCAGTCCTCCAACGGGGGAGACTGCATAAGGAGGTTGATATGTGATCTTCACTCTCTCCAGCTTCGAGTTCTTCCCCTGCCCGCCCCCAGCGACTTCCAAAAAGTCTGGGAGAGATGCATTGAGATACTGAGAAAAATGGACGGGGACGTTGAGAAGTTCGAGAAGCTCGAGACAAGGGAGGAGGCCCTTAACGACGGGCATTTGGTCGAACGAGCACGAGAAGAAGCTCTGGTCGAATCCTACATCGTCAAATACGATGTGTGTCAGTTGAGATAGTCCTGTGAAGGCCCCGGACACATGGAGTTGGTATGGCAAGGTCACGGAATGAACCCGGATGCGCCGAAGTTTAGGGTAGTTTGCGACTCCAAGGAGTGGGAAAATGCACATGGCGAATCTGACCTCGTGTCTTCCCTTTATTTCGCTTTGCTTGGCGAAGCTAACATCTAGCTCCGTTAGGGAGGGTGGGTTGAGTACGTGTACAAGAGAGAGTTGAAGGGGGTCGCGTAAGTTGAGCAATTTGAAGACGCGTAGACTTGGGAGGGTTCGCTTGGCCTGCTCCGTGTCTTCGATGCCCCGCAACACTGACTTCCACTGCGTATCCAATGTCAAACGTTGGAGCTCCTCGCAGAGGTGTAGGACGTCGAAAATGGACATTTCTACCCATTCAAGTTTGAGTTCCAGAGCTGTAAGACGGGGAAGGAGTCGACGGGCATCCATCGTTGAGCTCCATTGCGAAAGGCTGAGTGAAATTGATATTCCTGCGGGTAGATTTTGAGGGAATGCATCTTCGAAAACCCCGCGCGCTTCATGGTCAATAGATATATAGAACGATTTGAGGGAGCTAATGGTGGTGGCCCAGCCATCGCGAGCGCCGTTGCGACCGTCCAACAACATGGTAAATTCTTGGAAGCATGTTTGAAAGCCGAAACGAAGTGATAGATTCGCGATGGCCCCTCCTGCCACGAGACCTGCCACCACGGGCTGAGCGACTAGGGGACATTCCTCGCCGTCAAAGAAGTGCCCACACGACCTGACGGCGAGGGCTTTCGGGAGACTCCCAGCGCGCTCAAGCCAATGGCCCGCTTTTTCGGAGGATTCGGGCCCGATATCTGCAGAGATCTCCAGCCTTGTCCAGAGGCTATGGGTGGAAAGAGCGGCATCACACCAGGCCTTGCAGACGAGACACAACGGGGTCAGGGCATGCCTACACTCGCTTGAGGGCATCGCCTCAAGCAAGATCTCAAAAGACCTCCCTAATATCTCGTTGGGGAGTCTCCGCATGGGCGATAAGAGGATTTTGTACCCGTTCTGCCTCGATAAAGCCTCTGTGAGTCGTTCCTGAAGGGAAGCAATTTCTGCGGTTGCTTCATCGATTTTGTGTTGGATATATGACACCTCGACCGTCCCAGGAACGTCGTTACTGAGGAAGAGGTGCGAGAGATCCATGGGCGATGGTTGGGAGGTTGGAGTTGTGGTAAAGTGAAAAACGTGTTGGTCAATTAAGCTTGCTTCAGCGTGCACATCAGCCACATTCAGGCGCCGACTGACTCTGAGGCCTGAGGTTTGGGATCCACACTTACCAGAAGTCAATTAGAGAAGGGGTCCGATGATACTCTACGGGACACATCGTCGGAGGTCCCCAGTTGTATACTCGAAAGACCATATGCCTAGGGAAATATCCGCGAAAGCATAGCTCGAATACAGATATATATCAGCTATACCAAGCGAGAATCCTTCAGGCCACGTCAAAGTCATCTGCGTCTACGCCCATGCTATCCTTGATACTTTGAACGATAGGCCGGAGCGCATTGTATATTGACTTTCCATCTTCCCGCACTTCTCGTTGGAACTGAGACTCCCAACCATCGGGCAGGCGGGAGTACATTCCCTTTGCGAGCCTGAGGGACGAATCGTAGTCCACACCAGGTGCAATAGGGGGGTGTGCAGAATCAAACACCGGAGGAGGTTTTGGATGTGATTTTAAGACTGCGTCCCGCTCAGGAGGCTTCAGGTAACGTCTGAAGTCGAGGGTCTCGGCGTAGTCTCCACCTGTGTTTACTCCTGGACTCAAGGACAACATGTCCCGAAGGAACGCGATGACATTGGGAATTCTCCACCCAAGTGCCTTGCAACCCCGAAGAATGCCATCTCTCCAGTGTATGCACGACCCGTTGCACTGGTCAAACATAGGCCACCCAGGGCACTGCCAAGGGAGGAGTCAGTGAGCGCACCATAAATTTGTTTCTTCGTCCCACATACCCTGAGATGGATCTCGTCAAAGCGAGAAGATATTACCAATGGGGTGTCGGTGGACTCGCAAGTCATAACCACGGCGTTCACCCACCACACGACATCACAACTGGCGAGATCGCCCTCGAAGTTCAACCGTCCGTCCGGGCAGACTCGATGGAGGTTAAACCGTGTCAGCAACCGGAGAAAGAAGTTGCACCCGAATTCTTGCCATTCCGACATTGAGAGAGGCACGACAGGAGATTTGTCTGTATAAGGGTTAGGTGTCCGCGAAGCAAGGAGTTGAATATGATTGCACACTTTTCAAGATTTCCACATATCGGATCCCGAAGAAATCAGACCCCTTGGCAAACCCACCATGGAGTTCCGCACCACACCTTCGAGAATCTCGGAGAAAATCGACAAGGGATTTGTGGTACAGCTTGTACGGCGACTCTCCGTCTTCGTGGAGAGGTACGTGGACCAATGAAACGAGGTTCGCCAATAGGTACTCCGCTTCCCCTGGGAAACGTTCAAGGACCTGCCTCGTGAAAAGTGCTGGCATGGTCGCGAGTGGGTTTTCAATTGTCCAAATCCACTGAGCTGCTAAGGGTGGGTCTGGGTTTGACATCAAGATGTGGGTGTAAAGAAAGTCCAAGGCATGATGCGGCGATCCTGGGCTCGCCGAGTGCAATTGCAACACACGCTCTAATAGAACGTGCACTGGCTCCTTCCCATCCTTTAGAAAACGGATGACGGTCGCAGGGTAGATGAACTGCCCCGAAGCCCTATCAACCAGAACCTCAATGTCGACCTTCAAGGGCCATGAGGAAGGGAGCCTGTATTGGCGGCGAATTTCGGCGAATTTTGCCTGGAGGAAGAGGGTGATGTCGGCTTCGGGATCGTACTTGTCGTCCAGAAACAACTCTGTCATAGCGCCACTAGCATTGGTCGAGAAGAAGTCTCGTATAGCGCGCTCGGGACGGCTGGCGACTAAGATGTGAAATGGGAATGAAGGATCCTTGGCCGCCTGCAGGAGGATAGAGAGGATTTCGACCTGGTCAACTTCGTCTTTCCGCCGCGCTTCGTGTGGGGCGAGATTGCGTGAACTCACTGCCTCCACCTCGTCTAATCCATCGATGATGATGACCTTGGAGGACGTAGGTAGGCCACCGGCTCTCTGAAGACTGCGTATCGGCTTCAGCACAAGCGTCGCAAACTGCGTCTTCAGTTGCTTGTCGAATATGCCTGGGTTCCGTTGGATGGTAGACATGACGTGGGTGCCAAAATCCTCGAACCCATCGAGCTGCGTAAGCTGGTAGACGAGCGTCGAAACAAGGTATCGCTTGGAGCGTACGGTCTCCGAGCTGGAGAAGGACGAGAAGAAGAAGGTGGCTGCAAGCAGGTCCCTCTCTTCGCAGCACTCTGCGATCGACCCTGCAACCGCCGTCTTGCCTGATCCAACGGGGCCCGACAGCCACATAATCTTCTTCGGCGAGGCGCCCATGTCGTCGTCTTCGATCCAACCGATGATCTCCTCCTGCACGGCACGCCTGGTTTCTGGGTGGCACTTGGGAGCGTCGCAGCGTGCCATCGAGTCGTACTGCGCATCAGGGGCAGCATTGCTGTACAAATCTTGAATAGCAACGAATGTCAGTACGGACTTGACGGTCGAAAGAGAGCACTCACAATCGAGCGGGTTGTCAGAAACACCGGATCCGTTGTGAATGTGGGTTGGGGCATTGATAATGAGCTTCGATATGCGCATATCATGGGCACCTTGGAAGTAGCTCGCCATTGCGATGATTGTCGTGACAAAGCAGTGAGAGAAGCAGGGCTGCGACCGCCCAGACGGACGGAGCCGGTTTACTGCGTGAGGACTGCTGGCCTCGGATCGTGGGAATAAAATAAGCCCTTCTGATGGGTTGGCTACGACGAGCGCTTATTTCAAGAGTCGACTTGAATGAAGAGGACTCAGGCAGGGAATGGAGAGGCTCATTCGAATATATAGACCATGGGAATACGAAGACCACTAGGCAGGGAGAGATGCAGATAAAAAGAGACGATGAAATGAAAGTACGAGTCGAGGATCAGAGGAAAAGTCACAACCCCACACGACGAACAAACGAATGAACACTAGACGAAGGGAGCGACAGACAGGCAGACAGAAGGAAAGTGTTATATCGGGAGTAGGACAGAGGAGGAGAGAGGAAAACCAAAACGCAGAGTGTAATATACTAACGTACATGTGGGGCAGCAGAAGGATCGTACTAGCCAGCCATCGAAAGAGAGAAAAGGAAACGAGAAGAGAGGGATAATAAAATAAGAGTCAACGAAAGGACAGTGAAGACCTGGGGATAGTGCGAAAGGTAAAGTAAGGACAGTAAACAGAGAACATATGTAGGTAGGAGAGAGTACGGGTAGTAGCTAAGTAGAGTAGATAGATACAACAGCGGGGAGGGAAGAGGAAGAGGTGGCCGGAATCCTTGCAGTGGGTTGTGTACAACAATAGAACGTGGATGTTTCCTGATAGAGTTCCGAAGAGTTGGGGTTTTGGCTACCAACGAACGATCGCGGTATAAGGGGGTACGAGGAATGGCGAGCGTGACGCGAGGGAGGTGGGGAAGGGGTGGTGTGAGTATAAACAGATGCTTGATGCTATGCCGATGCTGTATATGCGGGTGTATATGTAGATTGACTAACCGGAGGCCGGATGATGCTTGCAGATATTGATGGGTGGATGTTCCTTTGGATATGAAGAGAAGAGAAGAATGCAGAGGACGGTGTAGATGGAGAATGGGGTGCCGTAGAATAGTGGGGACAATGAAGCAGGAGGCCCAACAGAAACCAAGAGGTAAACCAAGACGACAAAACAAATGACGAACGAAACAGTGGAGAAACGAGGACGTATCCAGAGAAACAGGTTACGTTACGAACAGCGTAACCTGTCCTCCAGGTCTCCACTGCTCAAACGCCATCTGGACGTCTTCTGTACTCCCCAGGCTGACCATGTCCCCATCCTCATCCCTGTACTTCACCCTCAACGGCCCATCGTCCCGCCTCGGGCCACAAAGCCTGATCTTCCTCCCCACCTTCTCAACAAGCTCCTCGTACTCCGTCATCTTCGCCACCTGAATGACGAAGATGTCTTCGTGGAAGTGGACCTTCACCTTGATGAGGGGGTCGTTCTGGTGGTACCCATTCGCTCCATTGGGATGGCCGTACTGTGAACCAGCGATGGCGACCCCGCCCAGACTGCTCTCGCTCGACCCAAATGGTGTGATGGGAGATGACGAGTTCGGCGAATAGTCACTGCTATCACCCGTACTCTGACTGCTCCCACTCCCTCGCTTGTTGCTCCGTGCACCGTTGACGCCCGAAGGGATACCCCTCGGCTGGCTCGTCGACCAGTGCGAATTGGTCGGGAGCGGCGGTGGTACAGGTGGCATCGGCTTGGGCACATACGCACTCGGTTGACTTGCACTCCTCGACCGGTTCACGATAGGATTGGCAGGGAGCGACCCGTTACTCGTCGGCGTCGTCGCCCTTCCGTCCCGGTAATCACCAGTACCAGGCATGGGCACCTGACTTTGGTCGTACCCTGCCTTGAGCCTCGTTGAGCTGAACTGGCTCCGCAGCGACGGTCGAGCACTTGAGTGCTTCGGTGCGCTCGGAAGACCATTTCCAAAGCTCCCGTCGGAAGCATACGACTGCACACTCATGTTGGAGTTCATCCTGGGTGTGATGGGACGCATGGCACCGTTCGCCGAGCTCGCAGATGGGGGCCCAGGAAGGCCGCTCCTCCACTGGGCAATGGTAGGACCATCGTTGCTCTCGGTCTGGGCCCGAGGACGATCGTAGCCAGCAGACGAGTTCTCGCGTTCGAGGGGCATGGAGAGCACATTTGGCCTGCGAGCCCCCACTGGGGTTCCACGGCCGGATGCCGAGTAATGTGACGTCGACGTGATTGGATAGTCTTCCAAGTCGTCGTCGTCGTTTTCGGCATCGAAGCCATTGTGTGGCGGATAGCCGCGGGGTCCAGGAGTATGCGCGGAGGTGCCGGGGGTGACGGATTCGTTGTAATATGGCGTGGTGGATCGACTGCTTCGAGTGGCACTTGAAAGGCTGGATGACGCTTGTGAATACACGGAGCTCGGAGCAGAGAAGTGTGGTGGTGCATCGCCAACGCGCACAACTGGTGAAGTGTACTGATGTGCGATTTTGGATATGCCATTTGGTCGCTCTGACGCTCTCCGCTGTGCCGCTTCTTTGATCAGTCGGTTGATAGTCGACTCCCACTGCCTCATCTGGTCTTCTCTCTTGCAACGCAGCGTGAAAAACTCGAGGTCATCATCGCCCTTCCACCACACCTGCAGTGGGAAGTAAGATGGGATACCGGATGCTAGGTTCACGTAAGCTTCTCTCATTCAAATGCAAGACGACACACATGTCCTCACCTGTCGACGTTCTTGATGCTACTGGGATAGCCTGAGTAACATTGCCGAGGAAGATCCGCCCCTTCAACAGCAAAGGGTTGTCTCTCGTAGCCAGAGAGCCAAGACCTGTCGGCGTTGGAGGGACCTGTTTCTTGAGGATTGAGTTGTTCTTGTTCGACTTGCTTCCACGGGCGGTCGGAGGCTGTTGCAGGGCCTCCTTGCAGCAGAGAATGATCTTCTCGAACAGGAAAACATGGTATTCCCGATCGATGTCGGATTTGGTTACCACGAAGACGTCCTCTAGAAGGAGCTCCCCAAAGTTTTCGAGGTGGTGGCCCTTCCAGTCCGTGATACGCTTTGCGAGGCTCTTGACGATCTGCTCATTGTCCGCTCGACGATGAGCTTCGTTGATCTTCGCCGTGATCCGGTGGGCGGCTTCGGCGCCTTTCTTGAGCTCTTCGAGGTGGTGGTATGTTTCGTCGCCCGTGGCGACCTTGATGAGGTCCTTGAGAAGCTGTCAGCACGCGTGGAAGGGTACATCGAGGCCTTGATCTTACTCCGAAGAACAGCGGGTATTTGCAAACTCGCTGAATGGGCGTGATATGGAACGCTCTGAGCTCACTAACGCCAATGAAATGGTTCATGGCCTACAAGAGAAGTTTCGTCAGCATCAGGAAACGCCGAAAGTAGCAGAAGACTCAGTAGCCAAGGTGATAGTGAGTGAGACTTACTGCGAGGTTCTGCTCGTGTGTGACCATTAGCTCTGTTGCGTTCGTAAAGTTGGAGCAATAAGGTTCGTAGACGGAAAAGTCGTCTTCCTGTAAGATGAAGAATGGTTACAATAGGAAGGCCAAATAGAGAACAAGTATAGCACGCACGCATTCCAGGAAGTTCTGACCCCATCGCTGGTCGGACCATGACTGCTCTAATGTACTCTCTAACCGGATGAGGAACTTGCGCTGGAAATTGAGGAGGTTATTGAGATTGGGGAAGAGGAGGTGGATGGTGTCCTGGTCGATAATACTCTGCTGGGAGAGTTGCGTTGCGTATTTCTGTTGCGAGGATGCCGTTATGAAGGTGCGGTCCTTCTAAGAAGACGCTGCGGACTTACCTGCATGACTTCCAGGCCCTCGACATACTTTCGCTCCGTTTCGATGATCTCCCGCGTTATGTGTATCCGCCGCGACTCTCTGGCGTTCGCTGGGGGTGGGAGTGGTGGGAGTTCGTGGAGGGAATCTGAGGAGTCGTGTGCGGATAACGATGGGGGTGATGGTGGGGCCTCTTCGAAGGCGTCTTGTGGGAGGTGGTCGACAATGGCGGTCACGGTGTTAATCACCTGGGATACCGATACACGTTAGCAAGGAAACCCCGGTTCTCGAAGACATGGCAATGCGCACCTTGACCAGCCCATCCGTTGACTTGCGATCCCACAGGTCTGTCACGGTGAATGGCTCGCAGCCCGGTATACTCTGGGCGACACTGGCTGTCTTGACCTGGATGGCGAACAGGGCAATGGCATGCTTCTTCTCGCGGTCTGGATTTGCCTCGTACTTCTCCTCATTGAACTGGGAGTTATTGATTTTCTTGAAGCCACGGTCGTCTGGGAGCTGGTCGAAGAGGTAGCAGAGGGAGATGCCGAGGGATAGCAGGTCCCAGAGCTGGGTGACGGGGTCTGTGGATGTGCGTGCGTCCTGGGACTGGTTCTGAGCGACCTGAAAGTAGTGGGAGAAGCCGTGGATGCGGAGGAGGCGGGCGCGCAGGGAGGAGCACTGCTGGTAGAGAGAGGTGGACTGGGAGGCGGCCTTGTTGAGGAGGGTGTTGCCGGACTCGATGTTGAGCCCAGCGGTGGAGACGATGGACTTTTTGCGACCTGCGACGGAGGCCATGGCGGCGGGGGGACTGGGCAAGATGGGGGACAGAGACAGAACGAGTCCACCACATATCAACCAACCCACATATTCCACCGAACCGGTTCACTTTTTCAATCTCCGCACAATCCACAGCCGAACCGCTATTGTCCAGCCTCGCAGTCCCGCCCATTGTCTCCCCGCGCCGTCTCTCGCCTCACCGCCCCCTCGTCGCCCCCAACGTGCAGGACCCGTGCTCGTCGTCGTCCCCGCAAGCCACCACCCCCTCCCCAGGTCCAGCTGGCGACCAGATCTGGCGTCCGATAGACCCACGCGACCCCCATTCGGATATTGTCTGTCCATCACCCCTGCCGTCAGCTCAATCCCCGATACACTCGACGTTCCAGTGTTCGAGGGCTTCACCGGGGGGTAGAGCGCACCCACATATCTCCACTCAAAGCACCCCGCCTCGAGGCTGCCTGCCCAACGTGCACCCTACCCCCAGACGCCCTCAACTGCGAGGTGATCATCGCTTGCACGAATCTCGTTCACACGCGCCTGATGCGTACTGCTATAAATCAGACCCCATTTCACAGGACACATGTCCCCTAATTCGACATTCAAATATTGGACATGCGCTCCCACCCGCCTGCCCCCAGCCGCGTGTACCCCCTCCTCCTCCTCGAGCCAAACCATTAGAAAAGCCCTCATTAAAATACAAAGGCTACTGGACAACAAATGCAGGAATGTTGTCTCCTTAACCCAGCCCATCACACCAACTCCGGGCAAACGACCGAAATCGATGACTTATGAGGCTCGGCGGCATGTCATGTCAACTAATCCTCCTCGACCACTGAGCCTTCTTAATCCCGGTCGATCTTTGTTCTCTGCAAAAGGTACCCAAAATGCATTCGGCCATGTTGACTGCTGACTCTACTCGCTGTGAGTGACTCTATTATATTCTTTGGACGAGGTTGGGACCCAGAATTCACCGGACCGCTGCAACGGGTAATTATACCTTCGAAGACAACAAAGAAGAGTTTGCTTGAGTGATGCAACATAAAAACAAGCTCGGTTACCCAAGTACAGATGAAAATAAGCTCGACAGGTCTGTAAGCGACGCCCATCCACTCTGACAACTCGACGTCATCGTGTTCTTGTGCCACTACTACGTGAGCGCGTACTAGTAGGAATTACCTCTCAAGATCCGAGTGGCTCGCAATTCTGGGCGGCGACTCCTCGAATATCTCGTCAAGCCCAGATGAGAGTCCCATCCATTTCTCGTCAAACCAACAGCATTTGATCCAGGTACGAACCGAACATTCTTATCTGGAGGAGTTGACTTACGGTCCGCAGATAAGCCTCCCCTCGAACACCGAACCGTCGAGAGCAACTACGTCCATCAGCTTCCCCAGATTACCTCGCGCCTATCGTATTCTCCCCGTGCTTCCCCGCTTGCTTATCCCAGTCTAGCCAGCAGCCAGTGCCAAGGCAGACACACCGCCGCCCGATAAGTATCACTGTCCCCGTCGTCCCGACCTCCGAGCTATGTCGTTAGCACCATGATGCGGCGCCGCTCTCTATAGATCCAAAAAGTACCTGTTATCGTACCTACGAGGCTACGAACCCTATCTTCTTTGGCAACGCCGCAACGGCCATCGGCGCTTACATCCAGGTAGTAACGAAGCGCCTTCTCGCGCCTTCGGAGAGCGTTTGCATCATCGCTTCCGTGATCCAGAGGTCCCTACGGAGGGCCTACTAGTGGCGAATGCTAGCGAATGTGCCAGTGTACATTGAAGATATCGTCGCATGCAGGTTGGGCAAGGTATCGAAGGGACCTACACAGGACAGGGAAGCGCTACTATGGCAGCCGAACCAGGTGCAAGTCATTCTCGCCTTCACACATCCATGAACGCAACGCCGATTAATTATAGCAACCCTTATTTCTGGATCCGCGTGTTCTGCTTGTACCCGTCCAAGAGGAGGGCGATACGGGGTAGCGTGTCCACCGTCGTGATCCTCAACAGACAAACGAAATGCTCGTCAGACTCAGCTGGGTCGACGCCACAACCCACTCGGCCCCGGGTGGTCGACATTCAAGCGGGAGTATCTACTTACTTATGTACGGAAGTAAATACCTGGCTGAATCCTGATTAGATATGAATATGCACGCCCATCGAACGTAAGTACGCATGGAAACGTATGGAGGAGCCCTACTCACGCCATCCATAGTTCGCTTTCGATCATTCCAAACTGTGTTCCCCCACTGTATGTGTGTCTACCGCAAAACTCTCAAAATACACCCTCAAAGTCCCATCCGAAATCCAATTCCACTTCAGGCATAGCCAAGCATCCCGACAACGTACACTCAATTCAGTTGGGGTTTTCATTTCGCCTCCGTTAGCCTCGTGGGGTCGTGCCACTGCCACCTATAGCTTGGACTACCCATTCAAGGCTCGCTCGTCACAATGTCTGCGTTTCCATCGGAAGTCCCTTCAATCGGAAAGCCGGCGGCGCTCAGAGGGTCTCGCTCGGTGGACGTGGGCGCGGTCTGTGATTAGATAACAACATACAGCGCTGGCTGTCATTGACGGGCGCTAACTCGGAAATCGCACCCACATCACATGCCCTCGTGCCTCCCAAAGTTGGGCAGACTGGAATTACCGGTGACACGGGCATTGTATGCACCCATAAACACGAGGCCGCCTCAACTCGTCTCTAGGCTGTGATAGTAGGAGTGAATGGTAGGCGAGGCGAACCGGGATCGTACACGAGGCAGACGGGAGTGAGTCTGAAGGACGTCATGCAGGGTCCTCCCCCTTCACTGCCTCGCTTAAATGCTTGTTGTATTCCGTCGGGGAACTCTTCCACGCGGACAAGAACTTTGGGCTCAGGGTTTTCATTGATGTCAGCGTTTGTGTGCATCGGAACAGTATAGCCCAGCCTCCGGCTGAAGTCACCCCTCCCGTCTCTTCACCCCCGTCCCCGCCTCCCTTTCGTCATTTCGCGTCCCTTATTTATGAGCGTCATAGCACCTCGCCGTGCATCGTCACTGGTTCGTTTTAACCGAGACACAAACAACACTGGCATTATAGAGGGCGAACCAGTGAACGTACACAAGAAGCCTGGCCGCGTGCCTTCGGCTCCGTTGCAGGCATGCATCCAGTATAGATATGCATTGGCGGGCACGAGCTTCGTATCGGAGACGCTACCGACAACGCTTTCGCCTCCGAGGAGTATTTATGTAGAATTGAGATATATCTCTGGGCGTCTCGGAGGTAAGAGGCGTCCGGGAGCACAAGGGTGGGGAGACAAGAGGTCGAGGCGAGATGACGAAGTGGGAGGTCGGTTGTACAAAAGGGGGTGCTGTCGGCGGAGAACAGAAGTTTTCTTAGACTCCCTCCTACCGCCAGGGCAGGGACATATCACCAAAGCCCTGGCCCAAAGCGGGGAAGACTATAGCGTTTTGTTTCCGGGTTTCCATTCGCTTAGACCCTCCCCTTTTCTCCAGCGCGGAGGTATGGCTAGTGGTATGGAAACCAGGAACTCCAAAACAAGGTCGGCAACACGGAATTTAGAGACACGGAACACCAGTCGACGAACGGACGGATGCGGAGATCGACAAGCCTCGGATGAAATGAAAAAGGGAACGACGCTCTTGGCTTTGATTCAGACTTCGTAGGCTCACGCTGGAATAACACCAGTTCGCGAACCAAGGCAACGCTTTGACCTTTCATCCGACATTCTGGACCTCTCGTCTCAAGTTCAATTCTATAGTTTCAAGTGCGCTTGGCCAACAAAATTGGGGTTTTTGTGCTCCACTTTGAGCAAGGTTGAATAGATGAACTCCTCGAAGTCCAGTCTCCAGGCACCGAGACTCCGAGACACGAAGGTAAAATCAAGGTACCGAGACACTTTCTCTCGCTGTGCTCTAGGCATCGGAGCTGACGCGCTTGAACCCCCCGGAGAGTCTCAGCTGAATTGCACTCGACATCACTTGATTATCATGGCCGCCTCCAAAGTCTACGAGAGTACGTATAGGCGCTGAGATGGCCCTATGTCAGCCTGAGTAAGCATGGGATAAGCAGGCTATGCAACCAAACCGCAGAGTCCGGTCCAAGAGAAACGAACCAGGTGGGATCATTTGAATCCGTCAGAGTCAGCCGTACCTCACAGCCATACGCAAGCGCGCCACTGCTGGTGGGCTCCAGAAGGAAGCTAATTGCTCTAACTCCAGCTTGGGTTCGTGATGGACATCACCGATGCTCTCGTCATGGATCAAGCGCCCAAGACTTAGTAAGCAACCCGCTGAGGCTCTACTTCAGTGACGAATGTCGCTCGGCGGAGGGAATATACCCGGTATTGGTTCGCGTTGAGTCCGGAGCTACTGACCTATCCCGACGCTTGATCCCCCTAGCCAGGATATGATTGAGCCTCGCAGGAAATGGATTGAAACCCCGAAGGTACCGGGGAACATGAAACTCGTTCCATATAGCACTTCTCCGATTCCATTTCCAGCTACTTCCATCATCTAGACATATCCAGCCTACCGAGCACACATCCTTCCGCTTTTGCGAATAGCATCCCGGGTAGCTATTCGAAGTGTGTTTCGAAGACGGAGGGCTACTCGCCGTTTATATTACATCATGGATACCATCCTGATTCAGATAGAAGGTCAGCGCAGTATACTTCCATAGCTCCTCCCGCAGATGTAATTAAGGGGTGCACAGTATTATGATATCCAGTAAGAGAAGTTCCCTCGGTTATTGAGCGCTTGGACACCAAGTGGCGGAGATATGGGCGCCTAAAACCCACCTGTGGCGCCGTGGCATTCCGATACCCATCGGTTCACCCGAGCTAATAGCGTCGAGTTTTTTAAGAAGGACTGGGGTAGGGATCGCTGGTCACTATCAGCGAAGCGGGAGTCACCATTAATCGCGATTGACAGGACCATGTGTTTCGAAGCACCGTGAATCCAAACGGACGGGCTCTCGACCTCTGGACCGGGCGTTTCAGCGCCCTGGCCGCACTCGATATTCCGGCGAGCGACAGCACCTAGGACGAGTATGGTGTACATATGTTTTTACGACGGTGGAAGCTTCGAGTGGTACGGGAATGGTTGTGGACGGGGATTTCTAAGCGCTTACAAGCTCCGGCGTCTAATCCAACAGGGTGAATGACATCACCGGTTACTGAAGCTCACGCCAGGAACCCCTATCCCGTTTCCAAGGTTAGCCTCAATCTTCTTAAACTTCGCGGTGCCTAGTACACATCCAGGCTACTCGCTTTGGGCCCCCTCTTCCTTCCTTGCGACTTACATCGCAACGTGCTGATCATCAAGAACTTTGGCGCGAAGGCAAGACGTAGAAAGCGGAGGATATCAAGCATCTTGATATTTCATCATGTTCCTTGGATGCTGCACTTCCATACTTTCTTAGCTGGGTTGCGGAGCCTCACTCCGACAGGTGCTCTAAATGAGTAGGCGCCTGTCGTCCATCTTCGAGTCTCAGGCAGAATGGAGCAGGGAGTCCTGTCGACTCGAAACCTTCATGATGCATCCTCACCCTTTTCATGCCAAGGAACATCAATGGGCCTCTGTAAGCGCTGGGAGCGCGGGCATAACGGGCTCGCGTCCCACTATACGTATGCACTTGATCAGGTCAGGTGTAGGGACCCCACTAGATCACGAACGTGATAAAAATTGCGCTATCCTTACCATCGTTTATGAGAAGAGTTGAAAGCGTAAGGGCAACTGAGGTGAACCGTATCAACCGGGCAAAAACTATTGCGGGCGGCATTTCGGGCACCTCCCCATCCGCCGTGGGCGTCTAGATCTTCTTCTGGGCTTGTGTAAGCGACCTGAGGATTGGGTCGATCGAACGAGCTTGGTCGGGTGCTGTAAGTGCAATCTTCCATCAACGGGTGGACTGGCTGCAATTAAGACGCACGAGACCTTTGCTCATGGGATTCAGGGGTAGCAGGGGAGTTCTCGAGGCGGTTGGCGTCCAAGAGGAGGGCGAAGGGATTGGGGGTGCCCATATGTAATAGTTACTTCACTTGTTGGGTGCCTCGTTACATCGGATGGAAAGCTTACCCCCCACATATCATCCAAATCCGATCAGATAAGATAGGCGCTCGTGATCTGAGTCATGATAGCCCACGTTCTACAAGGGTTTGCACAGGTTTGCACCCACCCCCGCACCACCTTCGCGGCCCCTCGCTTAGCACAATCGTCATCGGAAGGCGCCTTCGAACTTTTCGAAGCCGCAGAACGCCCCCGACGATAAGCGGCTTCACAACCCACCCTTTGGTTCGTCACACCTAGCGACAACCAAGCGGCTTTAGGGTCGGCGGTCAGTGGAATTGGAGAGGATTGGGAGAGGGGGTCGGGGGGCTAGAAGCGCCATCGGAAAACATTCGCGATGTCGGCGGGTATACGTGTTTGCGTAGGTGGAGCGATGTTCTTCGGGAAGCGATGAAGAACGTGAGTTGTGGAGACTATGTATCACGGCGAATCACCTGCAGGGAACGAGCGATGATCACCATAGTTGGTAGGACCTTTCACGGTGCCAGTCTCGGAAGAAGGTGCACCTTGGAAGTTTTGTAAAGTAGTTATGGAAAGATGAAAGGGGAGAGGCGACGTTTGGAAGGTGTCGACGTGTGTATGTTCGGCGTAATGAAAGAACCAATTGGGACTTCGAGAAGTATGGAAGAGCGGCTTAGAATGGCGATCATGGCGTTTGGACATTGAGTGTGGTAATGCGTACCCTTGAACCATATAAATAAGCAACATCGCTCTCCTCAGCCTTTTTAGCGTCGCGTTGTACGGTCTCCCCAAATGGTTCGGAAGTCCCAGGTCAGCCAGAGGATTGGAAGCAGCTGGGCAGCTTACAGCAGTGTGCTGACTGAGTGTCTAGGTCGAGACCCTTTACGCAAGACGGACATTGGCTTGTCGCTGTACCGGTGTGGAAAGTTCCTTCCAAGACCACGGAGGAGAAGACGTTACAGGATATTACCCCCGTTCAGTACGTTTTTCGAGTGTAAATCTAAGCGTACACCGAGTCGGAGGACAAGATAAGCAAAAGGGTACGAGAGGACGAAAACAGCGTGTGAGGCCCTCGCGTACACCTATCAAGGTGTGCGCGTTCGTGAGATCGGGTTCTGGCGGTGCCGTCAGCGAAGCAGAGGTGCCTGCCGGCCTCCGTCCTCCGTCAGCATAACCTTCTCTGTGGGTCCATATGCTAGCAAGTGCTCGTCTTGTGGAAGTGGTCCGTTGAATCGCAGGTTTCAAGAAAATTTGCTCGAAAGCCACCGTCGAGGAGGATTTGCAGTGATGAACCGGTCGTGGACCCAGGTAGGCCTGCTCGAACCAGGTTTTGAGAGGTGATGGCGCACACCCCGAGCGAAGTTGCGTCGGGCCTCGCGTCGGGCGGGTTCCTCGAGATTGCAAGCTATTGCAAGCGCGTGCGTCCTGCTTCGAGCGTTTAAACGGCTAAACGGCGGGGGCAATGCGATGGAATCGCCCCGACGGCCGCACAGTGGTCTACTAGCAGACTACTATCTGCCCCTCATCACGAAGATACAACGCTTTGTTTGGCAACTCCAGTTTCACCCAGGCGGGAACGACCCCAGGAAGGTGGAGAGAGGAACAGGTGGTAGGACGCGCATTTGGCGGAGCTGAGTATCCAGATAGCCCCAGACGACACAGATATACTAGCCAGTTCGTTTCATGCCAAAGACCTGTGAGGAGATGTAGAGTCGGGAGTCGACCAGCGAAAACTTGAGGCGGTGTTTGCGCGTGGGAACAAATTACCAAAATGCGCTTACCTGCGGAACCCATCCAGCCAGGCGTGAGGACGACCCCCAAGCACCCTCTCCAGGGGACTCATGGCACCCCGCACTTCTACTGCCCGCCGTGGCGCTCCCCAGCCCGCCCCCGACCAGAACCCTGTCCAGGCTGCCCCCACCGACGATTCCAATGTCAATACTGAGCTTTTCATTGACCCCATGCTCGGGACCCCGTTGGCGGTCTACATCGAGAAGGACGTCGAGAACAGGGAAGACCTTGTTCGACTATTGACGGTGAGCATCCCTTCGTCGCGTCGCGTCATTTAGGTCGCCAAACGCGTTTTGACGTTCCTCTTCTCGACATCTCGTTGCCCCTGAATGTCGAATGCGATAGGCATACGGAGGCACCATCTCTCCAGGGTATAGCGGCGTTACATACATCCTAGGTGAGTCAGGATTGGATGCCAATCATCAGTGAGATTAATGTAGACGTAGTTGATCCACACAAGAACTCTGGTCAGAATCTGTATCGCCAATATGCTGGGAAGAAGACGAAAATTGTGCTCGACGTTCGGTGGATCCGAGAGTGTGTTCGAGCAAACCTGCTTCAGGGATTCCCGACCCAATGGGCGGGATGCAAGGTCACTGGAGAGGAAGAGTGTGTACTATCTCGACCCTTAGTCCGGACGTTGCCTGACGCTATGTTAACAGGATATACACTGGCACTGCCCCTAGAATAGAGGAGGATGTGACGACTCAACCCCAGCCAGTAGTTCAGCTAGTAGCCCAACCAGCACCTCAGCCAGCACCCCAGCCGGTAGCTCAGCCGGTCGATCAGCCAGTAGTCCAGCCAGTAGTCCAGCCAGTGCCCCAAGAGCAGGCACCGCAACCTCCAGCCTCGACCTCGTCGCAACCAAGTGCTCCTTCACAGCCCCCTTCAATGCCATACCCAATGCCCATAACACCCGCTGTGATGGTCGACCCGTTCAGCATATACGCGCCTCAAATGGCCCAGCCTCCTTCCGTTAATCCTTCTGTCGGCCAGACATGGCACCTGCCGCATATGATCAGATCGACACAACCCTATCGAGATGAACCCCCCTGGCCAGACTTTCCTCAGCCCCAAGACAGTTTGGCTACAAATCCAGGGACATTTGTTGGAGAGTACAGGTATCGAGAAAACAATCCCCCATGGCTGCCTTCTACGTCAAGTACAGGGTTCTACGACCCAAATTCAGTTAGTTCTTCCTCGTCGCCCGTTTCAGCTTGCGGAATCTGACGCATTCCCCGTCTTAGTATGACCCGAGCTTTGGGCAGCAGCCCTTTCTCCCAGACCCCCCGCCACCCCCAGATGCCCCTGGGATCGAAGACCCATCGTCTTCTCTTGCATCTGGATTGCCTGAGCCAATGGATGTTGCTCCCACAACGGGCACTCTTGAACCTCCTGAGCGACCTCGTGGCCGAAAGCGGACAAGAATGCAGCCAATGCCCGCCGTTCCCGCAGAAAACTTAGTCAATCGCACTGCTGGGCCAGCGAGGTCACCAACGCCTCCAACCAGAGTCATTAAGAGCACGTATGGCGGCAACCTGTTCACAGCAGACGACGTTCTCTACCTCAAAAAATACATCGACTATTGCCAGGAGCAAGGCTTCGTGCTGAGGTACGCGTCTTGCTGACTCATACTTCGATTAAGCGCCCAAGACGTTCTTCACATAGCCTCCGAGAAATTTGCGAAAGGATAGCGGTCAAAGCACCACACCACACGTCCGTGCTTGATCTTGCTTTCCATACCGTTACATGCCACTCATCCCCAATTCAGGTTCTTCTCATGGCGTCGCTACTGCAATAAGCACCAAATACGCTTGGGTGGCTACGTTATGAATGCTGCGCGGGGCGAATCACCGACGATGGACGGCGAGATGGGTGGTATGGATATTGAAGAGGAGTCTGGAGCTGATGCCGCGAGGGGAGTTGCAGGTCCGAGCATGTCGATATTCGCCATAGCGGCTGCGAGGGCGGCTGCGTTGGGTCCAAGGAATCGCTCGCCTACACCACCTCGAGCGTTGTATCGGAGCACTACGGGCAAGGGGGTAGCATTCACGCAAGAGGATGTTGACTTCATGATGAAGTTTTTGCGATATCGAGAGTGAGTTCTTGACTTCCTTATTTCACCCTCTCCTAATGATCTATATCTATTCTTTTAGGATGCAAGGACGAGTTGACCAGGTTAAGTTCTGGAAAGACGTCGCGACGAAGGCACCTCACCATTCGCGTGCGTCCTGGATGAAGTTCTGGCGCCGGCACAAACATGAACTGGTACGCGGGGAGGATGACGATGTTCCTATCCCCGTCCCCGAGAAGAAAGTCCGGTACAGTCGAGAAGACGATATCTTGCTCGCCAAATTCTTTCACGGGAAACCTGAGGGCACTTCGGACAAGTTGTTCCAGTCATTCTCGCGTTTGGTGCGTATCTCCTGGCCTTCGTTGTTCGTCGGGTCGCCACTGACTGTATGACTATGTGATAGCATTCCCACCACCCCTGGAAAGGCTGGCAAGAGCACCACCGGATACATAAAGCGAAGATTGATCATCTTGTCGAGATGCTGGAGTCGGGGCAGGACATCGACAACGAGGCCTAAGCACCTTTCATGGACTCATTCTTTCAGGTTTGACGTTGGTGGAGTCTTAATTCTTGCGATGCTTTACTCTGCCTGGATACTTGTGCACATATTTTGTTCATATTATTATTGCTCACCAGTCACTGTGTCCTATTCATCTGCTGTTGTACTAAGATGTCCCCCAACATCTAGCCTCAGGCCTCAGGTCCCTCATTAATATATTGTTGTACTGATACATACACATAGTCTTCAAGCCTTTGGGCGCGGATACTCCTCCTCCCCAATTCACAAACCTCTCAACTGCGGACAGCTGGAATACACGCGGCGCACGATCTCATCTACCGTATCCTTTGGTGGTGTGTAGGCAGGGAGGGGTTTCCATGCCTCCCACGAATGCCTGACGTTTTGTAAGGTGATCGCCTTCGCCTGCGGGAACATCTGGATCAAATTGACGCAGCTTTCGATACTTTCTCGCGTCTGCAATTCCAACGGATTGCAGTCCACTTGGAAAACGTCGACCGCCGTGAAACCCTTCCCTTCACTGGCGACACAATCTCGTTTGAGTAGGGCGTGTGCACGGGTAAGCGAGTCCGTGTAAACGGTACGAACGTCCGGCCGCCAGGCAGGGGTCTCGTCGGCAGGAAAGTACCTCGCTTCCATGGGGAATTTGACCGCGATGGAGATTCTGTCGAAGAATTCGCGTATGGAGGTAGTATCCGCACTTAAGCTTGGGGGGTCCAACACCCAGCCCGAGACCTCCTGATACACGAGCTCGATTTGCTTGAGGGCAATCTTTGTGGTTGGGATTCCGAGGAGGGTATAGCTGATGAGCTCTGGGGAGATGGACCGGTAGTTGACGTTCCTTGGGATGAATGATACTGGCGCCTCAACTTGAAGGAGTTCCAACAATGAGGAAACCTGGAAGTTGATGTTGACACGGATCGTCAGGCGCTCGAGTGTTTTGAAGAGGTGGAGTTGGGGGGCGATGTTTCGGAAACTCTCCTCGGTCGTACGGAGAAGTGTCAGAGCTTTAAGGTGAGGTGCTGTACGGAGAAGGACTGGGAGCCCGTACTCGACGAAGTCGGAGCTTTGCCACAATGCATTGTTCAAGGCCACCGTGAAGTCGACCAGGTGGTGGGATATGGAAAGGAGGTCGGATATCCAGGGCAGAGTCTTTGGGTTGAAAAAAAGGGAATTCATTTGGACCTTCACCAGTCGGGATCTGCGTGTTGAGGAGTCCAACGCTTGGTTCGTGAAATATGGACTCTTGCCACTGGACAGGCCACGTGTGAACTTGGTGAAGATTCTCGATAGAGTTGATTTGGATATCTGTGGGGGTGCTTCGACGTTGCTGGCGGGGGGTTCCTGTGCTTGAAGTGCGCTGGGAGAGTATTTCCAATTGTGACTGTTGGCGAAGGTTGTGAGGCCGGTGTCCAGATGTAAGCGAGAGCATCCCTTTTCGAAGATGATCCTATTCAAGACATCCTCCAATGGACAGCTGAACCACGCTGAAAACCATGTCCAATGGGCCGCCTCCAACCAAACTTCCTCCAGAGCGTCTACCCTGGACAATAGCCTCGCGATGCGTCCGAACATGAACGCGGCACGTTCTGCTACTGGCTCTGCATCGGGGTCTTCGACTGGACCGCCGGACCCGGAGTCCTCATCACAAAACACGTCCACTGCGTCGTACATCCTCGACGGGCGCACGATGCAGCGCCATTTGTCGATAGACCCGTATTGGTGTTTGCTTGCAAGCAACGCGGACATGGCATCTGTTAGCGATGGGTTCGATAACCGATCAGGCAGCCTGACTTGGACTTCGCAGTAGGTACCTGGGTCTTGGATTCCGTTTCGTAGGAGGAGGATTTCGACAGCGACAGAGTTCAGGGATGATATTTCGGCGCATCGGAGAACTTGTTTGTCGTCCAACGGGTCTAGAATTTTGAACAAAAGCTCCGGTGGGAGTACGGCGAAGCAGCTGGACGATACCCCCACGGATCCCTTAGTTCTGCAATCAGTCAGTTAGGGCGCCCAAAAACTCTGGGCACAACGCACCCCGTATCGAGCCTTGGAAGCATGACCATCTGTGTCAACAAGCCTCCTGCCGGATTTGATTCAAGAAGGCAAAGGGGCCACGTTGTCAGCAACACCCCCCATTCAAGTTCCCGCCGCGCGCATCGCCTTTTAGGCGCTTAAGTTTCTCCTTTGGGATGATGCCCCCTATTTGTCTCCCCCAATGTCATGGCAGGCTTGACTCCAGGCAGGAGGAACTTTCTTCGCGAGATTAAGCGATTTTCAATGAGAGTAGGGAGCGCCCTGCACAGAGAGCCCACATTCTCGGTCCTTCTGTACAGGGGCCGCCTCCCAGTCTCGACAAAAACATCAAGTACTCCACACGAACTGTTCTCAACTCGGGGGAATCTGACTCCTTCTTGCAATGACTTGCCCAATATAATGCTATTGTACTGGTACATTGCGATGCACACTGTCTTCAAACCTCCGGACGCGGATACACCTCTCCCCCTATCTGTAAACTTGTCAACTCTGGACAGCCCGAGTACACGCGGCGCACAATCTCATTTACGGTACCCCCCGACAGTACGTAGGCAGGTGGGGGCTTCCACGCCTCCCACGAGTGCCTGACACCCAGCAAGGTAACCTCCTTCACCTGCGGGAACATGTGGACCAAGTTAACGCAGCTCTCGATACTTTCTCGTGTCTCTAACTTCAACGGATTGCAGTCCATTTGGAATATGTCGACCGCGGCAAAGCCGTTACCCCCGTTAGCAGCATAGTCCCTTTGTGCGAGAGAGAGTGCACGGGTGAAGGAATCCGCGTAGACGGTAGGGAATCCTGGCTGCCAAGCGGGGGTCCCGGGCAAGATACCGTTTGCAGGGACGTGCCTCGCTTCCATGGGCAGCTTGACCGCGATGGAAATCGTAGGATCTCGGATTTTGTTGAAGAACTCGCGGATAGATCTAGTGTCTGAATTTATTGCTGGAGGGATCGAGATCCAGGCCGAGACCTCCTGATACGCGATCTCGACTTGCTTGAGGGCCCTATCTGCTGGCATAATTCTAGTGATCGCGTAGACGAGTTCTGGGGAGATGGAGAGGTACTCAAGGCTGCACGGAAGTGGTGCTGTTGCTTGGAATTGACTTTGGGATGACGGGGGCCAGTAGGAGGTGTTGGCGCAAACTGTTAGGTACTTGAGTGTCTCGGAGAGGCGAAGGCAGGGGAGGATGGTTCTGAGCACCGCTTCAGTTACACGCAGCAGCGTCAGAGCTTCGAAGCACCTTGAGAGCAGAAGGATGTGGAGACCACGGTAAATGAAGGAGAAGTTGTCTGGGAAGGCAGTACTGAAGGACATGGTGAGGTCGACGAGGTGGGACTGGGAAAAGAGGGTGGTTATCCAGGAGAGGGTCCGGGGATGGAAGAAAAGGCTATCCATCTGGAGCTTTGTCAGTCGTGGCCGATGAGCTAAGGGCTGTAATTCTTGCGCAGTGAATCCTGAGTGGTGGCCACTGAACAAGCCACACGTGAGTCTGGTGAGGATCCTTGACAGTGTGCATGCTTGTGGGGGGGCTTGGTTCACGCTGGAGTAAATCTCCCAACCGTGGCCGTCGGCGAAGGACGTGAGCCCGGTATCCAATTGTAAGCGAGAGCAGCCCTTTTCAAAGATGATACTGTTCAGGACGTCCTCCAAATGGCGGCTAAAACACTCAGGAAACCATCTCCAATGGGCCACCTCCAGATGAACCGCTTCTAGAGAATCCACCTGTGACAAGAACTCTGTGATGCGCCCGAACATAAATGCGGCACGTTCCTCCACCGGGTCCGCACTGGGGTCTTCGTACGGGATGGTGTTAACGATAGAGGTGTCCATACCGTCGTACCCAATTGACGGGCGCACAGCGCAATGCAACATTTTGATAGAACTGTAGCGACGCCTGCTTGCGAGTAAGGCGGATAGGGTATCCGCGAGAGGGGGATCTGATAAGCGCTCGGGCAGTCTGACGTCCGCTTCGCAGTAGACGGCTGGGTCCTGGATTTCGTTTCGCCTGAGGAGGATGTCGACACCGATGGGGTTCAGGAACGATATTTCGGTACATTCAAGGACCTGTTCGTCATCTAATTGTTCGAGTATCTTGAATAAGAGTTCCTTTGGGAGTAAGGCGAACCCGCTTGGCGATGCCGTTCTGAGCATCTTGAGAATCTGTGAGTCGTAAGTCCCTTATGGCGCCTCCAAACGTTAGACGCAACACACTCTGAGTTGTGGTTTGCAGACACGGCCTCCTGGATCGACGAACCCCTTGCTGGTCGTAGAGTTCAAAAAGGTGGAACGCCACGTTGTTCAAGTTCACGGCGGGTGGCAGAGCCCGCCGTCGACAGAATGCGGTCCTGATTTCCCGCGCCGTCCTCCGAGGTTCGGGCGCTTATGTTTATATCCCCTTTTTGCCTTAACTCGAAATGGGACAGTCTGGACTCTGCAGTGGACATAGCCCCTACGCCCGTCCCAATCTGAGCGGTCAAAATCAATGTGAGCAGTATCGACCAGGAAGCAACGCTAGACTGGAGTAGATCTCCAGGGAAGGCCGTACATACTCTTTGTCCGTGATCCACAGTGCCAACTGCATGCACTTCGTGTATATACTAGATTGGGCCTGGGAATCTCATTCGGAATTGGATCGAAAGGCCTGCTCGGAACATCGCGATGGTCAAGGGTACATTCCACGACAACGTTCTTCGCTGTAACCCTTAGGAACATCGAAAGCAAGTTGACACAACTGTCCGCGCTCTCCTCAGTGTCGAACGTCAAAGGACAGCAGTTGATCCGAAGGCTGTCGACAAAACAAAGTCCGGCCTTATCATCCACGTTGCCCTTCCGCACAGAGTCGAGCAGGTGAAGGAGTGCGTTAAGCGTCCAGAGGGTCGAGAGTTTTACAGCGATCGAACCAGATGCCCGCTTTCCGCCAAAGAAATGGCGTACAGAAGCAACCGCCCAAGCGATTAAAGGGGGGGGATAAGGCTGCCCCGCGTACCACTCTTGTCGTAGAATATTGGGCCTCCTTCAAGCCAGGGCGATTGGCAACGCCGGGCGGAATGTAGTCGATGAGTTTGTCTGAACTTGAAATAGGCCCGAGAAGGAGCCGATCCAGCGCATAGGGATGTTTGGGCTCGTGGGCCCCTTGAATGGGCGGAGGTTGAACGTTGGGGGGCTGAGGGTGGCCTCGTTGAGTTGGGGTAAGGTCAGAGACTGAAGGTGGGACGCGTCGACAAAGAAATCTGATGGGCCACGGCTTTTAAAATGCAAAGAGTTGAGGGCGCTTGGAAAGACAGAGTCAATTTTTCGAGAGAGTGGTAGAGCATGCTGGATGTCCACGGTCGAGCTTGGAGTTGCGAGATTTGTTAGTGCAAGGCGGTTCCAGACGCCGAATGCGATGCACTCGTGAGTCTCTTGTGGGCAATGGTGGAATCCCCAGGGCAGGAGGAATCTCCTGGGACGAACTGTAGGGGGCTGGGGGTAAGATCGCGGAATAATATTGGGAGCTCGAGTTCAACAAGGACGGGTCCAAGACGAGTTCAAGTTGGCGAGCTGTGTGTCCATGCTTGTTCGGGAAGCTACTGGACAACAAAGACACAACTTTCGAACCTGACTCGGATTCTTCCGAGGAATCTTCAACTCCTCCTCTGTAACTCATCCTTGAACTCGCATGCTTCGATGAGCAAAGCTCAACGACGGAAACCCCAAGAGGAACAAGAGATTGCTTGAATGCTTCTCTTACCTGACCAGCGCTGGGAGATGCCCTGCCAGTGAACCCGAGTACAACGAAACGCAGATTTCCTGAGGTATGCTCTTGAAGCGTCTCCGAGCCTCGGCTTGAAGGACTGTGTCTGTTGTACCGATAATCTCTAGCCTTTTCTCTGGCACCATCGTTACCATCTCAAGAGTCGAGTCGAGACATTTCAATTGCTGACCTGCTGGACTGGAAAACGACGAACTGTTTTTTTTCCGCTCCTCCATACGACGTTGTCGTGACCTTAGGTGCTTCATTCACCGCTAACAGTCCTCCGATTTTTGATCTACTCGCCCCGGGCTTTCTTGTCGGACTCGCGACTGAGGAAACAGCCGAGCTTCCGATTGCGTCTTTTGAGGCGTCCTCCCCCCAAAGGACCCTGCGGCGTCAAACCTCACTGGTCTACCGATCTTGGGGTCCCCAAGGTTGGAAAGGCTGAAGATCCGCTGGAGTAAGTTGCGTTGGAACCCTCAAGTCGAGCACAACGGAGGGTGTCTGTCAGGGAATGGACGGCGATCTACAGTCCCCACTATGTTGCGTCCTGAGGACTGCGGGGATGAGTCCCACCACGAAAGCTGGACCCACTGACAGCTGGACCGGCACAACGCTGCGGAGCGGGGTAAAGGCGCTTGATGGCTTCACTTGAAAGCACAAGCTATGTATATGCACGTTTTTCGTGTCGGTTTCTCTCATCTCCCGCGCCGAGGCGGTGCCCAGTTCAGGGTTCGGCTTTGGCTCTGTTGCTCATTCCCGTGGTGCACTCTTCACCCAGGTAGAAGTGGAGGATGACCACGACCACTGTCAAAAACACACTGAATCGAATGGCCGCCCATTGCTACATGCAGTTGGTACGTGGTGACCCTCCCAGAAACGTCACTTCCCTTCGCTAATGCGTTAGTAAGATTTCGCGGGAAGTTACTGCTGGGTGGTCATGGAATGCTTGGAGCAATGGCGACGGCGTCTGGCTGGCGGCCGCGTCCAATGTCTCCACCTCTATCTGGTCTTACACCACTTCTGTTGGCGCTTTCAGCGGTGCAGGTGGGTGCAGGTGTTATCTCCTGGCACTGGTGTTCGGTAATCATCCTTTCCCTTTCCCTGTGCTTCTGGCGCTCGTGGTCAACAGGCTTCGATTCTTCAATGCTGTCGGCCCTAACGCACTACCATATGATAGTTGCAGCATTGTCTCCCTCATTCATGGATATAAGAACGCTAGCGACGGTGCATGTCCTTTGTCTCTAGTCCGGCTCCCACCCCTGTATCTGCCATGCATATCATTAATTAGCCGTCTTCTGATTCCGAAATACTTTCTGAAGAAGACAGAAGCTATCCGTGCCTTGTCTCTGAGAACAAGGAGGGGTAGGCTATTCGGATAGGGGTAAACGCGTGACGTGATTAGACGCGCTCCACGTGCAAGACGCGTTGAACCCTGATGCGCGGAGTTTCAAGCTGCGTTGGCCTGTCAAAGTTCCGGCGACGTCCACGGTGCCCTTGACCTCTCACCTCCTCCTTCCTCGTCGTCCACCACCTCCCCCGCAGCACACCACGATGTCGGGCACACGTATCACACGCAGCAGAAGCACCGTGCTGGGGAAGCGCGCCTTCGTGCAGGAAGAGTTGAGCCCCCAGCAGGGCTCTGCTAAGGCTGGCCAGCTGCAGACTCCAGAACCCACCCCCAACCCAAAAAGACCCAAGAAGGCCACAGATGAGATATTCGACGGTGAGGGTAACAAGGAGAACATCCCACCCTTCCGGCTGGAAGCTATCAACGCGGATTCGTCGCCGGGGTCTGCAAGAAGTACAAGGGCGCTCAGGCGCACCGCCACCGAGGCGGTCGTCCCAAGCGTCTCGAGGCCAGGTTCAGGTGAGCCGGAATTGTGAAGTACGCGTCGAATCATCTCTGACGAAAAGAATATAGCTGTACGAAGACGCGCTTCAGCATCCTCAGTGCCCTCGACGCCCACCAAGGACGCTGACGAGCAGGCTATTGCTACGCCACCTCCCACGCCCCCCGTCTCCCTTCCTCTTCCCCTCCCCGCTCGTGTAAAGGCCGCACTACGCGCCATTTGCAATGGCGGCGACAGTAACGTCGCTGGACGCGACCCTGAGCGCGTTACCATCACGAAATTTTTGGACGACTTCGTTGCCGAGGACGCCATGCAGGCCGACGGGCCCACTACCTTGTTCATTTCTGGGACTCCAGGCACTGGGAAGACCGCTCTCGTTAATTCGATTAACCAGGCTTTAGCGAAGGAACATGCGGACGTGGCCATCGTCTTTGTAAACTGCATGACGGTCAAGACCATCGATACGCTCTGGGATCGCATCATTGAGGAGCTCCGATCAATTGGCGGCGGCCCTGGACGGTCGAAGAAGGAAAAGGGCCTGGCTGGTGTCCTCAACCTACTCAATGCTCGCGACAGCAAGCTGTATGTCCATACTCATCTTATTGGTTTTTTCACTACTCACAATCTTCATAGCATCCTGGTTCTCGATGAGTTGGATCACGTCGCTTCAAGCCCGCAGTCGTTGGCTTCCCTCTTCTCCCTTTCGGAGAAAACGTCTTCTTCCTTGCGGGTGATTGGAATCGCCAACACACACACGCTTACCGCCAATTCCGCTTCTTCGACTGTCGACCCATCGAAGGTTCAGACGTTGCATTTTGCTCCGTATACTCCCGTTCAGCTGCAAGAAATTCTTCGCTCACGACTCTCGACGCTTTACGAAGAGCATGAGGCCTCGCCTTCCGAATCCAACAATATTAAGAAATTGCTTCCCAATCCATCACTCGTTCTCTTGTCGAAGCGAATTGCCAACATGACGGGTGACGTTCGTAGCCTATTCGAGGTTCTCCGTGGTGCTATCGATTTGGCTGTTGCTACTAAGGCCCAATCCGCTGACGCCGACGTCCTCGGTGGGAGCGTTCCTTCCACCACCCCCCAGCATATCCTCGCCGCTCTCAAGGCTTATGCCCCTGCTAGCACAAAGTCATCCACCGCGTCTGCTACCGCTCCGACAGCGGCCTCGAGTAACAGTGAAGTGGTCAACAAGGTTCGCGGCCTTGGTTTCCAGCCACGCATGGCTCTCTTGACCGTCCTCCTCGCTTCAAAGCGTCTCGAAGCCGGTCTCAACATCGCGACCAACCTACTCAGTTCTCCTTGCAAGAAATCTCTCGCCTCGCCTATGAAGCGAACGCAGTCTGCTCCTGCTGTTTCCTCTAGCACTGCGGTCGGCATCGACACCCAACAGCTCTATTCCTTCTACGCCAACGTCCTCGAGCGAAGCGACCTCGGCGCGTTCGACCCCGTCTCCCGCGACGATTTTGGCGACCTCCTCAACGTCCTCGAAGGCGTCGGCCTCGTTCAACTCTCTTCCTCTCTCCTCTCCACACCCTCTCCCAAAAAGCGCGCGTTCAGCCGCGCGGCCTCCTTCGGTTCTGGCCTTGGGCGGAAAGGTGCAGGAAGTGTCGGCGAAGTCAAGCTTGTTGAGGGCGTGTGGGGTGACGAAGTTCTTCGTGGACTTGGTATCTCTGAGTCGACTTCTCCCATCGAGGGCGACCTGCGGAACGAGGAGGTGAAGGGGCTCTGGTTGGCTGAGACGGGTAAGATCAACAGGGATGTGAAAACCCTCGATGTTGCGCGTGCTGCTAACGACAAGGGTCGTGTTCTTGGTTTCGCGGATGCTTCTGAAGATTGAGTCATCTGCTTTCCTAATTGCTTTCTATGTTGTCATCTATGCTCTCCTTCCCTTCCTGCTTGGTTTACCCTTCTGTGTCGAAGTTGCCGATTTCCTCAACTGTTGTTCTGTCATGTCCCTCATCATCATTGCATTGTCCATGACCGCATTCATTTCATTCACTCTGCATTCAAATTCGCATCTATTCACTCCTCTTCTGCCGAACTTCCTTGCTTTCAAGCATCACATATTTCAAGCTTCAGGTGTTTGGGATGGTTCTGTCTTCGTTGTTGATTTGTTTACCCCCTAGCATCGGAAGGAAGGCCTTCGTCATTCAACTTTACCTTCCCCTTCACTCAAAAGTAATAGCATATTTAGCCCATTCATCGCTTTGTTTTTCCCTCCCCTTCACCCGCTGCTCAACGTCTTCTTCCAATGTAGCTTAGAGGCTGATATCCCCCACCACGCCCTCACGCCCACTTTATTCACGCAGGAACCAAATTCAATGAACCATAAATTATGTATACCTATCCGCCTATGATTATCTCTATGTACCCCTTATGCATGTCTTCACTCCCCGCCTACGATATTTATTCCAATAAACGCAAACCTTTCGCCCGTGACAAAGAGCGTGCCGGGAGTGTGTCAATTGTGTGATTTGAGTGGGTCAACTCGAAGGGGCAGCGGGACAATTTGATGGTAACCTCGTTTGATGCGTCGTAACAGCGGCGGCGCCTTGGTCTCTAACCACCATCTTCCCGTCGTAGCGCTGACCATCCTTCAGGCTACACGACCTTGGGAGCCAGCCATCGAGGCGCTTCACGCCGTAAACCCTCCTGGGGTGAGAGAGGCCCCAGAAGCACTGCGATCCGCATGTTGTCAAAGCTAGTGACTACCTCGTGGAGATCACACTTGGGTCAGTCACCCGCTTCATTTCTGTCCAAACTCCTCCATGTTCATACTGATAGATTTCCTTAGACTAAGTTTGGACTGACGCCCAAGATGGAACACGGACTTCAGGACACGTTGCGTTGGAGGCGATTGCTGAGGCCTTTATCATTAACTTGGAGCGCCTCAAGTTGACGCCTCGTGGCCTTGGTGGACCCGTGGATAGCCACGGTCCGTGCTCATTGTCAAAACCCCATTGCGACCGTATTGGGGCAGCGGTGACTCTTCCACAGCGATTTCGGCAGTGCTTTGCACGGCGTCAGGTACGCTTTAAACGACTTTCCCCGACACTTCAACAAGGGCATGACGACCTAAGCAATGGCTTAGTCTGGCCGTTCGACACACTGGGCTTTGATAGGCCTTTGCCACACGGACAATGGAAGGAACACCGATTGGTGTGGCCTGGCACTCGGGGTATTTGAAGAGCGTGGACTCCGTTCTTTATTCCCCATCTTCGGTCACTTCTCTCTCGTCCTATCTTTGCCCCTCCATTCCTAGTCCCGCCACTCCAGACTATCAAGTACCGCACACAAGTGCGACAGCTATTCTTGCCATGCCTGACAAGTTGAAGATGATGGCGTGGCTAGGCGCTAAGTTCACTCTCAAAGGCCAAAGGTGCGCTATTTCCCCACCGTATGGGTTGGAGACTGTCAGTACTGACTGACTGTTGTATGGGCGTAGCCTTCAGCATCGATCCAATGCTACCCTCCGACATTCCCGCTCGTTACCTCTCCGGAACTCGAGTGAAACGGAGTATACGTCCGACAACGACAGCCATCCATCCAACGAGATGATCATCCAGCTTCGATCCATCGACGTCCGCTCCTACGACCCTGTACCCGACGCCCTCCACCCACCCGACTGCGAATGCATTCTGTGCGTCGACAGGATTCTTGATGAATTCCCAACACCGCCGCCGCGACCAGATGAGCGCCCGCCGGATATGATGGAGGAGTTGATGGAAGTCGAGATTCTGCCCGACAAAGTCTACCAGGAACGAAGGCGCCGCCTGGAGTCAGAGCAACGGGAGGCGGCGCGAATGGCGTTCGTATCCTACGTTTGCGAGAAGTACAACACGCAGGTTCGGGAGAAGCAGCAGGGTATTTGCCAGTCCATCTGCCATACCAAAGAGGAGTGGGATATCCTCGTCGACTACCACCCTGCCTTCGTTGGTCAGCGGGAAGAGCGACGGCGGCGTAGGGTCTTCAATCGGTCATCCCAAAGCCTGGATGCGAACATGTGGCTTGGATCCGGGAGCCAGGAGGAGGAGAGGAAGCCGAAGTTGTCGAATGGCCCTGTGGCGAAGCGACCTGAGCTCGTCCACAAAAGCACTGTTGCCAGCGTTCGGCCCGTGCAGGTTTCAGGGCTCAACCAGTCAGTACCGGAGGACGTCATGTCTGACCGGAGCGACGACGATTCGGCCAGACGGCTTAGGCACCAGGGTCTTCGCAATTTGGCGGGAAAGACCACTTGCTCGAAGTGCTTCAAGAAAGCGAGTTCTGGGAAGGGTACCTTGTGCAAATTACATCGGCATCCCAGGATGCCCCAATCCATCTCTCTACCCATTGGTCGTAATCATAGCACCCCTCCCCCTAATCTCCGATCGGTCACAGACTCTGTGCTCGTCCAAAACCATAGGATGGTCCCGACGACCCACCGCCGTCTAGTCAGCGATATCACTAGTACTGCTGCGACTCAGGGCCAGTCTGCAAGCTTTGGTCAAGGTTCGGGCCAGCTTAATACCGGGTCAATCGTGCTGAAGCGAGGCGGAGCGTCGCATGCTGGCCCGTCTAAGCTTCGCCCTCTCTCTGAACCATTTAAAGATGAGGTCGGGGGTTCTCCTCGGACTCGGCCATCCGGCATTGAGGCAGCGAAAGCGCCCCTCGGTCCCAAGGGCCGCGCGCAACTCCAGCAGGACGCCCAGAAGAAAAACATCCCTCCACCAATCTCGTTACCGCCGAAAGCAGCCCACCTTCCTCGGGTTACCCAGATACTCACGGACACAGCATCTCTTGCCCCATATCGCCCAGGCCATATCACGGCCATATCACGGCCACCTCCCCCCGTTTCGACTATGGTCTCGCTGTCTCCGCTTCGAAGGCGCCCTGCCCAAAGTGGGCACAACCCCAACCATTCGAATGGGAGCATCTCCCAGATAGGGCCCATAGGGATTAAATCCATCTCACATCCGCCCCGACCTGTCAACACGCGACTACAAAAACCGTCCCCACTTCCTGCCAAGCAGTCGGCGACCCATCCATCCCCACAACACAGCTCTCTCCGAAGCGAAGTTGCTCTCTCGTCGAGCTTGCGCAAGGATAAACCCTTGCCGCGGTATCCAGCCCCGGAAAGAGTCGAGCCCCGGGTATACGAGGGGCTTCAACAGAGGGTGCGCGAGGCGAGTTTCAGCAGGCACTCTGCGAGGCGCTTACCTGTCTGCCCATGTGGTGATGGAACCTTTCCAAGGAGGATATGAACAATGGACTTGAACTCGGACAAGGATTCTATGTCGGACTTGATTGATTCACCCTGAACATGTGTACTTTTACGATTGAGAGCTATGTATTGTATGTGATTCAAACATGCCTAGGCCCTATTATATGAGAAGCTCTGGTTTACACATTTTCGTCGGTTCCATCCCTCCGGCTGCGGTGTTTCGAGAAATGAAACGCAATTACGGGAGAGTCAATGGATATTGTGTGCGAATCTCTTTCCGTATATGTACATGTATGATGGGCGCAAATGCACCATCACCGTCGCGAGCTGCGACTTCTTGCGACCACAACTTGACGCTGAACGACCTCTCAATGCTGGTAAGCTTGACCCTTTGGGCCCTTCTCAGAGTTCGACGAAGCTAAAAATGTATCATTTTGGAGGGTATTGTACGATAGTGCCGCAGGACAGCGTCCCAACCAATCCTTCTACGTTTCGGCGCGACCACAACCATGAACATTCTCCCCCACACTCTCATCTATCTCGTCCTCCAGTTTATCTCAGCATCTGCACAGACCAGGCTCCAGCTCCCACTGAACGCGGTTTCGCAGTTCAGTAGCGGAAATGGGCCCTATGTAATTCCATCCGCAGAGCAGGTCATTATCTCTGTGGCGGCATGCTCCCAAACCGCCGACGTTCGATTCCTCATCTCGAACGAGAGCGGTTCTGCAACGCCAAGCATAAGCGATCCAGGCGTAGGAGAGATATTACTATCCAATGGCCAAGGGCAACTCACAGGGGCGTTTGGAAATGGGGGCGCAGTGGTGGTTGTCGGGACTGGGTCCTTCGAAATCGCCCTCAGCACGAGGGGCCAACCCATGCACGCCCTGGCGACGGACTTGCCGATATTCGGAGACACCACTTCGAATCAGGCCATCCTCTTCTCCCCTCCCCTCTTCCGATTCGAAGTGCCAGGCGCCACTTACCCGAACTACACCATGTATCCTGTGGATATCCCACAGGACGGACGACCCACTACCACTCCAAACTACACGCTCTCCCTTTTTCCAACCGCATCTCTGCAAGGGTCATACCCCCGGAGCGGTTGTTTCCTATCCAGGCTGCTAGATTCAGACGTAAACGTCAACCAGTCCCTTTGGCTCAAAGATGAGCAAGGGTGGCGCAGCCAGTTTCTTCTTGGGGGTCTAACCCCTTCCACCAACTACACGGCCTTCTTACTAGAATCGTCGACCATCGTCCGTGGCCCAATCTATTTCGCTACGAAATCGGCGGCGTTCCCCTGTCCCTTGGTCGCCGATTTGCCATACTGCCCTGGGGTCAGTTATGCGATGCCCCTCCCGCCACCTCCAAACAATGCCGAGATCTACACCGGCGACACGCTACCAAGCGAACTGAGCGACCCCCTTCGCTCATACCTCACCAACTTCACCGTCACTCTGGGTAGCTTCCCCTGCGGAAGAGACGTATACAGTCCGCTAGTCACATGCCTCGACTGCCAGCGGGAATACCGGAAATGGCTTTGCGCCATATCCCTACCTAGGTGTTCCGAGCCTAGTCCAGGAAACCCAAATGGGTTCACCGCCGTTGCCCCAGAACCAACTGTGACAGGCCTCAGCGCTACAAAAAACCAAGACCAACAAGTCATATCAGCGTTACAGCCGTACCAAACATCCACGCCCCCTCGGAATTCCGCTCTACCCCAATTTACCAGCTCCTATCAGATGTTGCTGCCGTGCATAGAAACTTGTACGGCTGTCGACCGCGCATGCCCTGCGTTCATTGGGTTCAAGTGTCCTACTGCCCAGTTTAATGGGGCGGCGAGTTATGGTATTGGGTATATCGATAGTGCGGACGGGGACGAGAAGAAGGGTTTGACGGGGGAAGCGCAGGATCGGTGGGGGAATGTCTGGTGTCAACTCGGATGAGTGTTAGCGCCCCGGAACAGAGAAGTTAATTTCCGAGCCAAAGAACTTGACCCACCTCTCCACCAATTGGAGGACGTCCAGGAAGGTAGGCTTCCATTCGAACCAGGGAAGAACTCCCATTGGTGATTGAGCACGAGGCCGTAGGCGATGACCGTGGAAGCGTGGGCCACTCTTTAGGTACGTCCCAGAGCTTATCTGTCTTCCTCGTCCGACTGCTCACAGGCATCTTCGGTAGATGCGTAGACACCGGCGTCTCCATCACTTCATCCTTCCGGAAGTTAGAGTTCTGAGAGGCATAGCGCTTACTGGTTCCACGCGAAATTCTCCTGAATGACATAGGGATTTTCTTTCTTCAGGCCACCTATGCGCTTCAACTAGTGGCATGCTAATCGAAGTTGAGTGCTTGACCACCCAGTCCCCAGGTCTCTTGTAAGCCTTGGAACTCGCCACCACTGCAGCAGCTAGGAACGTCGCCCGGAGCGCTATTTCCGTCCAGGTAACACGCCAGCACTTTAAATGCCTCCTTGGGCGCTTGATCAAGGCTTAGTGACACCCGCGACAGGATCGTTAACCCCCCTCCAAGTCCCGACCGGCGCCCATCTGCCATTGGCATATTGGCGTGCCCCCCGCCGTACTTATGAGCTTCTCACTTCCGTCGGCGTTGGTTCTCAGGTTCATTTCTGAAAGGAAGGGGTGCTTCGGACTCAAGCGCTCAGGCACCACACTTTGCTTTATGTAACGCCCTGAATAAGGACTTGACGAAGTCCTCTCTGAAACTCCAATTGACTGAGTGTTCTCTAGCATGGCCCTAGCCCCTCTATGATGCCATTTGTTTCCCGTGAATCTGGGGTCAGTCTTCAGTAAGCTTCAGTGGTCGTCAAGGAATGTAGATTTGCTTATTACCACCCCAGGCTGCATTATGTTTCGCTTTGATACGTTGGGGCTAAGGCGCCCAATTCGCCCAAGAAAGGGTTCTTAACCTCCAACCGAGTTTCATCCGTCAGGTTCTAAAACCGGTGGAATCGGCAGCCTCATGCTCATTGCGGGGCCGGGGCGATGCATATCATATCGTATCAATCCACTAACGCCTGTGCCGCCCGCTCAGGTGCCGTTTTGCGTGATATTCAGAAATCACCGCCCCCAGACCGAGCTCAACGAGGGTTTGATGGTGGAACTCGGATATGGTACACACAAACTATTCAAATGCAGAGGGTGTGATGGTCTATCCACCCTTTCCGTCCGCATTCGTATCCTACCCTTCCCATCCTAATTCGTGGTTTGGACTGCCCCACGTTCCCTTACTTTGCCCTTCCACTGTTACGCCTGCTCGAGCTACTAGTTGCGCCTCAGCAATCTGGTCCACCGCCTTTCAGCACCTGGCAGACAAACGAAGGAAAGAATGCCCAATCTAACGCTTTTGGTGGAGGATATGTCACCACTCCTGGTTTTTTCGGACCAATGGAAACCAGGAAATGACACCCTCCAGCTGTACGTCCTTCCCCCCGTCCTATTCCACCCTTTTAATCTCATTCTATGACCCTTCGCTTTTCGCAGGTACTCGGGGGGCAGCTACATGCAAACGGATGGCACAACCACTTCTAACTTCTTCTTCGTATTCACTGGGACAAACGTCAACATCTTCGGCGCTAAACGCCCAAACCATGGGTTCTACCAGATTACCGTCGACCAGAAGCAGTACGACCCGCGAAATGCAGCCGCAGACGCCCCCGGAGTCTTCCAGGCAGCCTTGTTTGAGAGCATAAGCTTGCCGAACGTGCAACATACAGTGCAGTTGAACAATGCAAATGCAGGGGCTTTGGTCGATGTGGACTTTGTGAGTATCGATTACCACGCATGAGATATCTGGAGAGTATGTTGACTTTGCATTAGGTGACTTGGACATCACCTGTCGGGAAGGACAATGAGGAGCTGATTGTAAATACCTTCCAAGAGGGCGATCCCTCATTCTCTTACACCCCTTCGGATGCATGGACGAACAACCCTCCAAATATTGCGACATTCTCAGGTGGGACTGGACGGTAGGTTGGACCAGTACCACGCCCTCTCCGTGCTCTCATATCAGAATAGGGCATCCGCACAGGCTGGAGCAACGATGAAGTTTACATTTGAAGGCGATGCTCTTGCCCTCTACGGCCCCGTTGGGCCTAAAGGAGCAGCCTACGAGGTGGCTATCAACATTGGGAATGCACTGCCGAATAACTACACCACAAACAAGCCATTTTTCCGGCCAAATATGATGCTGTACCAGGCGACCGGGCTTGGGTCGGGTAGTCATGAAGTTACGGTGAAGGTTCTGCCGGGAAACGACAGCTCTGGGGAGAGCGATACTTTTGCTATCGATTATGCGCAGGTGTTCTCAGCACCATCGCTGGGCGGAAAGTAGGTTTTGTCGCTATTTCCGTCTATGAATGGACGTTCTGAGAATGTCTACACCCAGGGCGCTCACTGCAGGAGGCACATCGTCACGGTATGCATTTCATTCCCTTCGTCATGACATAATGAGCACTGACCAATGAACAATTCATGTAGGGGTCTGTCGACGGGCGCTGCCATCGGCATAACATTGGGCGCCATCCTCGGCGTTCTCGCGCTCTTGGGCATCGCCGTATGGGGAATCCTATGCTATATTTCACAGAAGCACAACCGGAAATTCTTCTACGGGTTCAGCGAGAAGACATCCCGGAAAGCGAGCACTGCGACGGGCTCAGACAGCATGATTCGACCATTCAACGTTCAAGAGTATACTTCCGTGTCCGCTGAGTCGCCTCCTCCGAGTCGGAGTGAGCCTCAGTCTGGTCTGAGGACACAGACTAGTTACAATACCCTTAACGCAACGGGTACCCCAAGCACCGCGCAGTGGCCATCAACTGGCGGGCAGAATAGCAGCTTCGACCCACTTCTGGTGGGTTTTTTCTTTTGCGCGTTTCCTTGTTCCGGAGTTGAACGGCCTCTTCTTTTCAAGTATCAACAAACCACTACTCCAAACGCAAATACGCAAGAAATCGTGATTCCCCCACCTGGCTCTAACGAGAAATACCGACCCGATCGCACTCCTCAGCTTCAGCCTCCTCCCCAAGGCACGCGACCGAGACAGAACCCTGCGGCTACCGGCGCCGCTTGGCAAAGTATATCTCCAGTTCCTGAAGCGACAGAACTCAGCACGAATCCAAACAGCCTGACGCTGGCTACTGCACTTGATGAAACCGTCGCACCTCCTCCTGAGTACAGCCAGCAGGCAGCGCTACCCTCAACGGCTGCCAGCTCGTTCTACGCCCGGGAGGCTTTTGTTGGACAACGGAGGTTCTAGTTTGGGTTCTCCTTTGCCTTCCGCGTATACATGCCTCTCGTTTACCATCGTCTCCGTCACGCAATTCTATCTTCACGACTGCCATCACGTTCGACCTTCAGCACCTTGTTCGGCGAGCCTTGTGACTAACCACAATCTTTTTACGATGCACTATCCGTCGCTCTCGAGGACAGTTTATGGTACTATACAGACCGTGTACTAATATTACACTTGTTACGGGCGAACTATGGCCCACCCTGTTAAAGGGCACATCCCTCGCCTGTAGCGTTGGCCCAGCCTGCCGTCCACTGGCTGAGCCTTGGAGTGCACCAAGTTAGCCAAAGCGCTACATCCGCCTAAAACAGTCCACTTTATCCTCATCTGTCGGCTCCAACCTTCCTGTTGATTATCCGGCGGATTTATTCCTATGTGGTTCGGAGTAAAGGCTGCCGGAAGCCTCCCCCTCTGCGTTCCGAAGCATCCAAGAGTTCGCGATCGCAGAAGATGGTGTACTATCCCGGACCCCTTCCCTCTCGAGGTTGACACCCTCGTGTATTGCGGACATGTAGGGGCGATGCGAGTTGTTGGATCGCTAGAAGGAGTAAAGAAGGGAGAAAGTCAATCAAAATGAAGGGAGAAGGCCAAACACATCTGTGTCACTCACAGAATTGGCCGATTTTGGCGTGTGGTCGACCCTACCCCCAGATTTTGGCGTCCTCGAAGTGGACAGCGTCACCCTGGAACCGCCCGTCCGAGGCTCTGAAAACGACGTCTGAGCGTAGTAGTCTGATGTACTGAATGGGTATTCTGAAATTTCTGTGAAGGTGATCGCCGATGGTGGCCCGCTTCTCCCCGCTGGGGGCGAGAACTGCGGCAGAAGGTCCTTCGGGTAGGGTAATGGGTCGTTTGAGTGTGAATTTCGCGATGCGGAATGTCGATGCCTGCGGGGAACGACGAAGCCGAGAAAGGGAAACCAGCCAAAACAGTATTGAAGACCGATGAGGGCGAGTGTTACTAGGGACATGAGAGCAATTGCCGTGCTGAAGGTGAGTCCGAACACCATGGCTGGAGTAACGCCCCTTCCGGCCTTGGAGTGAACATAGATATTGGCGTAGTCGATGCCGAGTTCGTCGCCTGGGTTTCCGAGGAAGACAACCTCGAGTGTTTGGCGGGAGCCATTCAAACTATTGGCTGAGTAAAGCATTTGCTGGGGCTTGTAGAAATCCCGTTTTGAGGTATATTCGGTCATGCTTCCCTCGTTCAAACGAACTCCGTAGCGAGTACCATGTGGCCCGACGGGTCCATACAGGGCTATCGTGTCGCCTTAATGTGCATTCCAGTCAGGGCCTCGTGTTCCGTCAGAGGTTTGGGAATACTGACCCTAGGGAAATTGGTCAGGTCTTCATGAGAGTAAAATAACAAAAGAAATGTGGTGCTCACTTCGAACGTGAGCCGGGCCGATGCGTTGGGAACTGACGTCGACCTGCACCCAGCCGTTGAGTATGACGACGCCTTCGATGCCATGAGTCGATGAACTCACCTTCCCGAGCCACCAAAGTATGTGTCGGCTGGGGACAGAAGTGGGCTTGTCCAGTCTGCGCTGTTCGAGTATTTGAAATAATCCCCCTCCACAGACTGCATGGTGACCATCTTCGTTGGCTTGTTATCCTTACCGGTCTCGCCTTTCCATGTAACCTTTCGCCAATCACCTTTCAGTCACCGTGAGGCTAAGCTGGGCAGGCATGAACGTACATAGTCTACGTCCAGGTATTTCCCCTGGTCCGCGTTGACCAACTGCACTGTATGCCGCCCCATCGGTAAGTTACTTTGTTTGAATAGCGACTGCTGCCACAAGTCTCCGGCCGTGGTCTTCTGGTATCCCGCCAAGTTCCCGTCCACGCCAGCCCTGTAGCTGCCGTGATTGGGACGCGCCGCACCGAATACCTCGACCTCGGTCCCGTAGAAGGTGAACGTCATTGACGCGCCACTAGCGTTGGTTTTCATCATGGAGACGTCAGAATAGCTAGGAGCGGTGAGTGGTATGCTATTGAGGAGACAGCTTGTGCCACTCACTTAGATAGAAAATCATCTCCATGGGAGGTGCCCGCCGACCATTCGTTCGAATAAGAAAGTAGAGGGGAAGAATCCTCGATCCTGAATCTAACCTCTGGCATCGTCGGCTAAGTAGAAGAGCAGAAAATGGCCCCTTGATAGAGGATCGTCGGTGGGGGAGAAATGGCGCACATAGACGCAAGACAAGCCAATATAAGTGCTGGGCCTGAGATCAAGCTCAACTGCCATGCTGCCGTCGCAGCGCAAAAAGCGGCGATAAACCGCAAAGAAACGCCGAATACTTACTATTGATGACATAGTGTTGCAAAATCTTTGCAAAATAACTGATGGTGAAGGAACAACGAAGGGTGGACCTTTCAAAGTTTGTGGACGTGTTGACGTACATATGAGTTAGCGTTCTGTGAAATTTCAGGAAAATCCGGGGAGGTGTCGTTGTGCCAGAGACGTTCCGGGAGAGAGGTGCAAAAGTCATAGTGTTGCAAAAATGTGACGGACGGCATCGGCGGCAGTCACACTCCAACAGCAGGCCAGCGTTACGACGTGGGACGCGATTTCGCCGGTTTCCCTGTCGGAGTTGGAAATTTCGCTCAAACGATTCCGCTCATCCCGTCACGCGGCGACTCCTCCACCTATCCTGGAGTCCTCCCATCGCGGATGCCTACTATAAGTGGTGTACTACGTTGTGTACCATGTTTGAAATACCCTGAGCCCTTTTATACCATCCCTACCCTCCTATGGAGAGCTCATGGTTGGTTTTGCAAACGGAGTTCACCAAATTTGCGTTGAATTTGGCACAGATAACGAAGTCCTGAGCTGAGGAGTAGTCCGATTTCTGTAAACTCTTCACTAGCGTACTCAGAACGCAAATTCATGAACTTTGGTATAATTTAGATGACCAGAATCGGAGAACTGGTCCCCTCAGACCTGTTTTTGCAACACTATGACCTTTTGCATCACTATGTCATCAATAGTAGTGCATCACCGACTGCACATCGAATCCTCCCCCTGGTGACAACGATCTCAGTTCCTCGAAAGATAAGGAAAGTAACCACAGCTCCGAGGGTAGGTCGCTTGTATTGACGCGGGCCTTATATGTCGAAACCTCGTTAGGTGATATTGTTTTGATGCCGCAACGAGGGGTTATGCATGCTTACTTGCGTAGACAAAGGTGACCACTTGAAACTAAGCTCCATGTTGGTAGTTGATGCTGTGCCTTGGGTGCTAATATTGCTGGTGGTGATGGGCAGGACGCTGCGAGGTGATGGGCGCTTGATCTTGTTTGATGAGCGCCGAGCAGGCGCCCGAAGCGCTGACCGCATCGGGATGGCGGTCAACTGTGACCCTACTTAGAAGGGTGAGCAATAAATAGTATCTGCGAGGCATTATGCACCATGGGCTCCGGTCTATGCTCGAACGCATAGGTATGTATCCAATGAGTCCCGAGCCCAGGCAGCCCATGACCCAATTGCGATGCTGATGGTACGCGCTCTGGATCAGTTTGAGATCGTGGCGCGTTGGACGGACACCATGGCTGTATCTCGCCTCCGTTCTAGCCGTGTCGTGGTCTTGTATCAATCCGATGTCCCATCCTCAATACTGGCTTGGTATGCCCCTCGTCAGTACGGTAGCCACAGAGGCGGAGTAGAGGCCAAGAGGAACGCACCCTAAACCACAAAACTCGCCAGGGTGAAGCCCAAGCCGTATATCAACGATTAGATTGTTTCAAAAAGTCATTACATTCGTCATTCCTCCAACCACCCCGCTCCCCCTTAGCATGTACAGACAAAGCAGAGGTATAGATAAGATGATAGCTAGAAGCAGGAGTAGCCAGTTGCATGATGGGTAGTACGCACGACATGAGATATATAGTCCAGATTCTCTCTTCGTTGTTCTTCTCCTCTAGGAGCTTCGCCTCTGTTTGAGAGAAGCCCACTCTAATTCCAGGATATATTCAAGAAAGATTGAGATCAGAAGGTGTCAGTGAAGCCAGGGTCGTCTACGGTGGGATCAAGAACTCCTTGACCTATAATAAGGGTTAGAGTGAAGACTGCCTCCGAAAGAAACTTGGGACTCACCAGCTCGTAGGTGAAGAATGAGGTCGCGATACTGGGGGCGACTTTGACTAAACACGACTTGTAATTAGTACAATCCACTTAGGACATACTTACTGGGAAGGACATACGCAGATTGGGCCACAGCCCTCGATACAACCCCCGGACCCCCTCCACCCTCAATATACTCGTCAGAGCGTCAATTGCCCCATTGTATTTGATGTGCCCTCCCTGCATCCCTACCACCTGCATCTTCCTCCTCAACACATCAAACGGATATGTCAACGTTTGTGAAATCGACCCCGCCATAGCTCCACATGCCAGCTTCCTCGTCACGCTGCTCTTCCCCGGGGGCGTGATAACACCCCTCAGGAACTCGTACGCAGCAAAGTTAATCCCGACGTACGGCGCAACCCCCACAGCGGTAGTAATGAGCCCACGGTAGAGCGCTCGCACACCGCCCTCTTCGTGCATGACTTTGAGGGTCATGCCCCACATTGTCAAGTCGCGCGGCGAGTAGGTCACTTTGGCGGCAGAGGAGACGGCAGAGGAGAGAGATGCTGAGGCTGAAGCGGATGGTAAGGACGGCGTTGCGCGGAGGGGAGCAGACGTGTGGTAACCTGAGGATAATGCGGGTGCGACTCGAGGCACGGATGCGGACGAGGTTGCTAATGATGGTGAAGGAACGGCGGTCAAGTTGACGGATGCTGTTGCTATCGATAGCCTTGAACGGACGAGATCGAGGGGGTACGTTGAGCCTGGATTTGGATGAGGGATGAAGTTCGATCCGTAGAAGCAGAGCAGGGTAAACGTACAGACTGAGGTGATACCGGCTAAAGCTCCGGCTGCCAGTCGTTTGGGTGTGTCGAGCTCCTTCGATCCATAACCCGTGAAGAACTTCTTCAGCTGTTCGTACGTAGTGAATTGGACCGCGCTGGACGCTCAACGTAAATCTCCTGGATATGGGAGAAATAATGAAAGCAGATCCCACCTGTAAGGCACAATCCGAAGACAATTAATCCCATTTCCACGCATGAAGCCCCGGAAACCTTCCTCCTGCCACATCCGCATAAGACTCCTCCATACGCCTTTGTACTGGTTGCTGGAATCGCGAGGTTGGACTTGTCTAGAGAGGAGATAAGCCCCTATTCCGAGAATTATGCGTGTATTGGGGATCGGTGGGTTTAATGTATGCTTGGGCGTCAAGCCTCGCACAAGTTCCGTAAGGTCCGGGTGTGCGAGGGTGAAATGAAAGAAAATTAATGCAGGGCGGTTTCGGGTGAGCTCGCACGGGGCTCCCCGATCCAAATGAGGTGACCAGGAGGTGTAACCGAACGAAACACTCACTGAATGATCTTTAACCTCTCCAAAGGGCTCACGACAGTCCGCGATGCTGCCCCTGCACATCCTCCCGCTGCACGATAACGCAACGGTTTGCTCCAAACCCCCCTTCATTCATACAGGGGAAATTTTGACGTACCGATGAAGTAAGAGACGACCTCTGGTGAAAGGAATGCACCAAACGACTTCTTGGCCACTAGAGGCGGATTGGCGGGGGTATCGGGTTGAAGTTGTTGCTTCGACGTCGAAGCGGCTGGTGCAGACGCCGACCCAGCGCTGCTGGCTGGCGTCGAGACACTCATGGTGGTGGCCTAGTGCAAAGGACCTCCGGGTCTAGTTCCCTGAGTGGGTGATGCAGTTGGGGTGAGGGTGCCGTGATGGGGTTAGGCCAAGAGAATGTGGTATAAATGAAAGCGGTGGCGACAGCTCGATTGCACGCCGCGTCCACGAGCTCCGTGCTGGCCTTGTGCGATCTCTATGGAGAACAAGGGCCTCGAGGACGACTCTATTGTCCTGGCGTCGTCAAGGGCGATGAGGAGAGGGTAGGACACGGTGGAGGCGAACAAGCTGCACCTTTCAGTTCCATGCATAGCCGTCCAAAAATTCGGAGTCCCATTGGCTGCCGCGTCGTGATCCACTGATGCTGGTCACGTTACAACAGTTATAAAGCGCGTTTTTTTTCGACTCGTCCCTTCATCTCTTCCTCCTCCTCCGCCAGGTCGACGCCGTCCAACTCTTGTGAGTATCGCTTTCATTTCAGCCTTGACGCGATGAGAAATATACTCAGCTCACTTCGACCGCCGCTGGCGATGAGACCAAATGTTTTCCAACTTTTCTGACCTCTCCATGTATCGCAATGATCATCGCCCTAACAAGACTCTTCCTACAGATACTTGCTCGCGTCGACATACTCCATACTCCGTAGATCCGCTGTTACTCTTCACATTCGGAAATGTACCCAAAAAAAAAATCGAAATCACCCATCCTGAAACTCACGTTGCCGTCGCTCCACCCATGCCCACCCAGCCTTCTCCGGCTTCCCTTCAGAAGGCCACGATTTCTCCCGCAGGTAGGATCCTCGAGAATGGCATGTCCTTCGTCGGCTGCAACCAGTTCTTCTCATCATATTTCGCGTATGGCGGGCTTTCAATCATATGGAATGTGTACGCAAACCGCGTATTAGGGCTCGTATTGCGCTCGGACTTGTGCAAGACCGAGCCGTGAATGAGGACCATATCACCTACCCAACAAACATCGTTATCAGCTCATGCCTTCCTCACGCCTCTTCGAAAGAAGGGCCTGTATCTGTACTCACCCGGTTCACACGTCTCCATGACATATTTATCTTGCTGGCTTTTCGATAGCTCTTGAACGGCTTGCTCCTCCTCCGGCAGGACAAGCGCTTCGAAGCCCGTCCCCTTCCCAGATCCCAGGCGGACGAATCGCTTCGTGATTGGTGCGGTCTTCTGAGACCCAGGGAGGAACGACAGGGCACCGTTTGACGGTGTGCATTTCTCAAGTGCGATCCAACAGCCGAGGGCGCTTGGAGGATCCGTGTACTGTAGAAGAGGGTAATGAATGCGAGAAAGGCGAAAGGGAAGGTGCTTACTAGAAAGGTGCTAGGGTTTGGTGTTACTCGGGTGTCAGGACGAAGAGATTAAAGGCGAAGATACGCACGAATCATTGTGTTCAGGGACTGCGGTGGGAACAAGGAGCGTTAGTCGGGTTCTTCAAGCGAAGGAGGTGTCATGTACCTTCTCCACCGATTTGCTGCTGCTTCGTGATAACCATCGACTGAAGGGCTATATCAAAGCGTTACCTTTGGAGGCGCGAACAGTGATAAGAGGACTCGAGTCTACATACCGACAGGATCATGGTGGAACTTGAGATCGCGGGCTACCGAGCGGAGGCTCTCGTTTTCCAGGGTTACACGACGAAACGCTGGCTCCAATTCATGGAGGCCTTGCAAAGGGAGTACGTGAGAGCCGACCTCAACGATGGCACCGCTGCAGTAAGCATACCATGTCCAATCTTGTTAACAGACTTCTGTTTCTCCCTGTTAAGCTTGCCATCGGGTCCTAGAGCATCCGTCTCCAGAAAATACCGACTGCGAGGAAGATAGGTGGGAACAAGTGAGCAACTTGGACAGCTAAGGAGCCAGACCTCGGAGGGACGTCGAGGACATACACCTTATCGCCCGAGCTCAAGAAGTAATCATCCCCGACGTGGTCATCGTCCCCGGTCGTAAATTTGGTCTGAAATTTCACATTTCCGACGAGGAGGGGCCCAGAGGAAACCGGATGTCAGTATTTAGCGAACCATGATACCAAGCCAAGTACCTTGGGGTGCGTTTCTGGATCGAACTGATCCAGCAGGCCTTTGGAACGCTGGAGCAGTTCCGTCGTTTGATCCTGCGACAGGAACGACGGGATTACGAGGTACCTGCCACGAGAAAGACGCCGTATGGGATGCATTCCACCGTTAGCGGTCCCTGAAGTGCCGATAGCTCTGTATATTCGAGCTTACCCGTCCCGATTGAACTGTGGCGATAGGTGATAGGAGGTAAGCTACCAGCGAGATGTAACCACGTTACGAAGCGTGCACCTTGTCGATTTGTTCTTGAGTCAAGTATTCGGGCATCGTTTGAATAGTCAGGCAATGGCGGCCAGAAGAGAGGGGGACGACCTCTTGGGCACATCACACATAGCGCCCGGCGCCACCGAAATCAGTGCCTATACAAAATAGGGGCCCACCGGGCATCGGCCCACACCTCGAACCTTGCTCTCACCATTCATCTTGTCTCCCCTTGCTGCGCGATGCCCCTTCTAGGCCCCGTATACAACCGATAATGACAGGGTATATAAACCCTGCGCTATATGAGGGCAAAATGCTGTATAATCTCGACTCCATTTACCCCCTTCGATTCATATCATCGCCTCTTCAAGCCGCTTCAAGCCTCAAGGCGTTTCACCTGACGCCGGTTGCCGCATACTTATCAGGATAGAGGCGATTGAAAACGTAGGAGCGCTCCCTTGGCCCAAACAGCCATGTCTAGGGAGAGGAAACCAAGGTATAGGCGCTACGTTGCTTCGGGGGTTTATGGTATTGACAGTCCATTTTGCTCTAGAGAGACTCGGATGGAAGCGCCCAGCACATTCACCCAGCTCCCGGGCGAGCTGCTATTCAAGATACTCGACGAGACGGACAACAGAGGAATTCTTTCATGCACCGACATCTCGGCTTTCCTCAGGACAGCAGGCGTTGACATCCTGCTTCAGCGGCATAACGTCCTCGACCCCACCGCCTACTGCGAGGTCCAAGCCATCGTTCCTGGGAGTTTATCCCAATCCCCTCTCCCAGATGCCCTATCTGCTTTACTTGCAAGCAACCGCCGGTACCCTCATGTCAAGCATTTGTACTGCACAGTTCGCCCACCGAAGGAATACGATGAACGGTTCCGCCAAAGAGATCTCGAAGAGATGACGTTTATGAAAGGAGACGATCCGTTGCCAGACAGACTGCGGTGGGCCTTCGAACGCCTTGGCGAGCTTCTAGCACGGGTCGAAGTAGTGGGGGAGGTGACGCTCAGGGTATTGGATTGGACGGAGTTTCCGGCGTGCTTCAGCACCCTTTTGGAAGACTACGTGCATACCATCATCCGGAAAGGATGCACAAGCCTGGAATTTCAATGCCCAGAAGTGCCCTTCAAGGGCAAGCACTGGTCATTCCCTGTTCCAATCGAACCTTCCCCTCCCCGTGGAGTAAGCTTATCGAGCATGTTTTCAACCCTGTGTGGGTTCCTCGGCAGCTCGACCGCTCAGCACTCACAACAAGGTCACGTTCGGTTGAACACCAACCCGCCCCCGGCCTTCCACTCTCGAATCACAAAGCTTGATATTGACACGACCTTCTTCCACCCGTCCGCAATACTGTGGACGTCCAACCTCCTGCTTCACTCTCCAATCACCGATTTGACCGTCTCCAGCAAGGGCAGCCACTCCTCCCCTTTATTCACCTCCGAAGGAATCGCCGCGATCCTCGAGGGTGTTCCTCACCTTGAGTCACTTGCCCTACTGAGGTTCACCGCGCAAGACCTCCAAGCTGTCGCCCCGCGCCTCCGCCCTTTTACCGCCCTCAAGCACCTCAAGATATCCCTCAACACCTCCCAGTTGCCTCCAGGCTTTGGAGAGGGCTCAGCAACGCCTTTTTGCCCTGCCAGCCTCGAGCGCCTCTCAGTTTCACCACAACTCATCGGTTATATGCTCATCGGAACGGTAACAGCTTTGAATCTTAAGGAGTTCGAAATTATGCACGGGACGTTCGGCATGTTCGACGCCCAGCACATCGTCGACGGCGTTGCAACCGTCCGCGACTTCTTCAGTAAGATCGAGGCCCCCATCTCCATTACGGTCGCGCTGGCTTGCGATGCCCATCGTATCCTCCCGAGCCAAAGGGAGGTGAAGACGGATCACCGCACCTCCATGAGAAGCATCGTATCACTCCCCTTGGCCAAAGACCTGGAGATCACGAAGGCGCGAAACCAGGGTAGCCTTCCGTGGGTCGACACCCTTTTCCTCGAACTGCATCCAGCTGCCATGTGCAGGCTGAGACCAGACAATATCGGGATCATTGTCGACTTAATTGGGTTCTTTGGGGGGCTGAAGAAGGTCGTGGTGGGCGGTGTGAGGGACTTTCGGATACCACGGAGTCACCAGCAAACGAGGGTTCCGGAGGTGGCAAAGGCCATAGTGCAGCCTGCATACTCGAGATGCAAGGATTTGACGAGTTTGTGGATTGGGGAGGAAGAGTATCTGCGACCGTTGGTGGAGATTTAACTTGAAGCTTTTGGGCTTAGAATGTGACGGCATCGCGAGTGTATACTAAATCTTTGACCGGGCTGCAAGTACAAGGGCTGTAAGTTCGCGGTCATACCTCAAAGCAGACCGCTGATGACTGTTTATGGGGGATGGTAACTTTGTAAGCGGAGACACGAGGCGGCCGCGAACCTCTGGGACGTGCTCCCCCTCCCTTCCACTGACTTTTGAAAGTTCCACTTCAAGCCTCCTCCTCATTCTCATCGCGCCGGGCAGGGCGCCGGGAAACTCGAGAGTAAAAGTAAGGTCCGCACCATCCAACCCCTGTCAAACGGGCATTGCATAACAAATCGCAGCCTAGCTCTACGTCATGGCGCACCAACGAAGAGGGTTCGCTCAACTTCCACGGGAGCTCCTTATCAAGATACTTGACGAAATGGACAACGACACCATTCTCTCGTGCACCGAACTTTCCCCATTCCTCAACGAAGTTGGGGTTGAAACTCTCCTCCGGCGTCAGAACATACTCGACCCGGGCACCTACTGCGAACTGGAAGTCGACGTCCCTGAGAGACTGTCCCCGGGGACTACGGCCAATGCATTGGCTGCTCTGCTGGCAAGGAGGCAGAACTACGCTCGCATCAAGCAGCTGCACGTTACGATCTACCCTCCCCCAGGATTTCATGTCATGATCTACGCAGCACCCATGCGACGTGCTGCCCGGTCTGAAATATCACCTCGGGATCCATTGAAAGATCGAATGGCATCTGTGTTCGGTCCCCTCACTCAGTTCCTAACTTGAACGCGAGTGGGGCAGCTGGAGGAGGTTACCATCAAGCTGTGGGACTGGACACATTTTCCCGACGGCCTGGGCACACTATTGGAGGAACTCGTACGCCTTATCATCCGGAAGGGGTGCTACACCTTGCAGGTCCGTTGTGCCCACCAGCCAACGCGCCCGTGGACAGTTGCGCTTTCCCGACCAACTCGACGATTCAAGATGTCAAAGCTATTCTCTAGCCTTACCTGTGGGACATTTGGGAAGTCCAGTCCACAAGTATTCCGCAAGGCCGACAGATGTACCCCTCGACTTACCAAACTCAACGCCGATGTGTTATTCTTCGATCCATCGGGAGTGAAATGGGCGACCAACCTATTCTCCCGGGGCCTGACCGATTTGACCCTATCCTTCCATTTCACCACCTCCTCAGGCCTGTACTTTACCGACCAGGGACTAGCAGCCCTCTTCAAGAGTTTCACGCGCCTCGAGTCCTTTACCGTGCTCGACGCAAACGAGGGCATCATCAGGGATATCGTCCCCAGCCTCCGCCACCTTTCGGCCCTCAAGAACCTAACAATCGACATGGGTAGATATGACACCTTCTCCACACAACCTCCCCCGGAAGTTGCAGTACGACCCTGCAGCATTCCCACTCCCCTAGAGCGGCTTGCTATTTCCCCTCAGCTCATCGACTATATTCTTCCTGGGACAGCCAGGACCCCTAGGTTGAAGGGTGTCAAGCTTTTGTACTCCAAGGAGCATACCACAGCCAGTTACACTCCCTCAATAAGCGGAGACATTGGATCTGTGCGGCGCCACTTTGCTGGAAAAGCTGCGCCTATACCCATCGCAGTGAGGCTGTCAGCTGTGGGGGTCCAAGCTCCGTTTTATCGCCTCCTCACTCTCACTACGCGGAATGCAGTACAAGACCCGAGCGAGTTCTCTGCAGTAGACACCCTTCATATCGACTGCAGCTCGCCCGGTGAGTTGGGGTTGGAGGAAAGCAGGCAGAGCTGTATTGGCTTGATCAAATTATTCCCCGAGGTCAAGAAGGTCGTGGTGAGAGGTCCCGCCGACTTCCGTCAGGCACCTCAGAGATGCCCCCATCCACCCACAGGGGCGGACACCAAGGTCATCGCACGATCTATCTATTCGAAGTGCAAGGGGCTGGCCTTATTGTGTGTAGGGGAGGAGGAATATTTGAGGTCTCAAGTGGGGGTACTAGGATGACGAAGGCTTTGGATATGCAAGTTGCGCGACTTGATTCTATGCAATGGGGCGGGTCTTACGTGGGAGAATGTACTACGGAGGGTGAGTACATGGGGTGCCGACCTATCTATGAACCTCAAACCGGGCACACGGTTCCTGTCGTAGTGGTGACATAGTCCTTATAAATCTCGATTGACCGGATGAGAGTGGTGCTGTCGGTAGTTGGAGGCCCAGCTGACCAGCCGTCATCGCCGTTGCTCCAAGCATTCCACAGCCAGCTGCCAGTGATCTGAGGTATCTGTGAGAGAGGCGGTCAGTACCCCGTGGGTTAGAGGTCGGGAATGAGCTGCGTACCAACGAGGTGAGCTGGCCAATGTATGTACCATCGACATAGTATCTCGTGGCAGTGGGCGACCAGTCGACTCGGTACTCTGGAGTTACGGTGAGTATGCGGCAGCCCCAGGTTTCTGGGGGAAAGTTCACGCACCATGAAAGCCTGCTGACGGGTTGAAGCCGAACGGATGCACGCTGCTGACCTTGGATCCATTCGCGAGATTCTGACGCACATTCAGCAGATCAGGGTACTTTTATGCCAGGGTAGCATGTTTGAACCTACATGGTTGGTCGTCCAGAATCCTGCAGCGACCTTAGGGCTACTTGTCAAAGTAGTGCTGGTCAGGATTTCAAGGTCGATCTCGCCTTGGCCGTCCTCTACAACCACGACACTGAGTTCAGGTCACAGGTGAGGTAGACACAGCCTTACTGTAGAAGAACATCCCCTCGCAAACACCAGGGACGCCGCTGGATTTCAAAACGGTACGCACAGAGGCATACCGAATGTTCTCATCGGTGAAGATTTCCGAGCTAATAACGTTGCCCGAGCCCGAGTACGCGGAGACTTTCAAGCTCAGAGCGCCGTTGACCAATTTAACGTTGTTTGGGGTGAAAGTGTGAGGAATGTGACCTGGGTCAGGGATATCCCAGTTACTGATGTAGAGCCCTTGATTTCTAGAGGAGTGGCTTTGAGTTAGCCGCGCCACGACGAGAGACCGATTGAGAGGCGTACGCCAGAACTGTTTGGGTGTTTTGGCCAGCTGTAGCGGTCGAGAAGTCGATAAATTTGCGGGTCGTAAATCCACCAGGCACACTGGGCACGGTGTAAGTGCCGCATGACTGACGGGGCTCCAAGGGATTCGCCGTCGCCAGGGCAGTGAAGAGGACCAAGGAGGATAGAAGGTGCATTGTGGTTGCTGCGATACGATTTGAAATATATGCGGAGGGCTTTTATACCTCGAGGATCGTATTGTTAGACCCAAATGGCGGCACCCAGGCCTTGGCAGTTGAACCGAGATGCACGAGGGAGGGTGTACCAGCGATGATCACGCAAAGTTACTTGATGCATTCAAACCCTCCAGGCGGCGTTGGGTTGAATTTCGAGCTTAGAAGCGCGATGCAAGCCGCCTGCTGGGTTTGAGTATCCTAGTACCAGCAATGCAAAGGGAGCTTCGAGTGAGCACGCCAGAGTACAATGCCCATCTCTGCACAACGGGTAGGACGGGCACGCGCTCCACAGGACTTCCCAAGCTCGGTGGCACCGATCAGGTTCGAGCGGAATAGAAAAGATGGTAGCCATAGAGGTTCAAAGGCCAAGAAAGAGTCGTCCAGCCCATGTCACGTTGGCCAAATGGCGCTGATGAATTCCAGTGGCGTGCACGCAGAGCAGTCATGAGATACAAGCCCGGGCAAGAGGGGCTCGGGAGGATCGGCTTTGATCACTCAATGGCCTCTGTGGTAATCAAAGATGATTCCGAGTCCGAGGTCTGGAGGGAAATTGAGTAAGAGAGGAGCCTGGACAGGTCAAGAGACTCTGTATGCGGGAACTTTGGCCATGATGCCGCTGAAAAAGGGTCAGTGTTGAATGATTGGTGAAGCGAGAGCGAGGCCAGTCATGCCTGGCACAATGCCATAACACAGCGGGACGTAGCTCTGCGGATCCAAGCAAAGATCATCGGATGGTTGACAGTCCATTGTAATAGTGGACCTTGTTTACATTTCGCCAACCTCTACGAGTACTGTGAAACAGTTGCCCTGATGCGGTCATCAATTTTCGATAGCTCTTGGATGAGATCTTCCTGTCAAATGGCATCCCATGGGTGTTTCAAGTCAAAAACTTGGATCGACAGACATAAAGGGGGCCAGGAAAGACGTACCCATATCTTATCCTGTCGCTTCTTTCCCTCTTCTCCAACGAGATAGTCACTGGGTTCTACGACGTGATGGAGGTTCAAGTACGCTCCCTTTAGCGCTTCGGGGTCTTCAACGTCACCAATTGCTGCATGCACGAGCAGTCGAGCACCTTCCTCTGTGGTCCGAGCGAGAAGCCTCTCAAGTATGCCGGTGATGATCCAGATAGGGAACTTCAAGTCCTTACGAATGCCTGAGTAACAGAGCCCTGGATTGACTGTGTTCACGATTATCGGAGTGTCTTTCAGCAGCTCCTGGAGCGAACGGGTGATCGAAACGACGAGTACTGTTCCCCTAGGCCGTCAGCTGGGCCTCACCGGAGAGGGTTTTTGGAGAAGCTCACGTTTGGTCAAAGGGTATCTAGCTCTCATTAAGCTGGTTCGAACTTGAGTTATGGTTTGTCCTAAAACCTGAACGAACCGAGACTCGTACCTCGGGGTGCAGTATTCGCCGCTGTTAAGTGTCTGCCATATGGAAGGCGAGCTGTAAACCCGGTCATCCATTGTTGCCCAGTAGTGCATCTCACTCGTGACTATCACGATCCTGGGCTTGGTCCCAAATTTCTTTGCGGTCTCCACCAGCGGGGGAATCAAACGCAACGAAAGAAGAGCGGTGGATAAATCATTGACCTGAAGCCTGAAATTCCTCAGCTGGGGGCTAGGACAAAGCAATATCACTTCACGCTCACGATTCTTCCCAACCGTCGGGGGTACGCCGACATGTACTCGGCGAAACTGCTGCATTCGCAACCAGGACATCGAGCCTCCCACCATCCTTCTCGAACCTATCAGCGAAAGAGGTGACGGAGGAGAACCTGGCCAGGTCCAAAAGCCACATTTCCACGTTCTCGAAGCTCGTTTCTTCCTTGATACCTAACAAATGCACGTCGGTCAGTCTGAACGGTAAGTAGAATAACATGGGTGGCTTACGAGCCACAGCTGCCGTTCCCTTTTCCTCACTCCGGCATGCAAGAATCAACCGACCAGGCTTCTGGAGAGCGAAATGCTTCGCTGCCTCAAACCCCAGCCCTGCGTTTGCGCCAGTGACGACAATTGTTTGGCCCTTGATGTCTGCGTGTACAACTGGGGGGACCGGAGTGCGCTGGTCGTGGAGAAAGCCCCCAAGCGAGAGTTTTGCCATAGTTGACGGTACGATGGTTGTCCAGGCTTGAGATGGGTGTACGCTGCACAGTGCGTGCGACGTTTGACTTCGCGGTGCTTCTAAATTGAATGCGAGCAGCTGGCGATAGGCATTTAGAAATCGCCGCTCGGCTAGTCTCCGACTGTGGAAGCTATACCTCGCCTCCAAAGGGTCCAGGGGTTCATCCCAATACTAGACGCACGTTCCCCTGCACTGTATCAGGGGGGTGTTTGGATTAGAGACCGCATGGAGGAGACGGTGGGCGCTGTGACCAAGTTACTCAATGACGAGGCGTCAGGAAAGCCAAACAGGAAGGGCTGACCAATCAAACAATAGGGGCTATTCAATCGCGACGCGACGCGACGCCCATAAGGGGTTCCAGGTAATGTCGTCAGAAGATACGCACAGAAGACGCGGAGCGAGGGTGGGTGGATAGTCGTGTGCCCATGAAGTGTTCTACGGTCCAATATTTAACATGCGAGAACAGCTGTGCTACCGACGTCGTGGCTCAGTGCGAATACTCCTTTACAACCTCCAGGACCCGAGGATCAGCTTTCGACAGCTCTTTCACGAGGTCATGCTGCGAAGGTATGTGAGACACTCGCAAGAATTGATTTGCTCTGGGACCTACCCATAGTATATCCCGACGCCTCTTCCCTGCCTCGCCCAGCAACGTATCGTTCGGTTCGTCTACACGGTGGATATTCAGGTAAGCTCCCTTAAGCTTGTCGGGATCCTCAGCCCCGCCCACGGCAGCGTAAACGAGTTGTCGTGAGCCGCCTTCCGTGGACCGCGCCAGCACCTTCTCCATGAGCCAGTCAACGATAGCCATGATCCCCACCTTGATCTCTCTTCGCAACTCGGAGTAGCAGTAGCCTGGGTTCACAGTGTCGACAATGACTGGGGTGTCGTCCAGGAGTTCTTGAAGTGAATGCGTGAAGAAAAGGTTGAGCACTGGTGGCATGGTCAGTCTCAGGAACATATTAGGGTAGGAAAACGTACGCTTTGTGACTACATATCTGTCACCCATTTCCCTGTATTTAACATCAATACCGTGTTGGATTAGTTGTTGAACGCAAAACAATGGCCTTACTTCTGTGTGCAAAATTCTTGGCTGCCGAGTGTTTGGAAGGGTGAATGGGTATCGTACACACTCTCTGGAATAGTACGCCAGTAGTGGACTTCGCTACTGACAATGACTATTCTTGGTCTGCTGCCAGGATGCTGTTTCGCGGTCTCGACAAGGCGTGGGGAAAGCCGAAGACAAAGGAGGGACGTGGAGAGGTTGTTGACCTGGAGACTGTGAGAGGTAGTCACGATCAGCGGGGGGCATTTGCGAGCTCAAGCTACTCACGATTCTTCGTATCCATCTACCGTCCCTCTATATTCTACCGGTGCAACCGCTGCGTTTGCAACGAGGATATCGAGCCTGCCTCCATCTTTCTCAAATCTATCCGCGAATTCTGTAACGGAGGAGAATCTGGCGAGATCCAAGATCCACAGTTCCACCGCCTTGAATCCCGTCTCTTGTTTCAGCCCTACCAAATCGCCAGTCAGCCCAAATCCCATGGGCAGTAATTAGTAAAGTGAACACTCACTGGAAAGGGCGGCGTTCCCCTTTGCCTCGTTCCTACACGCCAGGATAAGCCTTGCGGGGTTCATCCGAGCGAAGTGCTTTGCCGCTTCAAATCCCAGACCCGTATTTGCCCCCGTCACCATCACAGTCTGCCCGCTCAAATCCGCGGTCACAACGGGGGGAGGAGCTCGCAAGTGCTCGGATACGAAGGCCAGAAATCCCCTCTTCATGATTTAGGTAGTGTGGAATGGGGGTTGGGGGTATGAACGTTTCAATGCACCACGGGAGCCGACCCAATCTTCCTTTTATGCCGCGAAACCCTGAAGAAGCGACTCGCCAGTCACGAGAAGGGAATGACAAATGAGACACGATTGCTAACTAGGCTAGACGAGAAGCCCCAATATTCCCAGTGCCGGGAGGACACGCACTCGGGGCGTCGGGGTCCCCTGCCGTTATACCTAAACTTTGCACGTCCCGGGATATACATTGCGGCGAGCCGTAACGACGCGTATTTCCTTGCCGGATCGTCTGAGTTCCAATTTTTGATTGTGCCTCACCCTGGGCGCTTAATCTCCGAAACGAGAATATTGTTGCGATACATGGCGGCGGTTTCAACATTGGGTGAGGAACTGATATATTCTACTTGTTTTCCGGGGTGTATGCGCATACGCGTCACTACATCTAGAGCCTGATCGCCGATGTAACGGTGGAGTAGGTAATGCTCGCACGATCTCCTTCACGACTGACCCAGCTCATACCACAGGGAACCTTACACTTAGTTTGAGCATCTCTTCTTGCAATCGACGCCGTATATATTTGGAATGCGGAGAACCTCCGCTCGTCCGCTAAAGGTAGACTCGCTCCAGCATCGGATGCGGTAGTCCGACTAGGCGCCCACGAATATTTAACGCCAAGCGTGCGGGTTTACGATGAATGGGAGATCAGTGCAGGGGCCTAAAACCAGAAAGCGTGTTCAGCCTCATTCACAACCGGAGTACGTAAGTATGAGTGGCATGTGCTTACCTATCAGACCCGATGTGTGTGTGCCTATTCAGTACTCAGTACTCATCGCTGACAGACTCACACGATGCAACCCTTCCTCCCCTCAACCAAATCACGCACTTCATCAGCCAATGCTTCACACTCGGGGAAGGATATCTTGATGCTCCCGGGGTTGACGCGTACGCATTTGGTGCGTGTCGGGATGCTGCGCTTCCTCTTTCCGTATGACATCGCAGTTGGAACGTTGACAAAGGTTTCGACACCTTCGCATTCGCATTCTTGCTTGCATGTGCACCCATTTTGCCGTTGCTAATATACACGGCGCCCCAGGTCCCCCGAACCTGTTCTCGAATTTCGCAAATGTGCTCCCACGTGGCTCTGCCAATCTTCTGGACATCGTCCCAGGAAGGCAGGCGATCGGCTGTGACAAGCTCAATGTAAGGTTGCTTGCGGAAGATTGGGATGTCGAACTGTTCTCCGAGGGAACTTTGTCAGCAGGGGACAGGTCAGTCTTCTCTAGCCTCTTCATTACAATCCTCTTGACTTTTTTGGGATTTATTTAATCGAGAATCGCCGACGCAAAATCTGGAACGCACTGTATCCACTTGCCAGATTTGAGTAAGTCGCAGACCTTCGACAAGCTGTTCCCTGCCAGGCTTGATATCCGAGCTGAGAAAGTCCGTTTAGAACAGGGGTTCGAACAAGAAGTACGGGTAGAGCAGAGGCCGGATGCAAAGGGGCTCACAACGGATCTGGATCTATGAGCCCGCAGAAGGTCTGGAAAGTCGACTCGGGGCATTCGAGAAGATAAATGTGATGTCCAGGGGCAGTCGTTCCGACGTTCTTGGATGTCCGGAGTTCCACACTTATTACAGGACTGTCTTTTGAAGAAGTCAGAGGAGGCCACTATCCTTGAAATTGGCACACAGTGTGACACGGAATCGACCTGTGAGCGCTTGCTTAGTTGAAGTCAAAGCAACATGCGTTAGATGCCGTTCGCCAACCTCCACAGTCACGTATCCGGTGCTTTGGCGGGTGTCCCAGTGGTCATTCACACCGTGAGGTTCTTCGAGCATTTCGGGTACCTTCTTTTCGAAAAGGGGAGTGAAGAGGGCGATTTCGTCTTTGTTCGGGGGGTAGAAGCCTCGTGTTGCGCGGACGCCCCTATTTATACCCCGGCGATGAGCGGGCCGCCTTCCATTCCATCATGGCTGCTTGAGCGCCCATACGGTGCACCCGGCACCGCCATCGTTGTCGTTCTCTATCTCGAACCACCAACATGGGCAACTCGCAATCCGTTCGACCTCTCATCCCTACTCCCACCAAATACAGCTTCTCGGAAGACGAGAAGAACCCAACTGGTGAGGGCTCTAAAGAACCCACCGTCGAATTCCAGCTCGCAGTCCCAATCTCAGGGGATGGCGAGCTCAAATTGAGTCATATTGCCTCTTGGGAGAGCGCCGCCTCTGGGAACTCAAAGGTCCAACTTGCGAGGACTATCCTTTCGCAGAGTGATATCAGGACGGTCTTGTCGTCGCGTTCTGCGAGGATTACCGACCAGCATATCTTCAACAACGTCGTCGACTTCAAGACGGGACCTGTTACAAACCAGAAGAGTAGTGGCAGATGCTGGCTGTTTGCCACTACGAACGTGATCCGATTCAATATCATGAAGAGGCTGAGGTTGAAGGATTTCCAGTTGTCCCAGGTATGGCGCCATTTCTCAGCTTGGGGGTTAATGTTGATACCGTTGCAGTCCTATCTCTTCTTTTGGGATAAGCTTAACAAGTCCAACTATTACCTCGAGCTTATGATCCAACATTCGGACCTCCCCCTGGATGACCGTCTCGTCCAGCATCTCTCCAACGACCTCATCTCCGATGGTGGGCAATGGGACATGTCCATCAACCTCATGGAGAACTACGGTCTTGTGCCCCAATCCATCTACCCCGAATCGACGCACTCATCGCTCTCTGGACCCTTGAACAACCTCCTCAAGACCAAGCTCCGCGAGCACGGCCTTATCCTGCGACAGCAAGCCGAAGCACTCCGAAATGCGGCTGTGCGCGAGGACACCGTCATCGCAACTCTTCGTGCCCAGAAGGAGGAATTGATGAAGGAGATCTACAACATTATGACTGCCACCCTGGGCGTCCCTCCTAACCCGAACAAGAGGTTTGTATGGGAATATCTTGACCAGGATGACAAGACCGGTCGATGGGAGGGTTCACCGAAGGAGTACTTTGAGCAGTTCGCCACGAAGCCCTACAGCGTGAGTGGCCATTTCTTTAACCGCTGTGGTTTGCTATAGGCTCATATAGTCGCTTTTCCAGCCCTCCGACTCATTCTCGTTGATTAATGATCCCCGAAATGAATTCAGTAAACTGTACACCGTCGATAAGCTCGGTAACGTTTGGGGCGGCCGTCCCATCCTCTATGTCAACACTGAGATCGAGAACATGAAGAGCACGGTTATCAAGCTCATCAAAGCTGGCATACCCGTCTTCTTTGGTTGCGACGTGGGCAAGTTCTCCGACAGCGGCTCTGGCATTATGGACACCGCCCTGTTCGAGTATGAGGTGAGTTTCGTCGCCTATAAATAACCTCTTCTTTATGGTTCTGATTAGACTGGGACTAGAATGCATTCGACGTTAAGCTTGGGTTGACGAAAGCCGAGCGTCTGCAAATCTGCGACTCGTCCATGACCCATGCCATGGTCATCACTGGTGTTCATCTCGATCCCTCTGGCAAGCCCATCCGCTACAAGGTTGAGAACTCCTGGGGAGAGTCGGCTGGCAACCACGGATACTTCATCATGACCGACGAGTGGTTTGAGCAGTACGTTCCTTCCATCACCCGTCAATGTGCACTGTGCAGTCGCTCATGCAGAGATCCAGGTTCGTATACCAGGTTGTGGTTCCGAAAGCGCTGGCGCCGAGGGAACTAGTTCAGGTGTATGAGGGAGGAGACCCAGTTGTTCTACCTCCTTGGGATCCGATGGTGGGTGGCGTTACTTCTCCCCAGCTTGAAACCACGCACTGACCCTTTGTTGCCGCACGCTCTAGGGGTCCTTAGCCTGAGGCATCCACTACGATACCTTGCGATACCTTTGGCTATACCCGTTGTCTTGACGCCCTCCTGTCTGTCCTTTACTCCAACACTGTTGTATATGTGTGTCGTATACTTTCCCCTTTCCTCCGCCCCTTCCCAGACCTCAAGCGATTCTTGGGGTACAAGCACAAATATCCGGTTGAATTCTGTGAGGATACCAGGAAAACGCTCTATCATACAGTCTATGGAGGGTCATGGGTTCTACAATGCATCGGGAGAAATATCGTACAAGGTATTGTGGTCGTCGTGGAAGCTGCTGACAGCGCTAAATGCAGATTTGGTCGGCGCCTCGGATGGCGCATATTCCGACTTGGTTTCCAAGTGCTCATCGAAGTAATGGCGCAAGATGCTCCGGGGGGCTAAAGGAACTGTGTCAGGCATCGTCGGTAGAAGGCATATAAACAGCACGCACTCTTTGGTGTCTTCGGAAGGCGGCAGGTAACGCCACTCTGGAGGATATGATACGCTACTAAGCCAGACCATCCAGTCTGATGAGAAGCGCCCAACCCTTTCCCGTTGTCACCATCGAAGAACTCATAGAACCACACGTAATCACGGAAGTGAGGATCGTAGTTCAACTTGTCGAGCCCGCCGTTGGTCGCACGACGACCCTCAGAGTCGCGACCGAAGATATGGATAACACGGTGCTGGACCTCCTCTGCGACGCTGGCTAGATTCATATAGAACCCGCTTCCTGTTGGGCACTCGACTTGGAGGTCGTCGCCGTAGTACTGGTAGAACCTCTGTAGACTCTCGATGAGAAGGAAGTTGGTCGCAAGCCCTAAGAGGAGGACTAGTATCAGATGCTGAACTGCGCCGATTCGATAGGAGACTCACAAATGGGACCACGCCAATTTGAATTACCGCCAAACATCCCCGACTTCGAGTCTCCAGGCCAATATCCGACTTCATACCTCTGCCCATGGACATCCATTCCCCACGGGTGCTTCTCATGCAACTTCGACAAACTCCTAATTCCATGATCGCTCAAAAACTCATCCTCGTCCAACATTTTCTCGAGGATCTGAACCAACCTCTCCTTACTCGCTAAAGCCAACAGCCTCCTTTCCTCCTTACCCCCAGCCTTCATGTTTGCCACGTTCCTCGCAGCGACGGCGGGGCGATTCTCGATGAACCACTCCATGCGCTTCTTGAACCCGGGGAAGCGGTTGATGACGGCGGGCTCCAAGACTAGTGTGGCGTACAAGGGGATGAGGCCGACCAAGCTTCGAACGGGGAGCTGCATCGAGTTTCCGGGACCAAACTCAATGGCGTCGTAGTACATTCCATCCTGCTCGTTCCAGAGACTGGACTCGTGATCTCCTTCTTTGAATGTCATCGCGTCGGCGATGAAGATGAAGTGCTCGAAGAACTTGGACGCGATGTCCTCGTACACTGGGTTGTGCTTGGCGAGCTCAAGGGCGATGTTCAGCCTGTGGTATCTATCAGTTCGTACTTCCCAACTGAGGGGAAATTGGCGCACATGTTCAAGCAGTAGAATGCCATCCATGCAGTACCATCTGCCTGACGGAGGGTTCCGCCGGTTGGAAGGGGCTCAGACCGATTGAAGGCACCGATATTGTCCAAGCCAAGGAAACCGCCCTCGAAGATATTGTTGCCATCCTTATCCTTTCGGTTGACCCACCTGACAAATCACGCTTAGCGAATAGCCCGTAGAAGAGTCAGAAGCACCTACCAAGTAAAGTTAAGCAACAACTTCTGGAACACCCTCTCGAGGAATGCGAGGTCTTCAGTCCCATAAAGCTTTCGCTCGATCTTGAAGATCCTGAACGTGGCCCAAGCATGCACAGGCGGGTTAACGTCGCTAAAGTTCCACTCATACGCAGGGATTTGGCCGCTCGGGTGCATGTACCACTCCCTGGTAAGCAAATCGAGCTGCTTCTTGGCGAAAAAGGGGTCGATAACCGCAAGTGGGAGGCAGTGGAACGCGGTGTCCCAAGCTGCGAAGAAGGGGTATTCCCACTTGTCGGGCATGGAAAGGATGTCCTCGATGTGCAAGTGTTTCCATTCCTGGCAGATGCGAAGCCTTAGTACTGCATATGATGGTAGGGGCTAAAAAGGGCGCGTACCTTGTTTCTAATCCACTTCCTGTTTGGCGGGGGCGGAGGCTGGGCTGGATCACCTTCGAGCCATTCCTTCTGGATAAACCTATAGTACTGCTTCGTCCAAAGCATCCCTCCGAACGCCTGTCGCATGATTTGCTTCAAGTCTTCACTGATAGGCCCGAACACCAACGACGAATAGAACTCGTCGGCCTCTTGCCTTCGCTCCTCGACGGCATCATCGAACGTCACCTCATCCTCCAAGCTAATATCTTTGCCCAGTCGATTGGGGGTAAGCTTCAGGCGAACGACCGCACAACCGCCGTGCCCAGGGACATCGTGAAACGTGTAGTGGGCGCCGAACTTCGTTCCTTTCAGCTCGGGGTTGATGAAATTGTTTGAAGGGAACGGAGTGCAAGGTCCCTGCTCTGGGAGGTCAGGCTCTTCCCCTCCGAACAAAGACGCCATGCGAGGACGGTGCCGAAGGTTGAAGATTCCTTCGGGTGATGAGTCGGAATCTGCAGGTCGATGGCCGGGGATAATATGGTCATGGAATGAGTCTTTCACGTAGGGGCTCGAGTTGTGACCACCGTAGAGTCGACTGAAATTTGTGTCGTTCTCGGTAAAGAGCAGCTCGGGTTGCACAACATCGACGTCGGGGTCGACTTCGAAGTCATTTGAGGGACCGACGGGTGGGGGCGACGGCAAGCAGTAGAGGTACGTCTTGCTGAGTTCTGGGTGACGGACAGTGACACAGCTGATTTGGTCCTGCGCACTGCCCTTAACCGTACCGGTGAGGGAAGGCCTGGGAGGTGGGTCCAATGCCCACGACCAAGTGTTTGGAAACCAAAGCTGGGGTATAACGTGCAGAGTAGCGGGATCGGGGCCGCGGTTATAGGAGGTAATTCTCATGTAAAGATTGTCAGGATTCTCTTCATCTTTCGCGTACTGGACGAAGCGTTAGCATACTGGTGAATTTACGGTGGAAGGTAAGCGTACCTCAACGAAGACGTCCCAGTATCTATCCTCGTGGAGAGCGTCAGTATCCATAAGCTCGTATTCTGGCTGCTCCCTGTTCCGCTTTTGATTCTCCGAGATTAGCTCTTCGTAGGGGAATCGCCGCTGTGGGTACTTGTAGAGGAATTTCATGTATGAATGGGTAGGCGTTGAGTCTAGATAGTAATAGAGCTCCTTCACGTCCTCTCCGTGGTTTCCTTGATGACCAGTGACGCCGAATAGCCGCTCCTTGAGGATGGGGTCCTCGCCGTTCCATAGCGAGAGGCCAAGGCAAAGGCGTTGGTGATTGTCGGACACGCCAGCGATGCCGTCCTCTCCCCATCGGTATGCTCGGGATCTAGCATGTTCGTGTGGGAAATGGGTCCAGGCGTTCCCGTCGGCAGAGTAATCTTCGCGAACCGTCGCCTACAGATTTGGGCGCTTAGCTCAAGATCGGGCGCGATCCAGGTGAGAACTTACCCATTGCCTGTCACTGAGGTATGGGCCCCATCGCTTCCAATGCTTCTTTCGTGCGTTATCCTGTTCAAGCCGGTATCTCTCAGCACCCTTGTAGTCATCGCCTAGTTTCTCTGACAATCGTAATCGATAGGGAGCTTGGGCGTATTCGTCGGTGTTCCTGGGCGACTGCTCCGTCGTCTTCCTCGGCGGGGCAGTCTGTGGGGTCGCTGGCTTGGGTATATTGATAGTCAATGGTGTTGGCACCTCTCGTGCCGTCCCGCTGGGGAAGGGTATTCCATCGATGGGCCCCTGTGAATCATTGCTCAGCGGTGCTGGGCGTCCGCCACCGCCAAAGATCCTTTCTTGGACCTTCTTCACCGAGTCCGACGACATTGGAGTCCTAGGTGCTCGTCGATCTGGGCGATATCGACAACGTTGAGGATAAGGCCGAGAAGGGGGGGTGGAGAGATTATCAGTAAAAGTTTAAATCGAACCCCGCCAGGCCGTTGAATGTTCAAGCTCAAGTTCGAAAGCCGCAATACATTGCGTCATAGTGAAGCTACACTGAACATGACTTGTATGGTCTCCGGCGCTTATACTCATTGCGATGCCATAAGCCTCGAGTACCGTCAGTGTCGTCGACCGTTCTTCCTTCACACCCCAGGAGACGACGGGCAAGGCGACCGCTTCCCATGAACCTGGAACCGCCTTGGCAAGGTGTTCAGCGGGCCTGCTCTGAGGCCCCTCAAGGTTGCTGCCTGAGTCGGCATAGTACAGGGAAGGGGTACGTTCTGTGCATCTGTACAGGACCCCCCATTATCCCTATGTAGGTCCGATCCCAGTGCGGACGAAAATGGCCCCAATTGGACCCCCCAGGTCCGATTTTTGTGCGGACGAAAACGAAAATTTTGGCACGCAGGTCCGATCTTTTGTGCGGCGAAACAACCCTAGTCGGTGGCGATGTCCGATCCCATGCGGACGAAATCTGAGGGCGAGGAACGGGCCTAGGTAACCTGGGCGGGCCTCACCGTCGTCACCATTTTTGAGGGGACCACTCTGGAGTGCCGGCCAGTGCCCTCCAGTGCCTAAATTTCGTCTTTTGGAGATGGTCGGACGATAGCATTTGGGTTGTGAGCCGCAAGCGAGATTAGAGCGACCGTGGTTGCAGCTCGTTTCGTTACCCCTCCCTTCCTCCACCATTATTTCGAAGTTTCAGCCTTTATACTTGGTCGTTGTGTGCTATAGTACAGTATCTACCTATTTTAATACCCTGAATCTGCTTTGAACGCGATTTTTGGGCCGGTGCGGACGGATAAGCGCCCTGGGAAGTATCATCCGCGGTGCGGACGAAAATGGGCCAAAAATGGTACCCCCGATCCCAATGCGGACGGAAACCGGCCTGAAATGGAGGTGCGAAAATGGCCGAAATTAGCGATTTTGGATCGGACATAGCTCAGCATAATGGGGGGTCCTATCTGTACGAGCATCGTAAGTAACACGCAGGGGATATTCGTTCGTGGTCTGGCAGGGGTACGAACAGGAGAGAATGGATTCCTGAACCTGGGTGAAAGACACGCCCACTCGAGTGACTGATGAGCAAGAGACTTGGGACCAAGGGTATGTGGTTACTCCAGTCATCTACGAATCAAATGCTCCTTGGGGTCAGCGATAATTCTCCGCAGATGTTCCCAGTGCTACATCGTTACCTATCGTTACCTCGTACCGTCGCAATGCCAGCGCTATCGATGGGCCAGTTGTGCCCAAAGATTCCTCTTCACAGACTTCTCTCCTGCCACGGTCTCTCGCACCCGCCCATCATCCAGCTCCACGGGCGAGGTCATCTGAAAATTAAACCGCAAGGTGCATCGACGTTCTTCGCGCAAATTCCGCAGTGGACGCTTTACTTACGTCTTATCGTTTCGTAGTGGCGGTGATACCACGGCCTCTCTACGTCTCCCCATTGCTCATCCTCCCATCAATGTACCTCCTTTTAACCCTCGGCGCAGCTCACGTCCTCAGCATGTTGTCATTCTCCTTGGTTGAATGTCATATCGTTCCAACTTGGGCGTGTAGGGCGAGAGCCAATTGCTTGGCCTCCCCTGATGTGAGCATCTCAGAACAGTTTCTCTTGCAGTGTAAGGCATGGAAACATAATTTCTGCTTCGGAGGAGGACTCCGTATATCCGGTGGCTGGGATGCAGAGGCGCCCAACACGGCCGCCGGCGCTAATACGAACGCGTTGACCAAGCCTCATCCCCACGCACGTATCAGCCGGCGGGGATGCCCAAAAGGTCGCCTCGTTTGCCACCGAGGCCTCTTGGCCTGGGCAAGTGGCGACGCAGTGGGAAAGCACTGAACGAAACACTTTTGTTCCTTCTTTTCCTCTCCTCTACCTCGAAGATCTACGCGTTCTGCCCAGCGAGTCTGTTGCTTCAAAGGCCGGAGACGGCGGGAAGCCCAGTCTCCTTCCTTTACCATTCCCCAGCGCTACGAAGCCCCCTCCGGTCCTGGGCGGGCACCAAGAAGAGGAGGAGCTTTCTATCCAAGGAGCTGGTAGCTCCGGCCAACGGGTAAAAAGCAACCACTTTATTCGGAATAATGAGCACTACCTCCCCATCCGATGCGCAACTACTAGCCGACTTTCTCAAGTTCATCAGCGAGCATCCTGAGATGGTCAAGAACTTCAGTGGGAGTGTTCCAGGAGTGTGGTATATTCTGGTGTCCTGCTTCGCTCTACTCGTACGTTTCATTTCGCAGACTAAGTCGGCTACGGTCCTTGGGATACTCAAGGGACGTTAACAGGTCTGGGATTATATGGTCACATTTGACCAGGAGGTGAGCTTCACATCTGTCGCACTGCAACCCCCGGCATTGGATACTGAATTGAGGACCTCAGGTGAACTATGTCTGGAGCTCGCCTTGGTTCATCGGCCTTCCTTTATTCTATCTAAATCGATATATTCCATTCATCGACGTGGGGATGTTCGTTCGCTGTAAGTCGTACATCAGAACTCTCGCTTCGCGTTCTACAAACTAATTTTGCTTTCACAGTTTCAACTATGCATATGACGCAAGCAGTTAGTCCGTTGAGCTGCCGAACTATGGGGAATCGTATTGACCAAGGCTCTAGGCTTGTGATGTCGAAGTTCGAGCTGCTACATGTGAGGGAGCTTTGACTAACATCGCCTTGGACAAACACTGACTTTTCTATCTAGGGCTCATATCCGTCCCTTCGTTCTTTGGTCAAAGTTCGTCGTCCCACCCTTCGATTGTCCCACCCTGGTCCTGACCATGGCTATTCGATAGTGATAATCGTGTTGCGAACTTGTGCCCTCTGGCACAATGACTTCTTCATTGTTCTTTTCATGATTCTCCTCATGATCGTGAGTTCCAGACCCAGTTCGAGCTCCAATCGCTGACAGGAAGACTCCATCGAAAACCCCAGTCGATGCTCATTGTGACATGTTTCTTCACTGCCAGATCCATGAGCCATTATCAATGTACGTTTGAACACACCCCCACAGTCTTCGTAACGGGCGTTTTAACACGACCTCTTCGATGCCCATTCGACAGTTGCCCCTACCCCAAGTTTTGTCAAAGGTTGCCTCGTTTCGGAGAATAGCAACATCACTTTTTATATCTATATTGCATTATTCGTCACCGAACTCGGTAAATCACCCTTCTTTCGACCAGCTCTCTCGCCGCAAACTCATGGAAACCCATCAGTTGTCATTTCCCTAACCATCGTCAAAGCTGTAGAACATCGTACGTTCCAGTTCCATTGGCTCTCACCTTCCGGCCCTTCCTCTGACGCTGTTTTCGCGTGAACCAGTCCGTCACAGTAGGACCGGTTGGGTCTCCCAATTGTATAAAAACGGTGAGGACACCTGCGCCAGGGCATTGAAAATATACTGACCATTACACCGCGACAGGCATTCTATACTGTATCATTATTCTGGGTTGGTATCTCTGCTCCTTTCATTTAGGTTACGCGCAACTAACCCTCAAATAGCGTTCAGCCTTACTAACATAATCATCCCCGTCACGAACTTGGTATGATCCTCATTCCCGGGTTACGTCGGATTGAACTCGATGTTAACGCCGCCGCTCATTAGCCTTACCCATATAAACAGGCCTTGCGCATGTAGGTCCTTACTCTGACTCTTATGTTCTCTCCCTCCTGGCCTTGTACTCACCACATTGGCTACACAGGCCCCAACACGTCCTCCACTCCATGTTCTGCAACCGTGTCTTCCTCCAACTCCTCAAACACCGCTACCACTTCCACCAGGGCTACCGCGCGGGCGGTCAGCGGACGGACATCAACGACAGCTCACACTCCACCGCCCCAGACCTCGACAGCGCCATGGGCATCAACACCACGACCATGGGCTCTACGGGGGACATTTTCACGACGGTCATGCTGGACACGGACCCCGATATTGAGGATGTCACTAATACCACTAACGACGTCGAGGCGTCGCGTTTCAAAGCGGCGCAGGGTGATACGACAGTCATAGAGATGGAGGTGATGGACTGCGAGAGTGGACGGTCGGCGGGGCAGAAAAAACGTGGAGGAATTCTCGAAGAGGGGGGCGGGCCGTCCCACCAGGGTGGGTGGGTTAAATAGTCTTGCAGTGGGTCCACCTTACGCCCCTGGGAAACGTACGAACGTCCACCATTGCAAGGGGCGTAATGTTAACTCGACGCAAAAATGGGGGGATGGGAAGCTTCGAAGCTAAGCAACCCTCGCCGACGTCATTCAGTTCGCCGATCCCGCCACTCCGCGGACGCTCTGCGTCTCCATTCTCCGAAACGCATACCTCCACTCGTGGCACTTGGAAGTCCAAGGCCCCTCAAACAAGGCTTCATACGCCGGCGCGATGCGGCCCCCCAGACCGGTGTGGACCAGGGCGCGAGGATCGGCAGGCGGGAGGCACATTGCGCCGCCACTGAGCATCGCTACCTTCTTTGAAGTCGAGTCCGGTACATATGTCCCATTGGGTTCGGTTCGAAGCAAGTAGGGTATAAAATTAGGCCGAGCGGAGGGTGGAATGGGAGGGGTGCAGGAGTGGGTGCATATCATAATATTGTTCCGACTGTAATTGGTGTTGCCTGCTTGTGAAACGGGAATTCGAAGCGTTGTGTTGCCAATGGGGAGATGGGGCTGGTCTGTCCCTCGGGTCCGGGTATGATTCGGTCCAGCTATGTAGTGACGCTCATATTGTGGCCAGCATATGTAAATCAGTCGTTGGATACGGCGAAGCAGAGGGAAAAGACTTCGGAAAGAGGTCTAGCAGGAACCAGCCAGAAAGCTCAGTGTTGCCCGACCGCCAAGACGATCCCTGGGCGGGTAAGCTGAAGATCCTTGCCAGAGGGTTCGACATCGACTCGGAGGAAGGTGTCATGTTAGGTTTGACGGGATGCGGGCTCGATCCGAGCAACCAGCAACACCTCATTTCCGACGGAATTGGGGGCGAACTCTAGGCCCCAGCTTGGACGGATCTCGAAGGTATGCCTATTCGTCACCCCAATTCAACCCCAGTGCCTGTTCGTTATCGCCCCTCACTGCGCTCTCAATCGCTTCTGCGAGTTCCCTAAGAGCTTTCGTATCTTCTTCGAGTCCCTTTCGTGCCTGGAGGTCCGAAACATCTTCCGGAGTCACCCCAAGCGCCTTTTGCAAGGCCTCTTCGCGGTCCCGGCCACGCAGCTCGTCGAGAGACCTGAGCAGCTCCGGGAGATTCTTGTGTGTTGAAAGAATGTGGCGGATTGCAGGGGAAGTGGCTGTTGTATTTTTGACATGGTGAGAAGGCGTCGGATGTTAATCAGAATGAAAGAGGCAGCAAGGAAGAGAGCGCACCTATGGCTTCGTACTGGCGAAGCTCGAGGGCTTTGGGGTCGTCCCGCTTCAGCGGATCTGGGTAGGCGGACTCTTCGGGGACGTAGGGCCACTTTAACGACGTTAATGGGCGGAGCACAAGGGGATCGCTGAGAGTTTGATCATCTGAAGAAGTGGACACTTTTGCCTCAATGTCTGCAAGCGCTAGAGTTCTTTCAATACATTATGACATAGAGATAACGGAGTAGAACACACCCGTTTCTTCTGCTTCGAGTGGTCTAGTGCTATCGACATTCTGAGGCTGCGATGAGCTCGCATTACAAGAGCTGGCTGTTAGTGATTGTCAGCACCACAACACCGGATTCGTTCGGTTGGACGACGTGCCTTTGTGCTCTTTGAAACACGCCACTGAGCAACTGTGTGACGTGAAATTTCAATTCACGGACCATACGAGGCACCAACGAAGACCCACTAGACCACATAGCATCGCGAACACGTATATTTGGAGTCATTTGCCTTGCACACCTGGCAATGCGGTGGCTTCTGCTTCTTAGGAGGCATCTTGATTTTCTCTATTACCGCAGTGATACAGACATGTCGCTTCGACACAGAGACAGGCCCGAGACGAACAGTTCTAGTCAGGAAGAGGTGTTAGAAGACCGGAGAAAGGTCGGTAGGCGCTCTCCCTGCGAAAAGTTCGAGCGGACCAGAAAAACAAATGATGGCTGATGGGAGGCCCAATCGAGCGCGTTTGCCCCTGATCGCCCTCTTGACTCCATACCACCACCATGCCCCGATCGCCTCTGGACGTTGTGTACGCTCCGAAATTCTATCCGGTGGACAGTTCTTGGACCCTGATCGTCCATGACATGGTCATGCGAGTCCACATACAATGCACCACCTGGATTGGTAAGATAGATCTTGGGTAGAACCAAGAACAGGGTGAATTGCGACCTGTCACAACTCATTCCGCCGCGATTGTATGATATCAATTGTCAAATGGGCATGGTGGTAGGGTGGACCTCCCGCTTATCGTTCTCCGAAAGTCCGTCAATGAAAAGAAAAGGTGGAGCATTCCGAGACCTCTCTTCAGTGCCCCGCTGTGTCGCCCTGGATCCTTCCCCCCTCATTCTCCTAAGCGCCATCCATTCCCGGGTCTCCTCACTTCTCTTCCACCTTGCCTAACATTACTACCACCCCGACACTCTTTTCTCTGGGACTCCGCTCACCGAGTCACTCTTCTAACTCACGATGTTCTGGGCCACGCTCGCTCTCCTCGGCACTCTACTCACTGCCGCTCACTCCGCTCTGTCCAAAGATAGCCCCAAAAATCGCCACAACATCCTCGTTGGGAGGACAAATGATCGCTGCTCTCCGGGGTCATACTCTTCTAACGGGTACTCGCCCTGCACGTTGTGCCCCGCCGGTACATATTCCAAAGGTGGGTGTCACTGCGAAATTTCATCGCCGAAAATTTTCTCTAACTCCCCATTATTACTTCCAGAGTACCAACAGAAGAACTGTATTTCATGCCGCGCGGGGTACTATTGTCCTTCTCCTGGGCAGACGTCCGAAACAGCCTGCCAACCAGGCACCTACAGCCCTTCCACGGGGTCCTCCAGCTGCTCGAGCTGCCCTCCTGGCTACATGTGCCCCTCTTCTTCACTCTCCAACCCCCAGCAGTGCTCCCCAGGTCGTTACAGCCAAGGCGGTGAGAAGGAATGCCCTAGGTGCCCCGCTGGGTACTTTAACAACATCCACAAGGCGACCGATTGCTGCGCGTGTGCGGCGGGGTGGTTCAATGCCAACGCCGGGAACACCAATTGCCAGATGTGCCCGAACCAGACGCCATACTCCAACCCGGGGACGACGACGATGAACCAGTGTACTTCCAAGCCCGGCTCGTGGACCCCTTCGAAAACCAGTCAGCAGTCGAGCGATGGAGGTTGCCCGCCGAACTATCCGCTCCCGAGCTCCATCCCTAAGCGGCATGTGAAGCCCAAGCCCAACTGCGCGAGGTCTAACGAGGAGGCGTGCCCTATCTATAGTGGGTTGCAGCTTACTGGATACGGGTGCACGGATGTGAAGAGTAATTTGGAGTCGTGCGGTGGGTGCATCTCGTATACGTTCGACGGACGCCCAACCGGTGGACGAGACTGCAGTGCGATTGCGTTTGCGAACGAGGTTGGATGTGTGAAGGGAAAGTGCCGTGTCGGTAAGTCGCAGTTTCTGTTCTCTATCTAGTTCCTGATCACTTATCGGCTGCGTTTCCTTTTAGGCTCCTGCCGACGTGGTTTCATCGTCTCTCTCGATGGCCAGTCCTGTGTACCTTCGTTTGGGATCAACCCTACGTAACTGGAAAGATTCTCTACAACTAGGGACCGCCATCTCTAATCGGATTCATCCCCACGGGATAGGGGCTCGTGGGTGTCAAGAGCACCGGTATCGCCGCCTCTGCTCAACCCTGCTCAACCCTGCCTCCCTCAAACCGTCTGATCCTTCGTCCATTGCTATGCCCTCCTTTCTTTTACTCTGTATATACCCCTTCTATTAGACCCTCTTTCGTTCGTTTCATCCTCGTGCTCCTCTCGTTGGCGCCTAGTATCTTCTTGGCCGAGCTTCTCGAGTTTTGCGATAGGTTCCCTTACTGCTTGTCGAACTGCATTCGCCCGAATATTCTTCGTACCCATGTCCCATTCCATAGACAACTCTAGACGCGCCCGCTCTTTTGTAGTCCCCTCTTCAACCTTCATCAATTCGATTTCGCTTTTTGTGGATGGACCGAACCTTGTTTGCGTTTCGAATATCGTAGCGGCGCGGCTCGGCAGCGCCAGTCCCCGACTCACAAAGTTGATATTTGAACAAAGCACCGGCGGCTCTTCTCGCGGAGCGAAGGGATCTAGGGTGGTCCCGCAGAAGTGTACCTTCAAATGTCTTCGATGTTCACGTTCTTGAAATCGACAGAACCGGTCAGACTTAGGTGAGGGAAGGTCCCCTCGACTGAACGCGAAGGGCAGGGGTAGGCGATGCACGCACGTCAGTCGCGAGTCGGTACGTGCGGTAGAAACCTTTGCGTTCAGAAACCACATATCATCATCAATTTGTCCCGCTCATTCTGCATATTCGTGTTCTGTACACCAACAGAAACACATATTCCCCAGCGGTTTTTTTTTTACATCAGAGATCCGTAGATACAGTTATTCGGGTTTGGATGGCCTGCCTCAGTCCCCATCCCACATAACACCACAAGTGCGTCGCTTCGATCCGCAACAAATTATCGGAGTAACCGTCTTCTGAGAAGAGAACGCCCCGAGTGGAGGATCTCGTCCGGCGAAAGACATCTGAAAGGCGTCACCATCTCGGGCATAGGGATATCTTGGGGGTAGCATGTGGAGTCGTAGAAGGTCGGATATTGCTCAAAGTCGTGGGGCTGCCAACTAAGAGAGGGCAGTCCTCCTGATAAAGGACACGGGTGACGTGCGAAGGTCGTTTCAACAGGGGAAACATGAAGAGGAAGGAAGGGGACGGTGTCAATAGGGGCGACGGGACAGAGAACTTCGGGGGGATGCGCAGCTCGGGGAGTGGAGGGAGCGAGGTGGGGGTTGAGAATGAAGACTGACGCCATTTGCCCCGCAGGAGATGAGATGAGATGAGATGCGACAACATTCTCACGGCCTGTAGTTCAAGTGACAGACGAGCATAGGCCGTTTCCTGGGTACAGAACCCTCCCCCACTTTGTGGAGTCGGGGATGTGTTGTGAGCTCTATTTTGAGGGCTGCAACGCGTTCTAAACTTAGGTATATGTTTCCAAAATTTCAGCCTGTTGTTGCCCTGACCATGCATAGATCGCAACAAGAGAGAGCTAATTTTGGTTACAGCCAGCATGGGTGCGTGTTGTCTGCCATCGGGTCCCGGGTGTGGCTGCGATCTGCATTCGCCTCGCCACTTTACAGCTCTGGGAGAAGCAGCTGCGGGCTTCATCTCAAGGGAGGCTTGGAACGGGCTCCTTTCACCGAGAGTCAATTCTAACGTCGTACTAACGCCCAGACCGAGCAGCCAAGCTGACGTGCCTCCAGTGCATGACATAGCTTGGCTGTATCCACATATTCCCTGCGCAGCAGTGTGACAGACTCCCGACTTCCTATTACACGTTATGAATGACCTGGTGCTGACCGAGTTCTTCACTCTGGGGCATGACATCACGCCGATGCCGGGGAAGTGTTGTACCATCGACCCTGCCCTCCTCTAACGACGACAACGGCGCGCAAATAGATGGTACCATAGCGTTGTGAGACAATTGAATTGAAGTTTATATTGGGAAGTGTGCGGAAAGGCGAGGCGTTGCCGTCTCGTTGGTGGGCTATTTCTAGGTGCGAAGGACTCGGAGTGGATTCTATTTCCCATCCCTCCCTGCACTGCATCGCCCGCGACATTACTCATTTGGCTGGGCATTCCGTTCAGCTGGAGCCTGACCTCATTCCTTTCTTTGCCCAGCCTTTTCTCCCTTCATTCGATCGTGGCTAGCCCACTTTAAAGACTCTGCTCCACTTTCTTTCCTTCCTCTTCTTCGTTCTCCCCTGCCAGGCCTCGAACATGCTCTCACTTCCGCTGGCCGTCGTCCTCGTCCTCGTCTCGCAGCTCGCCGACGCCGCTGACACCATCCACATACCACTCAAGCGAAGGACGCCGAAGACTACCCACGATCTCGACTACTACTCCTCAGTGGTTGCTGGGGTGCGGGGAAAGTACAATTATGGAACCTCGACACCTGGGCTGTCGGGGAGGCGGAGGGCGACCGCTGAGGGGGTGCCAATTATCAACCAGGTGCGTTTTCCGTCCGCTTTTCCCTGTCCTTTTGGTTGACTGTGGCATAGGACGCAGATACGAGCTATCTGGGGACTGTGAGGATAGGAACACCGTGAGTACTTTCTCTCTCTGTGGCCTCAGAAAATCATGGAGGGTTGTCGCCGCCATCAATGACGGCAAATGCAACCGGTCGAGCAATGACGAGGAGTGACGAGGCTTGGCGAGTTATGTTATAGGCGCCAGTGTCCACCATAGAATGGCCTAAGGAGAACGAATATGGACTAACTCGAAATCGACAGTGCACAATCGTTCGACGTTGTTCTCGACACCGGGTCATCCGATCTCTGGGTCGCCGACTCTTCCTGCACATCCTGCCCACGTTCGGCGGCCACGTTCGATGCCTCTCAGTCATCCTCGATCCAAGCCACCAACCAAGAGACCACCATCTCGTATGGCTCTGGCAGCGTCGCTGGGACTATAAACAGGGACACCGTGGCCATGGGCTCTAACTTCACCATTCAACGCCAGACCTTTAGTGCGTGTCCACCTTTGCTCCGCCGTAACCAAGGGTGTTAATTTTATGGAATGAACAGTGGCTGTGGACCGACTACAAACCGGCTTGCTGAGCGGACAGACCTCTGGAATTCTCGGGCTCGCCTTCGCCGCCATCGCCAGGACGGGTGGCACCCCGTTCTGGCAAAACCTCCTAAACGACGGCCAGCTCGGGACTCCCGAGTTTTCCTTCTGGATGACACGGTTCAATAACGACCCTCGTGCGAACGATATCGAGGACGGCGGCGTGTTCACGCTTGGGGGAACCAACTCCTCCTTGTTTAGCGGCGAAATTGAGTTCTTGAACTCGGAGACGAGCGGGACTTTTGGTACTACGCCTACGTACTGGCTGCTACCCCTCAGAACCGTCACGGTTCAGGGAAGCCCTGTCTCGATCGCCGGCGGGTCATCGGCCCTCTCGGCTATTGACACCGGTACCACCCTTATTGGCGGTCCTTCCGACGACGTTGCGAGAATATGGTCTGCAGTACCCGGAGCGACTCGCGCACAAAATAACCAGGGCCTCTGGCTCTTCCCTTGTCGGACCCAGGTGAATGTCACACTCAATTTCGGCGGTCGGACTTGGGCGATCAGTCCCGACGATATGAACCTGGGCCCTGTGAGCAGCACCGGACAGCAATGCGCTGGCGCGATCTTCGATTTGAATATGGGGAGCAATATCCCGGTGGGGAGTGGAAACCCAAGTTGGATTGTTGGGGCGACGTTCTTGAAGAATGTGTACTCCGTCTTCAGAGCCGACCCGCCTAGTATCGGGTTCGCGGAGTTGTCGACGCAGGCTGGTGGATCGGGGACAGCACCAGGGACCTCACCCACCAGTACGACACGCAATGGAGCATCACCTCTCAGTGCTGGTGTGTTTTTTCACGCTTCAATCCCCTGTGTCCAGGTATTAACAAACCGCTCTCTCCACAGCTCCGTCAATAACGTTCTTCTCGCTCTTCACCATCGCTGCTTCCTTCTACGCTCTTGCATGAGTTGACGAACTCCTTGTTTTCTGCGGACTCTGTATTATATTGTAATTCCTTTGCGTCCAGACCCCTTTCTCCCAACACTGAATTCTCCCTTCCTCCCTCGCATTTTATCGCACACGGATCTCAACAACATCGATATGTTTGTAGCTTTATATATCCCCCAGTCTCTTCATTCCTTTGGTTCAACGTTCAACGTTCAGCTCTTAGAGTTAAACCTCTTGCTCCCTCTATATCACTGATAGCATTTATTACATTGCTCATTTTAAAGTGCTATGCTGTGCGTTTCGGAACTCTTATTTACTCTCCTAAATTTCTCCCTTTAGCTTATACCTTCGCGTAGTGTTACCCGGATTGTGCTCTGTGCTGTAATGAATATCACGACTTGTATGCTATCGACTTTGGACGGCCTGATTCATGCTACAACTTAATTTCCTATCCACTGCAGTTTCCAAGGGCTCACTCTGCTACCCCGTCCGCATCAGCATCAGTATCGACACCAACGCCCGCACCATCTCCATCGCCACCCGGCCCAGTCAACGCATTCTGCACATCGTCATCCCCGCCACCGCCCCCAATGTCTTCACTCTCCCCACCCTCACCCTTCCCCCACCTCATTATCCCTTTCTCCTTCTCGCCTAGAATCGCGGTCAACCACACAGCCAAATCCTGGAGCTCCTCGTCGCAGAACCAGTGCCCAAGGGTGCCGTAGTACATGAACCGGAGCTTGATACCCTGGTGATCGTTAGAGTGGAGGGGAGAGTCGTCCTTGACATCCTTTGGTTGGAGGGGTACCAACCCGAGCTGGATGAACTCGATCCCGAGGTCGATGGAGAGCTGCTTGGCTGAGCGAGGGGCGAGGGCGAACGAGACCTGCGGGTCGAGTGTGCCGTGACCCCAGAATATTGGGATTGTGGAGGAAAGTGAGGTCTTGAGCTGCGATTCGTGTGTTAGTGAAGGCGCTCTGCGTAACACCACCGGTGGTATATAGTTCACACAATCAACCCACCTCAGGTACCTTCTTCCTCAACGGCACGTACGTGCTCAATAGGAAAGCCCCTCCCAACGTCCTCTCCGTCCCCATGATTGTTCGACATGTAACCGCACCGCCTTGGCTAAGGCCCCCAATTACTACGCGATCGGGGGTGAGGTAGGGGCAAGCCTCCAGCTCGAGGTCGATGAAACTGTTGAGCCAGTCTGCAGCGCCGGCGATGCCTTCCTCGTCTTCGTCGCGGTTCTCAATGTCAAAGGAATAGCAATCAAACCTACAGGAAAACGTGTCTCGATTAAAGGAAGGACCAAGGATGGCAGTACACCCACCAGGATGGCATGCCTTCGCCAGAATTTCCTGTTACTTTCATCTTTGGTCTGCGGGATCCATGACGTGAGCGCAGTTCACAAGAGAGAACTGGAAGCCGCTCACGCATGAGGCAGTATAAACTTTATCCCGTCTCCTAGGGCTTTGCCAAAATGCTTCCTCAGACCAAGCACGCCGGGTATCATTCCTCGGCCTGTATCTCCCAATCCCTATTAAAGTCGACGTCCTTGTTCATCGCCATAAAACAATCAGTGAAGGGAAGAGGAGGTACATACATGCAGCCAAAACACTGTCGCAGTATGCTCCCCCACCGGGTCAGAAATCGTCACATCAAAGTCCATCAAGCGCGTTTCCCTGAAGCCAGAAGGCAGCGAGAAACTCAAAGACGGTGGGCCTATCATTGACAACAAGTTCGACATGGCTTTCGAGTTCGCGGCGTCTCAGTAGCAAGAATGAAAGTTATAGGGGCGTTCAAGTTGAAGACTGCCTGGGCCCAAAGCAATGGAAGACGACTCGCGGCTATTGAAGAGTGTTTGTAGCGCTGGTACGAGTGGATCTAAGGTGGGAGTTGGGCATCGATCGCCGATAAGCGCCCGAGATCACGCGATCCCACGGGCGCTAATCAGTGTGCGACCTTGCCCCGCAAGTCCCAGTGATCACCGTCTAGTG